>CM049932.1:15252500-16452500 GCA_027405835.1 Asclepias syriaca
CTGATATGATCACATGTGTAAGTGAGTATTTGATTTTGTTCTCTTATAATATTACAAAAACTTTTTAAAGTATTTTCAAATTCATTCATGGATCTCTTAAATATCTACCAAATACTTTAATAATGTACATAATATCTAAACACATGCAAAGTTGTGTACATAAAACTTTATAACTGAAGTATAAGAAAAATTTTAAATCTCTTTAGTTTCAAAGAAATCACTTCATTAGGGCATCCATTGAGATACATTTATCTCCCATAGAAACTTGAAGTTACCTTATAGTCGTTAAGTCTTTAGTACAGAATAATTGACAAATAAGTCCATAAAATTTATTTATTTAATAAATAAATCTAATAATTGTCCCACTTGGACTTTATTTGTCACCAAATAATTAGGTATGATAAATTCTTTAAACATAATACCCCAAATCTGTTTGAAATTGCATATTCTATTACCATAAAACTCGTGTGATTTGAATACTCCCACTTTTTTCAATTTCTCTTATTATTAGAGACACTAAAATCTGTAATAAATAAGTGGTTTATCAATCTGAATAGCAAGAATAAGATTGATGCAATTATGAAATATGAAAATAAGATTTATACAATTATGAAATATGAAAATAAGATTTATGCAATTATGAAATATGAAAATAAGATTTATGCAATTATGAAATATGAAAAGATTTCTTTCAAATCTTTAAAGAATTTGTACCCTTTAGTACAACCATTAAAATTAAAATTAGCAAATATTGAAGCAACAAAACTATTAATTGAACAGAGAGAAAAAAGAATAAAATTAAACTCACAAGACTTATCCAAATAAAATTGAACAAGGTAATTCAAAAATGGTAAACTCCATCATAAGATACCTAGCACAACATTGAGATTTAGTCTTTAGATAAAAATGTTGATTTGTAAGTGATACTCTCAACGTAGTAATCAAATATTGACAATAAATTTATGTCAAATAATAAGTCTTTCTTTGGACCGACAAATTATTTACATGGATGAAAATTCGAATAATTTTCACATATTTATTACTATAGTGTGTTTAAAATTTTTGTCAAATAATAACTTTCTTTTGGGCCAATCATTATTGGCATGAAAAATTAACCACAAATAACTTTTCCTATATTTAATGATCAATCAATTTTCACATAAGTCACTTTGATGTCATTAAGTTGCCATCAATTAATCAATATAAAATATAAGTAACCTAACCAAAATTGAATTTAATCGAGGTCTCATAATTTTCGTCTAATGATATCACCACATGTATGTTTAAATTTCTACCAAACAATAACTTTTCACTGGGTCAATTACTATTCGCATGAAATTCAAACACACATGACCAACCTTATATTATAAATCAATGAATTTATACAAAAAGCTACTTTGGCAGCATTTAAGTTTCAAATAATCCGAAGGTTCTGACGTCCATATTAGGGTTAATTCTCAGAAACAGAGGAGATCGCAGGAAAGAGGATATCGTAAAATAGTGACAGCCTTACGACAAATATTCTCTAAACCTTTCTTTTATGTTTTTTGTAATTTACTTGAATATCTATTTCAATTCTAGAACTCAATATGTTTAATTATATATGTTTGCAATTTGAGATTTTGATTTACTTATTCTCGAAAAGATCATGAAGCTGAAATTATCGTTATGATTTATTTATCTATTTGTGCTTTTAAATTAAACTTAGGATTATGAGCATGTCATAATAGTTTAATTTAACAGTTTTACTTTAAACCCTAACTAGAAGGTAATAACTACCAGATTAGGATGATTAACATGATAGACACCATGTATGTTAAGAACCTAATAATGCTGAGTTAGATCTTTATGTCAGTCTTAAGAGGAAAGTAGTAACATGATGCTTACTGATTAACTCGAAAGATGATTAGGATTATCACCGCTGACCAATATCAGGATAATCAATTAAGGTAACTCAGATATAGTAAAAAATAAATAACAGATCATAACTGTCTTGGATCAAGACTATAGTCATACCTTTGAACATAAGTCAATAAAATTGTATAAACTGCGGTTAAAAACTCTTTATGAATATTTAGTTGTTAAAGTAATTTTGCTTGTAATCTATATGTTTGAATATGTATTGTGATCAAACCATTCCTCCAACTTAAGGAATACCTTGATTAATTTTTAAAAGATATATTATGAAATTGGATAATAGATGCTACTTAAGTCATTGTCACGTTCTTAGGGCAATCAATATTTACAAATGTAAAATCGTTGATGCTACCATATGACTAGCTACATAATAGGTACTCTGTTAGGTTCTGTTTTTAAGTGAAACATTTATTTGCTATATGCTTAAATGAAGTCCTTAATTATACATAATTCACATAGGTTATAAATCATATCTTTAACACATTATAAACATAACGGATCAATCAATCAATAAATAAATAAATAAATATATATATATATATATATATATATATATATATATATATCCATGACTTTATAATATAACAAATTCTTATTAATTCTGCCATAATTCATGTAGGTTTCATATCCATGCTTTTCCACAAAGACTTTTATTCCAAAATAAAACTCAAGTATCAGTAGAATTAAAATATCTTATGCATTATAGATCAAGAATCATGATTTTATGCAAAGCCAAAAGATATCAAATTTTAAAATTTTCATAAATTAATAAGCAAGATTGCCAAGAAAAACGAATAAACTTTATTCCTTAGAAAATGAGCCATAAATTGGTATACGTAACTAACCCATAATCTTGATTGTTTTAAATTATAAAATAATACAATAGAACTAAAATCATCAAAGATGATATCATAAATTATTTCATGTTGATGTAACACAAATCTTAATTATGTGCATTACTTTTTCTTTCTTCTTTCTTGAAAGTTCATTAGATGATGCAATTTTATTCAATAAATGCAAATCATCAAATCTAGATAGAGAATCGAAACTAATAAATTTGGAATTTACAAAAAAAAACTAAAATTTTCTATTTCTAAATGAACAAGAACAACCAAATTTGCCCATAAATAAAAATAAAATTTCATCTAAATCAAAATAATAATTTCTCTAATTTAGACAATCCCTTATTCAAACCTCAAATATGATATTTGATGTATTTATTCTTTATCCTTATTCAAAGTCTTTAGTTTTATTTGTTCCCTTTTCTTGTTTCTTATGTGGACCAAAGCTTGCAACTTCTTTATACTCTATATTTTCTTTCCTTTACCATTACTAGTAAATTTCAAATGAGTACTAACACTTCATCTTGCTTTATCTCTCTTCTTCTTGAAGAAAAATATGAAATTAACTCTTTAAGAATCATTTTCTCCTTTAAACAGTTATAATTTATAATTGTCCATAAATTGATGAATTATACTAGAAGGAAGATTAAATATTAAATGCGCAAGTGATTCCTTAATATTTCTAAGTTTAGTGCTTTTAACTCCAAAGTAAGATGAAATATTTTCCATAAGTACTCTTTGATATTCTCATTATCCTTATACTTTATAGAAACAAGATTCAATAGAAAATTCATAATTATTTCTACCTTTTCTTAATTATACAAAAGTACAATTACAAAAATTTAATTTATTTATTATTTTAAATAAAAACAATATGAAAAGGTTCTAGATAAATTTATTATAGGAAAGAAGACATAATATACTAAATTCTTTATCCCAAAATAATAATATATCTATACTTAAAAAAAGCATAATACTCATGTAACATAGGTCCATTATTTTATAAACAATAAATTAATTAAATTATCAATATTCATTAATAAAAAAATTATTTATATATATCAAAATATATCCATAAGATATATATATAACCAAAAGAAAACTATAACTTATATAACAATCACCAGTAGCTAAATTCCAAATATTATATATTTTCTTATATTTCAAATTTTATATATAATCAAATGTATATATATCCAAATTCCTTAAAATTTAAAAATTCCACAAAAAATAAAATAATAATAAAACTAGCAAATGTAAATAGTTAATTTTTCTTTTAAAATTATTAAAAATACACATGTATATATATAATTAATAAAATAAAATAGAATGATAGTGACCAAAATATTTTTATATATAGCTACTAAATAAAAAAAAACTCAAAAATCTCAAAAAAAATATAATCAACATATATATATATATATTAATATATATATATATATAATATATTTCTATACATAAAAATGCCATAGTGTAATCAAATGCCACAAAAAGCCAGCTTAATTTCAAATTCAGTTACTTGAACAATTCAGCAAGATATCTTAATTATTATAAATAAAAACAATAAATTTATGAGCACTATAATAATAAAAGAAAAATAACTCTATTCTTTATAAATTTTTAATAAAAACTTAATTTTAAAATTTTGAATTTCTAAGAAAATGAAAAAAATATTAAAAAATCAATTTTATATATTGACTTTATTTAAAATTGAATTAATTGAAAAGCAAAAGTTTCTCATTAACAAGTTTAATTCCTTAATTTTGTAGGTCTTTATACATGTGTTTAGACTTATCAATTAAGTAACAAAAAATAATATATATTCATGATATATATATATATATTGAACGGAAAAAGATACCCGCCAGGGGCAAATATGTCCATACGGCAAACAAACCTCCACACCGCCACATGTATTGCGGATTGACTCAAAGTCAAACCCATTATCATAAAAAGTGGAACTAATGACCCACTAAATCTCAAACGTGGATCTCCACTCTCCTACTAACACGGACCGTTTCTCCATAACGGTAACTACCAAAGCAGCCCACGAGCTGCATCTACACGATCTCCCTACCACCTCCTTATAAAAGGACGGGACCATACTAAGGGAAGGTAAGCCAGATATTCTTAATCAATTACCAATTGGACACCAACTGACTTGATCGTCGGAGAGTTCTCGGGGATCCACGTCCCCACCGAACTTTCTCTATTTTGCAGGTCACTCCAATTCAGGGATTCTCCAAGACTTCTGGAATTACACATTACCTTTTTAACCCCCGAAACATACTTACCAAATTTTGACGAATCAGTTTGGTTCCGTTACCGGGAATCGAAATTTTACCCCCTACCTTACTTTCCCAACGTACTACAATGTCCCGACAGACAGGAAACCATGAAAGCCATCCCGATGCAACACTCTTGATGTCTCTCCCGGAGATCCCTCGAGTCGCTCACTCCTCAGCACCCGTCGATCCCCCTCGTCGCTCTGCCTTAGAGCGCCTGGGGCCAGAGGGGTCATCTCGACGAGCCCCTGACCTCCGCGACCACCTAAGTGAAAGACGAGCTGCTGATGACGGACGAGCGAAGGAAATTGAGGAGCTGCAAAGAAGGGTGGAAAGGCTTCAGAAAGAACGAGATCTCGCGGAACAGTGGAAACAGCTCCTCGCGGAGTATGCAAGAGCGGGCCTAACCCCTCCGGCGCTCCCGAACGGAGGTAGGATATACTCGGAGGTTCCCCCGCCGAGGTCCCGCACCCTGATCAGCAGACAAGCCGCTGCCACCAAGAGGAGCGAGAGACACGGCGGACAAACAAGCAGAAAGCCCCGCCCAGGGGCCAGCGAAGTGGGAGAAAGCCACCCTATCTCCAAACCCACTTCGAAGCTCACTGAGAGAAAGCGAGGTCTCGAGCGAAGTCCAGAAAGGGCCAAAAGTTCGGCGAAAATTCCAAAGACAAGGTCAATTGGGTTAGGCCCGTTCACAAAATGGATCCAGGACATAACCCCAGACCCTTCTCTCCAACTGCCAAAGTTCGTTCCTTATACCGGACTGACACGGCCCCAAGAGCATATATGCCATTTCCAAACCCTCATGAGTTTGGTTACGAGCGACGAAGCGGTCCTGTGCAAGGCATTCCCAAGCACCTTGACCGGCAAGGCGCTCACTTGGTTTACCTCCCTACAATCGGGCACAATAGATTCCTGGAGCACGCTAGAAAAAATCTTTCTAGACAAGTTCAGCACGGCGGGAACAATTCCAAAAACGAGAGGCGACCTGGCGAACATCAAGCAGCGAGATGACGAATCTCTACTCTCGTTCATAGAGCGATTCAAGAAGACTCATGACGAGATAGAGGGAATAAGCCACGACACGGGCATCACCTGCTTTGAAGGAGGGTTCCGTTCCAGGATGCTCTACACAGAGCTCCAACTGCGAAGGCCAGCGACCATAGGCGAAATGTTCGATGTAGCACGGAAGGTAGCATTGGCCGAGGGCAGTACGACCGACTCCACCAAGATGAAGGACAAGCCGTCCGACTTCCGGAAAAGTTCCCCGAACTTCGTAGATAAAAAAGAAAAGGGCCGACTCAAGAGGCCGGAGACATTTACGCCCTTGAACGTCCCGAAAGAAAGCCTCGTAGCAGTCATCAAAGACAAGTACGGAGTCCAAGACCCCGCGCCAATGAAGCAACAATCCTACCCCGCTAGAGATAAGACCAAATTCTGTGGTTTCCACCGTGATTACGGACACACCACAGAAGACTGCTTCCAATTGAAAAGAGCCATAGAGCGTCTCATCAAGGAAGGATGCCTGAAGGAGTACGTCGCCAATGCCCAACAGCAGAAAGATAAGGGCGAAAGAGTGATCGACATGATCAACCCCGACATCACCTCGGTCACAAAGATAAAAAAGAAAATCTACAACCTCACAAAGTCGTATCTCGTTCCTGAATACGAGTTTGAACAGCGAGAGGTCATTTCCTTTTCAAGTGAGGAGCTAGAGCACAACGAGGAAGCAAGGATCACGCCCATCGTCCTCGAGGCCCGAATGACGAAAGATGGTATTGACAAATGCACGGTAAGGAGGATTCTGATCGACACAGGAGCCGCCAAGAACATCATGTACCTCCAGTGTTTCAAAGAAATGGGCCTCAGTGACGCCGACCTCAAGGCCAGCGGGATGGTCCTCGAGGGTTTCTCTACCCACAAAGTGCCGGTAAAGGGAACGGTCCGGATACAGGTAACTCTCGGGGATGGAGAAAGGCAGCGGACCGAGCAGGTCAAATTTTATGTGGTAGACCTCAATTCCCCGTACAATGCAATCCTGGGCACACCTTGCCACGCGGCATTCAACTTAATAATATCGACCTCGCACCAGCAGGTGAAGTTCTGTACTCCGCAAGGCGTAGGCTTTGTCAAAAGCCACCCGCGCAGCCTCTTGGGACAGATCATGAAAATCAAAAGAAAGAGGGGCGGGTTAGACAATATCGCGACAATTAGCTCGGTTGCCACTCCCAGTGACACAAGGATACTAAAAATCCTTGAAAGGCAAATCCACGATTTGGTCATAAAGGCATCGGATACTCCGGAGTGCGAGGAAGAAGTTATCAACCCGAAGTACCCACAACAGACCATCAAAGTCGGTAGGGAAATACCCGACACACTCCGGCAAAGTATCATCGACTTCCTAAAAAATCACAAGGACAGCTTTGCTTGGTGCACAGAGGACATGCCCGGTGTCGACACATCGGTAGCCGAACACGCACTCAGCATAAGCCCCAAGTGCCCACCAGTGAGACAGAAACCTCGAAAATTCGGAGAGGAAAAAGAGCAAGGCATGAGAGAAGAGGTAGAAAAGTTACTCAAGGCAGGCTTCATCCGCGAAGTCCAATATCCGACATGGTTAGCAAACGTGGTAATGGTCAAGAAAGCCAACGGAAAGTGGAGAATGTGCGTCGACTACACCGATCTCAACAAAGCCTGTCCTAAGGATTGTTACCCGTTACCAAGAATCGACGCCCTTGTCGATTCAACCTCGGGGTATGAGCTTTTAAGTTTTATGGACGCCTTCTCGGGATACCACCAAATCAAGATGAAGACAAGCGACCAAATCCACACTTCGTTCCGAGCTGCAGGGGCCATATACTGCTACAACGTAATGCCTTTCGGCCTCAAGAATGCTGGGGCCACATACCAACGGATGATGCATCATATCCTCCGACGACAAATAGGGAGAAATGTGGAGGCCTACGTAGATGACATGGTGGTTAAAACCAAGCGTGGAAAATCACACCTCGATGACCTGGAAGAAACCTTCTCCAGCCTAGCCGAGTACAACTTAAAGCTGAACCCCACGAAGTGCGCGTTTGGAGTCAAATCCGGGAGATTCCTAGGATTCATGACATCGAAGAGAGGAATCGAAGCCAACCCGGAGAAATTGGCAGCAGTGGCGCGGCTCACCGAACCTCGATGCATAAAGGACGTTCAACGCTTGAACGGGTGTATCGCCGCCCTCGGCCGTTTTGTCTCAAAGTCGGCGGAAAGATGCTTGCCATTTTTCAAAACGCTGAAGGACTCAAAAAATGGCTTCAAATGGACTCCGGAGTGCAGCAAAGCGTGGGAAGATCTCAGGGCCCACTTGTCCCAACTACCCCTGCTGCGGCCACCAGACACAGGCGAGACACTGTTCCTGTACCTCTCATTCTCGGACTTCGTGGTAGCTTCCGTACTAATAAAGGAAGAAAGGAGGAAGCAATACCCCGTCTACTTCGTCAGCAAGGCCTTAAACGGTGCCGAATCCCGGTACTCCAATATAGAGAAGCTGGCATACGCGCTGGTCATCTCATCCCGGAAGCTGAGGCCATACTTCGAGTCCCACCCAATCATCGTCTACACCGACGCCCCGCTTAAACAGGTTTTTCATAAACTAGATCAATCCGAAAGACTACTCCGGTGGTCTATTGAACTATGCGGCCAGGAAGTCACTTTCAAACCCCGGACAGCCATCAAAGCCCAGGCCCTGGCCGACTTTCTCGCGGAAGGATCATTCACGGAGGAACACAGCCGGCAGACGATGGACCCATGGGAGTTATGGGTAGATGGTGCGGTCAATACCAGCGGAGTAGGCATTGGCGTAGCACTAATCTCGCCAAACAAGAAGTATACCGAGTTGCAAGCCGCGAGATTTGAAGTTGACTTATCAAATAATCAAGCGGAGTACGAAGCACTGCTCATGGGGGTAGAATGGGCGCACGCCGCAAACATAACATCCCTCAAAGTCTTCAGCGACTCACAGCTCGTCGTTAACCAGGTACAGGGCACCTATGCTGTACACTCGGAAAACCTCCGGAATTACGCTGAGAAGGCTAGACAATGGAGGGACAAATTCGATTTCTTCACCCTATCCCTGGTTAGCCGAAACGATAACAAAACAGCGGACCGCTTGGCGAAGATAGCTTCGGGCGAAACTCCCAACGAAGAGGGAGTCCTAGTAGAGATAAAGACTAGCCTTGGAAGTACGAGGATACAACCCATACTCCGCGCATCGGAAGACTGGGTGGATGAAATAACGAAGTACATCCAGAGTGGAATGCTACCAGAGGACACCACCCTCGCACGGCAGATAAAGCGGCAGTCCGCCAGGTATGTCCTTCACAATAACATCCTATACCGCCGATCCTTCTCCAAACCTTTACTCCGTTGCATCCCGCCCTACCGAGTGGACGACTTACTAGCCGAGATGCATGAGGGGGAGTGCGGAGGACACCCAGGAGCCCGAGCCCTGGCGGAAAGAATAATCAGTCAAGGATATTATTGGCCGACATTAAGGGAGGACGCCAGGCGACATGTCAAGAGCTGCAACACATGCCAAATCTTTGGAAACATACCACAGCTACCCTCCGTAGAATAGACCCCAGTCGTGGCAGTATGGCCGTTCGACATGTGGGGCATGGACCTAATGGGGAAATTCCCGAAAACAAGGAACGGGTATGAATATTTAGTGGTAGCGGTCGACTACTTTTCAAGGTGGATAGAAGCCAAGGCCTTAAGAAACCCCACAGAGGAAAACGTCACAAGTTTCCTTAAAGAGCAAGTTATATGCCGCTTCGGAGTTCCAAGGGCAGTGGTAACCGACCACGGAGTTCAATTCTCGGCCAAGTTTACCTCAGAGTGCCACCGGTTACACATCAAACACTGGAAATCCTCAGTCGCGCATCCACAGGGTAATGGCCAAGCAGAGGCCGCAAACAAGTTGGTATTACAAGCCCTACGAAGAAACCTAGAGGGGGTATCGAACAAATGGGCTGACGAGCTGCACTCGGCGCTATGGGCTGTCCGCACCTCGATAAAGGGCCCCACTGGTGAATCTGCCTTCGCACTAGTGTACGGCTCAGAGGCCGTCGCACCCGCCGAAGTAGTCGTGCAGACAGCAAGAGTCGCAATGTACGATCAAGTCAACAACGGAAAAGCAAGAAGCATAGATCTCGATTTACTGGAAGAAAGGCGGATCGCAAGCCGCCTGAAGTCTCAAACCTTCAAGGAAAGAGCGAAGTGGACCCACGATAAGAGGTTATCCGAGCGGACAATCAGGGTTGGGGACTGGGTACTTCGAAAGATCGAAGGAACGGCAAGACACATCCAGGCGAATAAGTTAACTCCAAATTGGGAAGGGTCGTACCTCGTCAGCAGCGAAGTACGACCTGGGACATACCGCCTCACGAATAGGGATGGCGTCCTGTTACCGAACCCATGGCACACCAATCATTTGAAGAAATACTACACTTGATCAACGTCGGAGGGCCTCTCTTCCATCACAAAGAAAATAAGTACCGAGCTACGGCTTGGGAAGATTTCCGAATTTTATTAGTACCAAGTTACGGCTAGGGAAAAGTTTATTTATGTAAAGTACCGAGCTACGGCTTGGGAAGATTTCCGAATTTCATTAGTACCGAGCTACGGCTAGGGAAAAGTTTATTTATGTAAAGTACCGAGCTACGGCTTGGGAAGATTTCCGAATTTCATTAGTACCGAGCTACGGCTAGGGAAAAGTTTATTTATGTAAAGTACCGAGCTACGGCTTGGGAAGATTTCCAAAATTTATTAGTACCGAGCTACGGCTAGGGAAGTTTATTTATGTAAAGTACCGAGCTACGGCTTGGGAAGATTTCTGAATTTTATTAGTACCGAGCTACGGCTAGGGAAAGATTTTGTTTTTTCTTAAGTATTGTTACGAAGTACGAAGTTCAACACTTGGAAATAATTTGGAAGCAAGATTTAGCAAAATAAGTTTATCATTTCATCAAGAAGGAAAAGATACAATGTCGGCTACAAACTAAGTTACAAACTAAAAGCCAAGTTACAGAAGTCAAGAGGAGCCGGAGCCATCCAACAACTCCCAGAAGGTTGGAGCAGAAGGCTGAGGAGCTTCCCAAAGTGGCCTCCCTCTCTCTTCATCCCGCTCCCGGAGGGCCTCAAGCTCCCCGTCAGAGTACGGCACAAAGTCCGCCCCTCTCCTGCAAGCTTCATTGTCGAAGTTGGACTGATAAGCTTGCACCAGGACGCTCTTATCCCCGAAGTGATGATGGAGCTGCCGGATGATATGGATGCAGCCTCTATCCAAGTAAGACCCAGCTTCCCGGCCAATCTCTTCCCGGAACTCGGCCGAACTCTTATAGTCGTCTATAATGCTCTTCTTGAACCTCGCCGACCTACAATGCCGGAGTTCCTCTTCGGCGGAAAGCTTGTTGGCGATGGCCTCATCCCGGGCTGTGTTCAATTCCGTATTGGCAGCCCGTAACCTCGCTAACTCCTCCTCAGCCTTCCATAATTTTTCCTTCAGCCCGGACGCCTCGCTGACGAGCTGCAACTTCTCCGACTCTAACAGCTCAACCCGGGCAGCCCGCTCCCTTGTCTCGTTTTCTAAGGCGGCCAGCCGGGGCTCATTGGTAGCTCGCCACTCAGCGTTGGCCGCCCCTCCTTCCTCACACGAAGTATACGCTCGGGATATAAACATAAGGAAAGCAGTAATCTGCGGAGACAAGAGAAGGTTAAAAAAAAAAAAAAAAAAAATTTCTCAATCTCTTACCCGAGCCAAGAGGGCACCAGCCCGGTTGGTGGCCTCACCAACAGTCAGCTCATCCATACTGAGCAGAGACTCCAAGTCCACTGCCCGATCTAAAATGGCGCCCCCGATGAACGTAGCAGCATAGCGGTTGGTAAACCGCAGGTTATTGAGAGGAGGAGTCCTACGGGATATCTCCGCAGCCAGCTCCCGCAGGGCCCCCTCCTCTGAGGGCATCACAAACCCCGGCCTCAACCAGGAGGGGCCGAGGTCCTCATCCACTTCCCCACTAGTGTTTGGCGGAGTGGCCGTCGCCTCCTGTTGCACCTCAGCCGGATCAACGGCCAAAGGCACAAGCTCTTGAACAGGGGGGCTGGGCACGCGCTCTATGGAAGGAGTTGGCGACGAAGTCCGCTGGCGACGACGGGGTCGGAGTTGCTCCTCATCAACCTCCTCCACCTCGTCCGCTGTGTCCCGGATGAGAGCAGGACGTGTCCTTGGCGGAGCAGAGTAGGCGGCCTTACCCCGGTTGCTCTCCTTCCTTGGGCGATGATGAGAGCCGCCGTGAGGTGCAGACGACCCCACAGCAGACGGATACGTCAGGGGCGTTTCCCCCGAAGCACCCCGATCAATTAGGCGAGGGGGGAAACGCGGAAGCAAGTCCAGGTGTGACTGACACACACTTCGACCCACCTCACGCTCCCTCCAAGCCGCCTTAAAGGTCGCAGGTTCTGAACAAAACAAAAAAGTCAAGGTTAGTGTTTCTGAAGTAGGCGAAATAAAAGAAGAGTAGCGAAGTAAGAGTTACCCCGGTTTGGTTGGCAACCCGGAGACGGAGACGGGCGGCACAGACCACACTCGACGGAAAAGAGGCCCCCGGGGTGTAGGGTCCACTCTTCGTTGGGCACCTCGGGCATAAAGCCTAACTCCCTTCTCCTAGACTCCAAACCCTCCCCTATGCCACACCATTCTAGACTTCGGTCGCTCAGTAGGTCTTTCGAAGAATATACCCGGGACTGACCATCTAGACGAACTCCTAAGTCCCGAGTAATAAGCTCGAGGAAGGCTTTCTCTGATGGGTCCAAAGAAGAGGGAGGAACCGAGGTTAAAGGCCTACCCTCATTAACGCAAGGCTGGAAGGGAAAACCTAACTTCGACTCTACCGTCATCCACCTACTCCTAAAGTCTACCTTGTTGGGAGGAGGGTCAAAAAGTGGGACTATCTTCCTACGGGGGCGAAGTGACAGTGTGTTATCTGACATACGAAGTGAGGAATAGAACATCCCCAAGATGTTCATGGACAACTCAAAGCCTAAACGGCGACCCAGACAAATCAAAGAAATGATAGCCCGAACGGCGTTAGGATGAAGTTGCCCAGGTTGGATACGGGCATACACAAGGAAATCTACAAAGGCGGGATCTAAAGGCAACCTAAGCCCCACCTCGAAGTGAGCTAGGGGAATGGGAATGTTACGGGTGGACATCCTCCCCAAATCAAAATGTAAACCTAAACCATATACTGTTGTATCTATACCATACTTACGGGAAATGGGAGCAAGTTGGTCTCGGGTGACCTTATTTCTATAGAAGCAAAAATCCGTACCTAGCGGCCCTAACACCAAGGGCCCAGAAGAAGTGGAGGCCGGAACCTCTTCGGGGGGCACCTCGCCGGCTTGCTGAGGGTCTCCAAAACCCTCCGCCATCAGCTCAGACACTTCATTCTCGGCAAAATATCTCTGTTGGCCGGCCATTGATCAGACTGCAAACAAATTCGAAGGAATTCAATATAACGCCCAAAGAAACCCACCACTATATTCAAGCCAAATTACCGCAGACCAGAAAGAATAACAAATATAACCAAACCACGGCAGTCCCACAACCGTCCTAAACACCCCATAAACACTACCCCAGAACAATGAAAGCCTTATAAAAAACCAACAGAAATATAAGAAGGGCACCAGGAAAGCAGTAAAAAGAGCACAACATACCTTTCAGATTGCTACAAAAGTTCGAAACGTGAGTACAAGAGCGTGCTCGAAACTGAAGCTCGAAACTGAAGCAAAAAGCAATGTATCCAGAGACCTTACACAGCGACGATGGCAGAAGTTCCTTGAAAAGGAAATTTGGAAAGGGAGGATGAAAGCAAAGGGCGCGTAAGGGAGAAAGTGGAGGAAAAACGGTTTTCTGAATGATTATAAGCTACTAAAGTGCCATGATTACTCACGAAGATCAACACCTAGGGTCTGCAAAAAGGACGCCTCGTAACTGACAGCAATTAAAATCGAAGCGACAGCCGTCACACTCACCAGTAACCCCGGCCCACGCGTTTTTTCCTCTCTGACCGAGGCTCGCTAAACCATAGCGGGATCTCGAAGAAAATCATCACATACCTGTCAGCTGAAGTTCGAAGCTCGGCGGCTCGGTCTCTCCAGCGAAGTACGCTCCAAGCCGTGCTATACTTCGCTGAGGGGCCACTGAACGGAAAAAGATACCCGCCAGGGGCAAATATGTCCATACGGCAAACAAACCTCCACACCGCCACATGTATTGCGGATTGACTCAAAGTCAAACCCATTATCATAAAAAGTGGAACTAATGACCCACTAAATCTCAAACGTGGATCTCCACTCTCCTACTAACACGGACCGTTTCTCCATAACGGTAACTACCAAAGCAGCCCACGAGCTGCATCTACACGATCTCCCTACCACCTCCTTATAAAAGGACGGGACCATACGAAGGGAAGGTAAGCCAGATATTCTTAATCAATTACCAATTGGACACCAACTGACTTGATCGTCGGAGAGTTCTCGGGGATCCACGTCCCCACCGAACTTTCTCTATTTTGCAGGTCACTCCAATTCAGGGATTCTCCAAGACTTCTGGAATTACACATTACCTTTTTAACCCCCGAAACATACTTACCAAATTTTGACGAATCAATATATATATTCATTATATTATTAAACAAATAATAATATATCCTAATAACCAAATTATATATATTATATAACATGAAATAACTTTAAAAGTTATACAATTTTCACAATAAACAAAAAATCGAAACGTAATCTTTAAAAAAAAATTTTAAAACTCTCAATCATCAATTTATTAATTAATTTTATAAAATTACATAATTAAAAGTACAGCCTTCACTAAATTCATGATTAAATAAACTTAAAAAGTTTAATCTTTTAATGGTAGAATTATGAATTACTCAAAAATTCTTAATTATCCAATATATAGACTCTTATACCACTTGATATGATAAAATACAAATGTATTCTATATATTCTTTAGCCTAATATATTTCTTAGCCTAATTCCATAAAATCAGTATGTCAATTTATTAAGAATAAAAAAATTTAAATTGCTAAAGCGTACCTTATTCAATATCATATCTGCAACAAGTCTGAATCTTAGAAGACACTTTCTTCATAACTTGTCAAATATTATAATTTTTCAAGACATTTATTGGAATTAAGAATTCTGTTTTTTTGACGGAATATAAAATAGAAACTCTCAATAAATCAGAGACCATAACCAATAATAATAATAATAATATTCCTAACTAACTCATCATAGTTTAAGAATATAGTATCTATATATATATATATGTGTGTGTGTGTGTGTGTGGGCTCATACTTATTGATGATGCATATTAACCCAATAAACTTAATTATATAATTTAATAAAATATGATAATTTTAAATACATAATTAATACATAAGTCCACATAATTTATTGTAATAAATGTATAATTGATACATAAATTCACATAATTTATTAAAATAAATAATAACATAGACAAGGAAAAATATTGTTGCATCCACTACACTTGATGGCACGATTTGCCTTGAATAAGTATTAATTAAATCTAAACTAATTTATGTTTGATTTCAGTAGATGTTTATATATAATTACATGTTTCATTTTACAATTTTATTTAAATAATGAGAACTATTTAACTTTTTAAATATAATTTATTAAATTATAATATATATATATATATATATAGATATATTTATTATATATATTATATTATTGTTAATGAAGTGACACTGGTTTTGCTATTCTAACCTTCAATTTACTACCTCTGCACTCAGATAGAAAACTTCATGTAAATTCGGCAATCACCATGATTTTTTTATATATATATATATATATATATATATATATATATATACTTATGGTGAATGAAGTGAAATTGATTTTGCAATTCCAACCTTCAATTACCTCTTCATGACTCATATAGGAAACTCGTGTCAAGTTCTTTGGCATTCCAACGAATATCAAAAAAATAAAAAATAAAAAAAAGAAGAAGAAAAAAAAAGAAAAGTCTAAAGTAATATATATATATATATATATATTATATATATATATATATATATATATATATTAATATATATATATATATAGACAATAATGGATTTGGTTAAACTATGTGAAAAGGACGGTTTAGACCTATCAAGAAAACTTGTTATATTTGGATAGGTTCTAATTTCTTATCCAATTTTAGGTTACATCATATGTATATGTATGAGTATGACTCTCTTTCAATCAAACACCAAAAGGGCAAAAGCATATCTTATGTGTCTTAATTTGTCATACAAATTACCCTCAAATAGCCAATTACGTCCGTCGGGCGATTGTCAACTCAAAAGTAGCATGCCACCCATCCGGTGTCATATCCACCACACAACTTTCAACACATTTACATTTTTTTTTTCTTTTGCTACTAAACAATGTTTCAAAAAAAAAAAAATTAAATAATCGATTATATGAATAATAGATTTACGTCCAAAAGTGGAGTGTCTATAATTTAAACAATCACATAATAAAATTAATATTAAAAAATCAAATACATGAGTTATTATAATTAAAGGTAAAATACTATTTAAATTTAGAACTAGTTGACTGCATAATAATTTAGAATTGTGGAAGTATTTATTTTTCTATATAAAAAATAAATGTGTCATTATTATTTATAATATCATAAAATTTTGCAAATATATAAATATAAATAAATGAGTTTAAAAGCATAATTTCTTTTGAAAACGACCCTCTAAAATTCTCTTTCAGAAATTGTGATCTATCCATCAATAAAGAATTCTTTATAAAATTTCTTGTAATAAATGTGCATTTTCCTACAAAGTCAAAATACGTCTAATTTAATTAATTAAGTAAATTTTATATAGAATCATAAACTTTTGAGTAATAATTCTAAATTAACAAAGCTTAAGTTTATTTTCTTTAATTGTAATCCAATTAATGGGGCTTAAATAAATACGTAAACCTAAAATTTATATTCATAATAGTATCCATGGCTGGAAATGGATTATTTTGAAAACTTAAGAGGACACGTGTTTTATCATGTCGACGTGTCTTAAAATATTAGTAGACAAGTTATAATCAATTTATTTAGAAATTTCTTGAATCAACTCCAATGTGTATTCCTCCCTCGCACCCACATCTTCCCTCTCTCTCCCAAACCCCCCCCCCCCCCCCAACCCACCCCCAACCCAGGAAAGAAAAAATGTAAAATTCAATTATATCTTCTGTGGTGTTAATTTTTTCCTCATAAATTGATTTTCTTTCTAGTTCTAAACAAAATTGAAAAATATATAGTCCAAAACTACAATAGTTTTTCAAAATTAATTTTTATAAATTTTTTTTATTAATGAATAATAAAATTATTTAATTTAATCCCTGATTATTTATATTTTAAAAGTAAGTTTTAAATTTTTTTATTTCAAATAACATCTTTTATCAATTTTTATTTTGTTAAATTAATCTTTTTTATGAAAATTAATTAATAGTTAATTTTTTGACACATCATTAGTATATATTAAACGTTTAATAACACTAATTTATATCACATTTTTTTATTGGTTTGTGATTAAATTTAAAGTAATTAAACTTAATTGCATGACATTGATACTCTAATTGTTTAATTTTAAAGAAGTAATTGCATAATTGGACAAAATATAGGGTAAAATTATAATTTTCTTGGCCTCAGCACGACCGTTCCAACCGTGCTCCCGGTCGTGTTGAAGCCCTAATCTGAGAATCTATTGTAAAAAGGTCCAAAAACGCTCCTAAACTTACTCCTATAAATAGCTAACACCTTCATCTCATTCAACTCATCTTAGAGCATTCAGATCATTCACCAGTGCTCAGAAGCACTTGATACTTTCTAACTGAGTTTTCAATTTCATATATAAGAAATTGAACAATGAAAAATTTTGAGTTCACAATTCTTAGAATTTTGGAATTTCGTTAGGAATGTCCCATGAATCATAGGGTTTCGTTTTCTTTGTTCATATAGTAGTGCTTGAGTCTCAAACCGTAAGAGAGAGGGCTATTACTAGATCAAGGGGCGAGATTCAAAGATTCTAGTGAGCAAAGCAAAGACATATTCCGAGAGTCGAGGAGACTGCGATATCAAAACATATCGTAAAGTAATGACATATATACGATAAATATCTTATTTTCCTCTTTCTTTTAATTTCTCTATTTATTTCTTGAATATTTATTAGAATTTTGAAACTCAAAAATCTTATATGTTATAAGAGTTCTTTATAATCCTTATACCAAAGCCCTCTATTTATATACATCTTTTTACTCCTTTTATAATATTTTGTAAATAAATGTCAAATTTATTTTTACTTTAAATTGTCATGTAAAATAACGTTATTATTATTATTTTTATTAACTAAAATCACATAAGATGTTGAATTTAAAAAAAATGATAGAATTTATAGAAAAGACCTTAAGTTGATAAAAAAAAATGTGATATATAGTCCAAAACGACAATATTTTTCAAAAATAATTTTTATACAAAAAAATTTATTAATGTAATAAAATTACCTAATTAAATTATTTATATTTTAAAAGTATGCTTTAATTTTTTTTTCCCAAATAACATCTTTTATCAATTTTTTATTTTGTTAAATTAATCTTTTTTATTAAAATTAATTAATATTTGATTTTTTGGCACTTAGTATATATTAAGGTATGATAACACTAATTTATATAACATTTTTGTTATTAATTTGTATTTGATTTGTAATTAAATTGAATGTAATTTAACTTAATTGCATGAAATTGATACTCTAATTACTTAATTTTAATTTCAGGAAAGTTTTGGAAACCTACTTGCACAATTGGGCAAACTATGAGGCAAAATTACAATTTTCTCGGCCTCAGCAAGGTCCTGCTCCCAGAGCGGCCGTGTTGAAGCCCTAATCCGAGAATTTGACAATTTTTTACTGTTATAAGGTCCATAACGTCCCCAAACTCACTCCTATAAATAGTTGATGCCTTTACACTCTTCAACATCCCATTCAACTCATCTTAGAGCATTCGGAGCATTCTTCAGTGCTCAGAAGCACTTCATAATCTCTAACTAAGTTTCCACTCTCATATATGAGGAATTGAACGATGAGAAATTTTGAGTTCAGAATTCTTCGAATTTTAAAATTTGGTTAGGAATTCTCCAAGAACTATAGGTTCTCATTTTCTTTGTTCATAGGGTAGTGCTTGAGTCTCAAACCATAAGGGAGAGGGCTATTACTAGATCAAGGGGGCGAGATTTGAAGGTTCTAGCGAGCGAAGCAAGGGCATATCCTGAGAGCCAATGAGACAATAGGATCGAAGCATATTGTAAAGTAATGACAAATATATGGCAAATATGTTATCTCCTCTTTCTTTTAGTTTCTCTATTTATTTCTTGAATATTTATTAGAATTCTGAAACTCAAGAATTTTATCTTATATGTTTAACCATTTGAGTTATAATTATTTTATCCCGGGAGAATCCCAAAGTTAAATTTTCATTATGTTTTATTTATTTACTTGCACTTTAGATCCACCCCATAAATTGTAATTAGAATAATTAAAATGTTCAATCCAAATATATTGAAAGTTTTCTAATATATATTGAGTTAGTTTTTTATGTCAGCCTAGAGGTTGATTAATAAACTCGAAAGATTTTAGGATTACTTGTAATGCCCCGTATTGAGATAATCAACTTAGGTAACTCAGATAATGTAACAAGTTTAATAAACATTCATAATTGCATTAGATATGCTAATTAGCTAAACTTCGAATATTGGTCATCCAAATTGATTGAACTGAGCTTAATAATGATTCTTCAAAATATTCCTCGGTTCTGTACAAGCTGTTACCCAACATTCCTGGACAAATAATATTTTACAAATATAAAATTGTTGATGCTACCATGTTGCTATCTACATGATAGGTCCTCCGCCTTAGGTTTTATTTAATTAAGTGACAACCTTATTTGATATGTGTTTTAACTGCAATCCTTAATTCTTCATGTTATGCCCAAGGAATGCACTGAGAGGGGGTGGGTGAATCAGTGCTTAACTCTTTTCAAAAATTCAAAGTACTGTTTTTGTAGATTTTAGCACCCCAACAAAGATTTATACAAAATTTCAGCAACACAAGCAATTGTTTGTGTGTAGTTTAATTATTGTGATCCATTTCTTGAGAGGTATTCTTTTAGTTAATATACCAATGTTAACACACACACTTGCATGAAATTAAAGAGACAATCAATTTACGTGGTTCACCACCAACAAGGTAGGTTACATCCACGGTGATAGGGTTCACTACCCTTTCACTGCAACTTCACTAGCTCTTCACTAGAGCTACAAAGAAGGCTCACTCCCTTACTCACACAAATACAATTCCTTAAGATAAAGAGTAGAATCACTTCCTACTCCACCCAATAGAAACGATGCCTTCCCTATCACTTAGGTTAGGCAAATTCAAAACATACCCCAAAGATATAACAAGAATTTAATGTTCAACATAATATTTCAAATATGTATAATACATCAACAGAAAACGAGGATTGATCTGTCACCTCCAAGTTGATGAATAATCTTTCTATGATGTATCCTCCAAATCTCTTCTTCAAGATTTGAGATGATTGTCACAGAGTGTTTTTCTTGATTTTTCTTTCAAAAATCTCTACTGCCCACAACTAGAATGTGTGTTTTTCTTGAATCTTCTTTCAAAAATCTCTACTGCCCACAACTAGAATTTTTCTCTCTTTTTTTTTATTCTTCTTTTTCTCCTCTAAAAAAAACTTTGTTTCTAACGTGAATATCTATATATTCACATATTTGCATTCACCATAATTTTTCTCTCTTGAAAAATATCTTGTTTTAAATGTGAATATCTAGATATTCACATATAAATGCATTTACACAAAAACCCAATAATTTTGACCATTGATGCTTTTAATAATAGTTCAATCTCCACATTTGATCTTGACCCTTGATTCTTTAATGAAAGTGTAATCTTCACCCTCGATCTATATCATATATATATATATATATTTCAAAAATGCTCACACCGTGAATTACACCAAAATTACTATCATTAATCATGTACATCATTTCAGCCAAGTATTTCACTTCATCCATTCCATGTCATTAGTAAGAATGCCAATATATCACAAATGCATTAGGTTCCAACAATTACAACACAAGCATTAACCAAAAAGGACTCAACACTTCATAACTTTACATAGGACATAAACCCTATCTTTAGCACATTTAAACAAGATTGCATCAGATTTTTGTGCCATTGCCGAGGAACACTAAATTCATAAAAATTTTAGGTTTCTAATTAAAATTTTAGAAGATTTATGATAGGTAATTGATGCGTCTTGTTTAAGTGTTCTAAAGATAGGGTTTATAATTGATGTAGATTTATGAAGAATTAAGGATTGCAATTAAAACACATAGCAAATAAGGTTGTCACTTAATTAAATAAAACCTAAGACAGAGTATTTATCGTATAGATACCAACATGATAGCATCAACGATTTTACATTTATAAAAATCGTTTGTCCTAGGAGTGTTGGCAACGACTTATTTAGTATCTATTAATTAATCCATAATTAAACTAGCAAGAATTAATTGAAGATTCCAAGTAGTTGAAATGAGGTTTATCTCATTCCGAGTAAACAGATAAAATTTAGGCAAAGATTCCCAACAAAATAGAGAGAATATTCATAAGAATCTTCATTAACCTCAATTTAGACAATTAGTGTGACGTATGTTCGAAGTTCAACTAATTAGTGGATCTAAGGTAATTATGAATTATTATTTACTTGTTACCATATTTGAGTTACCTAAGTTGATTACTCTGTTATGGGTCTGCGCAAGTAATCCTAAAATCTGTCGAGTTAAGCATCATGTTATTAACTCCCTCTAGGATCGACATAAAGACCTAACTTAACGTTATTAGAACTCTTAACATATTTGGTGTAGTCATGTCAATTATTCTAATCTGACAATTAATTACAATTTTCTAGTTTGATCTAAAGTAATTAATTGTTAAATTAAACTAGAATGACATGCTCGTAGAAATAATCAAATACATTTAATTTAAAACCCCAAATAGATAAACAATACATAACAATAATTTAGCTTCGTGATCACCCCAGGGTAAAATCAATTGTAAATTTAAATTGTCATATATTCTAAGATAAGATTTTTAATTTTCAGAATTCTAATAAATAATCAAGGAATAAACAAAGAAACTAAAAGAAAGAGGACATAAGATATTTATCGTAAAGATGTCACTACTTTACGATATGCTCCACTCCTGCAGTCTCCTCGACTCTCAGGATATGCCCCTACTCTGCTGGTCAGAACTGTCATATCACGCCTCATTGATCTAGTAGCAGCAGTTCTCCTTTTGGGTCTGAGCTCAAGTGCTACCCTATGAAGGAAGAAAAATGAGAACCTAGCAGTCTTGGGAATTTTCTAATGAAATCCTGAAATTCTAAGAATTTCGAATTCAGTATTTCTCACCATTTGATTTCTCGGATTTGAGATTGAGACTCAGTCAAAAAAGATCGAGTGATTCTAAGCTGAAGAATGCTCTAAGATGGTTGGAATAGGATGTTGGAAGAGTGTGGAAGCCTCAACATTAAATAGGAGAGAATTAGAGTCAAAATCAACACAATTTCCAATGTGGGAGCTTGGAGACGGCCGTTGTAGGGCTTAGGATGGCCGTTATGGTGGGACGGCAGTTCTGAGCTCAACAAGGTCGTTCTGAGATCTAGAGTTCGGAATTTTGCCCCATATTTTATCATATTACGTAATTTGGTTCCCGAAATTTTTTTGAAATCAAAATTCAGCAATTAAGTATCAATTTAATGCAATTGAGTCCAAATACTTTCAATTAAACCATAAATTAAGTATGAGTTAATAATAAAAATGCGATACAATTTGGTTTTATTAATAATCAAATTAATGAACAACTCTTTGTACTATTTATTCTGATGAAGAATTAATTGATTCAATGTAAGTGATTATGTGTATTATAGCATTACAGGTTGTCACTGTTTTAACAAACAAAGATGAAGCTACTATCCCTTGGGTCAATGATGTGATTTCACAATGTAATGAGAACTTCATTGATGAAGATCCTCTCATAATTCATATGAGTTGAATGTAGATCCTCTCATAATTCATATGAGCTGAATGGAGATCCTAAATCATTTACTTACTTGTTTTTACTTGCTTTCATAGTTAGATCTAGATTAGAACCCTCATTCTCTTAATTGCTTGGAGCTTCAATGATATTTCATGGTTATATTTTTATGTTTTTCAGCCCTTCTTTCCTTTGGTAAAACGACATTAATTTTTAAAATCTTTGATACTCTCTTCGTGCTTGCTCATTGATGGGTACTCTGCCCTTAATTCTTTGTTTGTTAAAAAGTGACAACCTATAATGCTATAATACACATAATCACATCATAATAAGTAGTACAAAGAGTTTTTTTTTAATGAAACTGTGGTGTTTGCATTAATAAAAGAAATGAAAAGAAACAGTACATAAGTAGAGAGGTTTCTAAGTTCCCCCTTTGTCGCTCCAAGCTTTTGGGGGGAAGTGTAGAAACTGTAATGTTGCCACGTGGAGAGCTTGACGGGCATCACCAAGACTTTCTTGACGGACAGCTTTGACGGCCATCAAGACGCTTGACGGGCGTTAACTGTCGTTTACCTTTACCCCATGTCACATATTTTTAGATTTTTAATTTTATTAAATTTCACTTTTACCCCATGTAATTTACCTGTAAATATGTGTAATTTTATAGAGATTAAAAAATAAATTGTTAAGACTTAGTAAAACTCTATCAATTTTGTTACTCATCTTGTTTTTCTACAAATTCACTCTCTATTTCTCTTGATTTGTTTAAGTGTTTGTCCTCACTGTAGAAAGACACTTATTTTGAGTCATTGTGTTTTAGTTTGTAAGTTTTATATCAATTCTTTCATTGAGTGATTACACCTAAAAGTTGTCTACACCAAGAAGCTTGAAGATCATATTACTTGGATGAAGTTTTGATTAATTTGTATCACTACTTCTTCAAGAGATTGTGATTCCAACTTCTCTCCACCATAAGAAGGTTGGAGTTTCAAAGGATTGAAGATTTGGAAATCAAATCATTCGAGATTAATCTTGTCGTCTACAAGGAATTTGAAGATCGAGATCGACTACATCTACCTTGTTGTACAATTTCTTCACTCTTGATTCTAATTTTTCCTTTGTATTGATGTATTTAGCAACAATTTCCAATAGGATTCTCTCTTCTACATTTCTTTAGATTGAATTATGAGAATTATATTTGAATCTTTCATTGAATTTCTTGTGTGCCTATATTACTACTTCAAATAATCTCATGTCATTCCTTTTATGATTCCATCTTATGGATGTGAGTTATAAGGAGGTCTAATATAGCTACTATGGATCTAGGACCATGGATCTATGGTAGGATGTGGGGGATTTTATATGAGAACCCACCATAGTTGATCTACTATCTCTTGGGTCAATCACATGATTTCTCAATATAATGAGAACTTTATTGATGAAGATCCTCTCATAATTCATATGAGCTAAATGGAGATCCTACAATCTTCTACTTACTTGTTTTTACTTGCTTTTATATTTTAGATCTAGTTTAGAACCTTCCATGATATTTTGTGCTTGGAACTTGAATGATGTTTCATAGTTATATTTTTATGATTTTCAACCATTCTTCCTTTGGGTAAAACGATTATTTAATTTTAAAGTCTTTGATGCTACCTTAATACTTACTTAATGATGAGTACTATGTCCTTGACTCTTTGTTTGTTTTAAAGTGACAACCTATAATGTTATAATCCACATAATTACATAATAATAATAAATGCAAAGAGTTGTTCATCTAAATTGGTGAGCATTAGTATTCTTCAAAGATTTTCTTATCTTATGTCTTCTTGAATATTTCTTATCTTCTTTAGATTAGATATCTATTGAATTATTTGAGTTTTCATTTCTAGATCTTTGATATATCCTTAGAACTTTATATTCTTGGGTTTAAATGATACTCTACAATAAATTTAAAATCACGATGGTTATATTCTTGCTATATCCATTTTAAATTTTAAAAATTTCTACATGGCCATGTATAAAGAATCAGAGGAATATGTGACACATACTTGGTAATGCAAGGGATGTTAGTGAACTTGTTAGAATACTACTTTAGGGCTAAAACATGTCCAAATGTTTCTATGTTAGTGGGTAACTACTCAATGTTAGTGGGTAGTTTATTTATTTTAGTGAATGAGTAAGTTATGAGAGTTATTGGTTAGTTGTTTAGTGGGTATCTATTATGAGTAATGAGATAGTGTAAAATATAGTCGTTACATGGGTATCTAGTTATTTATTTTGTAAGTCTATAAATAAGTTTCACTTATCTTTCATTTTTCAATCAATCAAGTTAATCATCTTCTTATTAAATATTTCTCTTATTCATATTTCCAACAATTGGTATCAAAACCTTATTCTTAAGGGATTTGTGGGTGAGTGTGTGAGGTTGTTGTGTCATGGATGTTGAAACAAGTTCTAGTTTCTCTTCTTCAATTTCTGCACAAAATGAAGGAAACATAATCAATTAAAGAGTATTCTGATAGGTTATTGGATATTGCAAACCGAATCAAATTACTTGGTTATGTATTCATGGACTCAAGAATTGTTGAAAAAATTCTTATAACAGTGCCTGGAAGATTTGAGGCATCCTATTTCAACCTTGGAAAATACCAAAGTTCTAATTAAAATTACTCTTGTAGAGATTCTAAATATTTTGCAAGAACAAGAACAAAGAAGAACCATCAGGCAGACAAGAAGGTTTTGTTGAAGGTGTCTTGCTAGACAAGCATCATGAGAATGCAAAAAATAACAAGAAGAAATTTTTCAAGAAGACTAAATTGCTTGTTGGTGAATTTTCAACCAACAACAAAGCTGGAGTCAAGAAAGGTTCCTATTCTCTATGTCAACATTGCAATAGAAAGGGTCTTTCTCCTTTCAAATGTTGGAGAAGACCAGATGACAAGTGCACCAAATGTAATCAAATGGGGCATGAAGCTATAATTTGTAGGAACAAGAATCAAATCAAGGTGAAGATGCTAAGATTTATGATAAGGAGGATGATGATCACCTATTTGTGGCTACATGCTTCGTGGGGAGTTAATCAAATAAAAGTTGACTAATTAATAGTGGTTGCAAAAACCATATGTCTCATGGCAAAGAGTTGCTTAGAGATTTGAAGCCAACTAACAGCTCCAAATTCAGATTGGGAATGATGAATATATTTCAGTTAAAGGAAAGGGAACAATTGCTATAGCAAGTGGTTCAAGTACAAAACTAATTTTTGATGTTCTCTTTGTATCTGAAATCCAACAAAACTTAGTAAGTGTTGGCCAACTGATTGAAAGAGGTTTTAAAGTTATTTTTTAAAACAAATATTGTCTGATTAAAGATGTAGCAAATCAAGATATTTTAAAAGTGAAAATGAATGGGAAAAGCTTGCTCTAAATCCATTGGAGGATGAGCAAACTGCTTTCTCAATTAAAGAAAACACTACAGAAGTGTTGGATAAAAGACTAGGGCACTACCATCATCAAGGGTTGCTGTAAATGAAGTTCAAAATGATAACAAATGACATTCCAAAACTTGATGATCAGATTTCAAGTTGCTAAGCATGTCAGTTTGGAAAACAAAACAAGAAAACTTTCTCAAAGGTGACAGACAGAGCACTGAGGAAGCTAAAATTGATTCACATGGATGTTTCAAGTCCTCATAGGACATCTTCCCTTTAAGAAGTAGCTCATGTGTTTTTGACGTTTAAGGCAAGAGTTGAAAATAAAAGTGGTTGCAAAATTTAGATTGTAAAGTCTGACAATGGGAATGGGTATACATCAAAAAAATTCAACAAGCTTTGTGAAGAAGCAGGTATTGAACATGAACGAACAGCTGATTACACTCCTCAACAAAATGGAGTCAGTGAGAGGAGAATAGAATCATCTTGGAGATGACAAGATGTATGTAAGTTGCATGAGAAGAATTTGCATAAAACATTTTGGGCAGAGGCAACAAGTCTGTTGTATTAAAATAGACTTCTCACAAAGGCAATAAAGGATAAAACACCATTTGAGGCTTGGTATGGCTATAAACATTCACTTATGTTTCTTAAAAATGTTTGGTTGCTCGTGTTTTTCTCACATTCCGAAGGTCAAGCGTAATAAACTTGACAAGATGGTTGAACAGGGCATCTTTGTGGGCTACAATTCTTCCTCTAAAGCCTACAAAATTTATCAACCTCACAAAATTTTAGAACAAAACTTGGTGTTTGCAGCTTCTAAAGCAAGGAGGAGAGTTAGAATACTACTTTAGGACTGAAACATGTCCAAATGTTTCTATGTTAGTGGATAACTACTCAATGTTAGCAGGTAGTTTATTCATTTTAGTGGATGAGTAAGTTATGATAGTTAATGGTTAGTTGTTTAGTGGGTAGTTGTTATGAGTAATGAAATAGTGTTATATATAGTGGTTATGCGGGTATCGAGTTATTGATTTTATAAGTCTATAAATATGTCTCACTTATCTTTCATTTGTCAATCAATCAAGTCTTCATCTAAGTCAGGTTTGAGATTAATCACAATTCAGAGTCATGAGTGAGAGGAAAGAGAGCTAAAGGGCAAGAAGGAGAAGAATAAAAGTACAAAAGAAGAGAAAAGATAGGAGAACGAGAGGAAGACAACCGTAGAAGCCCAGTAGAAACGTAGATGCTAAGGGAGAAAGGAATCTCAAGTAGAGAAAAGGAAGAGGTTTCACTCCTAGAGATAGAACCAAAATTTGTTTTATTCACATCTTTGATTGAAAACATTTTGATGTCATTATTTTTTTAAATCTTTGTCTCATTGTACACTTAATCATCACTTTTCGTAATTTTTTTCCTTTTTTTTTATTTTTTTATTTTTTAATTTTTAATTTTAAAAAATTGATTTTCTCTTTATTTATGTTAATTTATATTAATTTTGTATGTATGAGTTTATGGTTAATATATATATATATATATATATATATATATATATATATATTGACTTCTCTTTATTTATGTTAATTTTTATTAATTTATTCATTTTGTTTTCAAAATAGTATTTTAACAAAAACTTTAAAGAACTTATATATATATAATATATATAATATATATATATAATATATATATTATTTATTTATTTATATAAAAGACTTTTGGGAGGTTTTTCTCTTTTTCCTTTTGTCTTTTTTTTTTACTTTTCACTTTCTCTTTATTTATCTCAATTTATTAAATTTTTTTATCTCTTAATTTTATACTTAATAACTTTGAAAAAAAAATTAACTTTTTAGTATTTTCTGATTTTTTTTTTTACATTTTCACTTACTCTTTCTTTATTTCAATTTGTATTAATTTTTTTTATTAAAAAAATATCTTTATTTTCTTTGACTAAATAAATATAAAAATATAAATTAAAAGATAAAAATAACCTGAATGTGTAGCCTAATATATATAATAATATATATATATTATATAATATATATATTTTTTTTTTTTATACTTTAATCTCCTAGTATATATACAAGTATTATAACGACTGTTATTTTATTAAATATCTAAACTTGCTTTAAAAAAAATTTAAAATCAATTCAATTTCATTTTTATTTTTAGATTTTATATTACTTTTTTATTTATAATCTAAGATAGTACACAAATTTGATTTTAAATACTATATAATTAATATATTTTTTAAAACAAAAATTAGAAACAAAGTGTAAATTTTATAAATAGACTTGTAATTAATTAAGACTTAATGCTTTAGAGGTAAACATTGTGTAGTAAAAAGTGGATCCCTACGGTTATATATAAATTTACCGTTAGAAATTATCTCCCCCATGTTTCTCTCCCTCTCACAAGTAAATAAATATCTTTTTATTATTATTATTATTATAATTTTTATTTCTTTTAACACAAACAAGTAAAATATTTCAATTTTTTCATGGGTCATTGGAGAAGAGTAAACGAAGAAAATTAGGAGAAACAATGAATACCAGAAATTACATGGAAAATATATACTAATTGTAAAATGATAGTAACCACACGAAAAAAAAAAAAAAGCTTTCTTTTTCAAAAAAACTTACTAAAAATTTGTAATTTTTTTTATTTTTCTAATTTTATCCAGAAATTATGAAGAAAATTGTGCTGACTTGAAATCGACAAATGTCATTGACATAGTAAAAAAAGAGACCATGAATGACTTGTTCAAAGGCCATCTTCAAAGAACCTGTAAAAATTGTACTGGGGGTATCCCCCCTCTTCCCCCACTAACACCCCACTCTTCTATATTTTTTTATTCTTTATTTCTAAAAAGTGAAAGCCCCTTTATATACATATACGTATACATACAATCTTTGGTTTTTTGTTTAATACTCTGTACAATTTCTCTTTCTCCCTTTTTGCAATTTTGAATCTTTGAATGCTGACAAAGGTCACACTCAATCTTCTTGCTTCGTTACAAAACTGGGATTTCCCGATTTCTACGAGAGAAAAAACAACTAAGGAGAAGAAAGCTTCTTTCTTGTTTTCTTAGCTTGAAGATATCCGATCCCCTTCTTGTAAGTCTCCTCCCCCTTTTCTTTCTTTGCTTTCTTTTCAAAGTATATTCTCTTAAATTCATAGCTTTCTGCTGATGGTTTTCTTGCTTAAAACTTTGTGTTCATGAAAAAGATCACTTTTTTCCTTCTGGGTTTCTTTCTTTCTTTCATGTTCTCACCAGTTTTTCTTTCCTTTGTTGGGTATTTTCTTGTTTCCTTACCTTTTATTTTATGTCATGATATTTTTTTTTTGCCCCTTCTTTTCCATTTCCATCTATTTATTGAGGGTTCTTTTTCTATTCAAAACAAACGGGAATTTCTAATTTATCACCAATAGTGTAAGTTGTGTCTTAAAATTATTGCAGACGGAAAAAGAGCTGAGAACTGCTTTCGAACAAGTATAAAAATTCTTTCTTTTCCTCGTTTATTTCGGAATTTTTTTTTTTTTTTGGTTTCGGACCAATCAGTCATGTAGCTTTTGACTTCTAAACCAACATACTTTTGAGTTCGATGGCTTTTGTTTCCTATCTTCTTGGAACAAAATTTTCTTTAGGAATATTTTAGTTTGTTATTGTGTAGCTTGAATTCTTGATATGGGTATAGTTTTGTAAGTTGATAAAGTTCCTCAGCTATATTACCCCTTTGGAAGGTCTCATTTGAAATTTCTTGAAACTGTCTATTTTCTTTTCTCTATCTGTTGGCTAAATTTTATTTAGTCCTTTCTGATCATAATTAAGCATCTGAATTCAGGATTGCCGTGGGAACATAGGCTGCTTTTTGAGCAGAATACAGTGAGTTTTCTTGTTAGTATTTATAAAGTTGCTGCCAAGGATGGGAGATCATTTTGTTTTGCTTGTTGATCGTTTGCTCACTGAATCAACTTTGGAGGCTGCAATTGAAAGCCGGAACCAATTGAAACAATCAATATCTTCAAGGATTGATGATACGGTAACCAGTTGTTCCTCTAAGGATTTGGAACCTGATTTAACTCCAAGGAAAATAGTGGAGTGCAGGATTTGTCAGGATGAAGATTGGGATTCAAATATGGAGGCTCCTTGTTCTTGTTGTGGCAGCTTGAAGGTTAGTGATTTTTCCTAGTTAGCTTCAAGTTACCTTTTCAAGCTACCAAAAATGTCTTTTGTTCTTGTTTTCTGTTTCTCGATCTTGAATGCCATTTAGGAACGATTTTTAGCCAATAATTTGTTTATGTTTTCCTTTGAAACAAAAGTAACAAAGAAATGTTGTTTTTTCATTATCTTTCTCGAATTCTATTTGGAAAAATTTCGACTTCATATTCTAACAATTTGTAGGAATTCGGCTAAGTGTTGGTTTATGTGTTTTCCTTTGAAATGAAAGTTTAGAGACATTTCAACAATGTTGTTCTAATTTGTTTGACTAACTCATGAATGCAAACAGCTGCATTGATGCTGATTATCTTCTTCCGTTCTCTGTTCCTTCCTATTTCCTCCTTTCCTTCTCCAAAAGCAATGACTTTAAAAGTTAAATATACATTCTGGTTTCATAACCCAAGTCAAACGGTTTATATATGTATGTATTGCATTTTCAACTCATAGCCACTGTCATCCAGGGTATATTGTCTTTTTCTTTTTAAAAAAACTATGGTATCCCTCTTTCTTGACCTTTATATACTCTTACATTTAGGTTTAGAACTTTTTGTTAGTTTTTCTCCCTTTTAGTATCTGCCAAATGGAAGATCATTCAAACTTTTGTGGGCTTATATTGGCTTCTTTTGTAGTATGCTCATCGCCGATGTGTACAGAGGTGGTGTAACGAAAAGGGTGATACTGTGTGCGAGATATGCCACCAGGTAGGCTGTTTATTTTATATTTACTATGATAATCGCTCGACTTGGACTCCTCTTTTGGAATATAATCTTTGTCTTGTTCAAGTTTTATAACTTAATAGCATAAATATTGATTCTCTTGAGCATTGGGAATTGTTTGCAGCATTTCAAACCGGGTTATACAGCACCACCCCCTATATTTCGTCTTGGTGGTATTCCTATGAACTTTAGGTACCTGCCCTTCTTCATATTTTTCTAATTCAAAATGATTTTGTGTTCAGCTGCACGTGCTTTTTTTCTCTTGATGCACCTGAAAAACATGTCTCCTCATTCTCTCTTGCCAGAGGAAACTGGGAAATTGCCAGAAGGGACTTGAATAACCATCGACTAATTGCAATGGTCTCAACTGATCAAAATTTACTTGATCCCGAATATAACGAGTACGCAGTTTCCACCTCGAGAAGCATGATGTGCTGCCGTACAGTTGCCATAATTGTAATCCTCTCTCTCTCTCTCTCTCTCGAACACATGCATTTATGTATTTGTCCGAATGAAATATTTCTTGTATGTACTTGAACAAATCTGCATATTTTATGCCTACTTTCTGTTCCAAGATTGTTTTATTCATGATCCGTACCATTTTACTTCTTGTATACATATGGACAGTAAGTGATTCATTTTCTTTCCCAGTTCATGGTTCTACTAATTCTACGGCATACTCTTCCAGTGATAGTAAATCGAGCAGGGCACTACTCTTTCCCACTGATCATGGTAAGTTATACCCAGAAACATATATATATATATATATACATACATATATATACACACATTTGATCCTCATCCGATTCTTTATCTGTGATTTCCTTGTTACAGTTAATACTTCTACGGATTGCTGGAATTATTTTGCCAATATACATCATAATGAAAGCAATAACTGGTATCCTCAGGAGACGCCACAATCAAGTAAGATTATTATATCATATGGTAGTGGTATGATGATGATGGTCTATGACATGAACTCATCATGATGTGTTGTTTATCTTGCAGACAAACTTGGCTGTTTCTTCACCTGACGAAGAAGCTGCTGCTGCTGCTGCTGTCGCTGTCCCGACTACAGCACAGCATGAAGATGATGTCTTGCAAGTCTGATGATCCAATCCCTAAGATGATGATAATTTGCACAAGCTCTCGTGATCCTAACATGGAAATGCTGCTGTTTCAACTTGGCCTTAAAAAGAAATGTTCCAGGTGTTTTCCTAAGGCCTGCAATGGGTTCAAGATATATATATAATGTACACCAAATCAAGACAGACTGGTGGTGAAACAAAACTCTCAGGCCCCTTCTCATGGATGAATTGCTAAAGAAAAGTCAAGAATCAACAAGGTACTCTTATATATATATATATATATATATATACACATATGTTGTAGATCATCTTTTTCAGATTTTTTACCATTTTCTCCGTCTTCTTCTTTGTAATGATCAAACCTTTGCTTAACTCTGTAAATAATATTTCTATATTCAAAGAATGAAAGAAAAAGGAAAAAATGCTGCTATTAGCAAAGTAGAGTCAAATCGAAAGTTCTTACTCAAAACTTTTTTCTTATTTATTTACGTTGTGAACTATTTATTCAGTTTTAGAACTATTTATGTGGGTGGGAGGTGGTTGCTTTTGTTTATAGTATTATTTTTATTTTCAATTCAACAAAGGAGTATATTATTGTTAAATTTTATTAATTTTTAGCTGTTAAAATTCATGTTCTATAACATATTATTTATATTGAGAGTGTTTTTATTATTTATAATCTTATTAATTAATTGATAGTTTAATATAGGAATTTTTTTCCCAAACAGGATTAAAATGGTCGGCTTTTCTTTTTTCATTTCTCTTTTAGTTCATTTAAGGTGAAATTAAAATAAAATTGAACTGTGACTGAGAAAAAGGGGTGTGTAATGCTTCGCACTACAGTTTGAAATCACTTAGCTGCCTGCCTGCCTACAATGATAAAGGAAAATTTTGGTCCTTCTTAAGATGCAAAACTCCAATTTGTGCAAAATCGAATTATTATACAGCAGTAAAGAATAAGTATCCAACTCCAACTCCAACATCACTAAAACAGCACAGAACTGCATTTTACAAATACAAACTTTCCTCACAAAACCTTAGGTTACCATAGAAAGATTTGAAGAAAGCCAAACTGAAAAGATGATATGGGAGGCCACAAGAGAAACAGATACATACGGTGCTGCAAAGATGGAAGGGACAGACAGAGAAAAGGGAATGTAAGGATAACTGAGAAATAGTGCAAAAAATTAACAGTAAAAGGGGAAGTTATATAAACACAAGTTTCCTGCAAATATCAAAAATTGGCTAAAAATCATTTTACAATGAAGCGGAAATGATTCTTCCAAAATTACTTTCTATAAAGAGTAAATAAAAATCTATACAGTGTATCAAGAAAAAAGCCTATTAATATAAATAGTAGACAATGTTGTTACTATTACAGCATTTTGAAGGTAACATCTTCAATCTCTCTCTCCTGTTAGCTGATTCTCTACCAAATTGCCACCAGCCTCGAGCTACCATTGTTACTAAGTGCTCAATTCCGGCTTCTTCTTTGCCTGAAATGTTCGTGTAAAAAATACAAAAGAAAAGAAAAGAAAAATAAGGAAAAAATCATCCTTCTAATATTTTTTTTTTTCCTCTTTTCTATGGGGAATGTGGTAATTGTAATATTTGTCACTTAATCATATGTTTTTAAAAGAGTGTAGTTGGTATTTGTACTTTCTGTTTTTTTGTCGTGAGCGCCAGCACCAGGCTAATCCAGCAAATGCACAGCTCGCAACGAGAATGGCAAGTGCAGCACCAGCAGGAACAGCGACAGCATTTGTTGTGGCAACCAAATCTTCAGCCCCTGCTGATTTGTTAACCCCTGAAGTTAGTTCTTTCTCCTTGGACACGGATACAAGTGTCTTCCCGTAGTAGTTCATCAAAAACTTGAAAACCTCATCATTGTTCCATTTGATCTTCCTGCCAAGATAGCAAGAAGGACACAGCTGTTTTGAAGGCCATATCATTTTTGGATACTTCGGATCACCTGTTCCAAGAGATTCTTCTAATTTCATTAGTCTTGCATTCACTTGGTTGTGTGCATCCCATAACCAGAGAACATAGTCACGAGCAGTCTTAAATGGATTAGAGACGCTGCAAAAACAAACCTATTTTAGATAACAAGAACAACTTGAGGAAGAGATAAAATCCGAGTGACAAGATAATACCTTGAACACATTTCATAAAAATGTTGACGGCACTCCTCACAAACAAAGAAATTGTGAATGAAGTTACAAGTAGCTGTAAATGCCATTTGGCTTTCTCCATCCCCAACTCTTACAGAAAGTGAATGCAACAAAATCCACAAGCCACAACTGCAAAAGAAACAGACGATTACTTTTTAACCTAAACAGTTTTTCTACAAGAATGATACTAAACCCATGAATACAACTTGGATGATTTTGATTGAAACAGGTTGTAATCTAATTTTTAGACCTAGCTTTTCTTATCTATGATTTATTACAAATAAAACATGGACACAAAATTTAATTACAGATAAGATAAAGATATTAGGACCAGGAGACAAGAAACAACACATTTACATTAACTTTCAGTTCTGAAGTGAAATGACTCAGAGTATGAACATAAGAAACTAAGGATATCCCTGTTTCGAGGTTAAGGTACGAAATCTTTCCACTCAACTATCCAACAAAATTTGTAATTTTCTAGAAAAAAAATTAATTAAAAGCCGTAGTACCTGAAACCACGAGTCTCATTCCTGCTACCACGACAAAACATCTGCGAAGAAGATAAAGGCATGGCAGAGAAATAATCAGAAGTTTTTTAGTACTAATATATAATGTCAGCGGTGTTTTCAATTAAAAGAAATAGCTAGCTATAGTTCAGTAATACAAATTCTATCATTTTGCTTCAATTTTCCGGTGCTGAATAAGATTTAAAGAGGTATTCAGCAGGCATACCCTGTGCTGCTAGTCTACATAATTTTGGGGAGAAGAGTAGGAAGAGTGTTAAGAAATACAGAAAAACAGCTATCACCTCAGTGACCACCATATGATTAAAAGATAAAATTAAGAACAATTTCCAATTTCAAATTCATACTAGAATAACCAACTGAATTCTCAACGAAACCATCATCTTGTTTGTTAAGTGCCTAAGAACTAACCACATTCTTCTTAGATGTATGCCTAAGATGAGATAACTAGATCAGAGAAATGCCAATTCAAATTGAGCTCTAGCTAAATATAAATTTATTTTGTGCACTCAAAATAAATTAGTTTACAAGAGCTTAATATCTAAGGCACTTGAGTGTACAGAACTGCAAAAGAATATCTAAATTTGCATGCTGTTCAGAATATTTTGTACCATATGTTTTAGAAAGCAATAAAATAGAGAACTTTTAGGAGAATGAGATAAGATAAAATAGTTCCTTATACGGTAAAGGACATCAATATACACACCCAATATCCGCGAGGAATCTCATTTCCACAAATGTGAATATTCTGAAGCACACTCTCTTTGCCATCAGTAACAGATTTAAGTTTGTTGTCCAACCACGTCATAGATGGATACAAATCATCAAAGTTTATAAGTACTTCTGCACTTCCCATCCGGCACCTATCATCAGGTACCGCAACTTCAGGAATGAAGAAAACAGCACATAGAAAATCATCCATATTTCAAATGAAAAACAAATGAGGTTAACCTCCTAGATGGGTGATGGGCCACCAAAAGCTGAAGAAAGGTTATAAGTGATACCCGATTCTCTGGTTTGATCATCTGTATTTCAGTAAGTAAATCAGTATCATTATTCTTTTTTTTCTTTTTTTTCTCTTGTTCTTTTGGCACCAAAAATCAACAACCATCAAATCTAAGAATAAGATAAATGTTTTTTTAAGGAAAGAACTCAGATGTCTTCACCTTGTGCAGTAAAATAATGTCAAAAGCAGTGGATGTTGCCTCCTCAACATCATATATGGCCCGTGCTACCTGTGGAATAAGTTTACAAAAGTTAAAAGATAACAAAGTGTGTAACATCCTTAAAAGTAATTAAAACAAAAGAGAGAAGAACCTGGACTGGGTCTGAAGTATTTGTTTGAACATTCTCATTCTCAAATCTGACATCATCCAAGCCATATGAGCTGTGTCAGAAATTTGGTTTTCTGGGTGTAAGAATAAGCTTACATAATTTAAGAATTCTACAGCTGAAAAGAAAGACCCTCAAAGCACATGCATAAGCTCAGCCTATGTTTGGTTGGGGTTTTGAGAAAGAAATTGAGAATGGAAATTAAATATGGATAAAATATACCATTCACATTGTTTGGTTGGATAGAAAATGTAGAGGGGAAGTACATTTGAAAGGGTATCACTTCCCCAGCATATCATCTGTCTGCCTAATTAGAGGGATAGGGAGCAAGTTACTGATTTAAATTAGATTTTTCATCTTTCACCCTTTATTTTCTTCAAATTTTTGCAATAAAAGAAAAAAAAAAGCATTACCAGGCATCACAAACCATCTTTATTCTCTCCCAATCCCTTGAATTTGAGAGGGATGAAATGCTTATTCAGGTACTTCACTTCCACACTACTATCTAACCGCATGATGTAAATGTTTACATTTACTTCCTTACAATATCATAACAAAAATATACTTTAGTGTCTCTTACTCGGGGACCAATTTCATTTCCTTTTGATAATTGATATATATTCCTTTCATGATAGCAAGACACTTTATCTTGTTTCTACTTTGGGCTATGTGAACATATTGCTATTAATTTAGCAAAGCATGGATTACAGTTGTGATGAGTAATAAAATAAAATAAAAACTACATATAAACACACAAAAGCCAGAAAGATATTTTATACCTGCCCAATTTCTTGTTAATCCAATTCAGTAAAAGATCAGCTGTCCTGCCAACATCTATTTGATGTATTCCACTATTTTCTTGCTTTGGATCCCAACTACCAGATATAAATTTTGAAGGAGAGCCCCATAAAAGCAGAGGATAGTGTTCTACAGAGAACTTATTACAAAGATTGGTGTTTATCTGTGCTGCCAAATAAATGAAAAAAGAAAAAAAGAAAAAAAGAAAAAAGGTAAAATCAGTAGGTTAAGACTTTGTTTAAGAAATGGTTGGAATAAAGCAACAGAAAGTATAAAAAGTATGCAACAACAGATTCAAATCTCTGAAATCTTGTCTCACATCCTTAAAATTGCCTATTTTTTCAGCATTAAATCGAAAAATTAAGTATCATATATTTCAAGTACAGATGAGATAATGAAATAAAAGTTCAGAAACACAGTTGACAACTGATCTAGGTCATAAAATAAATCTCTCTACCAATTCTAGTTCACAAGATTAAGGTCAATTTGACATGCAATAGATATGATATTAGTTGAGAACTTGCAGCAGCATATGGTGAATATTTCCATGAAACAGTTTAACAGAAAAGTAGAAAGTTTGAAATCAATGATACTTGAAGCTGTTTTTTGTATGGTACTTTGTGCACATATAGATTTTACCTTAGTGCGAGGCTATGATACACGGTGATAAAGAAAGCTTCTAACCTGAGTAAAGAAATTCAGGTCCCTCTGCATCTGAATGAATGCAGAATAGATATTCTACTACAATCATCTAGAAAGTAAATCAGTTATACCTTTAATGCGCAATCCACCCTTGTCATCAATACAATTCCTGGGTAAACTGCATCTGCCCCATTAAAAAGTCTTGCAACCTTTTCATAATGTGGCTGCAAAAATCCACTTGAACCATATGTGAATCTCCTTTTTTTTTTCCTTCCCCTTCCATTTTGAGTGAGGAGTGGAAAAGCAAGTCAAAATAAACTAATAAATTACTCAAAACTTACAAACCTTGTAATTTCTGCAAGCAGGACACCTACAAGACAAATTGTAACATATTAATAAATAAAAAAAGAAAAAAAAAAGAAAGGAAACTGCACAACCAAATCTGTAGATAATTCCAGAATTGAAATCCTTGATTGATTAAAAAATACAATTAACCGATAAGCTCATGGCAACGCCTTCGTGAAAAGCAGATAGTTAATGTTGTCATAAAAATACAAGATGAAGGATTCTTTGGTTAATTTTCGGAGTAACAAGTTCAGAGTACCCGTGGACTACAATAGAATCTTTTTCAACTTCCACAATAAAAAAAGTTCAAAACACATGTTTAACATCATTTTTAAAATGCACAGAACCACAGTAACCTGGTGGTAAAAGATACTACTCGAAGACTTCAAAGCGAGGAAGAACCAAGAACATTATGAAAACATTAATCTTTCCTTTTTTGATCAGCTCATTTATGACATTTTCCATAAAGAAAATGTACCATTAATTTTTTTTGCTACCCAAAAAAATTTAACATGTTAAGAGAACGAGATTGAAAATTCAAACATTAAAAACTGAGAATCCCATTTGACTTTGTAATGAACAGAACTAGAAATAAATAATATACTAAAAAAATAAAAAGACTTAGATCCAGAAACCAGAGGCGAAATCAAACTTACCAATGAGCGAAGAATTCAACGACGGCATAAGTTGCCGGAGTATCCTTAAGAACAGAATCAAAATTCGTAGCGTTCAATTCAACTGCATAATCAGATTTTTTCACATTTTTTCCATCATTGGTGATTTCTCGAAGAATCGATCTCCGTCCAGAACTCAATGATCCATTTGATGCTTCAGAATTCAAAAAAAGTAGAATAAAAACAAGCTGCAAAACAATAAATAAAGAAGAAGACATCGAAGAACAGGAATCAACAGCACAAAATACACTCTTATGGATAGGCTTATGTCTCTCTCTAAATAAGCATCCGCTAAATATATATGTTCGTATGTATAAGCGGAGAGAGAGACAGAGAAACAGAGGTAAAATGAGGTTTTTATAAGGAAAGAGAGAGAAAATGATGGTGCAATCTGGTTACGAATTTGTCGATTTTGGTACCGGCGGCGAAGTACGATCAGAAATATTTGTGTAGAAAGGGACTTCAAGGTGTATGATGGACCGGACCAATGAAAATTTTCGAGGAGTTGTATTCACGGGCTCACGGAATGATCAGATGTCGGGTTGTTAATGGATAAAGTTTTAGCGAAGTCAGGGGTAGATTAGTAATTTGGATTAAAGGAAAGACCCTGGAATTTAAACTTGGTGGTGAGATATGGTGGGGTTGCATGTACCAAAACAACTGTGCAACAAAAGGAATTCAAGTATGGTTAAATTCTCAAATTCAACTAAATTGTCAAATTTAAGATATAACAGTCACATTTTAATGACTTTATACCGTTAAGAATGTTTTAAAAGTTAGAGTTTTGCTAGCATAAAAAAAATGTTAAATCTAAATTTAAAAAAATTGACGTGTTATGGAAATAGTTTATCTATTTAAAATATATATATAATTTTATTTAAATTTATTAAATTTAATTTTGAGTTTAATGTTAACAAATTTGAAATTTTTTAAAAAAATTTAAAACTTGATTATATTATCATTTAAAGAAATAGTTTAAAATATATAAATTTAAAATTCTAAAGTAATTTTTATTAGAAAAGATATTAGAAATTTAACAATATTGATTCGGAAAAAATCTGTCAAAGTAATTAAAGGGGTAAAAAAGTAATTTAAGAGGATAGGAATTTAGGAGATATTGGAATGGTTTGGACTTCGGGGGCCGGAAAGTCGGTCGAACCATCGGGGCACGATACTTCGTAGAGCGATACTTCGGGATATGATAGCCCGGATAGCGACACTTCGTGGAGCAACACAGCTACACTTTGAAATATCGGATGCCTACAAAACAAAATAGGTTCGATGGAGAAATTTATTCCCCGTGAACTCTCCGATGCTTAAGTCAGTAGAGTATTATAAGAGAATTTTGGATATCTAGAACTTGTATTACCTTTTGTTTGGATTCCCCTTTTATAGGGGTTTGTTTGAGGGTATCTCATTTATTAATGAGTTTTTCGTTGGTGTTTGGGTCGTTCCGATCGTTATAGAAAATGGGCTTTGAATAGGACATTTAAAGACAGTGGTAACGTCTGCTCTTTATGAGCCCATAAATTTGGACTTATGACGTCAGATGGAGTCAGGAACAGTTACTTTTGTGGTCAAAGTACTGTTTTGCCCTTGAGGTGTTTTGTTGGTTGTTCAATATATTTTTATATTGTATATAATCTAAATAAGTTGCTAAATTTAGCTCAGCGCTACGACTTCCTCGAAGGAGGAGTGGGATTGACACTCTAAATATAAAGGTAAATTACCAAAATGACACTTATACTTTACGAAATTCTGAGTTTTGCGTTTGAATTTTTTTTTTTACTTTTGTACTCTAACAAAAAAAAATCTCTTGATATAAAAGATAGATTTTATAATATATTGCAAGAAAAAGCTCATTTAAAATAAATAAATTAAATGAAATCTTGATGTTTCTAAAGAAATAAAAGGCAGAATGATATATGAAATTTGCAAAGCAGTAAATTATTGATGAAACTTAAATTTAAATTTTGTCATAGTTATGTTAGAGATTTTATTCTATGTTATAAATTTAGACTATATGAAATAAACAATAATCTAATAGATTATTTACAAAAGTCTTTACATATAACCATGTATTGAAAGAGATGGTTTAAAGCCTACTTCAATAAATTACTCATGATAGAACCTCTTCTTGACGCTGATATTATGCTATATCTCAAGTTCAAAGAGTAAAGTATGTCATTAGAGTAATTGCAAGTAATAGAATGTTTTTTATTCCAAGGTATATAATGCTTGGTATCTGCATTGAAAGGAGGGTGAATTTAAATTTTTAATGAATCTATAGGACAACTTGTCAAAGGAAGATAAGGACAAGAAAATTTGTCAAAGTTTTCCATAGATGCAGGGTACTTGATATGGATTTACCTATATAAGTGTGTGAAGTTAGTCACTTCAAAGAATTCAAAGGCTTTATTTTATACACTCATGAATGATACGAACACAAGACTATAAATGTGTTATCAATCAAGTAGTGTTTTGCTGTAATAAGTTTATGTGTGATTGTATCTACAGTTTATCAATAAAGACATTTGGTTTAAAGTTTATACTATCAATTTGTTTAGATATATTGTATTGATCTTTCATTAAGTAAAGGTTCAATCACAAGATACCTTTATCTATGCATACAACTTCAGATAATTAGTATAGCTAGTTTATTTTGAAAATGACAGTAGATTATTGGAACATTTTCAAAATGTTATAGCAGTTCATGTTATAACAATTATGATAATAGTTTTGTTGGTTCAAAGAATCTCCAAAAGAGTTTGGTTATGAAAAGATATTTATTATCATATTATTTGAAAGGATACACGTTAAAAGATATATAAGATAACATAATTTTATTTTTAAATATTAAATGAAGTGCATTATCTAAATATATGTATCTATCAAAGATGTATGAGAGAGTCATTTTCAAGTTGATAATTAATCTGGATATTAATTTTGCAGGATCAATATCAAGAACAGACGTTACCTAAATCTGTAGAATATAAAAAACTCTTTCATTGTATCTTGAAGGTAAATTGTATATGACAAATATTGTCTTTAGAAAAAATGGCATCTACTACACGCCTTAAAGCTAGTTGTTCTTATTATTTATTTCTGTCCTATTTTTATTTAACAATTAATTGAGATTTTAGATGTATCTCAGAGTATCCATATAACTCCCACATACCCCAAACCTCCACTGTGAAAATACCTATGAGATCTAAATAGTTCACCCACTGTTTAATTTTTCATTGTGTATACAAGTTTCAAGTACTGCCATAATTTCTGGAGTACTTATCATAACCAAATTGATGTGTTCCGATTAGTATGATAAAAAATAGGATTTATTTACCTATATTGATTATGAGTAATTAAGGACTTAGTCTTACTAACTGTCACTTTAGCATTTAATTGTTATCACTTAATCAATCAGAACCTAAGGCAGAGTACCTATCGTGTAGCTAGTTCTTGGAAAGTATCTACGATTTTAAAATATAAATATCGTACTCCCAGGGAACTGGTAACGGCTTAGTAGCAACTATCCCTTAATCCTAACAATCCTCCTATTATTTAATCAGTCAATCGATTATCAATCTTTTGGAGATTGATTGGTGATCTCCCAATCACACATAACAAGCACTTATCAAGCATGCAAGAGTTTCCTCTAGACATATATTTTGATGTATATTTACTGTTTCTACAAATTGGTTGACCTATCTTTGAACATTTTAGATATATCTTGGTTTGGAATGCAATTATGAATTGTATCTGCCTGTGTACCACATCTGAGTTACCTTATGTATTCACTCTACGTTTCGGGTTAAAGTATCCATGAAAGCCTGTGTCACTCAGGAAATCATACCACTCACTCTAATGTCGACATAGGGCCCAAACTCAGCCTCATTAGGCTACTCTAACAAAGATGGTGCTCTATAGGTTATTTTACATAATATGGCAGACCTTAATATATTCTACCCTAACTTAAGGTAGGTTAAACTAAACAGGTTATGATGTAGACCATGGTTAAGAATTGTCTATAACCGTTCATTTAGTTTAAAAGAACAAACAGATAATCAGGCATAATGTTAATTTAGCAAGTGACCTTTCTGGAAAAATGAGTAGAACCCCAACGTGTAAAATATGTATAATATAGCAATCATAATTCAGTACTCAAATAAATGTTTAGGCAAACACAACACAAAGATATACAGAGAGGATCTAGGAGACCACCACCATAAAGTATTCACCCTTTATCAAGTCCGCCAGCGTTGCCAATACTTGTATACCTTGGGTTGCTTGACCTGACTCTGATTGGGCAGAACCTTCCTTAACCTAGTACCAATTTCTTTACCTTACATCCTGGGCTTAAGGAATTCCCTGTTGACTAGCATTTGCTCACCTAATGCTCTCTTAGGATCCCCTAACGAAATCCCAAGTATTCTATGAATACAAAAAATGAACACTATCTAATCAAATTCCCAGAATCTGAGATAAACACACAGAAAACAGAGAAAACGAGACACTCTTTATTAATAGATGACTTGTGTTGAGTGCTAAGGGATATCTCTAACCTTCCAACCCCTAGGGTATTTATAGGTGTGAAAAGGAAGAGGTTTTACATGAATTTTTGATGTGGGACAAAATGTTTCTGCTCAGGACGTCGGTCCCGAAGCTTTGACCGGGTCAAGATGCCCGTCCTAGCTTGGGGACGCCCGCCTCGAGCTCAGAACTTCTGAAAATCGCATTTTTCCCTGATATTTGATGTTTTCTTGCAATTTACTCCTGAAACTTTAAAATCACAAATTATGCAAAAAGATGTCAATTTTAATCAATTAAGATCAATTTGGTTCTAATTATGCCCTAATTTATGTATAAAAATATGCTAAAAAGGTTATATGATTTATGCATATCACAAATCCTTCAGGCGTAATTCCTAATTTTAGAGTCAACTCCACGTCAGTTTCAACATAATATTTTATTAACCATAAATAATACATATGCTTGAGAGAAGAGAGGAAGAAAATAATGGCAGAATTGACTTACCTCCATTAATGCTTCAACTTGTAGTATACTTTTTTTTTTTGTTAAAAACTGGATTTTATAAATAAAGAAAAAACATAAAGTTAAATGAACTCCCTATTCCAAATTGAAAGAAGATCCAAAACATTTTTAAGGCATCTTTCGGCGATGGCATAGGGGTCCTCCAAAAAATGATTGGCTCCATGAGTGGTAGTCGTATGATTTATCCACAAAAGGTGAATAGTTTGTTTAAATACATAAACCCACATCAGGGGAAACTGGGGATACCCCGAATTAAGTACTAAGTATCTACTAATCCACCTGATCACGTCCGCAACAACAAAGAAACTTCTACTCACCCCAGGAGGAAGTAGAATATTCCATACTTCCATCGCATTCTTGCAATCTCTAAGCAGGTGCATACTAGATTGCTCACTAGCACCACAATGACCACATCTCGGGGAATTAATCAATCCACACATCCACAAGTAGGCCACAATCGGCAAAGCATGACGTAAGTATACCCAAACGGTAAAGGAATATTGGGAGGGTCCTTTAAATTACCATAGGTGTCGCCAAGGTATGCCACCAAACTTGGGTGACTGGGATTGAAGAGCCTATCGTGTGGACCTCACCAAGAAATGTCCTAAAGTAGTAAGAGACCAGACTGGTTGATCTTGGTTATCCTCCATGTCGGAGAGAGAATTTTTTTGTAAATCACCTAGCACTGATGCTGGAAGGAGACGCCCTAGCTGATCCATCTTCCATCCTAGTCTCGGACACCACAGCTCATCCACCGTCACAATTAGAGATTCCCTCGATAAGGAGCCCGAGCATACCGCAGCTAGTGGTTGATCACACAACCACTTATCCATCTAGAATAGAGTTGTCCGTCCATTACCTACCCTCCATCGCACATGTACAAAAACCTCAGGAAATATTTTCTGCATAGCTCTACAGATATGTGACGATTGCCCCTTTGATCCTTCCAATGAAGGCCATCCTCCATATTTCTGTCTGAAGATTTCACTACTGTACGCATGAGGGAGCTTAACCATCCTCCATAACAACTTCACCAAAAATGCACGGTTTGTTTCAACTAGATTAGAAAACCTCGAACCTCCTACACTCCTGAGATATCATATCTTATTCCATGCCATCGTATGTTGCTTCCTCTGTCCACCCTCTTTCCCCTAAAAGAACTTGCGACTGAGGTGCTCCAACTGCTAGAGGACCGTCTTCAGAATCATTGTGGCCTGCATAGAGTACATCGACAAGCTTACCAGGGTAGATGCAATCAACACTGTCCGAGTAGCCTTGGACAAAAATTTCACCTTCCAACCTCCGAGTTTCCTTTCCGTCTTCTTCATCAAATGCGTGAAATGGGATCTTTTAACTCTTCCATGCATTAATGGCACTCCCAACTATGTTCCCAAATCCGAGGATGCCTGGATTCTAAACTCCAAATATATTGAGTTTTGCAAGTAACTAAGTGTATTCATCAAGAACCAGATTCTAGATTTACTCCTGCTAACCCTCTGCTCGGATATCCCATAAAATTGTGCCAACACGTGTTCCATTACCCTGGCCTGAGATAAAGAAGCTTCTCCAAATAATAACAAATCATCGGTGAAGAAAATATACGAAATTTTTTGACCATCTCTAGATAAGCAAACTGGACTCCATGTTTTAGATTCTACGCACTTCGTAACATATGATCCTAGTACTTCCATGCAAAGTACAAAAAGATAAGGGGATAGGGGGTCTTCTTGTCGCAGCCCTCTCTCTAGGGTAAATGCTACTAGCTTATCCCCATTCCAACACAACGACAAAGCAGTGGATGTAATACACGCCATATTTAACTGACAAAGCTCCGAGTTAACTGACAAAGCTTGCAGTATACTATTGTTGGTCGAATGCTCATTGTTGTCTAAGTCAGTATGACAAAGGTAGGCCTTACTCATAGGTTTGAATTTTTTTGTAGACCTGTGTCAGTGTCCCTACTTAAAGTTAGATGTGGTTGTCCCATTTTCATGCTACTTTTGGGTATGCTTTATGTTGACATGTTTGAATGCTTGCAGCAAATGGGCTTCGGCTTGGTCTATCCAGCTGATTATTGTTCAGCTCCCCTAGCAGCCTAGATCTATTGTTAGTGTGCTTCCTTTCCCTATGATAACAACACCACTTCCCCTGTTTCCTTTCCCTTTGATTGTAGGCCCTCAGATATGAGCTTATTTTTTGTTTTAAGTAGCGATTTTGTCTAAAATACCCTTGTTCTCATTGACCTTCTCCAATGTAGTATACCTTGATCCTTATCTAAATTTGAATGTTGACCTTATTTATGAAAATTTGATTGTACGTAGAGCTACAAACAAATTTGGCTATTTGCAAACAAAAGTTCGTTCAAGTACGTTTATTTATTAAATAAACTAAATTCAAATAACTTTTTAAGTTGAATTATTTTTTTAGCCTATTAAACATTGTTTGTGAACATAATCGAGCGTTCGAGTTCTAATTATAAATATTTATATATATAATTAAAAAAAATCTCTAATATTTAAATTAGGATTTGACCCTTATATATATATATATATATATATATATATATATAGAGGGGTATAGAATTGGAGCTCCCTTTAATATATTCAATTTCAAAATCAAATATAGACAAAATAGCTTGCCATCTCGCGAAAATATATTTTGAGACAAAGTTTTGAACATCTTTTTGTAAAACAGATTTAGCTGCTTTGCAATCAATACGAAGAAGAAATTTTTGATTGAGTAAATCAGCTTGAAATTTGGAAATACATAAAACAATAGCCAAATTTTTTTTTTTTTGATAGTAGGATAATTCTGTTGAGAATTATTCCAATGTTTGGATGCAAATGCAATGATATGTTCAGTGCCATTTAATTTTTGTCTTAATATGCCACCATAACTATATCAGATGCATCAGTCTCAACAATTTAAAGGCATTCGGATCAGGTAATGATAAGCAAGGCAGATTGACAACTTTGATCTTAATTTGTCTAACAACATTTGTATGCACATCAGTCCATGCAGGGGGAGGTGATTTCAACCTATCATGCAAAGGCTTAAGTAATGTGCTAAGTCCTGGGATGAAATCAGACACATAATTTACTTCAGAGGAAGACCTGTTAGGAAGAAAAGGTTGTGGCACAGGAGAAGAAAGTGCCTTTTGGGGTACCGATTGTACCATGCTGTGTTGTGGAGAACTATGAGAAATCATAGTCTGTGATGCAGTAGGATTAACCACCGCCATATATATATAAAAGGTTTTTCTCTCCTTTTTCCTAAATCTATAGTGGCGGTTCTCTTTTCTTTACCTTCTCTAGAGGTTAAACTTAACTCTCTTTTTACTTCTTTGACAACCCCTAAAAAAGGTGGTGGCTCCCCTTACCTTATCTTCTTTAGAGTCCAGACTCAACTCTTCTTAGAAGAGATCACTCTTACAGTAAGTATTATCATCTTCTTTACAATATCTATTTGATTTTATTGGAGATAATTAGATTGTGTTTATTTGAAAAATTGTTTAGCATGCACTCAATTGTTTTTGAAAATTATATCAATTATTTTAATATGTATGCTATTATCCATCTACGAACCATGTCTATTGTTATTCTGCTTTTATTTTTATTTTTATTTAGGGTAAACTATCTCAGATGCACCTCTTAAAAGTCAAAATCCAGCTTTTGCACCTCAAAGATTTTTTGTACATAGAATGCCCTTAACGTTTCAAAACGTCCCACTACATGCACCTCTGTTAAGTCAAACCGTTAGTGACTCAATTTTGCCGTTAGTCAACATTTTTTCACTGTTGGGCAGTGTTACGGGCAGGGGTACTGTTACGGGCAGGGGTATTTTTGTCCAACCTGCCCAAATAATTTTCGCAATTTTTTTTTTAAAAAATTTTCCCCAATGTCGTTTTACCCATTCCATCGTCGTTTTCCATCCCATTTGATCCAACTTCTGTTTGAACCCAACTTGTTCTTCTTGTTCAAAATCTGAAACATTTTCTTCTTCTTCAAAGAATCCAACGCAAGCAATACTGATTCTCACCCCCAAAAATATGTCCAAAACTTGTTCATTTTGTTGAAATTGTGTGTGCGGCTTCAGAAATTTCATCAGGGGGCAAGTGAAATTTCATATACCCATCTCTTTTCAAACTCGAATTTGGATCTATCCATTCAAAATACCGCATCTTTTACCATCTTCTTGTGTGAGCAATTTTAACCCATTACTTCAAACAAACTCTATCCATATCAGATAGAAAATCATTTTAAATCTTACCTCTTCATCGGCGCAGATGGCAAATTGCCTTGAAGGATTTCTCTCCGTCTCCTTCTCGTTCTCATCGGCACGGTAGAATGGGCAAGTTCCAATTTTTTTTTTTTGGAGAATCAAATGGCTAGAAATTTTATCATTTTTAAAGCTGTTCACGAGAAGGGAAGAGGTATGCCCATCATGTGAAGGATTCGTTGAGATTGATAGGGAACTGTACGATCTTTTCCCCTATTGTATTGAATCAATAAAAAAAAGATGGAAAACGACGATGGAATGGGTAAAACGGCATTGGGGAAAAATTTAAAAAAAATTGCAAAAAATTATTTGGGCAGGTTGGACAAAAATGCCCCTGCCTGTAACAGTACCCAACAGTGAAAAACTGTTGACTAACGGCAAAATTGAGTCACTAACGGTTTGACTTAACATAGGTGCATGTAGTGGGACGTTTTGAAACGCTAATGCCACTCTATGTACAAAAAATCTTTGAGGTGTAAAAGCTGGATTTTGACCTTTAAGAGGTGCATTTGGGATAGTTTACCCTTATAAGAAAATATATCATTAGAAGGAAGAATTTAAGTAAGGAGTCATCAATTCAAAAAAAAATTATTTAAAATATCAATAAATTATAAAAAATTAAATTTGTTTTTTTGTTAACCTCAGTTTTCTTTTAATCATCCAAGTTATCTTTTACCACAAATTCTAAGTTATACTATATTAATAACGAAAACATTTGATGGTTGTTTTTGTAGATAGTGAAATTTTATCTAGTTATTTAAAATATATATATTTAAATTTTATTTTTATATTTTAAATATATATTATGATTTTAAAATATCTACCTTTTGAATTAATGTCACGTAGCTATTTAATAGTCATTGATTGGTCACCCTCTTCACTTATAAATAGAGGGACAAATTCTCTTAAAAAAAGAAGTTAAGAGGTACTTGAAGAATACCGAAATCATTTTTTTGCTCTTCCTCTCATTGAAACCCATTCCAAGAAATCCAAAAGTCCTTTAAAGAAAAATTCAAAAGCTCTAGGAAGAAATTTACAGTTGTTCAACGAATTTACAGTTGTTCAACGAATTTACAGTTGTTCAACGAATTGAGATTAATCCAACGCCCCTCAAATCAAATCCATTCCAATATCAATTCCAAAACTCTCCTCAGAGAAGTTCAAATCCATTGGATCGAGATCAAGCCCAAAAAGACTCTTGAACTCACGACGGATCAAATCAGCATATCTATAGAAATAGGACTTGTTAATTAAAATATTTATAAATATACTTTGTTACATGATTCATGTTTTCTTTGTAATTTTTTATTTTTACAAGAAATACAAGAATTATTGTTTACAAGTTTTTGCACCCCCAATAGAACAATCTCTACCGTTCATCTCTTTCCGTAAAAATCCTTGAAATGGAGTCCAAGAATGATGTCAACATGCTTCAAACAACATTGTTGTAAACATGAGTGTTGGTATTTCGACGTTTGAAACATATGTTGGTTGGCGAGAAGCAAAGGAAAGGTGATTGTTGATTCATAGAAAAGATCAATTGGTAGCTCAACCTTAAAACATGACAACCTTTGGTTTGGTGTTAGGTCGATGCAAATTCAAACTCAATAATGAAGGAGTGGTGATGATAATCCAAAATATTCTTTAGCAAATGTCACTACATTGCCTGTTACGATGATAAATGCTTCAACAGTAGAAGAGCAGTTGACAAAGTTTGTGGAAGGTAGGTCTCGCAATACAATTGGCAAAGCAAGATTACATCCACACTCAATTGATGAACAACAATGGTAAGTATACTTAGACAATGCATAGGTATGTTGGCACGGCACAAAATGATCTTTTCTCAAGGTAAAAAGAAGAATCCAATGATTTTGTAGCAGCGAAGGTTGTGAGAAATAATCTCAAGCTTTTGATATATCAAAAACAAATTAAGGACATACAATTCATGTCTCTGTTGGTGTATTCATTTTGACAAATGAATTAGAGAAAATTCATTAAAGGTATGATAAATGATAATTATGCAGGAAACTCAAAATCATCATTGGCATGTTCAAAGCCATATTCAAAGCCATGTTCAAAATCATCATATAGCTGGAAGATGGATGTAGAATACTTTCCACCAATGTTGCAGCAATTTGATAGAAGAGACAATCTAAAGCAAAACAATGCTCACTTCGTTGAAACGTGTAACAATGCTAGTACAAATGGAGATCTTCTAGTCTAATAGTTTGTCCAATCTCTCAAAGAAAGTGTGTTCGATTGGTACACTGACTTGCCCCCTGCATCAATCAATAGTTGGAACCAACTTGAAGTTAAGTTTTTGAATCGCTTCTACAACACTTGACAAACAATAAGTGCGGTTGAATTGAGTCATACAAAGTAATGGAAGGATGAACCAATTGTCAGTTACATCAATCGATGGAGAAGTTAGATCAAAATTGCAAAAATCAATTATGTCAGAAATTTGCGATCGAGATATGCATCCAAGGAATGCAATAGAATCTCCAATGCCTTTTGAAAAGAATTCAACCAAACACATTAAAAAAATTAGCTGCTCGCGAACGAGATATGGAATTAAGTATCATCACGAATCAAAAGCTTGAAATTCATGTTGAACAACAACAATATCATAGTAGGGGCAATATTTCCTTAGAATTTGAAGATGAAAAGTCAACTTCAAATGTTGACGAGGCTTGAATCAAATCATCAATGTCCTTCTAAACGTGTGAGGTTAAACTGCACATTACTCCTTGATAAGAGTATAAATAGTCTAGATGTTGAAAGAAGACTCCTTAGTTGGAGTGTAAACTATCTATCATTCATGAAGACTCTTTGATACGAATATAAACTATCTGCACGAAGAAGGCTTTAACACGAGTTTAGAGTTGTAAACAAACCAAACTATTTGTGAACAAAGCTCATTCGAGCTTGTTTATGCTCGCTTTGAACTCGTTCATTTATTAAACAAAATGAATTCAAACAATTTTTTATGCTATATTAATTTTCGAGCATTACAAACACTATTTGCAAACATAATGGAGCATTCACAAATAAATTATAAATATTTATATTATTATATATATTATTAAAAAAATCTATAACATTTAAATTAGGGATTAACCCATATATATAAGTGTTTTTTCTTCTTTTCCCTAATCTGTTGTGGCAGTACATCTTCCTTTACATTCTCAAGAGTCCTAACTCTAACTCCCTTTATATCTCTTTGGAGAACATAAAAGACTCCTAACTCAACTCTCTTTCTATATCTTTAACAAACCCTAAAAAAAGTGGTAGTTTCCCTTCTCTTCGAACCTACGACCAATCAGTTAACAGCCGACCGCTCTACCACTGAGCTACTGAGGAACAACGGGAGATTAGATCTCATAGAGTTCAATTCCTATTCTCAACCATGACCAATATGAGCTAAAAGCTTCCTTCGTAACCCCAGAACTTCTTCGTAGTGTCTCCCCTCCATGCCTCATTTGAGATGGAACCTCAAAGTGGCTCTATTTCATTATATTCCATCCATATCCCAATTCCATTCATTTAATATTCCTTTGGTGTCATTGACATAACAGATGTCGTTTCTAGTCTATCTCTTTCTATTTCTTTTCTATATATGGAAAGTTAAAAAATAATCATATAATGATCCACAGAAATTCATATAATGATTCACTGAATTTCATATAATGAATGATGCACAGAAATTTGAATTTCATATAATAAATTATCCACATAAATTCATATAATAAATTATCTACATAAATTCATATGATGAATGATCCACTGAACACTTAATTTCATATAATGAATGATGTACAGAAATTCGAATTTCATATAATAAATGATTCAAACAAATTCATATAATAAACTATCTACATAAATTCATATAATGAATGATCCACTGAACACTTAATTTCATATAATGAATGATCTACTGAAATTCCAATTTCATATAATAAATTATCTATATAAATTCATATAATGAATGATTCACAGAAATTAAAAATTTTAATTTCTATAATTAATAACAATAACAAAACAAGGGGTTGGTCATGAGTTCTCTCATACAGAAACTCGTATTCTTATGGATGAAGATAAATAATTCGTGAATGAAGATAAACAATTCTTTCGTTTTGCTCGAACTCTTTTGTGGATTTCTGACCACACTCTCCCTAGGGTCCCTTTTTCTTCTTTTTCCAAGCTCAGCTTAAGCTTACGGAAGAAGAAACCGAGAAGAAGGCAACATCAAAAAATGGTTTTCTACTCGTTGTGCTCGTATCGACCTTTTTTAGCCCTCTACATCTAGTATTGGGTAAACCTCATACAATAGTTGTCATAGGTGTACCATATCTTTTCTTTGATTTCTTCTGTAAGAATTTTGCATCTACTACCCGAAATTCACTGGATAATTTGAGCATTCGACATGTAGTCGTGTAAAATCTAATTTTGCAATTCTTGAACTATGTTGTTTTACCAACTTCAATATTAGTCAGATTAATTAATGTTTATATCTTTAGATACAACAACAAGAGATTATTTCTAATAAGTAGTGTGGTTGGTTGGTTAATTGGTCAGATATTTTTTCTGACAATTGTTGAATTGGTATTAGTTGGGGTACGGCAAAATAAGTTCAAGATTCCTTTGATAAATAACTTCATTTGAGGTCTAACTAGCAATTTAGTTAAATTGGATACCTTCTTTCAATGAAAGAGAGCTAGGAATAAGAACTTGAATAGCAAGTTTCTTGTGGCACAAGGGATAGCTTTCGTGGCTCGGATCACTAGTGCTTTCTTTTTATTACCTTCTCCAAAGTCTAGACTCAACTCACTGGTGTTTTCATAAAAAAATTTTAAATTTATTGAATGGTTAAATTATATAAATTCTTGTTATTTTAAAAATTTGAAGCCTTGAAAAGAATTAAATATTTTTAAAATTTTAGTTTTTATTATTTTTAAAATTTTTTGAATAAAGTAAATCCCAATTCGAATTAGTTTGAATAAGTTTGAAATTAAAAAAAAAAAACTTGTTGATAAAACATTAATCTTGCAAAGCAAAGTTAAAAAAAATGCAAAATTAAAAAATATCAATAAAAAATAGTGAAAACAAAGCAGGAAATATTAAGAATTGCAAAGCAAAGTTACAAAAAAGAAGATTATGTGTATATACATGTTTACAAGATTAATAAAAAAAAAATCATATAAGTAAGTGGCATGAAACTAGTCTATTAAGAAGGTTGTTCTTAAATTGGCAGCGGAGAGGATGTGATTGAGGTTGGTAAATATTAATCTTGAAGGGGGCAAATAAAACACTTGTGAAGCTAATGCCACTTCTTTGATACTCTTGGAGCATTTTCAGAAATGGCTGCAAATGTTGAAGTTGGATTGGAAATTACAATTTGAAAACATCTACAGGTGATTTTTGAGCATACTGACAAACAAATAGTGGCAGCTGATGTTTTATCTGGTATTTGCAGTTCTTTGTCTTTTAAAGCTATGTTCTACCATTACAAGTTCTGTTGATCCTGAAGAGGGCAACCGTGAGGAAAAGCTACTAAAGATCAAATGAGAAAGAGTAAACTAGAAGCTGCTTTAAGGCATCACTTGATAAGCAAAGCTTCTCTTCTCCTTGTTGAGGAAACTGAAGTTGCAAAGCAAGCAAAGGAAAAAAAAGATCCATTTAGAAGTTCATACTCAACTTCGGTCTCTAATCACCAGGTATGCTTCACAGAATGAAGTTCATACTGTAGTCTTTGACGGAAAAGATTATCTAACAACAAAATTTCGTTTTCGTTTCCGTTGTCGTTGATTAAGGGATGCATTCTACAAATTTTGATTCTTTGATGAAAACAAATGAGTTCATAAAATCTGCAACAAAGATGAAGATGGTAATAGCAATAATAGTACATAAAATTATGTTGCTCTCCTCCCGCTAGTACCAAGAATTGTATTCTCTCTTCCAGTAAGATCGTTGTGTGAGAATTTGAAGAGGAACTTGAAAGAATCAAAACAAATAGAACTAGGATTTTATAATCATTACAATACTGACATAATAGTATATATAAAAAAGATTAAGCAAAAGACAATTCTACCCTTATAAAGAATAATAAATAATAAAACTGATATATACTCTAACATTCTCCTTCAAATTCATGATGTTGCTGCAAGAACCACAGAGAGTTTGTCAGTAGATAAACAAAATCTTGAGATAATTTGAGACTTTGTAGAAAAGTCAGCCAATTACATGGTGGAACAGATAAATTTTGTAAAAAAAGTCAGCCAACTACATGGTGGAACAGATAAAAGGCAATGCAATTCATGTCGCGTAGCATCGCCTATCGAGTAATATGACTATCAATCTCAATGTTTTTAGTGCCTTCATGAAAGAATGAATTACGAGCAATGTGAATGGCACTCTTGTTATCACAATAAAGTGGAGTAGGAATAGTAATGAGAACTCTCATATCTGCCAAAAGCCACGTAACCAAACAATCTCATTTGTGGTATAATAGTCATGACATGATACTCAGTTTTCATGGAGGATTGAGAAACAACTTGTTGTTTCTTACTTCTCTATTAGATAAGCAAACCATGTAGGAATATGCAAAAGTCCGTAGTGGACTTACGATCAATCGAATCACCAGATCAATCAACATCAGAATAGGCACGAAGCTCCAAAGTAGAATAAGAGGAAAACACAAGATCATGATAAATAGTGTCATAGAGAACCACAGCCAATGAACTATAGTTGGAGATTCAACAAACTGACTAACAATATGGACAACATACGCAATATCCGGTTAGGTAATAGTGAGATAGATTAAGCTACCAATCAAAGTTGGTACAAAGTAGAATCAAATAATAGAGTATCATCTATAGAGTCATATTGAGTATTAAGTTCCGAAGGTTTATCAACAAACCGAGTATTTGTCAATTGAGCGCAATGAAGAATATCTACTACCCAATAAATAACGCAAGGAACCTAAATTTTTCATGTCAAATTGGTGAGTCAACTCACCCTTCAATTTTGTAAACCAAGAACATCATCATCACCCGTAATAATCATGTCATCAACATAAAATGAAAAAAAAAATACTATCAGCAGATGTAAACTTAACAAAAAGAGTTGAACATGAACACTAGTGAAAAATTCAAGAGACCTAATAATAATAGAGAATCTCTCAAAGCAAGCACAAGGAACTTGTTTGAGATCATAGATATCATTTTAAGTTTGTAAACCTCATTCGGATGATAAGACACACCGGGAGGAGGTATCGTATAAACTTCTTCTATCAAATTTTTAATCAAACTCCCATAACTTGTCTCCGATACTAGGTGAGAATTTGAAGAAGAAATTGGAAGAATGAAAATAAATAGAACTAAGGTTTCGTAATCATTGAATAATCGTTCCAATAGAAAAATAAGATTATATATAGAAAACAAACAATATAAAAAAAACAAAACAAAAGACAATTCTATTCTTATAAGTAATAATAAATAACAAAACTAATATATACTCTAACAAGCCGCACCTCCATTTAAACTCTAAATCCATCCAACTGCGTTTTGCGTTCTTGAAAAAAAGAATGTCTACTACAAAATGTCTGTTGATGGATCAAGCTGGAATGCCTCAATTGTTTCTGATAACTGCCCTCCACACATTTGTGACATCATTCTGCATACTCCCGGAACAAGACTCTTTTGTTTGGGTTCCCTCCAAGTCAGAAAATTTCTCTATATAGAGTTGGTACAAAGTAAATAACAAAGAGAGATTCTCTACCACCTCATCCATTGATCCTGAGCTATGGAAACACCTTTGGCATTCTAGCTTACATGAGATATAAAATACAGCTATGGAAAATCCTTGTCAATATCCTCCTATCTACTAAGGATAGAATCAAAGTTTTTGTTCCTTTGCCTGATTTACATTGCTACCTTTGTGATAGTTCTATTAAATCTTCCTCTCATCTACTCTTTACCTGTCCTGTATCTATTATGTGCTGGTTACAATCTCCTTGGCAAATCCACATTGAATGCTATGCAGACCTGGATATAGCTGAATGGTTTATGATACTACTGGAGCTTCCCAGTAAATGAATAAGAAAGGAACAAAATTATGCACTTGGCTGTTGTTGTCATGGAGAAAATGTGGGATAAGACTGGCAGGAATGGATAAAGAATGTAATCTTAACTTCATCGACATATTGGAAGGCAGCTCAACTTAAGGTTGCCAAAAGAACTAAAAAGATGGACCAAATTGAATGGATTCCTCCTCCTTTAGGGGTTATACTAAGAAATCACACAGGAAAGATCATTGGAGCTTGGACTGATGGTTTTTTGGCACCAAGTGTGTTTTATGCTGATTTGTGTGCAGCTTTGCTTTCTTTGGAGATTGGGGAGAAACTGGGATTAGAGAAAGGAGACTCTATATCTGTGATTTTGGCTATGAAGGGGTGCAATGAATATGCAGAATAGCGAGCAGCAGATAAGTTGAAAATCAGCCAATCTTTTTTTAAATCCCACCCGTCGTGGTTTGTTGATCATGTAAACAGGCAATTTATCTTTTGTGTCCATAACCTTGCTAAATGGGCTAAAAGTAAACTAAAAGAACAGAGATTTGCTGCTATATTTATGTACTGTACACAATTTCGTAGAACTGAAAACATACAAATATATTGGCTAGGAGCACACAGCTCAAAGGGTGCTTCGCCCCCGCCATGAGCTTGGCAAACAGAGACAAATTTCTCATGCCATTGAACATATTATGTGTGTATAATCTAAATCTAATTCTTTTTAGTATTGATAACTACTCTAAATCTAAACTCCAGTTCCTGGAGTTGTACCTCTTGATGACAAGTCGCCATTGGTGCAACTTCTTTTATCACTACTAATGCAGCTGCTTTTAATTCGTAAAGAAAGCATCTTCTTCGCAAACATTACTTGTTCTTCTTCCTCCCTTTGGGCATACAGTATCCAAAGTGCAAGACTCAGCATTAGTCCGACAGAAATCATGCCTAGTCCTGCATTTACGATTCTAAGATGGTGTTCCAACGGCGGACAATAACTCGCCGTGATGTTCCTGAATGCGTCGCGCACGAAGTCGCAGTTCTGGAGATTCAGCAACGGCGGAGTGTAATGCTGAAGTGCGTAGCTAATGTTAACTGCTGCGATCATTTGGCTGTACATTTCTGGGGTTAATCGACCAACGGTGATACAGAGTCCGGATGCTGAGGTTGTGCAAGTGTAGTTCAGCCAAATCTAGAAATTTTCAACCATGTAAAACTGTAATTTTAGAGCACATGACCATTTGAAGACCAGCTTTTGAGTTTATAATCTATAGTAAGGATGATGACTTACCACAGAAGCATTTGCTGTAGCAACCTCTTGATCTGTACATTGGCGATCTTGCAGCTGAGCATCGTAAGGGTAACAAAGGTGCGGTACCATTGGTCCCGACTGGTTGTAATAATAGGGAATGGATCCTTGAGGTGGATTTGAATTGGCATAGGAGTCTGTGAAGGAATTAACAATGTTTACGATATCGTTAACAACTTGTTTACTCTTATAAAGTGTCTGGTTTGTCGCGGTTTGATCAACACAAGGAAGTATGTTGCTGAGTGCAGTCTCTGCATGAGGATTGTCCACCCACTCTTCCATGGCCAGACAGGTATCTGAGATTGCACTGTTTAATCAAAATTGATCAGTAAATTAGCATATGTTATGCAAGAAAATGACATTCTGGATGATATTGTAAGCAAGGCAGAGTGTATATATATATATATAGCACAGATTTCCAAATTTGTGCCCAAAAATTGTGCATAATAAGGGACATGGTTTCTTTACACCATTTTCAGTGTCATGTGCGAGGAAAAAGTTTTTAGTGCTAAACTACTCACTTGTTGAGAATGACAAATACTCCACAAAGTATAAAAGTAACCGCCACCAGTAACCATCCACTGATGACAAATCTGCATAACATCGACACATCAGTAAGTAACTATCCACGAGAAAGAATTCTTAGGTGATTGAAGAAAATAAAACTTACATGAGAATTGTATGTTGATGCCCGAGTATAGACAGACCTGCAGTAAAACAATATCATATCAGCACGTGCAGCAATCTTTTTATGTCAACTGATTTCAATTGTTTTTGTTAAGAAAATAGTGAGAAAGTCAATAGTAAGAAGCTGCAGTACATACCAAGACCCAAAAGGGATATGACAAGCATAACTACTGCAACAGAGATCAGCGACGACCGCCTGAAAAAAATAATAGTGGATGTTAACATCAATCAGAAGAAAAATCAGAAGGGAGTATAGATATATATATATATATATATATATATATATGTAGTAAAGATTGTCATATCATACACTGTATTAAACACTCTTTCTATTTTGCCAGAATTTTGATTTGTTTTCTCCTGTAAAGTATCAGCTGCACTGTTCAGTTCGCCATTCAATCGGTCAATGTCATTTTTGACATCCGAAGGGAGGAAAACCTGGGCAATATTAACTGTTTTGGCAAGAGACATGTACTCTGTTACGTTCCTCAATGTCTGCACAGTGTAGTCAGACTGATTCACAACGTAATTAAGAGTCCGCACTGCTTCACCATGGAATTCAGCCTGCCCAACAGAAAGAAGAATGCATCCAGTCCTGGTAACAAAAAATGAGATGTTAGACTAAAAGAATGAAGTCAACATTTGCTCAAGTCATTAGCCAATAGTATAAAATCAACAACAATCATAGTTGGATTTACATAACAAGTAACACAAATGTGTTATATCTGATTAGGATTGCAGCGGATTAAAATTCAAAATTTTAGGCCAAATTGAATAAGTTTGAGGTAGAAAATTACGCTGCAGCACATGTGAAGACAACGAGTGCCACTAGACAAATTTTCTGCGAATAGCTTGATTCTTGCCCTCTGATATCTATTCTCCATCCACAGCAATGATGAACCAAAAGAGCCGAGCCAAACAAAAAAAACCAGAGGACCGCAAGAATGAAACCGGCAGCGCCCGTGAATCCAACAGACTGCAGATGCAAGAAGTATAGAAGGCAGAAATCCATCACTTCATCAAGTAAAAAGAATTTTCTATACAAGTATCAAACCATTCTGAATCTAATATCTGTGATTATCAAGTAGACCTTATGGTTTAAACTTTATAAAATGATCAATTACCAAAGTTCCTCTAATCAGCAAGTAAGTCGAATTGATTTGTTAGTGATTCAGAAATCTAAAGGTCTATGAAAGTCTGCAATCTCCACTAACTAAAATATGGGAACTATAAAGCATTACTATCTGTTAAATATTCAACAAATAAAAAGGACAAAAGTCATCCTTAAAACTAGAATTAAGAGAAGATTATCAAAGGAGAAGGCGATAAGAGCTTACAGCCCAGTAATGTTTATTGGAAATATCCCATCCACCTCTATACTTGCGAAAATGAGAAAGAATGTCTGGCCTCTTAGTCCTGTTCCCAGCCAAAACAAGTGAGTTAACAGGGCCTTCATTAGAAGGCCCTGGTGCTTGTGCAGATGCTGCAGAAGCTTCACTTATTATTCCATTCTCCCATGATCCTAAATTCTCTTGACCTACATATTTTACCACAAGGATTTCTCATCAGACAATAGAAAGAAAAGGGACAAACAAGAAGCAAATAACTCACCATCAATTGCAGAAAAGGAAAAAAAAAGGGGGGTTAGAAATCCTAAAGATTCTTCCCCAAATATAGACAAATATACCAAAACCAACCCAAAAAAGGGATCAATTGTAACACAGTTTTAGAAAATATCCCAATAGCTTGGCCTAAATTAGAACCACCTTCGCTACACATACAGAAAATATTCACCAAATAAAATAAACACAAGGATTAGTCAAAATAGCCAACTGCAAGACAGTCAAAAGGATATACCGACTCAAAAGATGAAGGAAAAGACAACAAACATATGTTTGTTGCAACAAAAAATAATAAAATCCACAAACATTCAAGAAATCAAGAATCTTCAATTGTCAAAACACATCCAATTAATGACAAACCTAAGGACAAAACAGTTCTCCAGCACCCAAAATCATCACATACTATACATTTTCTTCCTTCTTTTTTCTTTTTCCCCCTCGAGATAACCCAAATAAAACCCCAACGGCAATTTCATAAACACAAAAACCCAGTTCCCAGAACCCATAAGGAAAAAACCATCAAAAAGTTCAATTCCGTTTCAAGAACGAATTTTTCACCCAAAAAAAAAAAGGAACGCAGAAAGCAGATTCAGTATGCTTCAAAGAACAATGTGTAAAAAAAAAAAAAAAAATCATTTCTAAATAACATACCCAAAACAGAGTTGAAAGGATCTCTGGGATGAGAATGAACTGGAATTGAGCTGATAAGAACTGAAAAACCACTGAGAAGGATGAAAAACAAGAAGGGCCTCATCACGTTCATATGAAGAAGCCTCACTGAAGTAACCACACATTACGGCACTGCATCAGCAGCCCATTAACGAGTTCTTCATATATGTATATATATATATATATATATATATATATATATAAATATGTATATGCGATTGCCCTATACACAACTCTTCACTTCCTTCTATTTTTGTCCACCTTTAGCCCAGAATTATATAAGAACAAGCAAGATCTTGAAGTGACACAAATACAAAAAGATCTTGCTACACAAATGTGATTGTGCATATTATTTATAAACATTTACAGAGAAAGTCACATGGGGAGTGATGAAAGGGCACTGAAAAAAGCAGGTTCTTGTGTGAATGAGAGACTGAAAATGAATAAAGCAAACAAAAGAGGGTATAAAAAACAAAGCAAAAAAGAATAAGGAGGAGAAGGGGAAGGGGAAAGGGAGGGGAGGAAGCAAAAGGCGAAATCAGTGTTGAATCTGACTGATGAGATGACTACTTGCTTTTGGAATTTGTCTTTTACCCTTTTTTTATTTGTTTTCTTTTTTTTCCTTTTCTTAATTGTGTAAATTTAGACCAAAAGTTACTTTTTTTTAATTAAGTTAATTCCTAAACTATTTATAATTAATAATTAGTTATTTTGTAAATTTTTTTTAGTTATTTTGTTTTTATATGGAATATGTTTTTTTAGTTGTCATAATCTTTGAACTTATAAGTTTTTTAGGTTATAAGGTTTTATTTTATTTTAAGTTTAAATAAGCTTTTAAAGAAAAAATTATTATTATTTTAAACTTATTTTATTGATGGTTTAAATTATCTTAACAGGTTGTTTTTCCAATAAATCTTTTAACAATTATTAACTATTATATGGAATGCTTTTATAAAAGCACATTTCTTTGTTTTTCTCCAAATTCAAAGGTTTTTTAGATTAAGTATTCTATAAGATATTTTCATATATTTTTCTCCTTTATTTCTTGAGGGTCTTTGTTCATATATTTATAGATTAGAAAGGATGAAAAATTATTTCAATTTTTATTAATAGTCTAAATATTTTAATTATATATTTCATTTTTTAAATAATTAATTATATATTTATAACTTTTTTTTAATATATTTATATTATATAAATAATAAAAAATTTATTATTTTTATTAATAACAGTTTTATTTATAAACGTTAGAGGTAAAATATATCATAAATTTTTTTGAAAAAAATTTTAGAGAACTAACTTTTTTTTTTCTTCCAAATCTTACCATTTAGATTAATATTTTTATGATTAAAGAAAAAAGCCTAGTAATAATATAATATTTGAAAAATGATATTATTAGTGTCATATATATATATATATATATATATAGATATCTCGGGTCTGCTTTTATTTAAAAATAAATTTATTAATTAATTGTATTATTATAGGTAATATAATAACTACGCCATTAATTATCAAAATATAAGTTACAGTAGATAAATCAGAGCAATAAAGGTAATCCATTAACATATATATTCTAAGAGCTTTTGAACCCTACACTCCGTTTTCTTTTTCTTTTCTTTTGTTTTTTTTTTTCCTTTTTTATAAATAAAAAAATCTATTTAATTAATTATTAACAATAGAAAAAAAATAAAAAATTTGATGATAAATAAATAAAAAATAAATACTTTTGTAATAAAAAAATTTATATTCTTTATTTTATCATAAGTTCTACACATTATAGTACTTTTACACGAAATATCTATTTAAAAAACACAAAAATATTTAAATATTTTTAAAGATAATAGTAAATACTTTAAATTATTAATTAAGTAATAGATTTTGAGATTAAATAAAAATAAGTAATAAAGATTTAGGGATTAGTATTGTGATATTTCTTTTGAAATATCTTTTCTTTTAAGTGCACTTTTATACGAGGACAAAAGACCTGAAAAATAATACAAGTTTTTAATTTTTATTATTTATGTTGAGTGAGATCTTAAGAAATCTTTATACTTTTCAGTTTTCACTAAGTATGACCACATGACCTTACTTAATTAACAATTTTTTTTCTTAACCTAACCCCCTTTAAGAATAAATAAATATTATACTGAATTTTGTTTTCCTTAAAATATTTTTGTAGACTTTTAATTTATTATTATTTTTAATCAATTTTAATTTTAACATAATTCGAATTTATAATCATTTTTTATCCTATAAGAAGCCAGTAATTTTGTGTAGGTGAGATCAGTTAACCGTTAAATTTTTATTTTTTTTAACAAAGATCTAAACTATTAAAAGCAAATATATATATATATATTAAGAGGTATGAAAATACCCTCACGCTGACAAGGCAAGTACACTTAACATACGGAATCCACCAGACACACATGTCGGTCCAGCTTGCATGACATGGCAGATCCCACTTCGCCGTACACCAAGCTGGACCATGGGCTGCCTGATCACTCCGACTTGCCTCGTGCCGAAGTCACTACACTTCAGTACTTTGATCAAACTCACTGATCAACCGCATTTCTAATGGTCAACGATTGACTCTATCACAGTCCAAGATTTCCCTAACAACCTACTAAAAAGGGGGGATCTCATATCTTCCCACAAAATCCGGTAACCATCAGATTTCACTAACAAATCACCCGAGCTACTTGACAAGGGCGGTAAAATCCCTATAAATACCACCCCTACAGGTAACGAGGGTAAGACTAGATTATTCTATTAATCTCTCTCTAAATTATCTATCTCACAGTCACACCACTGACTTCTCTCATAGTCACGTCACTGACTTAAGCATCGGAGGGTTTACTGGAGACCTTCCACCCTCCGGATAAACGTTATTGTTTTGTAGGCCTAGCATTGCAAGACAACGATCCTTCTACGACACGTAAACAACCAAGATACGGGTATATTGCAGAGAGAGACCATCAAACGACGTCGGATCATTGACACATGGCATCAGACCATTTTTTGACGAATTAGTTTGGTTCCGTTACCGGGAACGTAAATCATTTTACATTCCTATTGCTGAAACTCAGAATGTCATGACAATCAAGTGAACGGAGGAGCTGCCCTGACACCACTGTCCCCATGTCTCATCATGAGACTCTGCGCGCGGCTCAGTCCTCCGTCCTCGACCGACCACAACCACGATCCGTCATGGAATGCTTAGGCCCCCGCGGCTCACCCTGAAAATTGCCTGACCTACGCGAACACCTCAATGGAAAGAGGGCTACGAACAACGGACAGGCTGAGGAAGTCAAGGACTTACGAAAGGAACTTGATCGACTCCGAGCAGAGCGTGATCTTTCAAAGCAATGGAAACAAATCCGCGCTACGTACCGGCGTCAAGGCCTTTCGCCTCCTCACTCCTCCGACGACGACCGAGATCCCGCCGAGAGCCTACTCCAGCAATCTCGGAACGGCGCGAGCCGGTGGACCAGGGGCCCGACTACTAAGCCACTTCGCGCTGTAAGCGAAGTTGGGGAGAGTCAGCCGTCCAACCAACCGAGTAAAGAGAAGCGACACCGTAACGGACACCGGTCGAAACGGGATCGACGGGAACGAAGTCCGGAGCCAACACGCAAGGACGAACCAAAGAAGAACCGAGCAACCTATGAAGGACCCTTCGCGGAGTGGATCTACCGCACTATGGCGGACCCACAACTGAAGCTCCCCACATTTTCCCAGTATACCGGTCAAAGCAAGCCCGAATAGCACATTACCAGATACAGATCATCCATGGACCTTATAACAACTGACGAGGCGATACTGTGCAAAGCTTTCCCCAGCACCCTCGGTGAAAGAGCCATGACCTGGTATTCTTCCCTGAAACCAGGTTCAATAGAGTCCTGGAAGATGCTCGAAAAAGCCTTTGTGGACAAATTCAGTACAACGAGAATAATCCCCAAGACCAGTAGCGACCTCGCCAACGTCAAACAAGGGGATGATGAAACTCTGCTCGAGTATCTAGAACGTTTCAAGAAGGTGCACGACCAGATCGACGGAATTTCCCAAGACACTGCCATCATCTGCTTCGAGAGCGGCTTCCGGTCAAAATCACTGTACACGGAGCTCCAACTCCGCAAGCCAGAAACCATCGGCGAAGTGTTCAATGTTGCCCGGAAGGTTGCTCTCGCCGAAAGAAACTCCACGGAGTCGCACTATCGGAGAAAGGAAAAACATAGAGAATCATCCCCCCAAGGCCGTCGAGGCAAGAACAGGACGCGGAGAACCGAAGCTGCCGCTACGACGAAGTCTAAAGAACACCTCATCGCCTCCGTCAGGGAGAAGCTCGGAGGAAGGGAGCCCCCGTCGGCGCGAACCTCCGGCCGATCTGCCCGGGACAAGATGAAGTTCTGTGGCTTCCACCAGGACTACGGGCACTCCATCGAAGACTGTTACCAGTTCAAAAAGTTGATTGAAAGGCTAGCACGCGAGGGGCGGCAGAAGGACCGCGACCGGACAAATAGCTCGGGGGAAAGCCTGACCGAGTGATCAAAGTCATAACTCCTCGGTATGAATCCATCAAAAAGATAAAACGAAAAATATACAATTTGAGCAAGCCTTCCCCGGAGTCGAACTTCGACGCCTTCCCACACGAGCCGATCATCTTCTCTGACCAAGACCTCGAGTTGAATGAAAAAGCCCGCATCTCTCCCATCGTTCTCGAAGTAGGCATGGCGAGACAAGGAATCGACAGATGCCGAGTCAGGAGAGTACTAATTGACACCGGAGCCACCAAAAACATCCTCTATCACAAGTGTTTTAAAGAGATAGGGATGAATGATAGTCACTTGAAACCCAGCAATACGGTCCTTGAAGGCTTCACCGCTCATAAGATCAACGTTAAAGGAACTGTCAAGATTAAAGTCACTCTTGGCTCCGACACCTGCACCCGCGAAGAAGAGATCAAGTTCTACGTGGTGGACATCGACTCCCTTTACAACGCCATTCTCGGAACTCCGGCGCACGCCGCCTTTGAACTAGTCATCTCTACATCTCATCAGCAAGTCCGATTTGCCACCCGCGGCGGAGTGGGGTACATCAAAAGCAGCCCCAGGAGCCTACTCGCCTACATGGTGAAGTCTCGGCAGCACCCTGAACTCGAGCCACCACCGGTAACGGTCGGGTCAATCCTAACGACCAGAGAGCATGCGGAAGCCACCGCCCCTGATCAGTTGACACCCTTACCAGATACAGACACACCCGGGGTAAAGGAGTTCGACGAAGTCGCCATACACCCTGACTACCCCGATCAAAAGGTCCAAGTCGGGAGCGAGATGCCGCAGATAACTTCCTCTTCGCTCACCTCGACAACTTCGCCTGGAGCACACAAGACATGCCAGGGAACTCTCCCGACATTGCCGAACACAGACTCAACATCGACCCCACGTTCAAACCAGTGAGGCAGGAGCCAAGACAATTCGGAGATGACAAAAATGAGGGAATGCAATCCAAAGTCCAAAAACTCTTGGACTCGAAATTCATCCGCGAAGTCGAGTACCCTACGTGGCTCGCCAACGTAGTGATGGTCAAGAAAGCCAGCGGGAAGTGGAGAATGTGTGTGGACTACACGGACTTGAACAAAGCTTGTCCAAAAGACTATTATCCGCTACCTCGCATAGACGCCCTTGTGGACTCCACCTCGGGGTACGAGTTCCTCAGCTTCATGGACGCTTTTTCTGGCTATCATCAAATTCAGATGAAACCAGAGGACCAAATCCACACATCCTTCCGAGCCACCGAAGCTATCTACTGTTACAACATGATGCCGTTTGGACTGAAGAACGCAGGTGCCACCTACCAAAGGATGATGAACAAGATCCTGCGAAGTCACATAGGCCGGAATGTCGAGACCTGTTTGGATGACATGGTCGTCAAGACCAAACAGAATCTTTCTCACTTAGATGACCTCAGCGAAATGTTCACCACTCTTTCAGAGTATGGACTCAAACTCAACCTGGCGAAGTGCACGTTTGGGGTAAAATCAGGGAAATTCCTCGACTTTATGATGTCCAAACGAGGGATCGAAGCTAATCCCTGAAAAATAGAGGCAATACGAAACCTGGCCGAGCCCCGGTGTGTTAAGGATATACAACGCCTCAACGGTTGCATAGCCGCCCTAGGAAGGTTTGTGTCGAAGTCCGCCGAGAGGTGTATGCCATTCTTCAAGGCCTTAAAAACCGCTGGAAAGACTTTTCCGTGGGACGAAGAATGCACAAAGGCTTGGGAGGATTTGATGAACTACCTGGCGGACCCACCATTGCTGAGTGCTCCCATTCCGGGCGAAGTCCTGTACTTGTACCTGTCAGCCGCACAACAAGCCATCATAGCAGCCTTAATCCGGGAGACGAACGGCCAGTAGCTTCCTGTATACTTCGTCAGCCGAGTATTGAGCGATGCCGAAGTACGCTACTCGTACATCGAGAAACTGACTTACGCCTTGGTCATCACTACACGGAAACTCCGGGCGTACTTCGAATCCCACTTCGTGGTAGTGTACACCAACCATCCCCTGAAACAAATCTTTCACAAACTGGACCAGTCGAGGAGGATGCTTCGGTGGTCCATCGAAGTATGCGGCTTGGACCTCACCTTCGCACCCCGCGTTGCGATCAAGGCCCAAGCCCTCTCAGATTTCTTGGCCGAATTATCATTCTCTGAGGCCGCCTCCGACGAAGAAACACTCCTCGCACTCCCTGCTGACGAAGTGTGGACAATGATGGTGGACGGAGCAGTAAACGCAAGTGGAGTCGGAGTAGGGGCCACCATTAAATCCCCCTCCGGGAAACATAATGAAGTTCGATGCGTCCGACTCAACTACCCCTTATCCAACAACCAGGCGGAGTACGAAGCCTTAGTTATCGGGATGCAATGGGCTTTGGATTCGGGAGTCAGATCGCTCGAAGTATTCAGCAACTCCCAAGTTGTGGTAGGACATGTCAATAATGAGTTCGCAGTCAACTCCGACAATCTCAAAGTCTATGAGGAAAAGGTGTCTCAGTTGGCCGCTCAGTTCTGCCACTTCGCCCTCACCAAGGTTGACCGCAACGACAACGGAGTGGCGGGTAAACTGGCAAAAATAGCATCCGGCGAAGCCCCCAACGACCTCGACGTCCAGATAATTCAAATCTCCACCCCATAACATATCTCGCCGATTCTGACTTCGACACCTGACTCCCCCACATGGATCGACAAACTGAAGAACTTCATAATCTCAGACATCCTGCCAGCAGACAAGGCCAAAGCCAGGCAAATCCGCCAGCGCGCGGCCCGATACACTGTGCTCAACGATATCCTGTACCGACGTTCCTTCTCCAAACCGTTTCTCTGCTGTGTACCGCCCGACCTCACCCAGACAATTCCGGAGGAGTTACATGAGGGGATCTGTGGTGGACACCCCGGATCGAGGCCCTTGGCGGAGAAGGTGATAAACCAGGGATATTATTGGATGACACTACGGAGGGATGCAGTGAACTACGTAAAGCACTGTGATACGTGCCAAAAGTTCAGCAGCATTCCCCGCTTGTCATCGGTTCCGCAAACCCCTGTGCTGGCAGCTTGGCCCTTCGATATGTGGGGAATCGACCTTATGGGCAAGTTCCCCAAAGCCCGTGGACATCACGAATATTTAATCGTGGTCGTCGACTACTTCTCCAAATGGATCGAAGCGAAGCCATTGGCCGCCCCTACGGAGGAGAACAAGCTCAATTTCCTCCACGACTTCGTCCTCTGCCGATACGGAGTTCCTCGGGCCATCGTCTCCGACCACGGTACTCAGCTCACCACTAAGTTCACGGCGAAGTGCAACCGCCTAGGGATCAAACACTGGAAGTCATTTGTGGCACACCCGCAAGGAAATGGACAAGCCGAAGCGGCCAACAAATTGATCCTTACCGCACTGAGAAACAATCTGGAGGGAAAATCCAACAAGTGGGTCGACGAACTCCCAGCCGCATTATGGGCTGTACGGACTTCGGCTAGGGGGCCCACAGGAGAAACAGCCTACGCCCTGATTTACGGTTCAGAGGCAGTCTCACCAGCCGAACTCGCACTCCCATCATACAGGATCTCTACGTACGATGAAGAGAGCAACAAACGCCAACGCTGTTTAGACCTGACTTGTTAGAAGAGAAGCGTATAACCGCCCGCCTTTGAGCAGACAAGTTCAAATTGACAACCAAACTCACCCACGACAAAAACTTGGTTAACAGGCCACTGGGAGTCGGAGACTGGGTACTCCGAAAGATAGAGGGAACAACAAGACATATCACAGCAAACAAACTCACTCCGAACTGGGAAGGCCCATACTTGATTAAAGACGAAGTCCGCCAGGGAACATTCCGCCTCATGGACCAAGAAGGAACAATACTTCCCAGACCTTGGCACGCCAACCATTTGAAGAAATACTTCGTCTGAGATATTCGGGCGGAGTCAAGGCTACATTCAATAAGCACCCCGCCGCAACCAGCTGCGAGCTAAGTGCCCCGCGAGTTCCTCAAACTATTCCTCGTTTTCTAGTCATTAAAGGTTCTTCGAAGTTACTACAGTTATTCAAGAAAGGTTCTTCGAAGTCACTACAGTTATTCAAGAAAGGTTCTTTGAAGTCATTAAGGTTTTCAAGTTAAAGTTCTTCGAAGTTGTTAAATGTTTCGAAGTCATGATGGTTTTCAAGTTGCTAAGGTTTCCGAAGTCAATTTATCTTTCGAGTTGAGATTCTTCGAAGTCATTACAGTTTATGGTTTCAATTTTATCATCACTTATTATAAGTTTAAGTTATTATGAGAAGTTCAAGTGTCACTAAACGAAGTGCAATGAGCAAATAAGAGTTCGAAGTAAGAAGAAGACAAAGATAGCGAACTACATTAACTTATCAAATTTACAAAAATAGAAAAGAGAATTTATACAGATGGGGGATCTTCGACCGAAGGGAGAACAACTTCGGTCGAAGGGGGAGCCACTTCGGGCTGAACATCTACAATAATCATAGCCCGATCCCCCACTTTGGGCTCTCTTTCTTCAGGTGCCTCCACCGAGGCCGCAACAAGGTCGACCGGGACAGCAATAGATATCGGAGCAACATCAGCCCCGACGACTTCGACCCCATCATCCTCCCTCTGGAGCTGGAGACACAGCTCGTCCAAGTTCGGGTGGATCAGTGCAGGCGGACTCCAATGCCTTCCCTCCTTTGCATCCTCTTCTGTGATCTCCTCCAGTTCGTTCTCATTGAACGGGACGAAGTCGCATCCGTTTCTAAATTCGGGGTTGTCATAAGAGCCCTTGAAAATCCTGCACAGCCACGCCTTGTCAGGGACGAGGTGATGAAGGCAGCGAAGTGCATGAGCGCATCCTCTGTTGTAATATCCACTTGCCAGCTCATACACTTCCCGTTGGCACCTCTCGGAGTTGCGGAACTCCTCCACCACTTGCGAAGTGTGGTCCTCCGACTCCAAGAACTCCACCCTCGACTTCGCTGCCCGCCGCTTCGAGCTTTCCTCCTTCAGCTTCTTGTCGAAGTCTCGAAGCTTGACCTTCAGATCCTCATTAGCCCACCGAAGGGAATCCAGGCTAGATGACTGCTTGTCCTTCTCCGCGACCACCATCTCCACGGTCTCTTCGGCTGAGCGGAGTTTTCCCTCTGCGGCCACTAGAGCTGCGTCCTTGGCGGAGAGCTGGTTCTCCAACTCCACATGCTTCTTCTCCAAGTCTTCCAGCTCGGCCCGCGAAGCCGAACCCTCGAAAGCATGCTTGAAGAGGTGGGCAATGAAGGCAGTAACCTGAGAGATAAACGACAAATGGATAAGTCAAGAGAAAAACAAAAAAAGAGAAGTACAAATACTTCGGCTTGACGAACTACCTGAGACAGCCCGGCCCCGATTTGCCCGAACGCATTCTCCGAACTGACGGGAGACTCCTCCAATCTCCGATTCAAGCCGAAATCCATGGCCCGGTGTATAACCGCTCCCCCGTAGAACCTCTCAGTCCGGCGATCATGCAGAGGCAGGTTCACCAGGGGAGGCGAAGCGCAAATAATCTCGCGGGCCAAGGACTCGCGCTCCTGCCTTGACTCTAGCGCTTTAAACCCCTCCTGGATCCAGGAGCAGGACTGCGATCCAGAGGGGCCGGCACCTTGCTCACCCCGGGATGCCAGCCGGCCCGCCGTAGCCGGAGCTACCTCCCTTAACTCCGAGGAATCCGCCAGCCTCTGCCGTGAAGTCCTGAGCCCCTGCCCCCCTTCCTCCTAGTCACGACCGCGCTTTGTTGGGGGAGGACGGAGTGTCTGCTTCCCCTTGGTCCGGGGGGAGGCGGAGGAGAGTTCACAACTGGGGAGCGAGTTGTGCCCGGGCTGCCCACGCCCGTAGTCGAGGCCCCCGGCGGACTAACGGTGGAACGGTCAACAGCCCGGGGCGGGTTCACGTCACCCTGCCTCTCCGAACCCTGAGCCTCCGCCTTGCGGAGTGCCATGAAGTTCAGCTTCATTGCTGCCACAACACAACAAAATCGGAGTTAGCAAGATAAAAAAAAGAAAAAACAAAGTCAAACGACTCCGACAACTGTTCTACCTTTTGCAACTGGGCACCCCGCACTACGGGGATTCTGGCACACCGAGCATTCAGAAGAAACCCCCCCCCCCCCCCCCCGGGTGCAACTTCTACATTGGGTACTTCGACAGATCCTCGAGCCCTAGCTCTCTCTGCAGCTCATCCGCCGCCGGCCCGCCTATCCCACAGGCGTGGCGACTCTCATCAGCGATAAGTTCGCTGGTCAAGAAAACTTTGGACTGAGTTTTGGGACTCTCACCTAACTCACTCCGGACAAAGTCTAAAAACCTCCGATCCGAATCGGAGTACTTGGTGTTCCTTTTTAGGGAAAGCTAAGGACGAAGTGACCTACACTTCGGGTAAAATGCGAAGCCCGTTCTGGACTCCACACAAACCCACTTCTCCCTCCACTGACTCAACTTATTGGGAGGGGGTTCAAAAAGGGTAACTAGGGCTAGGACGTGGACGAAGTGACTACGTGAGATTATTCATGCGGAGGACGGTGAAGAAAGTCCTCAACAAATTTTTGAAGACCTCTACACCTATTCTCCTACACAACACTGTAAGGGCGACGAAGTACCTAACTTCGTTTGGATGAACATGGGCGGGTTGACATCTAACTAAGTTCAAAAAGTCGCAAAATGCGGGGTCTAAAGGCAAACTGAGGCCAGAAACGAAGTGGTCATAGGGGATGTGGACGTAGGAGTCAGACATAGCCCCGCACTCTCGAAGGTAGATTAACCTAAATCTGCTTCGGTCAATCTCACTGGACAAAAAGGGGGAGATCTACGCTAAGGGTGTTCTTCTTAAGGGCGAAGTCTCCCTCCAACCGGTTTTTGGTTTTCGAGAGATCTTCGAAGTGGCCAGACTCCGCATCCTCGCCTTCGAGGACACTGGAATCATGCAAGTCTTCGGACGAGAAGCCCGCGACTATGACTCCGTCACCCATGTGCCTAGGACCTAAGGGGATCGCCTCATGGATACTCGGGCCGGCGTCAGACCCTTCGGACGAAGTGTGGGTGCTCTCACGATTGGCAGGATTGGATCTATCGGAGCTGGTCTGCAAAGTGGAGCTCGAAGAGCTAGACTCCACAGCAACTACTGGGACCTCGGAACCCTCTGAATCAGACATATCTACAAACACAAAACAAAAGTCCTATCAGAAACTAAGTCCTTTCACTCCGATCATCATTTTAGAAACTAAAAGTCCGATCACTTCGCCTTCAACCGGTTCATCATTCCCGAACAATTTTTACCCAAACAATCCATCCTAAAGTCAATCCCAGCGTTTATGACTACCCCTTTTCCCAGAAAAAGCCCTCAAGACACACTGAAAACCCCAGAAAAACCCAAAACATCAAAAGCAAAAAAAAAAACTGAAGGACAATGCTCTTACCTGCGGAAATGTAGTAGATGGAGGAAACTTGGAGAAATTGCAGAAGATATGGGTCACCGAGAACAAACTAAGGCAAATGGGAGAGTTTCTGGGGAGTTTAGCAAAGAAAGGCAGAAAGAACAGAGAATGTTTAAGTTTGACAAAGAGGATGGCAGAATCTCACAAGGATGAAGAAGAAATGGTAAAAAGAATCTCACTAAGGAATGTGAACTATTTATAGAAGGAGGGAGAATTTGAAAAAACCGCAAGACTTCCTCGACAAGCTTCACCCGACCCAACTCCAGCCGGGTCGAGGTCACACCAGAGGTCACATCTCTGACAACACACGCGCGGAGCCATCATTACACGTGCATTGGGAAACGCGAACGACGCCACCTCTGGACACTCAAACGGCTAGCCGCCCTCTCGGTAGTCGAACTGCCATCATAGAAATCCTACCCCGCGCCAGGAAAAGCAATCGTCACCAGAGACTTCGGTTACCCCGTCAACATGTCCAAGCCCGTCGACTCACAATGCAAGCACTTCGCCAGGTCACACCTCTTTGCCAGGTGTTACACCGCTTCGCCAGGTTACACCTCTTCAGGTGTTACACAACCTCGCTAGGTCGGACCTCTTCGACAGGTTACACCTCTTCGGGTGTTACACCATTTCGCCAGGTTACACCTCTTCGGGTGTTACACCACTTCGCCAGGTCGGACCTCTTCGCCAGGACGCACCCACTCGGGTTGCTCACGCCCACTCTGGGTTGCTCACACCCTCTCGGGTCACTTCTACTACGGGTTACACCCTCTTGGGTTACGCCTCCTCAAGCTACACCCTCCCGGGTTACACCTCCTCAGGTTACACACCCTCGGCTCACACCTGCTCGGAAACTATTACCGATAAAACAAGCAGCCCGGAGAACAATGGATTTCTAGTACCGTCGAAGAGAAAGAAGAATCATTCTTCCACTTCGACGAGGGGTCACTGAGAGGTATGAAAATACCCTCACGCTGACAAGGCAAGTACACTCAGCATACGGGACCCACCAGACACACATGTCAGTCCAACTGGCATGACATGGCAGCTCCGACTTCGCCGTACACCAAGCTGGACCATGGGCTGCCTGATCACTCCGACTTGCCTCGTGCCGAAGTCACTACACTTCAGTACTTTGATCAAACTCACTGATCAACCGCATTTCTGATGGTCAACGATTGACTCTATCACAGTCCAAGATTCCCCTAACAACCTACTAAAAAGGGGGGATCTCATATCTTCCCACAAAATCCGGTAACCATCAAATTTCACTAACAAATCACCCGAGCTACTTGACAAGGACGGTAAAATCCCTATAAATACCACCCCCTACAAGTAACGAGGGTAAGGCCAGATTATTCTACTAATCTCTCTCTAAATTATCCATCTCACAGTCACACCACTGACTTCTCTCATAGTCACGTCACTGACTTAAGCATCGGAGGGTTTACCGGAGACCTTCCACCCTCCGGATAAACGTTATTGTTTTGCAGGCCTAGCATTGCAAGACAACGATCCTTCTACGACACGTAAACAACCAAGATACGGGTATATTGCAGAGAGAGACCATCAAACGACGTCGGATCACTGACACATGGCATCAAACCATTTTTGACGAATCAATATATATATATATATATATATATTATATATATATATATATATCAACCCATGTCATGGGAATCTATATGGACAACAATTATATGAATTTGATCGATCCCTTTTATGTAAATACACATGCATGTTGCAAAACACAAAATAATAAAAATGCTTCAAATATTCATGCATGTGTCCCATCTATATCTACTTCTTTTAAGAGAAAAGTAAAACCACTTGATCATATATTTTTAAGGTCAAAAAGTTGCATATATATATATATATATATATATTTCATGGACCAAAGCATAACATCATACTCAATTTGGTTAGAAATGATAGTCAAACGCATAAAATAATGAATTAAATAAAAAAGTTTATTTAAAAAAATTAAAACCTATTAAATTATAAATTTTCTTGGTATTCATTTCATTTATCATAATTTAAAGAATTATAATTTGTGTGATGTTGAAAGGATTAGAAATAAGTAAAGAAGTATAATTTATCATACAATTTATAAAGATGAGTATATTATAATATTATCAGTTTGCTGAAAAATATTAAAAAAAAAAGGAAAAAAAAAATCTAAAAGTGTGTGTATGTGTGTGTGTTTTTAAGATTTAGAAAAAGGGAGATTATTAGAGTCCTTGGATTGTATATATACTTAAAAGAAAAATTAACAGCAAGAGAGATAAAAGAAAGAAAAAAGTATTAGTTAGGTGTAGCAAAATAGTCAAGTTAGTTAAGAAGTGGGGGCATTTTACGAATCTTTCCAGTCTTGTTTCCAAACTGTTTTTGTTACAATCTCGTGCTCAATTTTTTGTAAGTCTCAATCTTAAAAGACAAAAATGGATATATATATATATATATATATTTAAATAATCTGGTATGCGTAGTCGTGAGTAATTCAAATTTAATAATAATTGTATTTGTATAATTTAATTTTTATTTTAAAAAAATCTCACTCACAACAAATATTAAAGTTATAATTTTTTTGTATTTTTTTATTATTTTAAATCAATCACTTCACATTCATAACTCTTTCTTAAATTCCTAAATTAAAAAATATAAATTTCATGATTTTTGTAACTCAATTGTTATATGTACTATTTAAAATTTTAGAAAATATTTACTACTCCTAAATGATTCAATTTAGAAAATATAAATTTAATTAAAAAATTTAAATTCAACATATGCTATAAGCTTTCCATAATACACTCATAAAAATTACAATTTATATGTTTATGTGGGAAAATTTTAATTTGAAGGACTCTTTTTGGGAATTTTAATAACAAAAAAGAAATGTTTATAATATAAATAATAATTCAAGAAAGGTAATTTAATTTAAATAATAAAATATATATTGCATAACTCATGTTTTAAGGGTCCACCGTATTAAAATAAGCATCAGCGGAGGGCACGTGAGATGAAGTAAATGGGGTCCACGTGAAGGACAGCCCCTGGCGCCGCTCCCTCTCCCTTGATGGCGGACCAATGGGGTCTTAAAAGGTGTGCACCGCGCCGCGTAATCTCCACTCTTCAAGCCAACATATACTCAACACGTACACGGAACCAGTGCAGGACTTTTTTACACCTTTCCACACTCAACAAAATTTCTCTTATTGGTTTCCAAACAACAAAAAAATATATATAATATATTTCTTTTGTTGAACAGCAAAAAAGAAAAAAAGAAAAAGAAAATACTAATACACATTTCGTCGATGTATATATTATGAATTTTTACTTTTAAATATATCTTAAATAGAATGTGTTTTAGTCTTTTGATTTATCTATTATAAATATCTTAATCTTTAATCAAATATATTATTACACAATATATCTAAAAATATTTTTAAAATATTATAATAGTTAAAGTTATTGTATCAGGTTTAATGATTTCTAAAGAATGGTTTAATGAATAACACTCCAAAGAAGAGTTGATTATGATAGTATATATATATATATATATATATATATATATATATATATATATACACAAAGAAGAGTTGATTATGATAGTATATATATATATATATATATATATATATTTATATTATATATAATATGAATTATATGAATATATATATTATCAAAAAGTCATTTTGAATATCATGAACATTTTAAGAACATCTTTATTTATTATTATCAAAATTCTATAATAGATAGAGTTTATATCTTATGTGCAATTATAAGGAATTAAGAATTGTAATTAAAATACATGGCAGATAATGGTGTCGTTTAATTCAATAAAATCTAAGGTAAATGTAATATAGTAATATCAAGGATTTTACATTTGTAAATTTCGTTTGTCCCAAAAACGTTGATAATGACTTGTTTAGCATTTATTACTTAATCTATAATTATCTTAGTAAGAACTTAATCAAGGCTTCTAAGTGGTGAAAAAGGGTTGATCTTATCCTGAACAAACAGATATTAATCAGACACATATATCAATGAAACAGAGAGATTATTCATAATTTTTTTTATTAATTTCAATTTAAACAATTTACTTGACCTATGTTCAAAGATTGACTAATTAGTAAATTTAAGGCAGTTATGGATTCTTATTTACTTGTTACCATATATGAGTTACCTAAGTTGATTACCTCAATAGAGTTCGTTCGAAATAACTCTAAAATATTTCGAGTTTGTTAATAAATTTCATGTTATTAACTCCTTTTAGAATTGACATAAAGACCTAACTCAGTGTTATTAGAACTTTTAACATATCTAGGTTGATAATGTTAATTATCCTAATATGACAATTAATTACAATTTTCGGAGTTGACCTAAAATAATTAACTATTGAATTAAACTTAAGTGACATGCTCATGGCAAGGATAAGACAATAGTTTAATTCAAAAGTGCAAATAAATAAGTAAAACATAATGAGAATTTAACTTTAGGATCTTTTCAGGATAATATAAATCAAAACTTCAAATTGTCAAACATATATAATAATATTCTTAAGTTCTAATATTCTAACAAATATTTATGAAATAAATAAAAAATTAAGAGAAAAATGAAAGAATATATTTGTCGTAAAGATGTGACTACTTTACTATATACTTCGCTCTTGCAATATCCTCAGCCCTCAGGATACTCCCCTATTCTGATTGACAGAACCTTCAAATCTCACATCCTCAAACTAGTAGTAGCTCTCTCTTACGGTTCAATACTCAAACACTACCCTATGAACCAAAAACAACAAGAACCTAGTGTTCTCGAGGATTTCCTAATGAAATTCCAAAATTCTAAGAAAATTGGACTCAAAATTTCTCATTGTCGACTTCTGAATCAGGGGAAATCTTGTGATTCTGAGCTGATAGATGCTTTGTGTTGAGTAAGAAGGGATGTTCCAATAGCGTTGAGACATGTGCATTAAATAAGACTGAATTGGAGCAACTTTTCACATTTCTCAACGTAGTAGGTTCGGGGCAACCGTTTCGACAGGATAGGTCATAGTGGTCATTCTGACTTCTTGAAATTGTAGTTTTGCCTCATATTTTGTTAAGTTATGCACTTCAGTCCCTGAAATTTTTTAACTTCAAAATCAAGTAATTAAATGCCAATTTATTGCAATTAAGTCCAAATACTTTCAATTCAATCATAAATTAAGCACAAATAAGTGATAAGAATGTGATACAACTTGACTTTATCAAATATCAGACACTGTTAATTTTCTTATTATGATATTCAAGGGAATTCTCAACTTTTTGTTTCGTAATAAAGTTTGATGAAAATTTTGTTGTAGTACCGAAAACAAATTAGGTAATTATAATAATTAAGTTATTAAATAAAGAATTAATTTTATTATATGGTAAATTAGAATGTTTGGGAAAATATTGTAGATCGTTTAAATTATTGTCAAAGGCCTAGCTCAAATTGATAAAATGAGTTTGAGAGGTTATGAGTTTGGTCTCCACCATGTGACGACTTTCGTCTCTACCATGTGTTAAACTCATGATTTCTTAATCATAAGTGAGGGTACTTACCATCCGAGCAACACCTCTTGACATTTATTGTAGACTTCTATGCGAATCTTAATATTATATGTATATATATATATTTGAAAATATAATATGAAATGTGTATTTTGTAAAATAAATTTATTTATTTATTTTCATGAAATAAAAGGGATAATATTTTTAAAGAAAAAAAAAAAAAGAATCCAGTGATTTTGAAGTAGTCAAGATTGCTGAAAAACAATCTCAAGTCTTTGATACAATTCAGGGAGATAATACAATTCATGTTTCTATTGGTGGATTCATTCCAACAAATGAATTAGATAATTTCATTAAAGGTATGATAAATGATAAATATGCAGGAAATTCAAATTCATCTTTGACATATTCAAAATCATATTCAAAGAGAATTGCTAGCTTGAAGATGCCCGCAAACTACTTTCCACCAAAGTTGCAGCAATTTGATGGAAGGGGCAATTCAAAGCAACACATTGCTCATTTCGTGGAAACGTGCAACAATGCTGGTATAGAAGGAGATCTTCTATTCAAACAATTTGTTAGATCTCTCAAAGGAAGCGCATTTGATTGGTACATAGATTTTTCTCATGGATCAATCAACAATTGGCACCAACTTGAAACAGAATTCCTAAATCGCTTCTTCAACACTCGACGAACAGTAAGTATGGTTGAGTTGAGTCATACCAAGCTATGGAAAGATGAACCAGTTGTTGATTACATTAATTGATGGATGAGTTTAAATTAGAATTGTAGAGATCAACTATCTTAGAAATCTACGATCGAGATGTGCATCCAAGAAATGCAGTAGAATCTTCAATATATTTTTAAAGGAATTCAACCAAACACATTTGAAGAATTAACTACGTGTGGACGACAAAGATATCAAAGTAGGGGCAACATTTTCTTTGAAAATGAAGAGTCAACTTCAACTGTTGGCGATACTTGAAATCACATCATTAAAATCTTTCAAAACGCACGAGGTTAAACTGCACGTTACTCCTTGATATAAGTATAAACTATCTTCATGGTATGGATGCAAAATTCTCCAAGACACACGAGGTTAAATTGTATTGTACTCCTTGATATAAGTATAAACTATCTTCATGGTATGCATGCAAAATCCTCCAAAACGCACGAGGTTAAGCTCCATTGTTACTCTTTCATACAAGTACAAACTATCTACATGGTATGGATGCAAAATACTCCAAGATGCACGAGGTTAAACTGCATTGTTACTCCTTGACATGAGTATAAAATTGTTCACAATTAATGAAGGCTCCTTGACACGAGTACAAAATTGTCTACAATTGATGAAGTCTCCTTGGTATGAGTGTAAACTGTCTATATGATGAAAGAAGACTCCTTGGCATGAGTGTAAACTGTCTACAACATGAAAGAAGGCTTCTTGACACGAGTATAAATTATCTGCAAATTGAACGAAGACTCCTTAGCACGAGGGTAAATTGTTTACATGATGAAAGAAGACTCTTTGACGCGAGTATAAAATGTTTGCAAATTGAAAGAAAACTCCTTGGCATGAGTATAAATTGTCTAAATGATGAAAGAAGACTCCTTGACACAAGTATAAATTGTCTACAAGTTGAAAGAAGACTCTTTGATACGAGTATAAATTATCTCCATGATGTTGGTATAAAAATGCTTTTTGACACATGAGCTAAAATTGCATGTTACTCATTCGATGCATGAGTTTAACTGTAACTTTAAACTACGTTTGACTTAATTCATTCGCAGGATACGTAGATAAATTCTAAGTTCAGTCGTAGCAAAAAAAAAAAAAAAAATACAGCAAGACTGATGAAAAAAAGTAGTAAAAACTAAAATAAAAAAGTAAGAAAAAACGTAGCAAATCTGTTGAAAATAAAAGTAGTAAAAATCTGCAGGAAAAAAGAAAAATATTTACAAAATAAAAGCAAAAAAGTTTTTAAAAAATTGCAAAACAAAAAGTAGTAAAAAAATACAAAAAAATACAGAAAAGAAATTTATTAAATTTCAATCATTTTATACAATATATTTTTAATGATATTAAATAAAATTTTCAAATAAAGGGCATTGAACTAGTCTATCAACAAAATTATTGTCACAACGCTGAAGAATAGAGGATGTGGTTTATACTGATAAAAATTAACGTCGAAGAAATCCAAGTGGATGTTGGTAAAATTGATGGTGGCAGGAACACGGATCGTGGCAGAGGTATTGACAGCAATAAGAGCATTTTTTGTGACGGTAAAGATCAGCACTATTGGTGACGGATAAAAATCAACAATGTTAGCGACAATAAAGATCAGCAATTGGGGACTACAAACTTTTGAAACTTTTTCTCGATGCAGAAGGTCTTTAACAATAGAAACAAGTCCCAAAAGGACAATTTGTAGATAATGAAATTTTATTTACATTATTTTAAATATATATTTAAAGTTTAAAATATAATTAAATTTTATTTATATATTTTAAATATATATATATATAAAGAAATTGATTGATTCAAATAATTAGATAGGTGATATGACAACTTAATATCCATTGATTGTCACCCTCTTTACCTATAAATAGAGGGTAAATTCCCTCAACAAAAGGGGCAGAGCTTGAGATACATAAGCTCTGATAAAAAAAAGAGAAGTAGAAGCTCTGAAGTTGAGAGAAATCTGAAAAATAATGAAACTCTATCGTTTTAATTATTCGTCTCATCAAAGTTCATTCCGAGAAATTTAAAGACCTATGAAGAAGAAAAGTCCAGAAACCCTCCAAAAAAATTCATAGTTATTTGACGGATCGAGATTAAGCCAACGACCCTCGAAAAGTTGAATCAATTCTAAGATCACACATAATTTATTTTCTTTGTAATTTTTAATTTTACATAAAATACAAAAAAAATTTATTTACAAGTATAATAATAAAAAAAATTATACCTTGATCTAGCTTAAGTTAGGAAAACTCCTTGTCAACTCACTTATGCCTTGGAATTAAAAGCTATTTACTTAATTATCTTATATTCAAAACAAACATTTATATGACAAAAGGGGAAAAAAAATTTTAATTAGAAAAATACATATTGAAACAAAATGCAATAGCCCAAAAAACTAAAAGTAAAATTGAAAAGTCAAAGATATATAAAAATAATAATAGAAATTGATATAACAAAAAAGTGAAACTAAAAATTGGCGAAAGATAATCAAAAGTCTATTAAAAAACTTTTTTTAAAAAATTACTTCAACTTATTACAATATTATCATTAAAAAACTTTAATCTTATATACATAAAAATATATATCAATCCATTTAAATGAAAAAATAATTTAATTTTCAAAAAAAAAATAAATTATTTTAATGATAATAATATAAAGATTCAATTATTTAAATTATAAAAATATAAGCGTCTAATTATCACGGAAAACAAATCTTAGCCAATTAGAAATATTAATTGGATTAAATATGAAAAATAAATAGAAAATGCTGTTGAGGCAAGGCACATGAAATGCCCTTCAAATTCAACTGAAAACAGCATTTTTATTGACTTCTACCCAAAATAGACTTTTTCGCCCCAACTAACTTGTCTGCCACTGATTTAAGAGCCCCATAAATAGCTGCTGCTGCTGCTGCTTTTTCTTAAAATATTTTCCTTTTCGAATAATTAAAATAAATTATACGGATCAAAATATGAATATTTAAGTTTTTGTTTAAAAAAATTTGTTATTATTTCCACTAAATTATATAAATTTAAAGTCCAAACACAGACATTTCTTCTTCTTTTATTTATTTATTTATTTGCTGAAAGTAGACATATCTACTGATGTGTCGTACTATGTGCTTGTATTATAGATAATAATAGATATAAACCAACTAACTGAAGAAGAAAACTTTTCCAAGAAACGATTCTGTCAGCTAGCTATAATATTTATGTCCTTGATCGCTCATCTATTTTATTTTACACGTAGGTAGTTCTAGATCCTGCATTAATAATTTCCATAAATAGCTCATGTTGAGGTCGTCAACAAGAATATAGGGTTGGGTGGGTGCCTATTTGTGTATTTTAATATATATAATATATATATATATTAATCAAAATATAATTAAAATTTTAATCTTTGTTATTAAAAAAATAATTAATCTTTATAAAAAAACATACTTCAATTAAGAATAATATTACTTATATGATTATAAATAATTAATAATTCGATGTACGATTAAAGAAAAATGTCAAACTATTTATTTTAAAAAAAATTTAATCTTTAAATTTATGATAAAATGTATTTCTTCATACCTCTAGAAAATCTTGTGATAACATTATTTTTTCTTTTTTATCTTGCACTAATACAAATTTAATAATATAATAAGTATTATTATTATATGAGTAATTTAAGACAATAAACATCAATTATAAACAGACCATGGCCTAATTCGCGTGGATTTTAAATTTCACGGTTCTTTTATGCTTATTTCAAATATACTTCACACATTTAAAATATATAAAAAAAATAAAAAATTTCACGCTCATCTATAATAAAGAAGTATAATTTTTTATTTTTTTATACAATATTTTATATAATTTTAATTTTTATCATGTTTTAAACTTATAACCGGTTAATGATAATTAAAAATATTTAGCATTAGAATAACGTCTTCTTCACGTCATTTTTTTAAAATATGATAAATAATAATAAAAAGAAAGGAAAAAAAATTGTATTATCTACTATATATATATATATATATATATATATATATATATTGTTATGGAGGACTCCTTGCGAACGTCCCGATCAGTCATAGCTTAACCTAACCGTTTTCTTGAAAATGGATTGGTTCCAAGTATCCATCAAGTAAAGCCACGTTTGGAAATTTCCTTTCAAAATATTTAATGAAATTTATATATATTACGTAAATATTTAATTGATTTCCTTTTTTGGTGTCGGCCTAAATAAACAAATTTAACGTAAGCCAAATATTAGGAATCCAAAAGGAAATCCAATCAGGCACGCAAAAGATAGTGAAATTTCTTTTTCCATTTTTATATATTAAAAAAAAAAGCCGAAAGTAAAGGGCAAAGGGCGTGTTTGTTTCCCACATTTGAGACATCTTTATCTTTGATTCGGTCTTAGATTTAGCTCTTTTTATTTTAGTCTTTAAGAAAAAGAATGGAAGAAGTTTTATTGGCTTTGCTTTCGGTTTGGAGCTTAGTTTATTCTTTGTGTTTGAGAAAATACGTTTCACCTAATCAAATAGCTCAACATGCATTTCTTATATTAGCATATTACCAAAAGCATAAAGGACAAAAATGGAAACTCTCCCATCACAACTTACCAATTCCTTGCTTAATATAAGATTAGATGTAATTACAAAATAAAATATATATAACCAAAAGAAGTTGTAATGAATAAAGCAATTACAAGAATCCCTTAATTTGGATATTTAATTTACCATCAACATGATTTCTTCTTGTATTCATTTGATTAACATTGACACCTTTGATTTGAAAGCTCTTGATCAACAAACATTGATTATTATAATAAATTTGCCCTAATCAAACAGAAGTAGTTTGTCCCTCATTGGGACGATCTTGATTATTGGAAGAATCCTTTTTTCCAATAGCAGAACGAATGTTTTTGAAAAACAAATATAAAAGATAGGAGAAGCTAGTTGCGATCATAAAAATTAACACTAAAAAGAAAAATAAAAGTAGAATCGTAAATCCGATTATAAGACTACTATGAAGAATTTTTCCTAATTCCATCGAAGGGAAAAAAATGCAATTTGATCATCAAGGAAGGAATCCTTCAAATCCCTCTCAACCTCTTCTTACCTTTCCAAAATTTTCTATTTTCCTTGTGTGTGTTCTTGCTTTATAGATGCAAGGAAAAATATATAAGCAAGAACTCTGAAACACACAAGGAAAAAATATAGATGGAAGGAAAAATTAATAAATTACATGATGATAGAATGAATATATATATATATTATATATATTATTAAAATTTTTGGTATTTAAAATTTTCAAGTTTTGTGGATTAAAATTCCCTTTTTTCTTAGTTTAACCTTGAGATGCTTATATGAAATTAGAACAATGTGCACCTTTAGTAATGAGGGATTTTTCGATAAATATGGCGAGGTATTTTTGTTCTCTTCAAATAAATATGAGGAACAATTATATATTATATATATATATTATATATATATAATTTTTTTTAAGAGTGCAGCAAAAATATGAATTGTAAACAAAAACTGGGTGCTTCCAAAACATATCCAAAAATAAATAAGTTAATTATTCGAAACAATTTGTTTTCCTTTTCTAATTCTAAGTCTATAATTCCATACTCTGTAATAAAATTATGAGAAACTAATAATATTAATTTATGATCTGAATAAATAAATGAATTTATTTTTACTAATTAAATTTTAAGATTGAAATATATTTTCACCACTTGGATCATGGATCATTATCATTTTGTCTAAGGAAAATTATTAGGAGAATTAGATTCAGTGTTAAGTTGGTCACCATGATTGCTTGCCTTATTGATAAGTTTTAAAATAATTACAATTTTACTTTTTTTCTTTACTATATTGGGTTACAACTTGAGATTAGCATATACTAACTTTTTCCTTCATACAAATGCTGAGGCCAGCTTATCCTCAATAATTTACCACTTGTTTTTATTTTATTTTATCTGACTGAAATAATATTCTTATTGGAAAGTCTAAATTAATCTTTTTTTGGTAAAAAATCATCACGCGGATAATTTGGGCTTTTTGAACCACCCTTTGTCAACAATTCAAGAAAGCCTAAGTAGATAATTTGGGCTTTTTGAAAACGGATTCCATGGTCCGTATAGTAACATCAGTATGCATGTTTCATTGAATTTTATCTTTTCCCTTCATTTTAAAATAAAAATTAAGGTATTGGAAGATTTTTTTCAAGTAATTTTTAACTAAAAATCTTGTATTATTAGGTTTTACATAATAAATATAAGTAATTCTTAATTTTGATTTTTTTTAAAATTTTTTTTGTTAAAAGAAAGATATATCAAATAGTATTCAGCAGTATGATGTTTAGTTTACTGGTGGTCCCATGCTACCTAGACCATGGAAGAAAAAGATAAAAAACATGAAGAAAGCAACAGGCATGGCATTGGGACTGAATACATTAAAAATAAACAAATGATTATCATCTACTAAAGGGGGATATTGACTTCTTAAGAGAGAGAAGAGAGCTACTACCAGACAGACTAGGTAAGGCCGCCATTGATGGAGAAAGCAGAATTGATTTTCATGCCATGGCCAACAATGGGTCATCTAGCCCAGTTAGTGGAGCTTGCAAAACTCATCATCAATGGAGGAGGAGGAGGAGGAGAAAGAAAACAACAGTGTTCAATCACAATCCTCATCATGAAGCTACCAGATTTCATTGATCCTGATGGTGGGTCTATCATAGATTCTCTCGTCGATTCATCTACTATTCCAGGTCATCTTCATTTCTTTTATCTTCCTCCTGTAGATTCGGACCCTGAATGGAGTTCTAGAACTCGTGGCTATTTCGTTAATAAGTTGATTGAGAGTCATAAACCCAATGTCAAAGATTTAATTGAGAATTTCCATGTTCTTCGTGGCGGTGGTAATAAGGTTACTGGATTTGTTGTTGATATGTTGTGCACTACCATGATTGATGTTGCTGACCAATTTGAAGTTCCTAGCTATGTTTTCTTCACATCTGGTGCTGGATTTCTCAGTCTAATGCTCCATTTTCAAAACCTTCAAGATGAACACAATCAGGATATTTCAGAATTCTCTAGCCCTAATTCTGTTTATGCAATTCCAGGTTTTGCCAATCCAATTCCATCTTCAGTTTTGCCTCTTTGTTTGGTAGAAAAACAATCTTGGTTAGGGAGATTCCTTCATTATGCTAGGGGATATAGAAAAGCCAAGGGAATTATATTAAATTCCTTTATTGATCTTGAACCTTATGCATTCAATTCCATTAACAAACCACAAAATACATACGGAACTCAAAATTTCCCACAGATTTACCCAATAGGACCGATTCTAAACAGAGTACAATTACAACATTCATCCTATGACAACAATAATGCCAAATCCAAGTCAGAGGTACTGAAATGGTTGGAACAGCAACAGCCAAAATCTGTAATATATGTTTGCTTTGGTAGTCAAGGAAGCTTAAAGGAGGATCAGGTAAGAGAGCTAGCTCATGGACTTGAACGCAGTGGCTACAATTTTTTATGGTCACTACGCCGGCCATCTCCAAACAACATTCGAGCTATATTCCCAAGTGAGTATGGAAACTACAAAGATATCTTGCCAGAAGGGTTCTTGGAAAGAACATCAAGAATTGGGAAGGTAGTGGGATGGGCACCACAATTAGAAGTACTTTCACAAGAATCAATTGGAGGGTTCATATCACACTGTGGGTGGAACTCTGTATTAGAGAGCATTTGGTGTGGGATACCAATGGTGACATGGCCATTACACTCTGAACAACAACTGAATGCATTCCAATTGGTGAGGGAATTGGGATTAGCTGTGGATATTACATTGGATTATCAAGAAAGGTGTCCTAAACAGGGACTGATTACAGCTGAGACAATTGAAAAAGGGGTTAGAAAAGTTATGGAAAGCGATGGTGAAGGTATCAGGAAGAACATAAAAGAAATGAAAGAGAAAAGTAGGATTGCCATGATGCAAGGAGGTTCTTCTTACAACAGACTTGGAGATTTCGTAGACAACTTGCTACTTCTGGCTTAACAGAAACTTATTAAGTGTATTTTTTAAATTTTTTTTTTAAATTTTTTGTAAGCAACTGATGAAGTTATATATATATATATGTATATATATATATATATATATATATATATATATATATATATATGGAAAATTCTCTACTTTTGGCTCATAATTGTTTTCCTTTTTTAAAACCACATTTTATATATTTATTTTTATCTACTAAATTCCACAACTATGATTACTTAATTTAGCACATATATATATATTTTTGCATAATCTTTTATCATTTTGTTTATGTTTTTATATTTCAAATTAGCCACCATTTCTCTCTAAGTATTTTTGGAAATTTATATACATTGGATTCAATTTGGAGGACAAAAAAAATTCAAAAAAGAATTGCTCACATGATGAACAGGTGACTAAAACGGTTATAAAATCTAATATGTATATATATGTGTGTGTGTGTGTGTGTCATCGACAAATTTGTGTCTAATTATTGGGGTTGTAATTTTTATTGTTTCAAAGTTTGAATTTAGTTCTTTTGATTGGTTTGATTTTATTTCATGTCATTTTGGTGAAACTTAAGTACTTAGAATCGTTTACAAAATTTAAAAGAAAATTTTGTCTCTAACTAAGAATTAAATAAATTATTAGCTCAATTATTCAGAATCGACTTCCTCACGTTATTCTCTTATTCATCATTATTAATATTTGTAAAAGAAAGATTAGGGAGGGATAAGCTAAAAATTCAGTGAATGAAAGAAACTTTAATTTTTATTTAATTTTTTTTAAAATTATATAAATAGTCAAAATAGAGTTACAAATATTAAAAATATATATAAAAATCAAAGTATCAAAATAGGTTTAAAAAAAAAAACATTATCATTGCATTACTTTCACAAAAACATAAGCAAATGAATTGCTTTTCTTTTATAAGGCTCAATCAAATTTGGTTTAATTGAATTTGATCCCAGTTATTTATATAAGTTATAACAATAGATCTTTTTCACCCTATTTTATAGGTTTAGAACTTATAATTTGAAAGATGTTCCTCCAACTCACTTCTAATTAACTTTAGTTAAAAAATAAATTTAATTTCAGAAAATTCTTTAGATAATTTAATGAACCAAAAATATCTTCAATAGTAACATAAAAACTAAAATAATTAAATTAAAACATTGAAAAAATATAATTAATAAGTTTAGTTCCAAATAAAATTTATTTTAACAAATTTAATCATAAAATATGTTTTTTAACTTTTTAAAGTCTCAAACATTTTAGTAGAGACAAATAAAATTTTTTTTAAGGGATTCCATTAAAAAAAAAAAGTTAAAAATTTAACTGTTTACATTGTTTAATTAAGATCAAAATGTTATTATATGTGAGGAAAAAGAATTAATTAAACAAATAAGTAAAAAATATCTATTACATGTAAAATTTTAAAAAAAAAAATCTCCTTGTAAAATTGAGAAAAAGAAAGGAAAAGAAGAAGAAGAAAGAAGAAAAAGACAATATTTTCATAGAGATTAAGAAAAATTTAAAACTTTAGAACAACTTCAATATGCCTAAAGAATTTCAACTATGGAGGATATATCAATAATGTTAATAGTACCATGTCTTTTTCTTTCCCTTTTCAAAACTCTAGGATTAACTTCGATTTGTTAAAAAAATTTCAACAATAGAAGATTTATTAATAATTTTTATATCATTGTCCTCTTCGTCTTTCTCTTTTTTTGTTTTTTTAAAATAATTTCTTTTAAGTATATCTAACTAAAAAATTTAGAGTTTTAAAATTTTGTAAATTTTTATCAAAATATTTTCTTTCTTCTCACTTTTATAATCTGATCTTGACCATTTATTTAATTAATAAATTTTTTTTCTTGCAATTGAACCAACAACTAGAATAATATGAGAAATAAGAAAATTGTTGAAGATTTAAAAGAAAATTTCAATCTATAAAAACTTCAACCACAATTTGTATCATAAAATTTCAACTTAGATGAAAGAGAGGTCTGCTGACAATGCTAATGGCGTCAATATAGCGAATGAGCAAAATGGTTGTTAGAGAAAATAGATAAACAATAAGAATAGTAATTTCAACGAGTGTATCAGATACCACTTTTTTAAACGCAATATTTGTCTTATACAATTTATTTCAGGATACAATGAACATAAACTACAAGTGTTTTATATTCAGCAGATTTAGATAATTGTTGTTCTTCATATTAATCATGCAGAATTAATATCAGGACTATTTATCAACTGAAAATAGTTTTGATACCTTTTTGATAATACATGTATTTAGATAGTATCGTTCCAGAATAAAATTGTATCTTAATTTTTTTAACGAACAAAATTATTATCAAAACTCAATTGTTTTCAGCAATTTAACTTGGTTCATAAAGTTTGTCGAGAAGAGCAGCTATGAAAGAATTTATGGACCTTAACTATTTACGAGAGACAATAATCGTAGGAGCAATGAGGGACATATATAATGACGTTTTCACCACTTTTTTTAATTAATTAAATAAAATAAACTATTAAATATAATTTTTTTAAATAATCTGTTAAAAAGGATCTTATGCGTCTTTAATAAAAAAATTTGGGACTTTAAAAAGTTAAAAGAATATTTTGGGGCTGAACTTGACAAAATAAAATTTATTTGAGATTAAACTTACTAATTATTCTTGAAAATAATTAAAAATTAACAAATTTCTTAATCAAATTGTAAAATCTAAAGAAACTAAAATTGAAAAGAACTACGAAACACATGAATTTAATAAATAATTAGTGTTAGAAAACTTGAAATTATTATTATTTTGATAAACAATACTTGAAAATTATTAAAAAATAATAAATAAATAAAATTTTAGAAAGTTAAACTTTTAAGAAAATACAAAAATAATAAAATAAAAAATTAGTTAACTTGCACGAACCTAAAATCTAAAACTTAAGAGTTCTTTTAAAATAATAATAAATAAATAATTAAAAAAAAAGAAAAAAAAGAAAAGAAAATCAAACTTTTAATAAATGACAAAAATAGGTTCTAGAAAAAACTTTTAAGAAAAGGCAAAAATAATAAAATAAAGAATTTAATTAACTTGCACGAACCTTAAATCTAAAACTTAAGAGTTCTTTTAAAACAATAATAAATAAATAATTTTTAAAAAAAGGGGGAAAAAAAAAAGAAAAGAAAATCAAACTTTTAATAAAGGACAAAAATAGGGAAAGAGTCCGGTTAAACTTTAGAAATCTCAAATCTAAGAAAATTTTAAAGTTTTTGTAAAATAATAATAAAATGCTTCAAGAAAGTCAAACTTTAAGAAATAGAGTAAAAATTGAGAAAATAGTTGAGTTAAATTATGGGATACAAATCTTACAGCTCTACAAAACTTAAAAATTGTTTTAAAAAATGATAAATATGTAAATTTGCAGGAAGTTAATCTTTTATTTTTTATTTTTTACTTTTTTTTAAAAAGGAAGAAAAATTGAACTAATCTTATTAATTTATGATAAGGAATATATAGGGTAAATTATCATAGTAACACTTGAACTTTTTAAAAATTCAGTTTTTGCATTTGTATTTATTTTTGCTGACAAATATAAAATATCACTTCATTTGTCATTCCGTTCAAAATTTCCGTCAAATTTCATTTTTTATCCAACTTTTAGGGGCATTTTCGTTTTTTTATAATTATGAGCATTTTTTAATTATTAAGGTTTTATTTTCAAGGGTAATTTTGCTATTTCACTTTATTATTAAAAATCTAAATTTTTTTTTGTAATCTCAAGGGTTTAATCCTACAACCACGCGTTTAATTAAACTATATCTATCCACTAGAACAACTATAAATATATAAATTTATTTGAAACTTATATTTTATATTGTAATTACAAAAATAATAAATACGCATTTTTATATTGTGATTACATTTTATATTTTAAATATAAATTATATTAAATATAAACATTCTAAAAAAAAAAAAAATTATCAAATGACACAATTCAAACCACAAGTTTTTATTTTTGTCACATTCCTCAAACCTTGCACTGAAGTTGTTTTTCAACTCTTTTGTTTGGAATTCATGTAGAACATGAATTTTGAGGTGTTTTTTATACAATGTCATTGCTAACACTAATAATGTAATAATGCTAATGTAAAAAAAAAATCAAAATTTGTATTCTGCAACGAATTCAAAGTTAAAAAAAATTCAAGATTTGAGGAAGGGAATGGCTAGGAAGACATGATTTAAATTGTGTTGTTTGGATAATAATTTTTCAGAATATTTACATTTAATATAATTTTCAAATAATATAAAATTTTGTATTTGTCCAAATGGTAAATATTTATTATTGTTTATACGGTTGTGGTTCAAATCTAGGGGTTCACAAATATAATTATATTAAATTTATTTTAGCATCATCTATTATGCAATATAAAATATAATATAAAATATAAGTTCCATACAAATTAACATGTTAATAGTTGTTCTAGTAGATTAATATAATTTTGTCATTTGTGTGGTTAAAGGATTGAATCCCTCAAATTTAAGAAGATTTTTCAAATTTTTAAAATTTTATGAAAAGAAAAAATTATCCCTAAAAATAAAACCTTAATAATTTTAAAATATTAATGATTTTAAAAGACAAAAATTAAAATTTTATAAAAAGACAAAATTATCCCTAAAAATAAAACCTTAATAATTTTAAAATATTAATAATTTTAAAAGACGAAAATACCCCTAAGAATTGGATGGAAAATGAAGAGTGACGGAAATTTTGGACGGAAGAGCAAAGAAGGTGATATTTTATAGTTAGTGTCAATTCAAAGCAAAAATAAATATAGGTGCAAAAACTGGATTTTTGAAAAGTTCAAGTGTTAGTAAGATAATTTACCAGAATACATATATATATATATATATTATATATATATATTATTATGTGCGTCAGAAATTGGGGATAAGACACGTGTGTCTCAAACGATGTCGTCTGATGATGTCTGCTAAAATGAGGTGTCATAAATTGGCGACAAGTATTGTGTAGTAATTTCGTTTAATAATACCTGCAAAATAGAAAGGTTTAGAACAGAGGGTGAACGGACTCTGATGAACCCTCCGATGATTAAGTCAGTATTCTAATATTGACTTGAGAGTATTAAATTTAGCAGAATTTTTATATAATAATCTGGTCTTACCCTTTACCTTTACGGGGGTGATTTTATAGATGCGAGTCACGCTAAGAAATAGGTAAGTCGGGCGGTGTGATCTGAAGAATCTCATAATTGCCAGATTTTGTGGATAAATCTGATCTGATTTAGGGGGATTTTGGAGATTCTCTCCGATCCTTTTGAGGCATGACTGTTGGTCAAATGAAACATTTTAAGTAGTTTCTAGAAGTACGCTACCTAAGCTGGCAGTCGTACCTTGACTTAACTTCGACTGATGAAGTGCCTCGCCGGGGGTCCTGCCCTCCACGGTGGCCTGACACGTCAGCGTACTTGGCATGTTAGCTTGCCACCTCAGCTTTCTTGCCATGTCAGCCTGGGGCTATTTTTTAATCTTCAATGGCCCCTCATCGAAGTGGAAGGATGATCAATCTTTCGCCTAGATGTTATTCACAGACGTGTTCGGCACTCCGTTAAATAGTAAGATGTGTAATCCGGAATTGATCTAAATTTTTCCAAGTGATTTTTTGGAGTGTTTCAAATTTCTCCAACTGTTACTCGAAGTATAAAAAATTAAGATTAACTCAAATTTACCCAAGTATGACTCGAAGGGAACTCCGAGAATGACTCGAAGATTTTAAAGTTGAGATTAACTTATATTTATCCAAGTATGACTCGAATTGAACTCCAAGATTGACTCGAAGTGTTTAAAACTGAGATTATCTCATATTTATCCAAGTATAACTCGAATGGAACTCCGAAATTGACTCGAAGTATTTTAATATTATGAGATTTACTCATTTTTATCCAAGTATAACTCGAATGGAACTTCGAGATTGACTCGAAGTATTTTAATATTATGAGATTTATTCATTTTTATCCAAGTATAACTCGAATGAAATCTCCGAGGTTGACCGAAGAGAGGTGCGAAATCTGTCTTAAGGGAATAGTATTGAGTACTAGACTCGATCTTTATCCTATTTGTTTATGTTACTTTATTTATGTCAAATCTTTCCGAGTAAGTCTACTATTTAATGGGTATTTTTTGTTTTGATAATTAGATATTAATATTTTCAATAATCTTAAGACTAAGAACATATTATCATGCTTCCATGCATATGAATGGCCTGATATAAAATTATAATATGGTATTGGTAATATACTGTTATTATGTTATATGCATTAGATTATCTAGTTTTACTATTACTATATGGTGTATTATAATATTCTATATATGTATTTATATGTAAATATACTTCCTTCGAGATTCTATTTTCTCTTCGTAATTTTTTTATTTCCAAAAATGAAAAATGGATATTATATGAGTTGGTGGACAAGTCTGAAGAGGACAAATTTTTACCAACGGATGATTTATCTTTTAGAAGAGTACTATAAATCATGTTTTACTTTTAGGCGTTCTGAATTTAAGAAAGTAAAGAAATAATATATTGTGAGATTTAAATAACTATCAAAATAATTAAAGATATACCTATTTCAATATTTGATCGGTAATATGGATGATATGAGTATATGTATATCTATTTAAAATGTTATCTTGATGTAAAGTTATATTTCCATCTACATAATGTGCAAATTGTTATGCATAAATAAATATTATAATTATATGATTATGATATAATCATAATATTTAATAATTGGTACATATATTAATTACCATGTATTATATATTATATATTGATGGACTTATGAATATTATACTACAATAGTTATATATATATATATATATATATATATATATATATATATACACATATATATTATAATTACTGTGCGGTTCATATGTTATAATGAGAGAAGTTTATTATTATTAAGGTAAACTATCCGAGATGCACCTCTTAAATGTCAAAATCCAGTTTTTGCACATCAAAATTTTTTGTACATAGAGTGCCATTAAAGTTTCAAAACGTCCCACTATATGCACCTCTGTTAAGTCAAACCGTTAGTGACTCAATTTTGCCTTTAGTCAATATTTTTCCATTGTTGGGCACTGTTACGGGCAGGAGCATTTTTGTCCAACCTGCCCAAATAATTTTCGCGAATTTTTTAAAATTTTTGCCCAATGTCGTTTTACCCTTTCCATTGCCGTTTTCCATCTCAACAGCTTTAAAAAGGATAAAATTTCCAACCATTTATTTCTAAAAAAAAAATTGGAACTTGTCTATTCTACCGTGTCGACGAGAACGAGAAGGGTACTGGAATTAGCAGATTGAATCCAAATCAAAAACACCCATGAACAACAATCCATTATTACCCATGTGTAAGTGCGGAATCCAAAGTGTATTGAAGTCCTCTGGGACGGAGAGAAATCCTTCAAGGCGATTTGCCATCTGCACCAGTGAGGAGGTAAGATTTGAAATGGTTTTCTATCTGATATGGATAGAGTTTGTTTGAAGTAATGAGTTACAATTGCTCACACAGGAAGATGGTAAAGATGCGGGATTTTTGAATGGATAGATCCGAAAATGTGCAAACGATCTATTGAGGTTATGGCTGGATTGCTTTGACGAATCCGTGTAATGGAATAAGAAATTGAAGAACAAAAGGCAGCAATTGTCAAATTAAATGACAAGAATTATAGGATGAGATCAAGAAATGGGGTTATTAAGAAACATAGTGAAAGATTGCACTGTTGGTGTTGGATTTTTGGTGTACTGACGATGTTAAGCTGGAGTTTATGCATATTTACAATGATATTTTTGGTGGATTGTAGTGTTAGTGCAAAGGATCTGAAACATTTGCATAGAAATTAAAAGTAGGTGTTTTGATGTGTTTCATGTAACTGGTATTTGAATTGTATTTTTGGTAGTTAAAATTAGGAATGCTTTGTTGTGGAAGTAAATGTACAATTGTTGTAGAAGTAAATGTACTCATGTATGTTAGTTCACTCATTTAATGCAATAATCAATATATTTTCCAAAACATATACATACAAGTGCACTCATTTAACATTTTCCAAAACATGTACAATTGCAGTAATTATAGTGCCAATTCAAATGTCATAACAACTTGTCAACAAACAATTGCAACAACTCCAATTTCATTACAACTAGTCAACAAACAATTGCAATAATTAAAGTGCCAATTAAAATGTTATAACCACTCCAATTCTATTACAACTAGTCAACAAAGTAACTGACATAAAGATAAAACATAGTCCCCACTAAAGATTCCCTCACACAACAACAACATCAATATAATACAATACTTGTTCACATGTTCCCTACTATACATCAAACTTACCTTCTCCCAATGATTTTCCCTCTCCCTCTTCTCCCTCTTCCCTTTCCCCTCCCTCTCCATCTTCCTCTTCCCCTCCCTCTTCCATTACCAGATCCACTATCAGCAGCAATTGTTTCAACATTTTCTAAATCAACATTAATGATACTTTTAGATCTAACAAGATTTATTTTTTCTTGGTCATGTACAGGTGCAACAGTAGCAGATGCATCAGTAGGCTCAACAGCAGCTTCAGCATGCTCAACAGCAGCTTCAGCATCATATGCTTGACCAGCAGGTGTAGCAGCAGGTTCAACCGGTGTTTGATTTGGTTCTTCAGCAGGTGCTTTAGCAGTAGTGGAAGGACCAGCTTGTTCATCCTGTGCATGAACATTACCAAAGAGAACTAGGTGAGATTAAAAAAAACAAATAGAATAGAATCATTACCACATATAAGTAATAGGTATAAAACTTACAACTCTTCTCCCTTTCCTTTTTTTGTTCTTGAGGTTGAGAATTCTCATTCCGTAGTTGAGGACAGCTTCTGTTGTGCCCAACCTCCTTACAATGTCTACAAGTAGCCATATACCTCTTCCTTATTCTTCTTCCGTCGTTATTTTCATCAATCCGCCTCTTCCTTGCCTTCTTTGGCCTTCCAAGTTGTTTGTATGAAACAGGAGGGTCAAGCAAAACACCCTCACCTGTAGGCCACATATCCTTGCCGTTGATTGGCATAAGCAAGTTATCATACAAAGTCACGTACGTGTCTACCTTGTAACAACTATTGGTTTTGTTATGAGGATCTAACCCTTTTTTATGCAATGATGCTATGAAATGAACACAAGGGACTCCCGTTAATGACCAATACTCACAACTACACCAATCTTTTTGTAGATCAACTACAAACTGCTGCTCATTTGGTCCCATGACTTGGAAACCATGACGATCATTCCAAATTGGTTTCCAAGATCTTGAAAAAATCACAGATTCCTCAATTTTGCTTCTAATCATTGGGCACACACTACCCCTCGGTTCTCTTCTCATCTTATTTCTCCTCCTAACTATCCTCTCCATCAATGATACCCAATGCTCTCCATCATGGAAATAATTGGTTTCTGCCTAGCCTCTAATATGAAAGCATTAAATGATTCACATAAATTGTTGCACAACATATTTGACCTTACATATTTGGGGAAAAAAGCCTTCACCCAATACTTCGGTTTCGGTCCATTAACAATCCATCTCCAAGCTTCTTCATTATACATCTCCAAGTCCCTCAATGCTCTTTCATACAACTGTCTGTTTGTACTTGTTGCAATCTTCCACAACATATCCTTGAGAATCTTTCCTCGGTGTTCCTTCTTGAAGTTGTTGTACATATGTTGAACACAATACCTGTGTTCACACATAGGCAACACATCCGCTAGTGCAACATCTAGTCCCTACAAAATCAGTTAAAAGAAATAAAGTCTTAGAATCACACTGTTATTCTATACTTGGAAACTTAAAAGAAACAAATATACCTTCTGTCTATCTAAAATGAAGGTGTATCCAAAACCTTGGTGACCTTCAATTTCCAAGTCAGATGCTAATAAGTTGAAGAACCATCTCCATTGCTCAGTTGCTTCTTTCTCGACAACTACCCATGCAATGAGCCACCACCCATTGTTACCATCCATCCCAACAGCTATAAGCAGCTGACCTTTATAACAACCTCTAAGGTGGCAGCCATCTACCCCTATGAAGGGTCTATAGTGGTCTAGAAAACCCTTCTTCAACGGATGCATACAAATGTACAACCTCTTAAACCGAGGTTGTCTACCCTCTTCCCTAAAATTTTCATGTTCTATTTCTACCGTGGAACTTGGGTGAGTCCGATGTAACTCAACCCGGTTGTCCCACAGTCATTTGTACTGCTCAGAAAAATCTCCAATTATCAACTTCTGAGTTATTCTCTTTGCATTATAAGCTGCTGTCCTTGACATCTCTGCCTTGTATTCCTCATCAATGTTTTGCCTTATTAAAGTTGCAGGCATATTTGGATTAACCTTTATTCTTTCCGAATACCGACTTGCAACCCACTTAGTTGTAATGAACTTGTTTTTCCATTGATGATTATAGTTATTGTGTGTCAAGTTCATTGTCTTCACTACCAAATCATTGGTATTGATCAGATGTTCGACAGAAGTAAAAATGAACCACTTGCATTCCTTTGTTTTGCAGACAGCCCTTACTCTCTTGGGCTCTGAAGGCCTAAACTTACATACTTTTCCTTCATTAATGCAGTAATTTTTGACTACATCTTGGAACTAAGTCTTCCCAGTAAATCTCATCCCGAGTTCAAATGTTGGTCTTTCCATATTCTTTTCAGATTCAAAGTATACCTACCTACGTCGTAGGTCATCTCTGTCACTACCTGACTCATCATCACAGCTTTGTAGATTGTCTACCATAACAGTGTCATCAATGTCCTCAACATACTCATCCTCATTTAAATTATCCCAATTATGCTCTGTTTCTAATCCTCCTTCTGCAGTTTGTTCAGTGGTTCTGTCAAACATGTGACCATCATCAACAACATCATCATCAGCATCATCATCATCATGATCATGATCAGTTAAGTGTTCGTCTTCATAATCAACATCATTATCATCATCACTGTCATCACTATGACCATCATTAGCATCATCATTAACAGCAGCCTCCTGCACCTCAACATTTTGAGCAGGTGCTTGAGCATCATCTTGGTTTTCTTGTGTTATTACTCTTGGGTCCTCTACTTGTGTCATTACATCTTCAACCAAAGCTTCCCAATCCACATCATTGTAAGCATTACCTGGCAAATCATTTTCAGTGTCATGTTCACTTACTACAGGTTCATCAACACGATAATCATTTGTGGTTTGTGTAGGTTCATCAGCAGCAGGTTCATCTGTGTTGAGTGATTGTTCGTGAGCAGGTTCATGAGTAGGTTCATGAGCAGGTTCTTCAACAAGTTCATCAGCCGGTTCATGAGCACGTTCATGAGCAGCATTGTGCACACTAGTGGACATTGCAGAGTGAGTAGCAGTGTCAACATCATCCATTGCTTCAGTAGGTTCATCAGTAGGCTCAACTTCAGCCTGAACATCATTATCATCCCTTTTCCATTCCAATAACAGAGGTTTCCTTGCATTAACTTTCCTCTTTCGTGTTTTCACAGAGGTCTTACATGAGGTCTGCACTTCAAGCTCCTCAATCACAACAGTCCTCTTAGGTTTTTCAATTATGAACTCAGACTGTCTTTTCAAAAACTGAACTATAGTTTCTCTGTCTCTTACCTCTGTGTAAAATTCTATGACTTTAAACCTAGGTATCCATTCACACATGGCCACTATATCTTCATCCTTAGTAACTAACTTGAGCCCTGTTTTAAAATCCCCAACTGGTTCTAGGTAGTAGTAAATCATACAATCTTTATCTCTTTTCAAAAGTTTCAGCATCAAATTAATCTCCAACATGCTCATCTTATCCTTCACACAATAATCCACATACTTCCAAGTCCCATCCTTATAGTTCCTATACCCGTTCTCCTCCCAAAATATACCATCAAAATAGAATTTCATTGTAAAATTATCATCATCAGAATCTGTAAGTTGAATACAAACATAACATTCATGTTCAGACTTAACACTCTAATAAAACACCAAGTACAAAATTAACACTTCATTTTGTATCTAGGCACAGTAAAAACCCTCAGTTTATATCATGAAGAACACAACAAAAATCCAAAAATACACTAAAACACAGTACAAAACCTTCATTAAAACACTTACTCAAATAACAAAACTTCTATTTAGAAGTAAAGTTATCATCATCAGAATGTGCAAGTTGAATACAAACATAACATTCATGTTCATACTCAACACTCTAATTAAACACCAAGTACAAAATTAACACTTCATTTTGTATATAGGCACAATAAAAACCCTCAGTTTATAGCATGAAGAACACAACAAAAATTCAATAATACACTAAAACACAGTACAAAACCTTCATAACACTTAATCACATAACAAAACTTCAATTTAAAAGTAAAGTTATCATCATTAGAATGTGCAAGTTGAATACAAACATAACATTCATGTTCAGACTCAACACTCCAATTAAATATTAAGTAGATAATTAACACTCCATTTTGTATACCACTATAGTAAAAACCCTCATGCATGCAGCATAAAGAACACAACAAAAATCCATTAATACACTAAAATACAGTACAAAACCTCCATTAAAACACCTAATCACATAACAAAATATCAATTTCAATACATATTCACAGTACAGAAGAATAAGAAAGAAATAAATTTTCACAAAACATGAACTGGAAATTCAAACTTTTGCTCGACAATATAAAAAATTCGAATCTTTACCATAGAGCGCGTACGGATCAATGTAGTTGTTTTTGCTTCACCTTATTACCCACTCATTGTACCTTTGAGCCATTTCAAAGACAACTTCAAACTGAAAATAGAGTTTGAAAAGAGATGGGTATATGAAATTTCACTTGCCCTTGATGAAGTTTCTGAAGCCGCACACACAATTTCAGAAAAATGAACAAGTTTTGGACAAATTTTTGGGGCGAGAATCAATATTGCTTGCGTTGGGTTCTTTGAAGAAGAAGAAAACGTTTCGGATTTTCAAACAAAAGTTGGGTCGAATGGGATGGAAAACGACAATGGAAAGGGTAAAACGCCATGGGGGAATTTTTTTTTTAAAAAATCGCGAACATTATTTGGGCAAGTTGGACAAAAATGCCCCTGCTCGTAACAGTGCCCAACAGTGGAAAAATGTTGACTAACGACAAAATTGAGTCAGTAACGGTTTGACTTAACAGGGGTGCATGTAGTGAGACGTTTTGAAACGTTAATGACACTCTATGTATAAAAAATCTTTGAGGTGCAAAAGTTAGATTTTGGCATTTAAGAGTTGCATCTAGGATAATTTATCCTTATTCTTATAAATAATAATATTTTTAGATATTATGGAGATATTTATATGATTAAATATGATTATATATATATATGTGTGTGTGATTACTAGTTAAGTATGCATAATTTTATACATTACCAAAGTTGGCATAAATATGTTATGATTAATGGTTCTTATAAGTATTGTATAGGGTACATAATATGTATATCTTCAATAATGTTGTAAGTATTGAGAATTGACATAATTGACTTGGATATTTCTTGGCACCATAAAAAAGAATAATGAATATGAGTTATTACTAAAAATTATATATGTTTGAGTAGTCTTTAAACAAAAAAGTAATATTTCTTTAAGTACGTATTGTCATATGTGTTTTAAAGTTGTGTGAGACATAACGAGTAAACAATTATTGTATTATTTTTTTATTTATGATTGCAACAGTCACTATATTTGGAAGTAAAGTTAAGCTCTAAATTTCTTCATACATTACACAAATCAAATTAGATTAAACTTGAAAAGAAAATCATATATTTTTAAATGATTGAGGTATTGAATATGAGTATATATGTTCTCTATGTGGAAAAGTTAGTCAACTTGCATCTCCTCATACTTTTGTGCAAAGGAATGAAAGATTCATTTCTTAAAGCATTTGGTTAATGTACTATCGATGAAAAAGTTCGTATTTATTTCATGAGTTGTGGGGGAAAGTAATATATATTTTGAAATTAAGTCTTGTATAATGAAATGCATGAAATCTATTATAAAATTTGGGAAAAGGTTTTAAACTTACTTTTAATTATTTAAAGTGTGGTCACATCTTTCTAAGTGTTATTCTTAAGTTCGAAAGAGATGGCTTGATATATATATGTATTTTATATAATATTTTTAATGTTTATATCATGTTCATCATAGAGATAAGAAATACACAGATTTGAACATATAATTCATGAGAAAATGAGAAAATTAAAGTTAAAATAAATAAATATGTACATGTATGTGTGTGTATATGAAGAAGTTGATAGACAAAGGTTCAAGGAAGTTACATCTTAATCATGTTGAATCACGAAACAACTATAAATAGTGAGATAAAAACTATCTTACAAAATCATGCATGAGAAAAAATAGTTGACCTTTCTTTGTCAAGTAGATATCTATAGGAAAAGAAGTGGAATGTCTTCACTAATTTCTAAAGGATATTCCAAAATGAAAATACATGTATTATTTTATGTATACATATTATGATAGTGAATCAGCAATAGACAAAGATGAAATATGCTATATATAATGAAACGTTTTGACATATGTGTTGAAGACACTTAAAGTTAGACATTACTTTCTAATGGAATTGTATTAGTGATTATGTGAGCTCATGACTAAATAGTGCAGATCTGCTAAGGAAGAAGTTACCTAAAGATTAAGTATTTGAATCATCGAGAGGAATGGTCTAAAGCCTATAATAAAGTTCATCATGGTGAAAACCCAACCTAGTTGACTCGAAGATCCCAAGATCTAGGTTTAACGGGACATCAAAATTATGGTGAATTTCTAAAGTCACTAAGGATTTTATCTCCTATCCATTCTTAAGGTGAGTAGAGTGACATAGGTTGTGATTCAGGATAAGTAATGTGCTTTTAAAAATTCATATATTTTTAATTAGTCAAAAGACTATACTAAAATACTTTTAATAGGAATTACTTAGGCGAGTGCGAATGTGGCCAATTCAAAGATAACTCATAGGCTAAGTTATCTAAGCATTCATGAAACTAGGCGGTGTCCAAGGCCAAAATGGACACAACAATGAGAACCGATTTTGTTAGAAAGAAATTGTGTGTTTGCAATTGTCTTGGCATACTTCAAAGCTAAATAGTTCAAGGCATCAAGTCCATTAGTCAGCGAGTATATTCGATTGTAATATACTAGAAAAGGTTCAAAGTCAAAAGCTACCTATTTTGATGCAATTACTTCCATTAGAATACTATAAATCATTACTCTTCTTATGTGTTGGTGGAACAAATTTGTATAGACCAAATTGTAATTCATGTTGGGGATTGTTGGATATTTTATGTGAATTACATTAGGTATGTCTTCATTCGTTTTAGAGTTAAGATTTGTAACTCTTGATTAACATATTCATCCTTTCAAATGAAAGATGAATGAATGTTTTTGGTGCCATTTGATTAATAAAAAATTATTATCAAAGAGTTGCATTGTTTACGCAGAGCTGTTTATAGGTCTATATAAAGGAGGTCCTCCAACCATTTCAAAGATCAAAAATCCAAATTAAAAAAAAAAATTTAATCTCTCGATTTTCATTTTTATTCTCTTTGCTTTTCTAGAGTCTTTAGGATCATTTACTCTCTATAGTATTGTAAATAAAAGATTGGTTCATTGGGCTTGCTGTTGTTGTGCTTTTCTAGTAAGTGTGATCGTTTTACCTTGGGAGGTAGACGCCCGAAAGCTCTAAGCATAGAGGCGAGGGGCGAAATCATCTTAAGGGAATAGTACTGAGTACTAGACTCGATCTTTATTCTATTTGTTTCCATTACTTTATTTATGTCAAATCTTTCTGAGTAGGTCTACTATCTAAATGGTATTTTTAATTTTGATAGTTAGATAATCTTTATTTTCTATTAATATTTCTAACACACAATAGACTGCATCTATGGGAGCACAAATACTTATAAACCACCCTTACTAGTCTCCCTACACATATGATGCAAATTCGTATATTGCCTGAATTTGTTCTCAAATCTATTGATAGGATTCACAAAGATTTTCTCTGGGGTTCTTTATCCCTTAAACGTAAGTTACACTTAGTAAACTTGAAACAAGTTTGTAAACCTATGATAAGGGGTAGTTTAGGAATCCCTTTCGCAAAAAAAAAAAAAAAAAAAAACTTATCTCTTGTTGCAAAACGTAGAACATCAATATATTATTAATACATATATCAAAGAAAAGACCTGCAAATTGTAATATACATAAAAAAATTCTTAGTACATACATTCTGTTGGGGTATCAATTCATGTCCCACATAAAGATAATGCTAGGGTAACTAGCTTATAAGAGTATACTAATTCCATTAGTGAGAGGTTTTTTGCGTAGTTACCCAAGAATAAAACCGTGAGGGTTTAGGCCCAAAGTGGACAATATCATACTAATGTGGAGTTAAGTGGTGGAAGCCCAATCTTGTGAGATTATTCGGGCCCAACAAGTGGTATCAGAACTTAAGGTTAGTGGGTTTGCTTGCTAAGATGTGGAGAGTTTAAGTGCCTTGCGGAGGATGCAAGATGATTGTCCCTCTAGGGGAGGACACGAGTATGTGGTCCTTAGTTTGAGGGGAGGAGTGGGATATCAATCCATGCCCCACGTCTGAAGATAATCCTAAGGTAACTAGTTTATAAGAATACCATATTTGAAAACCGTGAAGGCTTAGGCCTAAAGCGAACAATATCCGGAGAATATCATAATGTGGAAAATTTTCAACTAAATTAGCCTATTCCATATTGCTAAATGACACTCTACGTCTTGAACCCGACAAACAAATTCCTGATTTCTCATGGTTGTGGAAAAACTTGCAAAGCTTACAAAAAATCAAAAAATTTTATATGGACAAAATAACTTGCTAAATGACACTCTACGTCTTGTTCTATGAACAAAATAAACTGTAATTCTCTTCTACATAAGAGGAAAATTATTCCTTCCCCTAATTGTCCTCATTGTAAGTGTGAAGAGGATATTTTGCATATCCTCAGAGATTGTCAATGTGCAATGATTTTTTGGTCCTTTATGAATCAATTTATTACTAGAAATTTTAAAAAGTACTATGAAACTCAGGATATACATGAATGAATAACTGTAAATTGTAATTGTTCTACTCACCTCAACATGCATAATCCTTGGAATATTTTTTTCTTCTGCTTTGCTATTTGGCACCTTTGGCTCAACAAAAACTCTAGAAGGATAAATCCTCAACAAGCAACACATAAAACATCCTTAACCCCCCAAACAGTGAACATGCTCTACACTGAATTCACATATCTTGGACCGTTCAAAGTAAATACAATGACTTCTTTATCTACCCCTTTATACATTTCCTGGTCGCCGCATATACATCCTTACATCAAATTAAATAAGCACGGTAAAGGCGGAATTGGAGGTATTTTTAGAGATGGTAATGAGAAATGGCTTTAGGATACCACAAGCATATATCCTACTCTCAAATCTTTATGTTGAACTGTTGGCGATCAGAGAGGGATTGGAAATTGCACTGCAACAGGGATACAGCCGCTTAGAGATTGAATCTGACTCCATGGTTGCCCTCTTTTTACTAAAAGAAAATACAAATGCCAAACTAAGTTTTCTTGTGAATGACTGCAGATTTTTTATACTGAGAATGGACTCAGTGAAGTGGTCACATATTTTCAGGGAAGAGAATGTGATAGCCGACCACCTAGCTCTATGGAGAGAACCATGATATGTCAACAAACACAGCTGGTACCAACACCCATGTAAACCCTACTACATCTGCTAAATTTTGATAATGGGTTAGGAATACATCCTAGATTTATCAAGACTGGGATGGGCTAAGCAACAGTCTTTTGCTATTTTACTACAAGTCTTTATGTTTTTTTATTACTTTGGGTCTGCTGTATTTCCCATCTCAAGGGTTAGGTTTAGTTTGTTTATTTATTGTTTTCCTAAACTCTTGGTATTGTATTAGCGGGTAATCCGCTAAAGCATCCTATCTTATCTACTTAATATAAACTTATTTTGACAAAAAAAAAAAAAAAAAAAATAGAGCGACAAGAACGATAAAGAAGTGGACGCTAACTTTTGTTCTGTTTTTATTATGTCTTCTCTTTCTCCTCCCTGATCAAGGGAGGAAAATTCATGCGAATGTGGAAGTCGATTCAGATGTGCTAGTAGAAGCATTGATGTTTGCCGCTTTCCAATAATCGCTGAAGAGAGAGTTGTGGGAAAAAAAAAGTACATTTAAATTTGTACATATTTAAATTTAACTATATATATATATATATTAAATATATAATTAAATTTTATTTAAATATTTTAATATATAAACATTTATATATTAACATATTAGGAGATTTACTTTTTAAATGAATGACACTTGGCATCCTAATAGTCATTATTTATAATCCTCTCCATCAATAAATAGAAGGTCAAATTCTCTTAAAAGGAGATGATAGAAGCTGATACAGAAGTGGAGAGATACGTGAAGAATACCAAAAACTCTGTAGTGTCATTTTGAATTTTACTCTCGTAAAAAATCATATTGAAACTCTGTCAAAATTCATTCTGAGAAATTCAAAGGTCTCTAAGTTTAGAAGCCCTCGAAAGAAATCAATAGCTGTTCAACGGATCGAGATCAAACCAATGACCCTCAAAGGTGAATCCATTCTGAGGTCAGTCCAAAAAGCCCCTTCAAAAAATTAAAATTCTTCGGATAGAATTGAAGCTCAAAAAGACCCTCGAACCTACAACCGATCGAATCAGTGGATTAATAGAAATAGAACCCTACCAAAAAAATATTATAATTTACTTACACGTAATCTGTTTTATGTAAAATTTTCACTTTTACGAGAAATACAAGAAAATTTGTTTACACATACATTGCTCATATCAAATCCTATTTAAAATAATACTATTATTAATAATAAGCATAATAAATAAGTTAAGAAAAATAAACTTGAATGAGAACAATGAAAAAAAAACAGTAAATCTATTATAAAATAACTATAACAATAATATAACAAGACTAAAGTTAGAGAAATCAAAAATAGTATAGTTTTATATATTTACATGGATAAATATGGGTAATCTATGTACACATATACATACAAATATACATAGAAATATAAATGGACAAATATGTTTCAAACTTAATTTTATGGAGGTTATATGAAGGTAATGTAAGTAGGGGGAGGTTACAAGATTATGAACATACAAAATAATAATACGATTTATAGAACTCCCCATTTTGGGTGTCCATTGTACAAGAAATATACTTTATTAAAACCTTTAGAGAAAAACTCAATAGGAAAAAAACCTAGCGAAGGAACTACTTATCATGACAAATCTTACTAAACTTGAATTTGTGGCTCTTGATGTTATCGGAAAGAACTACTTATTATGGACACTAGATGCCGAAATGCATCTTGCTGCAATGGGTCTGACATTCATTGTTGTGCAAAATAATGTGTCATCAACACAAGATCATACTAAAGTTATAATATTTCTCCGTCATTATCTTCATGAGGATTTGAAAAATGAATATCGTACCATGAATGATCCTCTTGTTTTGTGGGAAATTTGAAAGAAAGATTCGACCACCAAAAGATGGTCGTTCTCCCAAAAGCACAGTATGATTGGTTGCACCTGAGGTTGCAAGATTTCAAATCCATAAGTGAGTATAACTCCGCAATGTTTAAAATAATTTTGCAGTTGAAACTATGTGGAGTTGATATAACGAATGATGATATGTTGGAGAAAACATACTCTACTTTTCATGCCACGAATATTATTCTGCAACAACAATATCGTGAGAAAATATTTAAGAAATACTTTGAATTGATTTCTTGTTTTCTTGTTGTGGAACAAAATAATGAACTACTGATGAAAAATCACAAGACTCGACCTACTGGCTCTACTCCATTCCCTGAAGTAAATGCTGTTAGAAATCATGATCCCAGAAGAGGTCGTGGCCATGGTCGTGGTCATTACCTTGGTCGTAGTCAAAAGTATGTTCATTGATGTCGTGATAAATTTGACCCTTATAATCGTAATAATAATTTAGGTGCCAAAAATATCAATGACCACCTGAAATGGACAAAAAGTAATAAAAAAGGAAATACTGTTCCGAAAAATTATGAAGACAAATGTTATCGTTGTGGCATGAAAGGTCACTAGTCTCGTGTCTGTCGCACGACAAAATATCTTGTTGACTTATATCAAGCTTCTATTGAAAAGAAAGGCAAAGATTATTGAGGCAAATTTTACTTCTCAAAATTTGTCTCATGAAAGAAATGATGACGATTTTGAACATATTGATGTTGGTGTGGCACACCTAGATGTTGCTAACTTTTTTTAACATCGAGAAGGAAGAATTTACAACTTGATTGGAGATGAAAGTGTCAAAAATCATTAGAATATTATATTATGTGTTATATGTTTATGTAAAATATTAACTTTTGTTGTTTAACTATTGTAATATAATATGTTTAATTTTATTTCGGTAAATATTTTGTTAATAAAATAGATGATAGTTGTTAAATGTTTTGGTATGAATAACGATATCGAAAGTGTCTGTCTTATTGACAGTGGAACTACGCACATCATACTGAAATACGAGAAATATTTTTCTCATTTGAATGTAGAAGAAACAAGTGTTACCACAATAAATGGTAGTGCAAAACTTATTGAAGGCTCTAGAAGAACTAATATAATATTACCAGGAGGAATTATGATTGTTATTAATAAAGCATTATATTCCTCAAAGTCTCAAAGAAATTTATTGAGTTTTAAGGATATCCGACGTAATGGATATCGTGTTGAGACTATGGAGGATAATGGTCATGAATATTTGGGTATCACAAAAGTGACCTCCGGTAATAAATTTTTGTTAGAAAAACTACCATCTCTATCATTTGGCCTATATTATGCAAAAATAAATGCTATTGAGGTGCATCATTTAGTAAACAATAAGTTTACTAATCCCATTACTTTTAAAGTTTGGCATGACAGTTTGGGTCATTCGGGATCAATTATCGAGACAACGTATGGTCATCCTTTAAAAAATCAAAGGATTTTGACTTCGTATAAACTTTCACATGCTGCATGTTCCAAAGGAAAATTGATTATAAGACCATCATCATTGAAAGTAGGAGCTGAAAGTCCTACATTTCTAGAACGGATTCACAGAGATATATGTGGACCGATAGTCCACAATGTGGGCAATTTCGATATTTCATGGTTTTGATTAATGCATCGACCCAATGGTCGCATGTTTATTTATTATCAACTTGGAACTTGGCGTTTGTGAGATTACTTGCCCAAATAATTCGTTTAAGAGCACAGTTTTTTTATTATCCTATTAAGCAAATCCGACTAGACAATACTGGTGATTTTCTTCGCATGCATTTGATTTTTATTGCAAGTCGATTGGAATAATTATTGAACATTTTGTAGCTCATGTTCGCACACAGAATGGTTTAGCTGAATCATTTATTAAAAGGCTGTAATTAATTGATAGACCATTATTGATGAAAACAAATTTCCCTACAGTAGCTTGGGGACATGCACTTTTGCATGTTGCAACACTTGTGCGTTTAAGGCCATCAAGTTACCATAAAGTTTCTCCCATACAATTGGCTTTTAGTTCATAGCCAAATATTTTTTATTTGAGAATTTTTGGATGTGTTGTACATGTTCCAATTGAACCACCCCAACAGACAAAGATGGGTCCACAAACAAGATTGGGGTCCCCCCAATTTGGGGATATATGTTGGGTATGACTTCCTGTCCATTATAAGGTATCTTGAACCTTTGACAGAGGATGTGTTTACAGCAAGATTTGCTGATTCTCATTTTGATGAAAACAATTTCCCAAATTAGGGGGAGAGAATAAATGGCATAAGATTGAACTTGCGTGGAAAACATCTTTGAATCATTTAGATCCACTCACAACTATGAGTGACCATGAAGTATAACAGATTATACATTTGCAACAAATTACAAATCAACTGCCAGATTCTTTTGCTAACTCCAGCAGAGTCACTAAATCGCATATTTCAGCTATAGATGCTCCTATACGGATAGAAGTCCCTGAAAGACGAAAAGTAAATCCTATAGTTGTTGAATCAAAAACATGCCAGAAGCGTGGCCGACCCCTTGGCTCCAAAAATAAAAATCCTCGAAAGAAAAGAGGATTAAATGATCCAAAATATCATATTGATGAAATAGAAAAAGAAAACCAAGGGACAACTGATGAAAAGATTCCAACTACAAATGATGAAGAGAATTCTGAAATCTCTATTAATTATACCACTTTGAATAAAAGTTGGAATCGAAGGAACGTTGTTATTGATAATACTTTTACATACAACGTAGCCCTTGATATTTTTAAGGATAATGGGGATTTAGATCCTTCATCAGTTGAAGAATGTCGGTATAGAATTGATTGGCCTCAATGGAAAGACACGATTCAATAAGAGTTAAATTCACTTGCAAAGACAGAAGTTTTTGGACTGTAGTCCAAATGCCAAAGAGTGTAAAATCTGTTGGCTATAAATAGGTGTTTGTGTAAAAACGAAATGAGAATAATGAAGTCATAAGATATAAAGCACGACTCACCGCACAAGGCCTTTCACAAAAGCCAGGAATTGATTATGACCAAACTTATTCACTCGTTATTGATGTTATTACACTCCTATATCTTATAAGTTTGACAGTTCATGAAAAGGTGGACATGCGTCTAATGGATGTTGTTACACCTTATCTCTATGGAAGCCTTGAAAATGAGATTTATATGAAAATTCCTGAACTATTCAAATTACCAGAGGCTTCTAAAGGCCCTCGTGAAAATTATTCTATAAAATTACAGAAGTCATTATATGAGCTTAAACAATCAGGAAACATGTGGTACAATCGCTTTAGTGAATTCTTATTGAATTCAGAATATAAGAATGACCAAATCTGTCCATCTGCTTTTATTAAGAGAATAGATTTTGGTTTTGTGATTCTTGCTATATATGTTGAGGATATCAATCTCATTGGAACTCCAGAAGAGCTTTGAGAAGCTATAGATTGTATGAAACAAGAATTTGAAGTTAAAGATTTGGAAAAAACCAAGTTTTGTCCTGGGTTTCAAATTGAACATATGAAATTGATGTGCTCAAAATTTGATCATGTGATAATCTTGTAGATATATTCACTAAAGCTCTTCCGACGGCAACCTTTGAGAAATTGAGATATAAAATTAGTTTGCGTCATTTTAAAGATCTCGAGAATTCATCTCATTAGAGTTTGACCGCTGTCGAAGGGTCGGAAATCTCTCACGAAGAAAAGAAATGCCCCTTACGAGTATTTTAGAGGTTGAACTTTTCGATGTATGGGGTATTGACTTCATGGGACCCTTTCCCCCTTCTTATGGGAATTCCTATATCTTAGTGGCAGTAGACTATGTATTTAAGTGGGTGGAAGCTGCAACATTCCCCACTAATGATTCCAAAGTGGTGATGAACTTCCTTAGAAAAAATATTTTCACACGCTTTGGAACACCAAGAGCAATTATTAGTGATGAAGGTTCTCACTTTGTCAACAAATGGTTAGGTGCTATGCTAGCCAAATACAATGTTCGTCACAGAGTTGCTCTACCCTATCATCCTCAAACAAATGGGCAAGTTGAATTGTCCAACCGGATCATCAAAGGTATACTTGAGAAGATGGTTAATCCCAATAGAAAAGATTGGTCAAGGAGGCTAGATGATGCATTGTGGGTTTATAGAACAACATTTAAACATCAATTGGCATGTCTCCTTATAGAATTGTTTTTGGGAAAGCTTGCTGTCTTCCAGTGGAGTTAGAGCACAAAGCATACTGGGCATTACAGCGGCTTAATCTGGACATGAATGCTGCCAGAGATAAAAGAATACTGCAACTCTCGGAATTGGATGAGTTGAAACTATTTTCATACGAGAATGCCAAGTTATATAAAGAGAAAACTAAAAGATGGCATGATAAACACATCCAAGAAAACAATTTTGAAGTTTGACAACAAGTTCTCATATTTAATTCGAGGTTAAGATTATTTCCGGGAAAATTGAAGTCAAGATGGTCAGGACCATTCACGTTTGAACAAGTACTTCCTTATGGAGTGGTTTTAGTTAAAGAAAAAAATGGTGCTGCATTCAAAATAAATGGTCATAAATTGAAACACTATTGGGGAGGCGACATTTTACAAAATTCTTCACCAATAACACTTGTCGATGCCAAGGAGTTAATTGGACCCGACACGAACACAATCTATAAGTGAACACTTTCATTTATTATTTTATTGCAATTCTTTTTATTTCTTTCTTTTGATTTATTTTATCTTGTTTGTTTTTAGTGTTCTTAGCTTTCGATTTCCTTCCCTTGTTTTAATTATTGTTCTTTTATTTTCAGGTGCTTCATTGTGGAATTAATGGCTGTGTAGCCCTCGATTTTTTTTCCAGATATTTGACCATTCAATTTTGTCTCTTTGTAAGACTTTTCTTTGAATCATTTATTCCCCTAAATTTCCTTTTTCTTTCTTGTCTATTCGTCTGTGAATAGATGCAGATGTGCTGGCGGTCAAAGAGCAAAAGGAGTCAAGGCTGTATAAAAAAAGGGGGAGAACATGATGAGACTATTCACTGCCTCTCGGCAGAAGCCTTTGATGAGGCAGACGGCTGGATAGCTTTAATCCATTTTCATTTATTCTAGTTGGTGGCATGTAATTAGGGGCTGTAAAGAAACAGAAGTGGCAGACCAAGGAGCTGCCATGAACCAACAATTCATGCAAGCAGCCTTATTCCATTTTCAATTTCAAGAATTCCAGTCGGTGGCATGCAATAAAGAACTGTTGGGAGACAAAAAAGGTTAATTTACTTATTGCATTCCATTTTTGAAGATTTTGTGTGTATTGACAAAGAGAAAAAGATTTGGGACGTTGAGAAGAGACACAACTCCTTCTATATATATATATAGTAATAATAAATTCAAATTTATTAGTAGGGAGTTACAACCTTTCCCTTTCTTGTAACCACCCGAGATGTACTCTTTAAATATCTTCAAGACACAACTTACTTCTTTTATCATATCTCAACTTCTCTACACACGATCTTTCCTTTCCTTCCCTTCAAGCTCTACTTTCAGCCTTATACAAACTGAAAGATTCAAGGTTAGTGCTCATATTTCTATAGGTTTTTTTCGGTAATATGAGTTGTTTATTATTATGTTCATTAGGAAGCTTGATACCTGTAGAATTTCTTGTATATTTCTTTAAGCTTAATGAGTTTATGCATCCTTTAAATAGCATGTATTGAGTATAACATTACATTACCGATGGATAGTTACACATTTTGGCTGAATTTAGGATTTTGATTAAGGCATTTGTTCCATTGCGTTGCTTATCTTGGCTTGTAGTACATAGCATATTTTTATAGCCATGGATATTCTACCATTTTGTGTCTTCTTTTCGAGTATTTTGTGATAGGTAGAAGACATGTTTGTGCTGAAATGTAATACATGTCTTGGTGGTCTTCATGCATTCATTTAGTAACAATACCGCCTGAGTTGATTTTTTGTGCTTGATTTATTCTCACCCGAGAATTGAGAAGACTTAAGTGCCACTAATGCAGTTGATTTACGTTTTCTTGTCATGCTCCTACATTGAATTTATATATTTTATGTTTGGACAATGTAAAGATGCCAAGAATCAAACAGGTTGCACAAATGATTATTATTATGGAAAACTTTGCTTCCCTTGATGCTGAAATAAGATATGAGGAATTATACAGCGAGAGGGCATTACTGGCTGACTTGGGCTTCATTTTAACTGGAGAGGAACCATACCCTCTGCCCTCGAAAACCCTAGCGGGCATACGGAGACTAAATTGGGAGAGTTTTTGTAACCAAAGAATTGATCCAGATCCTTCTGTGGTAAGGAAATTTTACGCTAATTTATGGCCTAATAATGTTTACACAGTTTTTGTTAGGGGCAAGCATGTGCCTCTAAACTCGAGGGCCATAAACCAATTATTTAACCTGTCGGACGACAATAATGATGATTATTCAGCCCTCTCTGCCAACGATACGGACGAGATAAGTGATAGCTTACTGAAAGCGGTGACCATACCTGGCACCCAATGGATACGCTCTAAGAATGGCATCCTTACTTGCCGCCGAGAGCATTTAACAACAAAGGCTAAGGTATGGTTCTATTTTATTCAACACTCCTTGATGCCTACAGGGCATGTCTTGTCATTGAACATGGAACGGGTGTTCTTGCTGGCCTGCATAGTAACAGGGAGATCCATCAATGTTGGCAAAATCATTGTCAACAACATTCATGCTTGTGCTAACAAGAGAAGTGGGGAGTTATTTTTCCCTACCCTTAGCTGCTTACTTTGTCGTGCTTTGGGAGTTATCACAGCCCTTATAGATGATGACTACTATCCTGACGGCGCCATCTCCACCGCTGTTCTCAGCCACATCGTGCCAGCATCATCATCATGTCCACCACGGGCTGCTAGGACCCCAGCATCTCCCTCGTCATACTACCAAGGTGAAACTTCCACAACATCTGACACAACAGCATCGATCCTCACTCAGATGTAGGACCACCAGCAATTGTACTGGCAGTATGCTCGCGACCGAGATGCTGCATACTTTTGTTCTCTGCCACGACAATGCCAACAGGACGGAGCACCATAGCCCTCTTTTCCCCTCCAAATTTTGAGGAACATTCCTCAGAACATGGAGGATGACGACAACGATGAATGATGAACTCTCCTGATCTTGTGGGAGTGGTTTCTATCCTATTTTTCTCTACTTCCCACTGACCATGTTTTTCCTGTCATGTGTTCTGGGTTGAATTCATTATTCCTATTTATTATCAGTCCAATGGCATGTTTTCCCTCTGTTGTTACAACAATGGGGATATTGGTCATCTTCAGTTTGGGGGAGGATGTCCTTTTGCCAGTTCAAGAGCATTTCTTGAAGTGAATGAATGCATTGCTATGATCTTAATAAATGTGCTGAATGAATGCATTATTGTTCCTGTTGAATCATTTTAGCATGATTGTGTTAAATTTTGGAAATTTATTTGTGATGACAATTCTTAGTGATGATTGATATTCTTGTATGATAGTGAACCATTTTTTTAAGAAAATATGGATATTAGCTAGATTTAAGTGATAATTATTGCTCCCACACAACAAATTTTGCACATAGTCTTACTTGGATATTTCTTGCTTATAGAACAGATAAATTATGGTATGAAGATTCAGAATTTTTGGACACGTCTATTATATCCCTTGAGGCAAAATACTAGCATAATTTGGCAATTTAGAAATGATTAAGGCATGTTCTTGAATCGTTTGAGCATTTCTAGCTTACCCTAATGCATTTTTTCCTTAGTTAAACCAAGTTGAGCTTAAGCCTAACTTCTTGACACCCTTATTAAATGATAACCACTTACCATAAATATTTTGCATGTATCCATTCTTTGCTTTCCCTAAACTTGATCCTAGTTTGCTATGAACACTGCAGCAACATAAGTTTGGGGGTATGTTGAGAATGCTGTATTAAAGAGCATATCAATGACGTAGCCTAATGCTGCGGCATTTTCATTTATGTTGGAATAGTGGTCATTGATCAAAGTTTTACCTATGTATTGAATGCTTTATGTATTGAGGGTATAAAGGAAGATCAGTTGATGAAAAATGAACAACACTCTTTACACAAAAAAAAAAAAAGAAAAAAAGAAAAGAAGAAAAGAGCAAAGAGAGGACAAAACAATTTACATATTATGCTTTGCTACGATCATGTATGCTGATATCTATGGCTGTATGTCTCATCTACTACTGAAGTAGGGGTGAACATTTATGCTCACTATGTGTAAGGAAGGAGAAAAAGAGAAAAAAATGACAGCATTGGGTAAAGTTCATGGCAGACTAGGACTAAGTTTTGAGCCTACTCTATATCTATATTTTTCCTACCTTAGCCCTAGCCTACATTACAACCGAATTAAGACCTCTTTGATCTTTATTGCTGAATTAGCTACATTAGTAGAGAATGGTATGATAGATTGAGTTTGAAAATACAAAATGCATCTTAGGATTACCATATGTTGATTTATGGATGAGAAATAGAAAAGGACAGACTATGCACACACACACGGGAGTAAATTTCTTGAACTTAAATTCAGTTGGAGATAAAGCCAAATTGTAGCTGAAAAAATCGGGTGATGCTTTTTGGAAATACATAACAAAATCTGGATTTTATTCCAACTTACTCTATTACTCATCATTGAAAGAGAAAACAACAAAGCAATTGACGGACAGCTGTAGGTTGGTTGAAAATTCTGGAGAGAAAAATGGGAAATTGGGGAGAAGAGAAACAAGTATAAATACTGCAAGAAACCCGTGGGAATTGGCATCCTTGGTAGAGTCGGTAGAGAGAAAAATACTTCAGCAGTCGGTAGTAGTGTTTAGGAATTTTCTTTTAGCTTAGATTAGCTTATTTTAGGGAGAAAAACCCGAGAGGAAGAAGGGTGCCGTGTTGAGGAATTACGAGCTGAGCAAAGAAGGAAGCTGCAACATAATTCAGAAGAGGAAAAACCAGTGCATTTTGTGATTAAATCGCTTTGGGACAAAAAGTGATCTAAGAACATAGTAACTTTCTCTTCGTTTCTTCATTTTATCTACTATTTTGTTATGAATTTATACTTGAATTTTGGGTATGTGTTTGAGAAGAACTTGGTTTAATTAAAATTGTTTTGGATTAAAACTACTCGCTAAGACCTTAGGGGTTTCTTATTCTATTATTTTAATCCATGTATGATGCGTTCCAACTGATATGCTAAAAATAGGTGTTATTTACCCTATGTCGATTATGAATAACTAAGGACTTAGACTTACTAATTGTCACATTTAGTATCTATGTTGTCACTTAATCAATCAGAACCTAAGGCAGAGTACCTATAGTGTAGCTAGTCTGTTGGAAAGTACCAACGATTTTAATTTAAGAATTTTATTGTACTCCCAGGGAAGTGGTAACGGCTTAGTAGTAACTATCCTTTACCCTAACTCTTATCTTATTATCCAGTTATACAATCGTTCATCAAAATCTTTGATGAGAGGTTGATTCATTCTACACTAGGCTCAAGTCTATTTAAGCCTACAAAAGTGTTTTATAGACAGTATTCTGATATATGTTATATTGTTCCTACATGTTGATTGACCTATCTTCGAGTAGTTTAGATATATCTTGGTCTAGATTGCAATTATGTACTGATTCTACTTGTGTACCACATCTGAGTTATCTATTAAACCGCCCCATCGCCATTGACGACCCTACTCACGGTTCGAGCTAAAGGCATCCATGAAAGTCCTGTGTCACTTAGGAGATCATGCCGCTAACCCTAACGCAGGCAGAAATACGCAAACTCAGTCTACTTAGACTACTTTAACAAACATGGTGATCTATAGGTTATTTCATATAATATGGCAGACCTTAATGCTCACGTCCGCACCCGAAGCCCTAAATTAAGGCCTGATAAACTAGACAGGTTATGATTAGACCGTGGTTAGGAGTTGTCTATAACCGTTCATCTAATTTAAAAGAGCAAGTAGACATGCAGTCATAATGATAGTTAAGCTGGTGACCTTTCCAGAAAAATGTAAATAACTTCAACATGCATAACACATATTCATAATATCATAATTCAGTATTCAAAATGGGTATTTGGAAAAACACAATACAGACATATAAAGAGAGGGACAAGGGGACCACCGCCATAAAGTATTCATCCTTTATTAGGTCCGCTGATGGAGCAACTGCTTGTATATCCTGGACTGCTTGACCCGACTCTGCTCGACAGAACCTTTGGAGGATACTTCCTCAGTCTAGTAGCTATTGCTTTACCTTACGTCCCGGGCTTAAGCAAAGCCATGTTGACTAAATCTTTGAATGCCTAGTGCTCTCTTAGGATCTCCTAATGAAATCTTGGGTATTCTATGAATAATAAAAACGAACCTATCTAGTCGTATTCTAAGATTTAAGACAGACTCTCAGAAATGAAGAACACGAGACACTCTCGAAAACTAGAAATCTACTTAAACGAAAAATACCTGAAATCACTAAATGACTTGTATACTATAGAAAAATGTATACTTGAAGTCACTGAATGACTCAGAACAATTGGAGAGGAATGATTTCAACTGTGAAAGGTCTGGGGTATTTATAGCAGGGGAACTGAGTGAATTTCTCTTCGGGAACTGAGTGAATTTCTCTTCAGAAATTGATGTGGAATACTATTCACAAATTCGGGACGCCCGTCCCGACCGGTTGATGGGGTTAGGATGCTCGTCCTGGGTCTTGGACGCCCGTCTCGGTGCTTTGACCGGGTCGGGACGCCTGTCCCGGGTCTTTGACCGGGTCGGAATGCCCGTTCTGGTCTTGGAACGCCCGTCTTGACTTCTGAATTTCCTAAAATCACGTTTTTGCCCCGAAATTTGCCATTTTCTTGCATATTTCACCTGACACTTCCAAAATCACAAAAGTTGCGAAGTTGTGTTAATAATAGTCAATTGATAACGTTTTAACTCCAATTTCGCCCTAAATTGTGCCTAAAAACATGCTAAAAAAGTGATATGATTTATGCATATCAATGTACTTCATTAATTCCAGCTTTGTAATGCACATTTATAATCTAAATTTGCTGTGGCTTAGTTAAGTATGAACAAATTTTTTTACATTGTTTTAAATGTTGATGAACATGCTATGACATTGTACTCGGTTTTTATGATTAATGCTTGTATGGGGCATGCTTGATTTACTCACTTGATTACTTAAAAGGTTTAGTGTAACTTGCGGTTACGACTGTCATATTTGCACATCGAACTAGTGTCCATCATTCTAACCGAAAGGGAACTAGTTGACAAGATAATTAAGTGGCATTAGCTTGAGTAGCATTAGCTTGAGTAGCATGACCGTGCGCTCAATACTGCAGGAGACATGACCAAATCCCTTGACTAATGTTGCTTTAGACTACGGTTAGTCGTACTCCATGAGACGATGTTATTCGTGCTCTAAACTAGTACGTCAAGTAATCTGGCTGTAACCAGATCGCTATAGCTTCGATCTCAAAACTGAGGGCATTTCTGGCATGTTTTGATTCACTTATGGTTTGTACTTACAGTTTAGGCTTGTATGCCCCCAGCATTTCATTACTTGTATTACTCTTGTGGTTATCTCTAGTAGGATAGCATTTAACTATTAGTTTAGCTTTGTCGTAGCATTAGATCAACCTCTTATCATCATTATTTTGTTTGGTTTGGATAATCATTTGCACAATCACGTTTACATTCTTAATTGACATACTTAAGTCCCTGTGGGATCGATAATCTTGTACTTAGGTACATATATTACTTGTTGACTGGTGTATACTTGCACTTGTTAAGATTGCATTGATTTATTTCATTTTCTTATCTTTACAATTTGTGACACGCACACAACACAACACACCTAATCCAAGGTTTTCTAATCTAGACAGATGATCTGCAGCTAGATTTTCAGCCCCTTTTAATCCCTTATTTCTATATCAAATTCCTGTAGCAATAACACCCATGTAATCAATCTTGGTTTTGCATCAGTTTTATTGAACATGTATTTTTAAGAAGAATGATGATGCATTTCCGACTTATATGCTAAAATAGGTGTTATTTATCCTGTATCGATTATGAATAACTTAAGGACTTAGAATGACTAATTGTCACATTTAGTCTCTATGTTGTCACTTAATCAATCAGAACCTAAGACAGAGTACCTATCGTGTAGCTAGTCTGTTGGAAAGTATCTACGATTTAATTTAATAATTTATCGTACTCCCAGGGAAGTGGTAACAGCTTAGTAGTAACTATCCTTCTACCCTAACTCTTATCTTATGATCCAGTTATGCAATCGTTCATCAAAATCTTTGATGAGAGGTTGATTCATTCTCCACTAGGTTCAAGTCTAGTTAAGCCTACAAGAGTATTTTACAGATAGTGCTCTGATTTATGTTATATTGTTCCTACATGTTGATTGACCTATCTTCGAGTATTTTAGATATATCTTGGTCTAGATTGCAATTATGTACTGATTCTACTTGTGTACCACATATGAGTTACCTAATAAACCGCCCTATCGCCATTGACGGCCCTACTCACGGTTCGAGCTAAAGGGATCCATGAAAGTCCTGTGTCACTCAGGAGATCATACCGCTCGCCCTAACGCCAGCATAAACACGCAAACTCAGCCTACTTAGACTACTTTAACAAACATGGTGATCTATAGGTTATTTCATCTAATATGGCAGACCTTAATGCTTCCAACGGGAAGTCCTAAATTAAGGCCTGATAAACTAAACAAGTTATGATTAGACCAAGGTTAGGAGTTGTTTATAACCGTTCATCTAGTTTAAAAGAGCAAGTAAACATGCAGTCATAATGATTGTAAATGACTTCAACATACATAACACATATTCATAAGATCATAATTTAATATTCAGAATGGGTATTTGGACAAACATAATACAGACATGTAAAGAGAGGGACAAGGGGACCACCGCAATAAAGTATTCACCCTTTATTAGGTCCGCTGATGGAGCAACTGCTTGTATACACTAGACTGCTTGACCGGACTCTACTCGACAGAACCTTCGGAGGATACTTCCTCAGCCTAGTAGCTATGCTTTACCTTATAACCCGACCTAAGCACAACCCTGTTCACTGACTCTTCGAACGCCTAGTGCTCTCTTAGGATCTCCTAACGAAATCCCAGGTATTCTATGAATACCAAAAACAAACTTATCTAGTCGTATTCTAAGATCTGAGACAGACTCTCGGAAACGAAGAACACGAGACACTCTCGAAAACTATAAATCTACCTAAACTAAAAACACCTAAAATTACTAAGTGACTTGTATACTATAGAAAATTGTATACTTGAAGTCACTAAATGACTCAGGTCGAGTGGAGAGGAATGATTTCAACTTGAGGAAGGCCTGAGGTATTTATAGGAGGGGAACTGGGTGAAATTCTCTTCAAAAATCGATGTGGGACTTTGACCAGGCATTCGGGACGCCCGTCCCAGCCTGTTGACCAGGTCAGGACGGCCGTCCTTAGTCTTGGGCGCCCGTCCTGGTCTGTTGACCAGGTCAGGACACCCGTCCCGGGTTCTGGACTCCCATCCCGACTTCTGAACTTCCAAAAATCACGTTTTTACCCCAAAATTTGCCATTTCTTGCATATTTCACATGACACTTCCAAAATCACAAAAACAATGAAATTGTGTTAATATCTGTCAATTGAGAATGATTTAACACCAATTTCACCCTAAATTGTGCCTAAAAACATGCTAAAAAGTGGTATGATTTGTGCATATCAAATGATCAATGTAAACTATTGTTTTAGACAAGACTAGATAATATCTAAATTTATCGAAAGCATATACTACAACTAGTAATTCCTTTTCATTAGTTGTGTAATTCTCCTGAGCATCAGTTAAGGTCTTACTAGCATAGTAAATTACATGAAATTTCTTATCATGTCTTTGTCCTAAAACAACTCCTATTGCATAATCACTAGCATCACACATCAATTCGAAGGGAAAACTCCAATCACGTGATGTCATAATAGGTGCAGTAGTTAACAGTTCCTTAAGTTTATTAAATGATTTCATGCATTTCTCATCAAAAACGAAAGGAACATCTTTACTCAATAAGTTGGTCAAAGGTCTGGCTATTAATAAAAAATCTTTTATGAAACGCCTATAAAAGCCAGCAAGACCTAAGAAAATTCTAAAATGATATTTCTTCCAAATTAAAACCTAAGCCAAAATTTGACAACTCAGAACAAAAATATTCTTTCCTCATTTCCATTTTTTTTCGAAATTAAACAAATAATAATAAAAATAACAAACAACTAAGTGTGGGGTTATTTGATATGCATAAATCATATCATGTTTTTAGCATGTTTTAGGCATAATCTAGGGTGAAATTGAGGGAAAATCGGTCTTAATTGCTTGTTATTAACTCAATTTCACAGTTTTTATGATTTTGGAAGTGTCAGGTGAAAAGTAGAAGAAAATGGCAAATTTCGGGGCAAAAACACAATTTTTCAGAAGTTCGGACTTAGGGAAGGGCGTTTCGAATCAGGACGGGTGTCCTGACCTGGTCAACAGGCCAGGACGGACGTCCAGGACTCAGGACGAGTGTCCTGACCTGGTCAACAGTTTAGGACGGGCGTCCCAATCCAGGACGGGCGTCTCGAGCAGCAATTCCAAGTCCCACATCGAATTTTTGATGAAAAATCACCCCAGGAAGCTGCTATAAATACCCCAGGCCTTCCTCAGTTGAAATCATCCCTCTCCACTTGATCTGAGTCATTTAGTGACTTCAAGTGTACATTTTTCTCGAGTACATAAGTCACTGAGAGATTCGGGTTCAGTATAAGTTCTCTTTCTTTCTAGTTAGTATTTCATTTTCTTAGTTTCTGAGAAATAGTCTCATATCTTAGGCTTCGATAGATAGGTTCGTTTATGGTATTCATAGAATACCCGAGATTTCGTTAGGAGATCCTAAGAGGGCTCGAGGCGTTCGAAGAGTCAGTCCACAGGGCTGGGCTTAAGTTGGGTATTAAGGTAAAGCCCAGTTACTAGGCTGAGAAAGCGTCCTCCGAAGGTTCTGTCGAGCAGAGTCGGGTGAAGCAGTACGACATATACAAGCAGTACGCTCCATCGACGAGACTAAGTAAAGGGTGATTTCTTTATGGCATCAGTCCCCCTGTCCCTCTCTTTATATGTTGTACTGTGTTTGTCCAAATATCAATTATGAATACTGGATTATGATTTCTATGAATATTTGTTTTATATGCTGAAGTGCTTATGATTTTCCGGAAATGGCCATCTGCTTAATATTCATTATGTTTGAATGTCTAATGTAGTTTCTTTTAAACTAAATGTAGGGTTATAGACAATTCCTAACCACAGTCTATGCATAACCTATTTAGTTTAACAGGCATCAATTAGTATTGGTGTCTGCCATACTAGATAAAATAACCTGCGGAACACCCTGTTTGTTAGAGTAGTCTAGGTGGGCTGAGTAGAGCGTTATGCCGGCGGTTATGGGCCAGCGGCGTGATCCCCGAAATGACATAGGGCTTTCATAGCTGTCTTTTGTTCGAACCGTGAGTAGGGCCGTTTACCTTAGCGATGGGGCGGTAGCATAGAGACTCAGATGTGGTACACCTTTAGACTCAGAACATAGTTGCAATCCAGTCTAAGATGCATCTAAAATACTCGAAGATAGGTCAATCAACATGTAGGAACAGTATAACATAGAATCAGGACCTCATCTATAAAACACTTTTAGGCTTAATTAGACTTAAACCTAGTGGAGAATGGATCACCCTCTCATCAAAGTTATTGATGACGATTGCATAACTGGATCATAAGATAAGAGTTAGGGTAAAAGGCTAGTTACTACTAAGCCGTTACCACTTCTCTGGGAGTACGATATTTAACTTAATAAAATCGTAGATACTTTCCAACAGACTAGCTACACGATAGGTACTCTGCCTTAGGTTCTGGCTGATTAAGTGACACCATAGAGACTAAATGTGACAATTAGTCAATCTCAGTCCTTAATTACTCATAATCAACATAGGGTAAAATAACACCTGTTTAGCATATCCGTCGGAAACGCATCAGATTTTTGGCGCCGTTGCCGGGGAAATATCATAATGAACTTAGGATTCCTGATCAAAATTCTAGAGAATTATGATAGGTAACGGTAGTAACTTAGACTTTAGACCCAACACTTATCTTATGCTAGTTAGACAATCAATTTATGAAATATAGGATTATCACAACTAATTGATTTTAGATATTATCTGAAATTAAGACACTTAGGATAATCAAATTTTAGAAAATCATTCTAAAACCATATTGAGGAAATTTAACTGCTTTAAAAAAAAAGAAATTTTGTTTAAAATTTAAAACCCGAAAAAATGTATTTTTCTTGCTCAATGGTAAGTTGTTCTTTTCCCTATCTCTTGTTCTTTCTTAGTTATTTTCTTAATTGCTCTTTTTCGTGTTTTTCTATTATTTCGAAGAAATAAAAATGGAAATGAGGATAAAATATATTTTCTTCTGAGTTGTAAAATTTTGGCTTAGATTTTTATTTGGAAGAAATTCCATTTTAGAATTTTCTTAGAGTAATGCCGGCTTTATTAGGACGAGTTATGAAATATTTTTTCCTTAATAGCCAGACCTCTGAATGTTCTATTGAAAAAAGGATGTTCCTTTTGTTTTGCTGATAATTGCATGAGATCTTTTAATCCAAAAGGAATTACTGCACCCATTATGGCATCACCTGGTTGGAATCTGCTTTTTGAATGAATATGTGATGTAATGATGCAGTAAGAATTGTTTTAGGACAGAAACATGATAAGAAAGTTCATATATGATAAATTCCGATCTTATCTAGTCTTATCTAGAAACAATAGGTTACACTGATCACTCTGAGATATCTGTGTTCAATAAAACTAATGCTGAACCATAATTGACTAAGTTAAGTTTTATTGTTACTTGAATTTGATATAGAATGAAGGGACAAGAAAAAGGGTTGAAAATCTAGAAAACAAATCATTTGTCTAGATTAGAAAACCCCGAGTCAGAGGCTATTGTAATACTGATAAATTTTTGATGAAAACTTATTTGCATTGTTTGCTATGTATGATAAGTCTCATATGTGGTTTATTGTTGTTGCAAATTATCTAGTCACTGAAAGAGTTCCAAGTAATGTGACTTATCAGCAAAAGAAGAAATTCTTCGCTGATTTGAAATATTACTACTGGGCAGATTTCTCTTCTATTTCAAATTTTTGCAGATCAGTTGATCAGAAGATGTGTCTCGAAAGACAAAAATTTTGGAGCATTGTCATCGACGATCTACGAGAGGCTATTTAACTGCTAGCAACACTGTCCAAAAAGTGTTGGAAACATGATATTACTGGCCCACTATTTTGTATCCTTGATACAATCCGATGATGCTTGAAAAATAACAGGTAACACGTCTTTCTAGAGATCATCTACCCCAGCAACGTATACAGAGTATTGCAACCTTTGATATCTGGGGTATCGAATCCTTTTCTTTTTCTTCCTGTGAAAACATTTACATCATAGTAGTCATGGAACACTTTTCAAAAATGGCCTGAACCACAGGCATTACCTACTAATGATGTTAAAGTCATGTGCAGATTCTATGAGAAGTTGTTTTCCAGATTCAGAGTGCCAATGTCTTAAGAAGAAACGTTCAGTCTGTGTATCAAATCTGTGAAGTTTGCCAAGTACCACACTTTAGCATGGATTGCTATGGGAATGAAATACGAACCATTCCAAAAAGAGATAGGAGTAGGTTACTGTAGAATGCTACTCCAATGGGAGACGCATACAATCCATGCTGGAGAAATCATACGGGATTTGGCTGAGGAATAATTTGGAAGCTGGAAACTTTCAGAAGATACCACCACAGCAAAACCCCTACCCGCAGAATCAACAGATGAGATGCTGGCAACAACTAAAGCCAGACCAGTGCAAGCAAGTGATCTACCAAGTGATATCGAACGGTCAAAGGATATAGAGGAATTTGGCATTGTATCAAGAGCATAGTAATGGAGGAGCTTGCATCCCCTGCATACAATCAGCTGTGAGAAACTTCCCCCGAGGAAGCTTCAAATACTTGGGCCCAGATCTACACCACTGGAGCCTCCTACCACTACGGCTTCGCCAAAGCTTCAGGTATCTTTTCTGACATTCGAAAATTACATGCAATACCTTCACTGACATTGGCAGGTAGGCACACCAATCCAAAGAAGTCTCATTCCTAGACACGTTCCTTCTGGACACGTTGCTACGATTACAAGGAACTTTGTAAATGATTCGAGGAAACAGTCCTTGGGGCTTGAGTCATTCCTCAAATGGATATGCCACTACCTGGAGCTCGACAATGAAGGATCAGAGCTGACGTCATCCGTTCCAATATCTAGATCTTGCAGAGTCAAGAACACCTCAGCAATAGCACATGGCTAAGGTGAAGAGCCAATTGACAGATCAGAGAAGACCCTTCTGCTCGCGACATGAAGGGAGTTTTTCTAATCCTCATATTCCTTTACTTTTATTTTATTTTCTTTGTTTTGTGTTCTGTTTTGTTATTTCCATTATCCTTCTTGTTTTGTTGCTTTATTTTCTCTCTTACCCTTAGTTACTCAAATAAGTGTGGGGTAAGAGTTCTTTGTTTTGTTTTCATTTCTTGTTTGCAAATAAGTGTGGGGTAGTTTAGGTATGCATGAACACTGAGGACAGTGTCAGACTTAAGTGTGGGGTAGCAGTGCACGGTGCACTGTAGTAGTTTGAGAAATTTTTTTGCATGATTTTGCATGTTTTCCTCGTATTTTCACACCCTTCCAAAAAAATTTCAAAATTTTTCATTCTTTCAGACTTCTAAATGCAGTATGATTGGTTAAATATTGCTTATGTCTATGATATGTGTGTAGAAGTTATGTTTAGTAGGAGGCAATATGGTAACTATTTTGAACTTATTGATTAGGAATAGGGGATTCCTGATAGCTGAGCACAACTTAGTCTGGATTAGAGACCTTAGCCAATTACCTTTTCAAGACTTAGCTAGATAAAATTAGACCAGTTGTGGATATATTGACAATTAGAGTGACTAGATGAGACTCTGAGCTAAAAGTGGAAAGAAACAAAAGAAAGTTAATTAAATAAGGGTAGTTTGCCAGCGGCCTTCGCTACTCGAGCACCACTCCTTCGGGGAACTTAAAGCCCGATGCCCTAAGGTCGTGTAGGTCTGGGAGTCATCGGAGTGGACTGGCTACATGGGTAGTTGAAGTTGACGTGTTCTAAGCAGACTCAAAATACCCTGAATCTATAAAAGGAAGAAATCAATAAAAGCTATATCATTAAAAATCTGATCACTAAGGCTCAGAACTCAGAAGGTTGTCTGTTGTTAGTATGTCTAGCGACGGGTCGAAGTGTTATCTGGTAACAGTCAAGACGAGAGTTTATTATGTTGACTATCTGGTCTAGACTAGTACACACACTATACATCAGGAAGACCTTGTGACTAAGAGAAGAGTTCAACCTAGTTGTTAAGTTGTCAACTGCTTGACTATAACAATCTACTAAAGACATTTGAGACCTTATCATAGCAACCCAACCAGTCAGACCTGTATCAAGAATTATCTGAATAATGTTTGGAATAAAAACATGACTAGGAAATTTAAGTGAATGCACTATGATGTAGAATCACTAACTTCATGTAGACTTTGCTTGAGGACAAGCAAAAAGCTAAGTGTGGGGTTATCTGATATGCATAAATCATATCACGTTTTTAGCATGTTTTTAGGCATAATCTAGGGTGAAATTGAGGGAAACTCGGTCTTAATTGCTCGTTATTAACTCAATTTCACAGTGTTTATGATTTTGGAAGTGTCAAGTGAAAAGTAGAAGAAAATGGTAAATTTCGGGGCAAAAACGCAATTTTTCGGAAGTTCAGACATAGGGGAGGGCGTCCCGATTCAGGACGGGCGTCCTGACCTGGTCAACAGTTCAGGACGGGCGTCCCGAGCAGCAATTCCAAGTCCCACATCGAAATTTTGATGAAAAATCTCCCCAGGAAGCTGCTATAAATACCCCAGGCCTTCCTCAGTTGAAATCATCCCTCTCCACTTGATCTGAGTCATTTAGTGACTTCAAGTGTACATTTTTCTCGAGTACATAAGTCACTGAGAGACTCGGATTTAGTATAAGTTCTCTTTATTTCTAGTTAGTGTTTCGTTTTCTTAGTTTCTGAGAAATAGTCTCAGATCTTAGGCTTCGATAGATAGGTTCGTTTCTGGTATTCATAGAATACCTGGGATTTCGTTAGGAGATCCTAAGAGGGCTCGAGGCGTTCGAAGAGTCAGTCCATAGGGCTGGGCTTAAGTTGGGTATTAAGGTAAAGCCCAGTTACTAGGCTGAGAAAGCGTCCTCCGAAGGTTCTGTCGAGTAGAGTCGGGTCAAGCAGTACGACATATACAAGCAGTACGCTCCATCGGCGAGACTAAGTAAAGGGTGATTTCTTTATAGAATCAGTCCCCCTGTCCCTCTCTTTATATGTTGTACTGTGTTTGTCCAAATATCAATTATGAATACTGGATTATGATTTCTATGAATATTTGTTTTATATGTTGAAGTGCTTATGATTTTCCGGAAATGGCCACCTGCTTAATATTCATTATGTCTGAATGTCTAATGTAGTTTCTTTTAAACTAAATGTAGGGTTATAGACAATTCCTAACCACGGTCTATTCATAACCTGTTTAGTTTAACAGGCATCAATTAGTATTGGTGTCTGCCATACTAGATAAAATAACCCGCGGAACACCCTGTTTGTTAGAGTAGTCTAGGTGGGCTGAGTAGAGCGTTATGCCGGCGGTTATGGGCCAGCGGCTTGATCCCCGAAATGACATAGGGATTTCATAGCTGTCTTTTGTTCGAACTGTGAGTAGGGCCGTTTACCTTTGCGATGGGGCGGTAGCATAGAGACTCAGATGTGGTACACCTTTAGACTCAGAACATAGTTGCAATCCAGGCTAAGATGCATCTAAAATACTCGAAGATAGGTCAATCAACATGTAGGAACAGTATAACATAGAATCAGGACCTCATCTATAAAACACTTTTAGGCTTAATTAGACTTAAACCTAGTGGAGAACGGATCACCCTCTCATCAAAGTTATTGATGACGATTGCATAACTGGATCATAAGATAAGAGTTAGGGTAAAAGGCTAGTTACTACTAAACCGTTACCACTTCCCTGGGAGTACGATATTTAACTTAATAAAATCGTAAATACTTTCCAACAGACTAGCTACACGATAGGTACTCTGCCTTAGGTTCTAGCTGATTAAGTGACACCATAGAGACTAAATGTGACAATTAGTCAATCTCAGTCCTTAATTACTCATAATCAACATAGGGTAAAATAACACCTATTTAGCATATCAGTCGGAAACGCATCAGTATCCAAGCCCTTATGTAAGTTATTAGAAAAAGATAATGTGTTTTCCTTTTTTGCAGCCTATGCCACTGCATTCGAGGAGCTTAAACAGAAACTAATCTCAGCCCCCATTATCATAGCACCGGACTGGAGTTTGCCTTTTGAACTAATGTGTGATGCTAGTGACTATGCAATTGGTGCAGTTTTGGGGTAGCGGCGGAATAAAATGTTTCATTCCATCTATTACGACAACAAGACACTCACTGAGGCTCAGGTAAATTACACTGTTACTAAAAAAGAGTTGCTTGTTGTTGTATTTGCCTTTGATAAATTTAGGTCCTATTTGGTGGGCATGAAAGTGATAGTCTACACCGATCATTTTGCCATCAATTATTTAATTTCAAAGAAGGACTCAAAACCAAGGCTCATTAGATGGATCCTACTCCTACAAGAATTTGATGTGGAAATCAAGGAAAAGAAAGGAGTAGAAAATCAAATAGCCAACCATCTATCTCTGTTGGAACAACAAGGGGAATCTCAAATTCCCATTAATGAACATTTTCCAGATGAACAACTGCTGGAAATTCAAGAAAATTTTAAAATGCCATGGTATGCTGATTTTGCTAACTATTTGGTCAGTGGTGAAATGCCGCCAGATTTCTCATACCAAGAAAGAAAGAAGTTCCTCCATGATGTAAAGAGTTATTTTTGGGAGGAACTCTTTTTGTTCAAACAATGTAAAGATCAAATGATTGGAAGATGTGTAAACGACGATGAAATTGAGGATATCATGTTTCAATGTCACAATTCGCCTTGTGGAGGACATTTTGGAGGGTCAAGAACTGCAGCAAAGGTACTACAATCTAGTTTCTTTTGGCCTTCATTATTTAAAGATTGCTATGAGTTTGTGGCAAAATGTGATCACTGTCAAAGGGTAGGAAATATCTCAAGGAGAAAAGAAATGCCTCTTACCAACATTTTGGAAGTTGAACTTTTTGATGTATGGGGTATTGACTTCATGGGAACTTTTCCCCTTCTTTTGGAAAATCATACATCTTAATGGCAGTGGACTATGTATCAAAGTGGGTGGAAGCCGCAACATTCCCCACCAATGATTCCAAAGTCGTGATAAACTTTCTAAGGAAAAATATTTTCACACGATTTGGAACTCCACTAGCGATTATCAGTTATGAAGGATATCACTTTGTCAACAGGTGGCTAAGTGTTATGTTAGCCAAATATAATGTTCGTCACAAAATTGCTCTACCGTACCATCCTCAAACCAACGGGAAAGTGGAATTGTCCAATCGAATCATCAAAGGTATACTTGAAAAGGTGGTAAACCCTAATAGAAAAGATTGGTCAAAAAGGTTAGACGATGCTTTATGGGCCTATCGAACAGCTTTCAAAACTTCAATTGGAATGTCTCCTTATAGACTTGTTTTCGGGAAAGCTTGTCATCTACTAGTGGAATTAGAGCACAAGGCATACTGGGCATTGCAGCATCTTAATCTGGACATGAATGCTGCCAGAGACAAAAGAAAGCTGCAGCTTTCGGAATTGGATGAGCTGAGACTATTTTCTTATGAAACTGCCAAATTGTACAAGGAAAAAACCAAGAGATGGCATGACAAACACATCCAAGAAAGAAACTTTGAAATTGGACAACAAGCTCTAATATTTAATTCAAGATTAAAATTATTTCCGAGCAAATTGAAATCGAGATGGACAGGACCATACATAATTGAACAGATATATCTGTATGGAGTGGTCTTGGTCGCAGGCAAAAATGGTGTCAAATTCAAGGTCAACGGGCACAGATTGAAACTTTATAGAGATGGTGATCTCGAGCAAAACTTTGCATCTCTATCATTGGTCAATGATGAATAACAAAATAGACCCAACACGAGTGAAAAATTCCAAGTGAACACTTTCCAATTTTATTTCATTGCATTTTTATTTCTGTACTTTCATTTTTAACTAATGGCTGTCACTGTTGGTGAGCAGCCGCGTGTTTGTTTTATATATTTTTTTAGCTGTTTTCATTTTCTTTGTTTTTATTATTATTTTATTCACATTACTTACAAAATTCTTTTTGTAAGTAATAGCATCAGGGTACAATAGCATTTATGAGGAGGTTGACTATGGGAAACGTGGAGATGTCAACTTCATCAAGCGGTGTCAGTCGTTGGGAAGAGGTGCGTCAGGAATTAATTCAACTGCCCAATCTGTGGAAAAGACCACTCAGAAACATTCAGTCCATGGGAAGGTGAGACGTTTTCTTGCCTTCTTCAATTTTTTTGGTTTGAATACGGAAAAAGAAAAACCATCTGTAATACCCGAAGAGACGCAGACATTCTTTTTAAAACGGGGGAGATAGAACTTTTTTAAAAAAAACCTACAGTAGTTACATTATGCCCTTATTTTCTAAACTCCCATTTTTCAAAACCCTCTCTATTCTTCCACATTCCCGACGAGCTCGACAGTGAACATAGCGAACGTTCCTCCAAGTAAGATTGCAAGCACTTTACGGACTAAAGGTATGTGTTCTCTTTTGTGTAAAACACGATTTTTCATAGGAAAATCTGAAGGTTATTCTAAAGTTTACTTCAAAAGAGGGATGACCAAATCTAGGTTAAAAAGTTTTCTTTGAAAACTAGGGTTTCGACCACTGTTGTTGTGTTTTTGTTTTGAATTTTTTTTTCGGTTTTGCAATTTCCAGTTGAAAACTTGGGGCTTTTCCTTTTGGACTAAGCACATTGTTGGCTATTTTGTTTTCTGCTTTTGGTTAGCACATTTCCTCTTGAAAAAGGGAGTTTCTCTTTATAAAAAAAGACATGTCGCCTTACTGTCGGATTTTGCTACTATACAACCTGTTTGTGGGAATGAATGTTTTTGCATGACAAAATGGGGTTCTGTTCTTTCCAACTATGCTTTATTTGCTGGATATATTACTGTGTAAAGTTGTTTTTTTGGGTCTGAAGATTTTTCAAAGCAATAGGTTTGTTCTTTCAGAATGGGTATATTACTTTCACTATTTAGCCTTGTTATTTTTGAGATATGTGCGATTCTTGTAATTACCTGTGAAATGTGTTCCTGGGACAGTACATTCTGTTGGAAATGGGGGTGTGTTATCCCCACTAAAAATTCTTGGGAAAGTATATTTCACTTTCATTTTGTTTCTTCTGTTGTGATGAGTTGAGTAGCAAACATTTTCATTTGAGAAAAGGGTCATTGATATGCATAAATCATATCACATTTTTAGCATGTTTTTAGGCATGATTTAGGGTGAAATTGAGGGTAAATTGGTCTTAATTGTTCATTATTAACTCAATTTCACAGTTTTTATGATTTTGGAAGTGTCAGGTGAAAAGTGGAAGAAAATGGCAAATTTCGGGGCAAAAACGCAAATTTTCAGAAGTTCAGACTTCGGGGATGGCGTCCCAGTTCAGGACAAGCGTCTTGACCTGGTCAACAGGTTGGTGATACGCGAAAATCGTATCACCTTTTTAGCATGTTTTTATGTATGATTTCGGGTGAAATTGAGGGCAAATTGATCTTAATTGTTTGTTAATTACTCAATTTCACGGTTTTTATGATTTTGGAAGTGTCAGGTGAAAAGTAGATGAAAACAGCAAATTTTGGGGCAAAAACGCAATTTTTGGAAATATTGACTTGGTCAAAGGGTCAGGACGGGCGTCCCGACCCAGTCAAACCACCGGGACGGGCGTCCAGGACTCGGGACGGGCGTCCCGACCTGGTCAACAGATTAGGACGGGCGTCCCAATCCAGGACGGGCGTCCCGAACCCCCAGATCCAGTCCCACATCGAATTTTTGATGAAAAATCACCCCGGGAAGCTGCTATAAATACCACAGGCCTCCAGTAGTTGAAATCATTCCTCTCCACTTGATTTGAGTCATTTAGTGGTTTCCAGTGTACACTTCTCCAGTACACAACTCACTCAGAGACTCGGATCTCAGTTTTCTTTCTTATTAGTGTTTTGTTTTAGTTTCTGAGAAATAGTCTCAGATCTTAGGTTTCTATAGATAGGTTCGTTTCTGGTATTCATAGAATACCCGGGATTTCGTTAGGAGATCCTAAGAGGGCTCTAGGCGTTCGAAGAGTCAGTCCACAGGGCTGGGCTTAAGCTGGGTATTAAGGTAAAGCCCAGTTACTAGGCTGAGGAAGCGTCCTCCGAAGGTTTTGGTGAGCAGAGTCAGGGCGAGCAATACGACATATACAGCAGTACGCTCCGTCGGCGAGACTACGTAAAGGGTGATTTCTTTATGACATCAGTCCCCATGTCCCTCTCTTATATGTTGTTATTGTGTTGTTCTAAATATCTATTATGAATACGAGATTACGATTTTTATGAATATTTGTTTTATATGTTGACGTTGTTATGTTTTTCCGGAAATAGCCACCTGCTAAATATTCACTATGTCTGCATGTTTAATGTGCTCTTTTAAACTAAAGTTAGGGTTATAGACAATTCCTAACCACGGTCTAATCATAACCTGTTTAGTTTAACAGGCATCAATTAGTATTTGTGTCTACCATGCTAGATAAAATAACCTGCTGAACACCCTGCCTGTTAAAGTAGTCTAGGTAGGGGCCGAGCTGAGTCCGATTATGCCGGCGGCTAGGGCAAGCGGTATGATCCCCGAAGTGACATAGGGCTTTCATGGATGCCTTCGTCCCGAACCGTGAGTAGGGCCGTCATTAAGGTAGGGCGGTTTATTAGAGACCTCGGATGTGGTACGCCTTTAGACACATAACATAGTTGCAATCCAGGCTAAGATGCATCTAAAATACTCGAAGATAGGTCAATCAACATGTAGGAACAGTATAACATAGAATCATGACTCATCTATAAAACACTTCTAAGATTAATTAGACTTAAACCTAGTGGAGAATGAATCACCCTCTCATCAAAGTATTTGATGAAGATTGCATAACTGGATCATAAGATAGGAGTTAGGATAAAAGGCTAGTTACTACTAAGCCGTTGCCACTTCCCTGGGAGTACGGTATTTATTTAATAAAATCGTAGATACTTTCCAACAGACTAGCTACATGATAGGTACTCTGCCTTAGGTTCTGACTGATTAAGTGACACCATAGAGACTAAATGTGACAATTAGTCAATCCCAGTCCTTAATTACTCATAATCAACATAGGGTAAAAATAACACCTATTTAGCACGTCGGTCGGAAACCCCATCAGATTTTTGGCGCCGTTGCCTGGGATATATCATAATGAATTTAGGATTCCTGATCAAAATTCTAGAGGCTTATGATAGGTAACGGTAGTAACCTAGACTTTAGACCCAACACTTATGTTATACCAGTTAGACAATCAATTTCCGAAATATAAGGTTATCATAACTAATTAATTTTAGATGTTATCTGGAATTAAGACATTTAGGATAATCAAATTTTAGAAAATTATTCTAAAACCATATTGAGGGAATTTAATCGCTTTCGAAATATTAAAAGAAAAGAAATTTATTTTAAAAAAATCCGAAAAAATTGTACCTTTTCTTGTTTAATGGTAAGTTGTTCTCTTTTCCCTATCTTTCGTGTTTTCTCCTTTTGAATAGTTATTTTGTTTTGTTTTCTCTTTCTTCTAAATTTTTAAGTTTTCATTTTCCCCGTAACCCCACTAACCAGTTTGCTCAGGCTAAAATGTGTTCTTCTCTGTAGTTGCATGACTCGATCTTCAGAAGCTAACCTTGAAACACCAGTTGAAAATCCTGAACGAATCATTCGCACAGCTAATAGGCGAAGAACAGAAATGGCTGCTGAAAGACCTACCCTTGAATCCTACATCCAGCCACAGACTATCCCAGTCTCATCTGCCATCCGAATCCCTGGGAACCCTCGCTATGATCTTAAATCGAATGTGATCCAACTGATTATAAATCGGGTTTAGTTTGGAGGAACTGCAGCCGAGAATCCGCTGGAACACCTATCTGATTTCTCTTCTCTCTGCGAAGGCCTCAAGGGAGATCACACTGCAGAAGTAACTAAACTCAACCTTTTTCCCTACTCACTTAGGGACAGAGCTAAGAGATGGTTGGCCCAGCTACTTACTAACTCCATCACCTCTTGGGATGAGTTAAGCAAAGCCTTCCTAGAAGAGTACTACTCTGCAGCAAGAGTCCTAGAATATCGAAGGGCTCTGTCTAGTTTCACTCAAGCTGCTGATGAGACAGTGATCGAAGCTTGGGACAGATTCAAGGAGCTACTCAGGCTCTGCCCCCAACATGGACTTACCGAGGCATTACTGATTCAACAATTTTACGGGGGTATGTCAGACATGGGTAAGCAAATTCTTGATGGACTTAATCCCTAGAGCGGTTTCAATGGAATGAGTGATGTAGATGCTAGAAACGCTCTGGAGAGACTCTACAGGAACAGTAAGAATTGGCGCACAAGTGGCTGAGCTAAGAACCTACCAGTAAATGCGGTCGTTGCCTCCACTGATGATCAATTTGAGGCACTGAAGGCCAGCCTTACTAATCAGCTGAATGCTTTCCAACAAGGGAAAAGCATTCAGCCAGTGTACCAAATCTGCGAATTTTTCCAAGGACCACATTTCAGTGGGGATTGTTATGGTAATGGGATATTAACTATCCCAGAAGATATGGAACAAGTGGACGCAGTGAATTCTGCTCCTATAGGAAATACCTACAATCCCACTTGGAAGAACCATCCGGGATTTAGCTGGAGAAACAATCCCGGGACTACTTACTTCCAGAAAAGAGTACCTCAGCAACTGCCATATCCGCAGAACCAGCAAGTCGCTCTGCCTGCACCAAGGAATTACATTGTTCCAGCTGACCCCATGCAAGAATTCAGAGACATGCTGAAGAGCATTTCCGACTCCAACAAGGAAATGATAGAGTCCAACAGAAAGATATTTTTGCTAAATAAAATTCAAAATCCCTAAAAATATTTTTCTTGCTTTTCTATTTTACTTTCCTATTTCTGTTATTTGTTATTTCTAACCAGACTTTGCACTCATAGATGAAGAGAACAAGAGCAGCTACTAACCAAGCCAAGAAATTAGAAATCCCTGACACTCCAGGACCAAAGAAGACAAAGCCAGAAGGACCATCTAGGCCTGAACAAAAAATACCACGAGGGACTCTTCCTTCGCAACCGGTAGAAGTAAACTCAAGCCTAGAAGCCAGTGACCTAGTGAGAAGATTCCTGAACGCCCGTGAGCCTAGTCCCACGGAAGAAGATCCTTCTGAGGATACCTTCCCTCCTAGAGAAGAACCTCAAAGATCTCCAGTTCACACTCCTGCCCAGAGAGTTCCTATAAATCCACCACTCATTGACCAAACCCAGAATTCATCAACATCTCCTGCATACACCCCAACACCTAACGAGCACACCCATTCAGTGTTGTCCGTGCAGATAGATACTTTGGTTCAAAGGGTCTATGAGATGGATCAAGGAATTGCAAGCAGATTGTGTCATTTAGACCAACTCAGTCTGAATATCAGAACCAACATGGACCGCCTCAGAGCCACGGTCGGTCTTCAGGAGAACCAAGGTGCCCAACTACTCCGGGAGATGGCGGACATACGCAGTGAGCAGGGCAGGTAAAGGGATGAGATGAGAGCCATGCGCATAGAGATGCGAAACATTCGAGCAGAGCTAAGGGTCGTTGAAAAAGGGAAGATTCTTTTACTTTTATTATCAGCAAATAAATTGTTTGAACTAAACCTGAATAATTGACCCCCATTTTCTATTTTTCAAACTTTTTAAAGGGTCCTTTATATTCAACAATTTTCTTCAGACATTTTCAAATTTCTATGAAAAACAAAAGTTTTGCAAATGCAGTTTATTTTTCACTAATTAAATTGTACAAACTCAGTTTTTGTTTTTCTGAAATTCTTGCTGAATTTAAGTTGGGATAAAATTAGGGTAGTCATGATTTTCGAAGAAGATTGAGGAATTTTTTCATAGAGTTTTTAACAACTTCTGAATTTGATTGGATAAACATGAAGACTTGTTAAAAATTATGATTATTTTTGGTATCCTGAGATTTGCAGGGAATTGCGAAAAAAAAAATATATTTTTCGGAATTGGCATGCATCCCGAAGCAATTCGGGACGGGCGTCCAGCGAGACGGGAGTCCTGCCTCCAGGACGGGCGTCCCGAAGGCCGCCCCTCCTACAAATAATCCATTTTTTTTCATTTCCCCTCAAATCAACTTTCAAAAATTCATCTCTCTCAAATAATTCTCTCTATCTTCTCTCTACAAATTTTGGCAAACTTCCCAAAGTTCAAAAATTCAAATTTCCCTCCAAAATTTGAATTTTAAACTTCTTTCTAGAATTTGAATTTCCCTCCAAAATTCGAATTTCCCGCCAAAAATTCAAAATCATTCCCTAACCAAAATCCATCCTCCCGAATTCAAATTCACCTCCAGAATTCGAATTCGAATCTTCCTTCCTGCCTAAATTCTCAAAATCTCTCAAACGCTCTCAAACCAAATGGCTCCCAAACGCGCCCGTATCACATCCACCATGACCATCACATCGGTGGCACATCCTTTTATGCTGTTTCACTCCAGCCCAGCATACCAGGAGAGATGTCACGGATACATCAGACGCACCATACTGACGGGCAGAACACTTGACTGGGCAGTAGTACAGACGCTAGAGGTGGAGCAGGAAGTCAGACGCATGCTCGACGTACTACCCTACAGTCGAGTATTCATCGTCACTGAGCCGACATACCTAGAGCTCGTATGTGAGTTCTATGCGTCATTTATGTACCATTAGGAGCAGATCACATTCCGCTTGGGCGGAATAGATCGGTCGATGAGCATGGCCGAGTTCGGCATTGCCTTGGGTATCTGGCAGAGAGACGAGCTGGATACGCCCGCCTACACCACGACAGTTTGAGACTTCACGTCTGCAGACGTCTCCACTGCTTGGGCTCAGATCTGTATGACGGGTGTCCCATACCAGCATGGCTTTGCGAAAGCCACAGGTATCTATCCTACTCTTCGATACTTGCATGCTATTAATGCACACACTTTGTCAGGACGACGGACGGCCCCCGGGAATGTCACCCAAATAGAGACATTCCTCTTGGCCAACATGCACATGGGATCCACAGTGGAGATGGCTCGACTTATCACCGTCATCATGCGGGGTTTCGCTACGGACACTCGGAAACAGTGTCTGGGACTCGGACCATTCATCACCGGGATAGCTCACTACCTGGAGTTGGACATCGAGGGCTCGGAGCTGACCCAGATCGCCCCAACCACCATTCCTACTGACCTCACTATCCTATGGAACATGGGAATGGTCGTAAGGGATGCAAATGGATGCTACTCCATCCACACGGAGCAGCCAGGATAGGCCTCGGCACCAAGAGCAGTTCCAGCACACATACCTTCGTCCGAGATGTTTGTTCCACGCACTACCTTCGGACGACACATGTCACACGGATTGGCAGAACTCTCAGCCCGATACAGCCAAGATATGGATAGGATCGAGAGACAGCTGACGCTGATAGAGGACAGAGTCGCTATGAACACTAGCAGGATCGATGAGATTCATCAGCATACCTCCCACCTGGTGGAAAACTCCGAGGTCCACTTTCCGGCAGACTTTCCGGTAGACTTTCCGGCAGCCTTCGGTCCACCTAATGACGGCGAGCCGGGTTCTTAGTTTTTCTTTCCTTTTCTTTTCCTTTTGTTGTTTTCATTTTATGTGTGATCATGTCTGGGCTGTATGAATTATGAATCTCTGTGTAACATTGATTGATATGACATAACAGCATCGTTTTCTCTATGTTTTCTTGTTATTTCTGTTATTTCCTTATTTTTCCTTCTTACCCATAGTCATTCAAATAAGTGTGGGGTAGCTTAGAAATGCATGAACACTGAGGACAGTGTCAGACTTAAGTGTGGGGTAGCAGTGCACAGACTGTAGTGAGAAAATTTTGCATGATTTTGCTTGTTTTCCCCATATTTTCATATTTTCACACCCTTCCAAAACATTTTTCAAAATTTTCATTCTTTCAGACTTCTAAATGCAGTATGATTGGTTAAACTTTGCTTATGTCTATGATATGTAGGTAGAATGTTATGGTTAGTAGGAGGCAATGTGATAGCTATCTTGAACTAATTGATTAGGAATAGGGAATTCCTGATAACTGAGCACAACTTAGTCTGGATTAGAGACCTCAGCCAATTACCTTTTCAAGACTTAACTAGATAAAATTAGACCAGTTATGGATGTTTTGACAATTAGAATGACTAGATGAGACTCTGAGCTAAAAGTGAAAAGAAATAAAAGAAAGTTAATTAAATAAGGGTAGTTTGCCAGCGGCCTTCGCTACTCGAGCACCACTCCTTCGGGGAACTTAAAGCCTGATGCCCTAAGGCTGTGTAGGTTTGGGAGTCATCGGAGTGGGACTCGCTACATGGGTAGTTGAAGTTGACGTGTTCTAAGCAGACTCAAAATACCCTACATATATAAAGAAAATCAATAAATGCTAAACCATTAAAAATCTGATCGCCAAGACTCAGAACTCAGAAAGTTGTCTATTGTTATTATGTCTAGCAACATGGTCGAAATATTATCTTGTAGTAGTTAAGATGAGAGTATATTGTGTTGACTATCTGGTCTAGACTAGTACACACACTACACATCAGGAAGACCCTGTGACTAAGAAAGGAGTTCAACCTAGTTGTTAAGTTGTTTTCTGCTTGACTATAACAATCTGCTAAAGACATTTGAGACCTTGTCATAGTAACCTGACCAGTCAGACCTGTGTTAAGAATTGTCTGAATAACTTTTTGGAATAAAAACATGACTAGGAATTTAAGTGACTGCACTATGATTTAGAATCACTAACTTCAAGTAGACTTTGCTTGAGGACAAGCAAAAAGCTAAGTGTGGGGTTATATGATATGCATAAATCATATCACATTTGTAGCATGTTTTTATGCATGATTTAGGGTGAAATTGAGGGTAAATTGGTCTTAATTGTTCATTATTAACTCAATTTCACAGTTTTTATGATTTTGGAAGTGTTAGGTGAAAAGTGTAAGAAAATGGCAAATTTCGGGGCAAAAACACAATTTTTAGAAGTTCGGACTTCGGGGAGGGCGTCCTGGTTCAGGACGGGCGTCCTGACCTTGTCAACAGACCGGGACGGGCGTCCCGAACCAGAATGTCAAGTCCCACATCGAATTTTTCAGAGAAAATCACTCCAGAAAGCTGCTATAAATACCCCAGGCCTTCCTCAGTTGAATTCATCCCTCTCCACTCGATCTGAGTCATTCAGTGGTTTCCAGTGTACAATTCTCGAGTACACAACTCACTCGGAGACTCAGATTTCAGTATAAGTTTTCTTTCTTTCCTTTTTGTGTTTCGTTTTTCTTAGTTTCTGAGAAATAGTCTCAGATCCTAGGGTAAGATAGATAGGTTCGTTTCTGGTATTCATAGAATACCCGGGATTTCGTTAGGAGATCCTAAGAGGGCTCTAGGCGTTCGAAGAATCAGTCCACATGGCTGGGCTTAAGCTGGGTATTAAGGTAAAGCGCAGCTACTAGGCTGAGGAAGCGTCCTCCGAAGGTTCTGGCGAGCAGAGTCGTGTCAAGCAATACGGCATATACAGCAGTACGCTCCATCGGCGAGACTTCGTAAAGGGTGATTTCTTTATGGCATCGGTCCCCCTGTCCCTCTCTTATATGTTGTTATTATGTTTGTCCAAATAGTAATTGTGGATACTGGATTTTGATTATTATGAATATTTGTTATATATGTTGAAGTTATTATGTTTTTCCGGAAATAGCCACCTGCTTAAATATTCATTATGTCTGCATGTCTAATGTAGTTTCTTTTAAACTAAAATTAGGGTTATAGACAATTCCTAACCACGGTCTATTCATAACCTGTTTAGTTTAATAGACATCAATTAGTATTGGTGTCTGCCATACTAGATAAAATAACGTGCAGAACACCATGTTTGTTAGAGTAGTCTAGGTAGGCTGAGTAGAGTGTTATGCCGGCGGTTATGAGCCAGCGACGTGATTCCCGAAGTGACATAGGGCTTTCACAGCTGTCTTTAGGTCGAACCGTGAGTAGGGTCGTTTACCTTAACGATGGGGTGGTAGCATAGAGACTCAGATGTGGTACACCTTTAGACTCAGAACATAGTTGCATTCCAGGCTAAGATATATCTAAAACACTCGAATATAGGTCAATCAACATATAGGAACAATATAACATAGAATCAGAACTTTGTCTATAAACACTTTTAGGCTTAATTAAACTTAAACCTAGTGGAGAATGGATCACCCTCTCATCAAAGTCATTGATGAAGATTGCATAACTGGATCATAAGATAGGAGTTAGGATAAAAGACTAGTTACTACTAACTCGTTACCACTTCCCTGGGAGTACGATAATTATTTAATAAAATCGTAGATACTTTCCAACAGACTAGCTACACGATAGGTACTCTGCCTTAGGTTCTGGCTGATTAAGTGACACCTTAGAGACTAAATGTGACAATTAGTCAATCACAGTCCTTAATTACTCATAGTCAACGTAGGGTAAAATAACACCTATTTAGCATATCGACCGGAACGCATCAGATTTTTGGCGTCGTTACCGGGGAAATATCATAATGATTTTAGGATTATTGGCCACAATTCTAGAAACTTATGATAGGTAGCGGTAGTAACCTAGACTTTTGATTTACACTTATCTTATACTAGTTAGACAAACACTTTCCGAAATATAGGATTATCATAACTAACTAATTTTAGATATTATCTGAAATTAAGACACTTAGGATAATCAAATTTTAGAAAATTATTCTAAACCATATTGAGGAAATTTACCTGCTTTCTAAATAAAATTCAAAATCCCTAAAAATATTTTTCTTGCTTTTCTATTTTACTTTCCTATTTCTGTTATTTGTTATTTCTAACCAGACTTTGCACTCATAGATGAAGAGAACAAGAGCAGCTACTAACCAAGCCAAGAAAACAGAAATCCCTGACACTCCAGGACCAAAGAAGACAAAGCCAGAAGGACCATATAGGCCTGAACCAGAAATACCACGAGGGACTCTTCCTTCGCAACAGGTAGAAGTAAACTCAAGCCTAGATGCCAGTGACCTAGTGAGAAGATTCCTGAACGCCCGTGAGCCTAGTCCCACGGAAGAAGATCCTTCTGAGGATACCTTCCCTCCTAGAGAAGAACCTCAAAGATCTCCAGTTCACACTCCTGCCTAGAGAGTTCCTATAAATCCACCACCCATTGACCAAACCCAGAATTCACCAACATCTCCTGCATACACCGCAACACCTAACGAGCACACCCCTTCATCCGGGGGAAGCACTAACGGTTATCATTCAGTGTTGTCCGTGCAGATAGATACTTTGGCTCAAAGGGTCTATGAGATGGATCAAGGAATTGCAAGCAGATTGTGTCATTTAGACCAACTCAGTCTGAATATCACAACCAACATGGACCGACTCAGAGCCACGATCGGTCTTCAGGAGAACCAAGGTGCCCAACTACTCGGGTAGATGGCGGACATACGCAGTGAGTATGGCAGGCAAAGGGATGAGATGAGAGCCATGCACATAGAGATGCGAAACATTCGAGCAGCGCTACAGGAGATCAGAGATAAGGGTCGTTGAAAAAGGGAAGATTCTTTTACTTTTATTATCAGCAAATAAATTGTTTGAACTAAACCTGAATAATTGACCCCTATTTTCTATTTTTCAAACTTTTTAAAGGGTCCTTTATATTCAACAATTTTCTTCAGACATTTTCAAATTTCTATGAAAAACAAAAGTTTTGCAAATGCAGTTTATTTTTCACTAATTAAATTGTACAAACTCAGTTTTTGTTTTTCTGAAATTCTTGCTGAATTTAAGTTGGGATAAAATTAGGGTAGTCATGATTTTCGAAGAAGATTGAGGAATTTTTGCATAGAGTTTTTAACAGCTTGTGAATTTCATTGGATAAACATGAAGACTTGTTAAAAATTATGATTATTTTTGGTATCCTGAGATTTGCAGGGAATTACGAAAAAAAATATATTTTTAGATGCCTCGACTTAAGCAAGTGGCACAAAAATGCACAAAGGAATGCTTTGCATCCAGGGATGTAGAGTTTTGATACCAGGATCTGTACAACGAGAAACAATCCTTGCCTGATTTGGGTTTTGTTCTGGTCGGGGAATCTCCTTACCCCCTTCCCTCTGAATGCCGCGATGTCATCCGAATCCTTGGATGGGAGAGATTCTGCAGTCAACGTCCTGAACCAGATTCATCCATTGTGAGTGAATTCTATGCCAATTTGTGGCCAAACAACGTCTACTCAGTGTTCATCCGAGAGAGACACATCTCATTAAATCCGAGGGCCATCAACCAACTGTTCGGGTTAAGCAACTACATCAACAATGCTGATGATTTCTTCTCCTTCCTTGCGGACCTCAATGACGAAACATGTGATAAGCTGCTCCGAGAAGTCACAGTTCCAGGCACCCAATGGACCCTCTCAAAGCAAGGAAACAAAATCTGCCGTTGGGAATTTTTGACTGATGAAGCGAAAGTCTGGTTCTATTTTATCAAACATTCCTTGATGCCCATGGGGCACACATCCTCTCTGAACATTGAACGCATTGTTCTGTTGGCTTGTAATGTAAAAGCCCGTCCAATTAATGTTGGTAAACTGGTATGTGAGCAAATTCATGCCTGTGCTAACAAGAGGAGTGGGGAAATGTTTTTCCCCACTTTGATTTGTTTCTTGTATAGGGCTACTGGAGTAGTAGTAGCCATGGAGGACACGGATTTCTACCCTCAGGGAACTATCTCGGTGTATGACCTAAGCTGGATCCTTCCCTCCGCACAGCCACAACACCCAGACTCCTATGACTCAAACTCCATTTTCAGCAACACCTGATGCTCCAGCAACAACATCAACAAGTGCTCTAGCAATTCCTCTGGAGCAAATGTTTGCTCAACAGCAACTCTACTAGCGATATGCATGGGACCGTGATGCTGCCTATTACCGGGCATTACCACGGCAAAGGTAACAATCTGGCAACCCTTGGCCGACCTTCCCACAACAGCTCCTACCTGACAAAGATCCAAACAAAATGGACGATGACATTAACATTCTCTAAGGCACTCCCGGAATACTGGGAGTGGTTCTTTCTCTGACCTCTTTACTTTTATTGCACTTCGTTTTGTACTTATTAACCTGCTGAGCAGGGTTGGACAATTTATTTTCGTCTTTATTTTGCTTCCTGGACTATTCTGCTGCATGTTTCTCGTTTTGTTTGTTTTGCAATGAGGACATTGCTTCTCCTTAAGTTTGGGGGAGGGTGTCCTCTGGCCAAAAGCTGAATCTTTATCCTAAAGCTTTAATGACATCTTCTTTTTGCTATTTCGAAATGATTTGTGTTATGCTACAACATTCTTATATGAATCATGTTTTATTGAATGAAAAGCTGACTGCCTGAATGCGGTAGCATTTGCATGTGTTCCATTAGAAACTGGTTTAAGCAGGATTTGGGCAGACTTTGGGACCCGAGTAATGATGAATTCTTAAAATTAAAGTATATTCTTGTAGACTATGTACCATCTTTTTAGAATAATTAGGTATTAGTTGACTCTAAGTGAAAACTATTTTTACTCCCCATCTTTTACACAATAGTCTAGACTTAGACAAATTTCTTTGTTCATACAAAAGAAATAGCTTGTTATGAAGAAACGGAATTTTTAGGTTCATTTATATATACACCTTGAGGCAAAATTCTAGTAAACTCAGTAGCATTGAAATGATTAAGGCACATTTTTCTTGAAACAATTGAGCCTTTCTAGTCTGACCATGATGCATATATTTTTCCTAGTAAACCAAGTTGAGCCTAGCCTAATTTCTTTTGACACCCACATCGAATAGATGAGCCACTTTTACCAAATTATTTGTTTGTATTGATGCGTTCCGGTCGATATGCTAAATAGGTGTTATTTTACCCTATGTTGATTATGAATAATTAAGGACTGTGATTGACTAATTGTCACATTTAGTCTCTATGGTGTCACTTAATCAGCCAGAACCTAAGGCAGAGTACCTATCATGTAGCTAGTCTGTTGGAAAGTATCTACGATTTTATTAAATAAATATCGTACTCCCAGGGAAGTGGAAACGACTTAGTAGTAACTAGCCTTTATTCCTAACTCTTATCTTATAATCCAGTTATGCAATCTTCATCAATAATTTTGATGAGAAGGTGATTCATTCTCCACTAGGTTTAAGTCTAACTAAACCTGAAAATGTTTTATAGACGAGATCCTGATTTTATGTTATACTGTTACTATACGTTGATTGACCTATATTCGAGTATTTTAGACATGTCTTGGCCTGGATTGCAACTATGTTCTGTGTCTAATAAAGGTTACCACATATGAGTTTCTACGCTACCGCCTCATCGTTAAGGGTAACGGCCCTACTCAAGGCTCGGACTAGAGTCAGCAATGAACGCCCTATGTCACTTTGGGGATAATACCGCTCGTCTCATAACCGCCGACATAAAACTCTACTCAGCCTACCTAGACTACTTTCAACCAATAGGGAGTTCCGTAGATTATTTTATCTAGTATGACAGACACCAATACTAATTAATGCATGTTAAACTAAATAGGTTATGAATAGAACGTGGTTAGGAATTGTCTATAACCCTAATTTCAATTTAAAAGAACGGCAATAGACATGCAGACATAATGGATATTTAAGCAGGTGGCCATTTCTAGAAAAACATTATAACTTCAACATATATCACAAATATTCATAATAATCATAATCTGGTATTCAAACTGTTATTTGGACAAACACAATAACAACATATAAGAGAGGGACATGGGGACCGATGCCTTAAAGAAATCACCCTTTACGAAGTCTCACCGGTGGAGCGTACTGCTGTATATGCCGTATTGCTTGACCCGACTCTGCTCGCCAGAACCGTCAGAGGACGCTTCCTCAGCCTAGTAACTGGGCTTTACCTTAACACCCAGCTTAAGCCCAGCCTTGTGGACTGACTCTTCGAATGCCTAGAGCCCTCTTAGGATCTCCTAACGAAATCCCGGGTATTCTATGAATACCAGAAACGAACCTATCTATAGAAGCCTAAGATCTGAGACTATTTCTCAGAAACTAAAACAAAACACTAACAAGAAAGAAAACTGAGATCCGAGTCTCTGAATGAGTTGTGTACTGGAGAAGTGTACACTGGAAACCACTTAATGACTCAGATCGAGTGGAGAGGAATGATTTCAACTGCTGGAGGCCTGGGGTATTTATAGCAGCTTCTCGGGGTGATTTTTCATCAAAAAATCGATGTGGGACTTGATCTGGGGGTTCGGGACACCCGTCCTGGTCTGTTGACCAAGTTGGGACCCCCGTCCCGAGTCCTGGACGCCCGTCCCGGGTTCGGGACGCCCGTCCTGACCCTTTGACCAAGTCAACATTTCCAAAAATTGCGCTTTTTGCCCCAAAATTTGCTGTTTTCGTCTACTTTTCACCTAACACTTCCAAAATCAAAAAAACTCTGAAGTTAAGTAAATAATAAACATTTAAGATCAATTTACTCTCAATTTCACCCTAAATCATATATAAAAACATGCTAAAAAGGTGATACGATTTTCGTGTATCAGATAACCCCACACTTAGCTTTTTGCTTGTCCTCATGCAAAGTCTACCTGAAGTTAGTGATTCTAAACCGTAGTGTAGTCACTTAAATTCCTAGTCATGTTTTTATTCCAAAATTTTTTCAGACAAGTCTTAACACAGGTCTGACTGGTTAGGTTGCTATGACAAGGTCTCAGATGTTTTTAGTAGCTTGTTATGATTAGGCAGAGAACAAATCAACAACTAGGTTGAACTTTTTTCTTAGTCACAGGGTCTTCCTTATGTGTAGTGTGTGTACTAGTCTAGACCAGATAGTCAACACAATGTACTCTTGTCTTAACTACTACCAGATAACACTTCGACCCATCGCTAGACATATTAACAACCGACAACTTTTTGAGTTCTGAGCTTTGGTGATCAGATTTTTAATGTTTTAGCATTTAGTTATTTTCTTTATAGATTCAGGGTATTTTGAGTCTGCTTAGAACACGTCAACTTCAACTACCCATGTAGCGAGTCCCACTTCGATGACTCCCAGATCTACACGACCTTAGGGCATCAGGCTTTAAATCCCCCGAAGGAGTGGTGCTCGAGTAGCGAAGGCCGCTGGCAAACTACCCTTATTTGATTAACTTCCTTTTGTTTCTTTTCACTTTTAGCTCAAAGTCTCATCTAGTCATTCTAACTACCAATATATTCACAACTGGTCTAATTTTATCTAGTTAAGTCTCAAACAGGCAATTGGCTGAGGTCTCTAATCCAGACAAAGTTGTGCTCAGTTATCAGGAATTCCCTATTCCCAATCAATTAGTTTAGCAATAGTCATCAATTATCTCCTACTAACCATAACATACTACCTACATATCATAGACATAAGCAATTGTTTAACCAAGCATACTGCATTTAGAAGTCTGAAAGACGGAAAGTTTTGAAGAATTTTGAAAAACATTTATGGAAGGGTGTGAAAATATGGGGAAAACAAGCAAAAGCATGCAAAAAATTTTGCAAACTGCTACAGTGCACCGTGCACTGCTACCCCACACTTAATTTTGGCACTGTCCTCAATGGTCATGCATAACTAACTACCCCCCACTTATTTGAAAACAAGAAATAAAACAACAAAACACAAAGAATTCTTACCCCACACTTATTCAACTAACTACGGGCAAGAAAACAAAAATAGAGTACTGAAAGAAATAACAAAACATGAAATAAAATGAAAGAGATACTCCCTTATTCTGTGAAGTACACAGTCTGCTCGGACGAGTCAAACGACTCTCTGTAAATCTTCAGGCGTTGTCCGTTTACTTTTTGAATAATTCCATCAGAATCCATTATGTCACATGCTCCGAAAGGTGATACTTTCGTGATTGTGAATGGTCCTGACCAACAGCTACGCAGCTTTCCTGGGAAAAATCTTAAACGTGAGTTGTACAATAATACCTTGTCTCCTGGTTCAAAATTTTTCTGGGCTCTGAGTCATCTGTCATGCCGGAGTTTACTTGTCATCTTGAACTGATGTGAGTTTTCATAGGCTTTGAGCCTCCACTCATCCAATTCGTTCAGTTGTAGAATCCGGTGTTCCTTAGTTAAGTTTTCAATGAGATTGCATTTTTGTACTGCCCAGTAAGCTCTGTGTTCGAGTTCAACTGGAAGGTGGCATGCTTTTCCATAGATAAGTCGATAAGGTGAGAATCCCGTAGTGGTCTTGACTATACGGAAGGCCCATAATGCATCCTCCAGCTTATTGGCCCAATCCTTACGGTTAACACCCACAATCTTTTCTAAGATTCTCTTTATTCCCATATTGGTTACCTCATCCTGCCCATTGGTTTGAGGGTGGTAGGCTATGGAAACGCTATGCTAAACTCCGTAATGATGAAGCACCTTCTGCAGTTGAGAGTTGCAGAAGTGCGTACCTCGATCACTGATTAGGGCTTTCGGACATCCAAATCTGGCAAAAATCTGCTTAAGGAATCTGCATACGGCTCTAGAATCATTAGTAGGTAGGGCCTATGCCTCAGGCCATTTTGAAAAATATTCTACGGCTACTATGATGTACTTCATACCAAAAGAGGAAGGAAACGGACCCATGAAGTCTATACCCCATATGTCGAATATTTCTACACTTTGGATTACCTGTTGGGGTAGACTGTCTCGAGAAGATATGGTTCCCGCTTTCTGACAGGCATCGCACGATCCTGTAAATGCTGCGACGTCTTTGAATATGGTAGGCCAGTAAAAGCCTGCTTCTAATACTTTTTGGGCGGTATTAGCTGCAGCTAAGTGACCGCCTGTTGGTCCGCAGTGACAATATTCCAGAATTTGGAAACCTTCTTCTTGAGATACACACCTTCTGATCATCTGATCTGCACATATTCGAAATAGAAAAGGATCTTCCCAATAGTAATATTTCAGGTCAGCAAAGAACTTTTTTCTTTGTTGAGCAGTGATATCACTAGGGAGAGTCCGGGCTGCCAAGTAATTTGCTATATCTGCAAACCAAGGGGGTGAGAAAATAGCAAATAATGCACATAGATTCTGATCTGGAAATTTATCAGATATGATTGTTTCATCAATGGCTTCTAGGGTCGGATTTTCTAGCCTGGACAGGTGGTCTGCGACTAGGTTTTCTGCCCCCTTCTTATCCCGAATTTCTATGTCGAATTCTTGGAGCAATAAAACCCATCTAATTAATCTTGGTTTTGCGTCGGTTTTATTGAACAGGTATTTTAATGCAGAATGATCAGTATAAATAATAGTTTTAGACATGACTAGATAAGATCGAAACTTATCAAATGCATATACTAATGCTAATAATTCCTTTTCTGTCGTAGTGTAATTTTCCTGAGCATCAGTTAAGGTTTTACTAGCATAATATATTACATGAAATTTCTTATCATGTCTTTGTCCTAAAACTTCTCCTACTGCATAGTCACTAGCATCACACAAGCTCAAAAGGTAAACTCCAGTCGGGTGATATCATGATAGGTGCAGTGGTTAAGAGTTCCTTAAGTCTATTAAAAGCTTTTAGACATTTCTCATCAAAGACAAATGGAACATCTTTTCCGAGTAAATTGGTCAACGACCGGGCTATTAATGAAAAATCTTTTATAAACCTACGATAAAAGCCAGCGTGTCCCAAAAAACTTCTAATGGCTCTCACATTTTTGGGAGGAGGTAGTCTCGAAATAACTTCAATTTTTGCCTTGTCTACTTCCATACCTAGGTGTGAGATCTTATGTCCTAAGACGATTCCCTCTTTTACCATGAAGTGGCATTTTTCCCAATTTAAAACCAGGTTAGATTTTATACAACGTTTCAACATTAACTCTAAGTTCTTTAGACAAACCTCGAATGAATAACCAAAAATAGAAAAGTCATCCATAAACACTTCCATAGACTTTCCTAACATGTCCTCAAAGATAGCACTCATACAACGTTGAAATGTAGCAGGTGCATTACACAAACCAAAAGGTATCCTTCTATAAGCAAATGTTCCAAAAGGGCATGTGAAAGTAGTTTTATGCTGGTCCTCAGGGATTAGTTCATTATGCTCATTCCTAACAACTGTTATACCGCATTTCTTAGGTACTACCTGCACCGGGCTTACCAACTCACTATCTGAGATAGGGTAGATAAGTCCTGCATCTAATAGTTTAATGACTTCTTTCTTAACAACATCACACACATTAGGATTCAACCTCCTTTGAGGTTGCACACATGGCTTATACTCATTTTCTAGAAGAATCTTATGCGAACAAAAGCTTGGATTAATACCTGGAATGTCTGCAATTTTGTAGGCAAAGGCTCTTCTATACTTTCTGCACATGTCCACCGTTAGCTTCCTTTCAGCTACAAGAATAATGGGAAGTTTCTTGTTGTTATCTAGGAATTCGTAGCACAGATGAGTGGGTAGTTCCTTCAGCTCCAAGTCTGGTGGATCTTCAAACGAGGTTCGTTCTTTCTTCATCTCATCATCACCTATCTCAGTGAAACTATCAAAAGTATTTTCATTTTCAAAAGGGCTAAGTTCAGGCTCCTCTAATTCTAGGGAGTCCTCACTCAGGACTTGATAGTTTGAGCATAGGTCTGTCACGTTAATTGCAATCAAGTGTTCCATGGCATCCACACAAAAACAAGTATCATCTAAATGCATGGGATACCTAAGGGTCTCATTCAGATCAAAAGTGATGTCATCATTTCCTACCCTTAACTTGATTTGACGATTACTGACGTCTATTAATGCTTTTGAGGTTGCTAGAAATGGTCGACCTAGGATCAGGGGCACTCCTCCTTCCCCATTCATATCCATAACAACAAAGTCCACAAGAAAGACAAATTTTCCGACCTTTACTAAGAGATCTTCAATTATTCCCTTGGGGATTTTGACTGTCCTATCTGCAAGTTGTATGCACATCCTAGTTGTTTTCAAATCATGCAATCCTAATTTATCAAATAAACTAGATGTCATAAGATTAATACTAGCTCCTAAGTCTGCTAATGCATGCATGTTAGTAATATTTCCAATTGTACATGGCAAGGTAAAACAACCAGGATCTTTCTATTTAGACAGTAGTTTATTCAACAGAACCGCCGAACATTCTTCATTAAGAACCACCTTGTTCATGTCAAATTTTCTTTTATTACTAACAACTTCTTTTAAAAACATAGCATACTTTGGCATTTCAGAAATAACATCAAGTAAAGGTAAATTAACATGAATCTGACTAAAATTCTCAAGTAAAGGAATTTCTCAAATTGCTCCTTATCTTTATTGTGCATAAGTCTGGCAGGGTAAGGTACTTTTGGTCGGTAGTCAGGAATAAACTCCGTCTTCCCTTTCCTTGCTACTTCGATTTCGACATCCGTCGGCGTTGGGTCCTTGGAGCCTTCTTCTGGTTCCTGCACAAGAATAGGAGGGTCAGATGGTTTGAGTGGAGATGGAGGTAGAATTTTACCAGATCTTAAAGTGATGGTCTTGCATTCAGTTTGAAGGTTGGTCTCAGTGTTGCTTGGTAGCATTCCCTGGGACCTGTGAGAGAAATGGGTGGATAGCTGACCCATTTGCCTCTCTAAAGTTTGTATAGCAGCTTGTGTGTTTTTGATTATTTGCTCGGTCTGCTTCTGTCTGTTCTTGTTCTGTTGGATTCTTTCTGCGTGAGCTTCCTGAATCTTTCTGTTGGACTCTATCATTTCCTTGTTGGAGTCGGAAATGCTTTTCAGCATGTCTCTGAATTCTTGCATGGGGTCAGTTGGAACGATGTAGTTCCTTGGTGCAGGTAGAGCGACTTGCTGGTTCTGCGGATATGGCAGTTGCTGAGGTACTCTTTTCTGGAAGTTAGTAGTCCCGGAATTGTTTCTCCAGCTAAATCCCGGATGGTTCTTCCAAGTGGGATTGTAAGTATTTCCTATAGGAGCAGAGTTCACTGCGTCCACTTGTTCCATATCCTCTGGAATAGTTAATATCCCATTACCATAACAATCCCCACTGAAATGTGGTCCTTGGCAGAATTCGAAGATTTCGTATACTGACTGAATGCTTTTCCCTTGTTGGAAAGCATTCAGCTGATTAGTAATGCTGGCCTTCAGTGCCTCAAATTGATCATCAGTGGCAGCAACGACCGCATTTACTGGTTGCTTCTTAGCTCGGCCACTTGTGCGCCAATTCTTGCTATTCCTATAGAGTCTCTCCAGAGTGTTTCTAGCATCTACATCACTCATTCCATTGAAACCGCTCTGGGGATTGAGTCCATCAAGAATTTGCTTACCCATGTCTGACATACCCCCATAAAATTGCTGAATCAGCAATGCCTCGGTAAGTCCATGTTGGGGGCAGAGCCTGAGTAGCTCCTTGAATCTGTCCCAAGCTTCGATCACTGTCTCATCAGCAGCTTGAGTGAAACTAGACAGAGCCCTTCGATATTCTAGGACTCTTGCTGCAGAGTAGTACTCTTCTAGGAAGGCTTTGCTTAACTCGCCCCAAGAGGTGATGGAGTTAGTAGGTAGCTGGGCCAACCATCTCTTAGCTCTGTCCCTCAGTGAGTAGGGAAAAAGGTTGAGTTTAGTTACTTCTGCAGTATGATCTCCCTTGAGGCCTTTGCAGAGAGAAGAGAAATCAGATAGGTGTTCCAACGGATTCTCGGCTACAGTTCCTCCAAACTGAACCCGATTTATAATCAGCTGGATCACATTCGGTTTAAGATCATAGCGAGGGTTCCCAGGGATTCGGATGGCAGATGAGACTGGGATAGTCTGTGGCTGGATGTAGGATTCGATGGTAGGTCTTTCAGCATCCATCTCTGTTCTTCGCCTATTAGCTGTGCGAATGATTCGTTCAGGATTCTCAACTGGTGTTTCGAGGTTAGCTTCTGAAGATCAAGTCATGCAACTACAGAGAAGAATACGTTTTAGCCTGAGCAAACTGGTTAGTGGGGTTACAGGGAAAGTGAAAAATTAAAAATTCGAAAACAAAAAGAGAACAAAACAAAACAACTATTCAATTATGAAAAGGAGATAACACAAAAGATAGGGAAAAGAGAACAACTTACCATTAAACAAGAAAAAGTACAATTTTTTTAGGATTTTTAAATTTTAACAATTTTTTTTTCTTTTAATATTTCGAAAGCAATTAAATTCCCTCAATATGGTTTTAGAATGATTTTCTAAAATTTGATTATCCTAAGTGTCTTAATTCCAGATAACATCTAAAATTAATTAGTTATGATAATCCTATATTTCGGAAACTGGTTGTCTAACTAGTATAAGAGAAGTGTTGGGTTAAGGTCTAGGTTACTACCGTTACCTATCATAAGCCTCTAGAATTTTGATCAGGAATCCTAAATTCATTATGATATTTCCCTGGCAACGGCGCCAAAAATCTGATGCGTTCCGGTCGATGTGCTAAATAGGTGTTATTTTACCCTATGTTGATTATGAATAATTAAGGAATGTGATTGACTAATTGTCACATTTAGTCTCTATGGTGTCACTTAATCAGCCAGAACCTAAGGTAGAGTACCTATCGTGTAGCTAGTCTGTTGGAAAGTATCTACGATTTTATTAAATAAATATCGTACTCCCAGGGAAGTGGTAACGGCTTAGTAGTAACTAGCCTTTATTCCTAACTCTTATCTTATAATCCAGTTATGCAATCTTCATCAATAATTTTGATGAGAAGGTGATTCATTCTCCACTAGGTTTAAGTCTAACTAAACCTGAAACTCTTTTATAGACGAGATCCTAATTTTATGTTATACTGTTACTATACGTTGATTGACCTATATTCGAGTATTTTAGACATGTCTTGGCCTGGATTGCAACTATGTTCTGTGTCTAAAGGTTACCACATCTGAGTTTCTACGCTACCGCCCCATCGTTAAGGGTAACGGGCCTACTCACGGCTCGGACTAGAGTCAACAATGAACGCCCTATGTCACTTTGGGGATCATACCCCTCGTCTCATAACCGCCGGCATAAAACTCTACTCAGCCTACCTAGACTACTTTCAACCAACAGGGAGTTCCACAGATTATTTTATCTAGTATGGCAGACACCAATACTAATTGATGCATGTTAAACTAAATAGGTTATGAATAGACCGTGGTTAGGAATTATCTATAACCCTAATTTCAGTTTAAAAGAACGGCAATAGACATGCAGACATAATGGATATTTAAGCAGGTGGACATTTCTAGAAAAACATTATAACTTCAACATATATCACAAATATTCATAATAATCATAATCTGGTATTCAAACTGTTATTTGGACAAACACAATAACAATATATAAGAGAGGGACAGGGGGACCGATGCCTTAAAGAAATCACCCTTTAAGTAGTCTCGCCGATGGAGCGTACTACTGTATATGCCGTATTGCTTGACCCGACTCTGCTCGCCAGAACCGTCGGAGGACGCTTCCTCAGCCTAGTAACTGGGCTTTACTTAATACCCAGCTTAAGCCCAGCCCTGTGGACTGACTCTTCGAATGCCTAGAGCCCTCTTAGGATCTCCTAACGAAATCCCAGGTATTCTATGAATACCAGAAACGAACCTATCTAAAGAAGCCTAAGATTTGAGACTATTTCTCAGAAACTAAAACAAAACACTAACAAGAAAGAAAACTGAGATCTGAGTCTTTGAGTGAGTTGTGTACTGGAGAAGTGTATACTGGAAACCACTTAATGACTCAGATCGAGTGGAGAGGAATGATTTCAACTACTGGAGGCCTGGGATATTTAAAGCAGCTTCCCGGGGTGATTTTTCATCAAACAATCGATGTGGGACTTGATTTGGGGGTTCGGGACGCCCGTCCCGGATTGGAACGCCCGTCCTGGTCTGTTGACCAAGTCGGGACGCCCGTCCCGGTGCTTTGACTGGGTCGGGACGCCCGTCCTGACCCTTTGACCAAGTCAACATTTCCAAAAATTATGTTTTTGCCCCAAAATTTGCTGTTTTCGTCTACTTTTCACCTGACACTTCCAAAATCATAAAAACTGTGAAATTAAGTAAATAATAAACATTTAAGATCAATTTACTCTCAATTTCACCCTAAATCATATATAAAAACATGCTAAAAAGGTGATACAATTTTCGCGTAACATGCTAAAAAGGTGACTTATGTACTCGAGAAAAATGCACATTTGAAGTCACTAAATGACTCAGATCAAGTGGAGAGGGATGATTTCAACTGAGGAAGGCCTGGGGTATTTATAGCAGCTTTTTGGAGTGATTTTTCTTCAAAAATTCGATGTGGGACTTGGGATTTCTGCTCGGGACACCTGTCCTGGATTAGGACGCCCGTCTTGGACTGTTGACCAAGTCAGGACGGCCATCCTGAGTCCTGGACGCCCATCCTGGCCTATTGACCAGGTCAGGACGCCCATCCTGATTCGGGACGCCCGTCCTGATTCGGGACGCCCTCCCCGAAGTCCGAACTTCTAAAAAATTGCATTTTCGCATGAAAATATGCTACTTTGCCCCGAAATTTGCAGTTTTCTTCTACTTTTCACATGACACTTCCAAAATCATAAAAACTTTGAAATTGAGTTTATAATAAACAATTAAGACCGAGTTGCTCTCAATTTCACCCTAAATTATGCCTAAAAACATGCTAAAAATGTGATATGATTTATGCATATCAGATAACCCCATACTTAGCTTTTTGCTTGTCCTCAAGCAAAGTCTACTTGAAGTTAGCGATTCTAAATCATATGTGCAGTCACTTAAATTTCCTAGTCATGTTTTTATTCCAAACATTATTCAGACAATTCTTAACACAGGTTTGACTGGTTAGGTTGCTATGACAAGGTCTCAAATGTCTCTAGTAGATTGTTATGATCAAGCAGAAAAAAACTTAACAACTAGGTTGAACTCTTTTCTTAGTCACAAGGTCTTCCTGATGTGTAGTGTGTGTACTAGTCTAGACCAGATGGTCAGCACAATATACTCTCGTCTTAACTACTACTAGATAACACTTCGACCCGTCGCTAGACATACTAACAACAGGCAACTTTCTGAGTTCTGAGCCTTGGTGATCAGATTTTTAATTATTTAGCATTTATTGATTTTCTTTCTTTTGTAGATTCAGGATATTTTGAGTCTTCTTGGAACACGTCAACTTCAACTACCCATGTAGCAAGTCCCACTCCGATGACTCCTAGACCTACACAACCTTAGGGCATCAGGCTTTAAGTACCCCTAAGGAGTGGTGCTCGAGTAGCAAAGGCCGCTGGCAGACTACCCTTATTTAATTAACTTTCTTTTGTTTCTTTTCACTTTCAGCTCAGAGTCTCATCTAGTCACTCTATTTGTCAATACATCCACAACTGGTCTAATTTTATCTAGTTAAGTCTTGAATAGGTAATTGGCTTGTCTACTTCCATACCTAGGTGTGAGATCTTATGTCCTAAGACAATTCCCTCTTTTACCATGAAGTGGCATTTTTCCCAATTTAAAACCAGGTTAGATTTTATACAACGTTTCAACATTAACTCTAAGTTCTTTAGACAAACCTCGAATGAATTACCAAAAACAGAAAAGTCATCCATAAACACTTCCATAGACTTTCCTAACATGTCCTCAAAGATAGCAGTCATACAATGTTGAAATGTAGCAGGTGCATTACACAAACCAAAAGGCATCCGTCTATATGCAAATGTTCCAAAAGGGCATGTGAAAGTAGTTTTATGCTGGTCCTCAGGGGAAATAGGAATTTGAAAATAACCAGAAAACCCATCAAGAAAGCAATAAAACATATGTCCAGCTAATCTGTAGGGATTAGTTCATTGTGCTCATTCCTAACAACTGTTATACCGCCTTTCTTAGGTACTACCTGCACCGGGCTTACCCACTCACTATCTGAGATAGGGTAGATAAGTCATGCATCTAATAGTTTAATGACTTCTTTCTTAACAACATCACACACATTAGGATTCAATCTCCTTTGAGGTTGCACACATGGCTTATACTCATTTTCTAGAAGAATCTTATGCGAACAAAAGCTTGGATTAATACCTGGAATGTCTGCAATTTTGTAGGCAAAGGCTCTTCTATACTTTCTGCACATGTCCACAGTCAGCTTCCTTTATTCTGCAGTCAGATCAGCTGCAAGAATAATGGGAAGTTTCTTGTTGTTATCTAGGAATTCGTAGCACAGATGAGTGGGCAGTTCCTTCAGCTCCAAGTCTGGTGGATCTTCAAACGAGGTTCGTTCTTTCTTCATCTCATCATCACCTATCTCAGTGAAACTATCAAAAGTATTTTCATTTTCAGAAGGGCTAAGTTTAGGCTCCTCTAATTCTAGGGAGTCCCCACTCAGGACTTGATAGTTTGAGCATAGGTCTGTCACGTTAATTGCAATCAAGTGTTCCATGGCATCCACACAAAAACAAGTATCATCTAAATGCATGGGATACCTAAGGGTCTCATTTAGATCAAAAGTGATGTCATCATTTCCTACCCTTAACTTGATTTGACCATTACTGACGTCTATTAATACTTTTGAGGTCGCTAGAAATGGTCGACCTAGGATCAGGGGCACTCCTCCTTCCCCATTCATATCCATAACAACAAAGTCCACAGGAAACACAAATTTTCCGACCTTTACTAAGAGATCTTCAATTATTCCCTTGGGGATTTTGACTGTCCTATCTGCAAGGTGTATGCACATCCTAGTCGTTTTCAAATCATGCAATCCTAATTTATCAAATAAACTAGATGGCATAAGATTAATACTAGCTCCTAAGTCTGCTAATGCATGCATATTAGTAATATTTCCAATTGTACATGGCAAGGTAAAACAACCAGGATCTTTCTGTTTAGACGGTAGTTTATTCAACAGAACCGCCGAACATTCTTCATTAAGAACCACCTTGTCCATGTCAAATTTTCTTTTATTACTAACAACTTCTTTTAAAAACTTAGCATACTTTGGCATTTCAAAAATAACATCAAGTAAAGGTAAATTAACATGAATCTGACTAAAAATCTTAAGGAATTTCTCAAATTGCTCCTTATCTTTATTGTGCATAAGTCTGGCAGGGTAAGGTACTTTTGGTCGGAACTCAGGAATAAACTCCATCTTCCCTTTCCTTGCTACTTCGATTTCGACATCCGTCGGCGTTAGGTCCTTGGAGCCTTCTTCTGGTTCCTGCACAAGAATAGGAGGGTCAGATGGTTTGAGTGGAGATGGAGGTAGAATTTTACCAGATCTTAAAGTGATGGTCTTGCATTCAGTTTGAGGGTTGGTCTCAGTGTTGCTTGGTAGCGTTCCCTGGGACCTGTGAGAGAAATGGGGTGGATAGCTGACCCATTTGCCTCTCTAAAGTTTGCATAGCAGCTTGTGTGTTTCTAATTATTTGCTCGGTCTGCTTCTGTCTGTTCTCGTTCTGCTGGATTCTTTCTGCGTGAGCTTCTTGAAACTTTCTGTTGGACTCTATCATTTCCTTGTTAGAGTCGGAAATGCTTTTCAGCATGTCTCTGAATTCTTGCATGGGGTCAGTTGGAACGATGTAGTTCGTTGCAGAGCGACTTGCTGGTTCTGCGGATATGGCAGTTGCTGAGGTACTCTTTTCTGGAAGTTAGTAGTCCCGGAATTGTTTCTCCAACTAAATCCCGGATGGTTCTTCCAAGTGGGATTGTATGTATTTCCTATAGGAGCAGAGTTCACTGCGTCCACTTGTTCCATATCCTCTGGAATAGTTAATATCCCATTACCATAACAATCCCCACTGAAATGTGGTCCTTGGCAAAATTCACAGATTTGGTATACTGACTGAATGCTTTTCCATTGTTGGAAAGCATTCAGCTGATTAGTAATGCTGGCCTTCAGTGCCTCAAATTGATCATCAGTAGAAGCAACGACTGCATTTACTGGTTGCTTCTTAGCTCGGCCACTTGTGCGCCAATTCTTGCTGTTCCTGTAGAGTCTCTCCAGAGCGTTTCTAGCATCTACATCACTCATTCCATTGAACCCGCTCTGGGGATTGAGTCCATCACGAATTTGCTTACCCATGTCTGACATACCCCCATAAAATTGCTGAATCAACAATGCCTCGGTAAGTCCATGTTGGGGGCAGAGCCTGAGTAGCTCCTTGAATCTGTCCCAAGCTTCGATCACTGTCTCATCAGCAGCTTGAGTGAAACTAGACATAGCCCTTCGATATTCTAGGACTCTTGCTGCAGAGTAGTACTCTTCTAGGAAGGCTTTGCTTAACTCGTCCCAAGAGGTGATGGAGTTAGTAGGTAGCTGGGCCAACCATCTCTTAGCTCTGTCCCTCATTGAGTAGGGAAAAAGGTTGAGTTTAGTTACTTCTGCAGTATGATCTCCCTTGAGGCCTTCGCAGAGAGAAGAGAAATCAGATAGGTGTTCCAACGGATTCTCGGCTGCAGTTCCTCCAAACTGAACCCGATTTATAATCAGCTGGATCACATTCGGTTTAAGATCATAGTGAGGATTCCCAGGGATTTAGATGGCGGATGAGACTGGGATAGTCTGTGGCTGGATGTAGGATTCGAGGGTAGGTCTTTCAGCATCCATCTCTGTTCTTCGCCTATTAGTTGTGCGAATGATTCGTTCAGGATTCTCAACTGGTGTTTCGAGGTTAGCTTCTGAAGATCGAGTCATGCAACTACAGAGAAGAATACGTTTTAGCCTGAGCAAACTGGTTAGTGGGGTTACAGGGAAAGTGAAAAATTAAAAATTCGAAAACAAAAAGAGAACAAAACAAAACAACTATTCAATTATGAAAAGGAGATAACACAAAAGATAGGGAAAAGAGAACAACTTACCATTAAACAAGAAAAAGTACAATTTTTTTTCGGATTTTTAAATTTTAACAAATTTTTTTTTCTTTTAATATTTCGCAAGCAATTAAATTCCCTCAATATGGTTTTAGAATGATTTTCTAAAATTTTATTATCCTAAGTGTCTTAATTCCAGATAACATCTAAAATTAATTAGTTATGATAATCCTATATTTCGGAAACTGATTGTCTAACTAGTATAAGAGAAGTGTTGGGTTAAGGTCTAGGTTACTACCGTTACCTATCATAAGTCTCTAGAATTTTGATCAGGAATCCTAAATTCATTATGATATTTCCCCGGCAACGGCGCCAAAAATCTGATGCGTTCCGGTCGATGTGCTTGTGTTATTTTACCCTATGTTGATTATGAATAATTAAGGAATGTGATTGACTAATTGTCACATTTAGTCTCTATGGTGTCACTTAATCAGCCAGAACCTAAGGCAGAGTACCTATCGTGTAGCTAGTCTGTTGGAAAGTATCTACGATTTTATTAAATAAATATCGTACTCCCAGGGAAGTGGAAACGGCTTAGTAGTAACTAGCCTTTATTCCTAACTCTTATCTTATAATCCAGTTATGCAATCTTCATCAATAATTTTGATGAGAAGGTGATTCATTCTCCACTAGGTTTAAGTCTAACTAAACCGGAAAATGTTTTATAGACGAGATCCTGATTTTATGTTATACTGTTACTATACGTTGATTGACCTATATTCGAGTATTTTAGACATGTCTTGGCCTGGATTGCAACTATGTTATGTGTCTAAAGGTTACCACATCTGAGTTTCTACGCTACCGCCCCATCGTTAAGGGTAACGGCCCTACTCACGGCTCGGACTAGAGTCAGCAATGAACGCCCTATGTCACTTTTGGGATCATACTGCTCGTCTCATAACCGCCGGCACAAAACTCTACTCAACCTACCTAGACTACTTTCAACCAACAGGGAGTTCCGCAGATTATTTTATCTAGTATGGCAGACACCAATACTAATTGATGCATGTTAAACTAAACAGGTTATGAATAGACCGTGGTTAGGAATTCTCTATAACACTAATTTCAGTTTAAAAGAACGGCAATAGACATGCAGACATAATGGATATTTAAGCAGGTGGCCATTTCTAGAAAAACATTATAAGTTCAACATATATCACAAATATTCATAATAATCATAATCTGGTATTCAAACTGTTATTTGGACAAACACAATAACAACATATAAGAGAGGGACAGGGGGACCGATGCCATAAAGAAATCATCCTTTACGAAGTCTCGCCGATGCAGCGTACTGCTGTATATGCCGTATTGCTTGACCCGACTCTGCTCGCCAGAACCGTCGGAGGACGCTTCCTCAGCCTAGTAACTGGGCTTTACCGTAATACCTAGCTTAAGCCCAGCCCTGTGGACTGACTCTTCGAACGCCTAGAGCCCTCTTAGGATCTCCTAATGAAATCCTGAGTATTCTATGAATACCAGAAACGAACCTATCTATAGAAGCCTAAGATCTTAGACTATTTCTCAGAAACTAAAACAAAACACTAACAAGAAAGAAAACTGAGATCCGAGTCTCTGAGTGAGTTGTGTACTGGAGAAGTGTACATTGGAAACCACTTAATGACTCAGATCGAGTGGAGATGAATGATTTCAACTGCTGGAGGCCTGGGGTATTTATAGCAGCTTCCCGGGGTGATTTTTCATCAAAATATCGATGTGGGACTTGATCTGGGGGTTCGGGACGCCTGTCCTGGTCTGTTGACCAAGTCGGGACGCCCGTCCCGAGTCCTGGACGCCCGTCCCGGTGCTTTGACTGGGTCGAGACGCCCGTCCTGACCCTTTGACCAAGTCAACATTTCCAAAAATTGCGTTTTTGCCCCAAAATTTGCTGTTTTCGTCTACGTTTCACCTGACACTTCCAAAATCATAAAAACTATGAAATTAAGTAAATAATAAACATTTAAGATCAATTTACTCTCAATTTCACCCTAAATCATATATAAAAACATGCTAAAAAGGTGATACGATTTTTGCGTAACATGCTAAAAAGGTGACTTATGTACTCGAGAAAATTGTACATTTGAAGTCACTAAATGACTCAGATCAAGTGGAGAGGGATGATTTCAACTGAGGAAGGCCTGGGGTATTTATAGCAGCTTTTTGGAGTGATTTTTCTTCAAAAATTCGATGTGGGACTTGGGATTTCTGCTCGGGACACCCGTCCTGGATTGGGACGCCCGTCCTGGACTGTTGACCAAGTCAAGACGGCCATCCTGAGTCCTGGACGCCCGTCCTGGCCTATTGACCAGGTCAGGACGCCCGTTTTGATTCGGGACGCCCGTTTTGATTCGGGACGCCCTCCCCGAAGTCCGAACTTCTAAAAAATTTTGTTTTTGCCCCGAAATTTGCCATTTTCTTCTACTTTTCACATGACACTTCCAAAATCATAAAAACTGTGAAATTGAGTTAATAATAAACAATTAAAACTGATTTGCTCTCAATTTCACACTAAATTATGCCTAAAACCATGCTAAAAATGTGATATGATTTATGCATATCAGATAACCCCATACTTAGCTTTTTGCTTGTCCTCAAGCAAAGTCTACTTGAAGTTAGCGATTCTAAATCATATGTGCAGTCACTTAAATTTCCTAGTCATGTTTTTATTCCAAACATTATTCAGACAATTCTTAACACAGGTCTGACTGGTTAGGTTGCTATGACAAGGTCTCAAATGTCTCTAGTAGATTGTTATGATCAAGCAGAAAAAAACTTAACAACTAGGTTGAACTCTTTTCTTAGTCACAAGGTCTTCCTGATGTGTAGTGTGTGTACTAGTCTAGACCAGATGGTCAGCACAATATACTCTCGTCTTAACTACTACCAGATAACACTTCGACCCGTCGCTATACATACTAACAACAGACAACTTTCTGAGTTCTGAGCCTTGGTGATCAGATTTTTAATTATTTAGTGTTTATTGATTTTCTTTCTTTTATAGATTCAGGATATTTTGAGTCTTCTTGGAACACGTCAACTTCAACTACCTATGTAGTAAGTCCCACTCCGATGACTCCTAGACCTACACAACCTTAGGGCATTAGGCTTTAAGTACCCCTAAGGAGTGGTGCTCGAGTAGCAAAGGCCGCTGGCAGACTACCCTTATTTAATTAACTTTCTTTTGTTTCTTTTCACTTTCAGCTCAGAGTCTCATCTAGTCACTCTATTTGTCAATACATCCACAACTGGTCTAATTTTATCTAGTTAAGTCTTGAAAAGGTGGCTGAGGTCTCTAATTCAGACTAAGTTGTGCTCAATTATCAGGATTTCCCTATTCCTAATCAATAAGTTCAAAATAGTTATCATATTGTCTCCTACTAACCATAACATTCTACACACATATCATAGACATAAGCAATGTTTAACCAATCATACTGCATTTAGAAGTCTGAAAGAATGAAAAAATTTTGAATTTTTTTTTAGAAGGGTGTGAAAATAATGGGGAAAACAAGCAAAATCATGCAAAAGTTTTCTCAAACTACTACAGTGCACCGTGCACTGCTACCCCACACTTATGTCTGACACTGTCCTCAGTGTTCATGCATATCTAAACTACCCCACACTTATTTGCAAACAAGAAGAAATGAAAACAAAACAAAGAACTCTTACCCCACACTTATTTGACTAACTAAGGGTAAGAGATAGAAAATAATAAAATAAAAGAAGGGTAATGGAAGTAACAAAACAGAACACAAAATAAAAGTAACGGAAGATGAGGATTAGAAAAACTCCCTTCTTGTCCCGAGCAGAAGGGTTTTCTCTGAGCTGTCAATTGGCTCTTCACATTAGCCATGTGCTATTGCTGAGGTGCTCTTGACTCTGTAAGCTCTAGATACTGGAATGGATGACGTCAGCTCCAATCCTTCATTTTCGAGCTCCAGGTAGTGGCCTATCCATTTGGTGAATGACTCAAGCCCCAAGGACTATTTCCTCGAATCATTTGCAAAGTTTCTCGTAATCGTAGCAACGTGTCCAGAAGGAACGTGTCTAGGAATGAGACTTCTTTGGATTGGTGTGCCTACCTGCCAATGTTAGTGAAAGCATCTCATGCAAGTTTTGAATGGCAGAAATGATACCTGAAGCTTTGGCGAAGCCGTGGTGGTAGGAGGCTCCAATGATGTAGATCTGGGCCCAAGTATTTGAGACTTCATCGTGGAAGTTTCTCACAGCTGGTTGGTATGAAAATTTTTTGGAAGGGTATGAAATTACAGGGAAAACATGCAAAATCATGCAAAATTTTTCTTAAACTACTACAGTGCACCGTGCACTGCTATCCCACACTTAAGTCTGACACTGTCCTCAGTGTTCATGCATAGCTTAACTACCCCACACTTATTTGAAAACAAGAACAAAAACAAAACAAAGAACTAAAGAACAAGACAGAGAACTCTTACCCCACACTTATTCGACTAACTAAGGGTAAGAGAGAAAATAAGGCAACAAAACAAGAAGGATAGCAAAACAGAACACAAAACAAATAAAAGGAATATGAGGATTAGAAAGACTCCCTTCATTTTGCGAGCAGAAGGGTCTTCTTTGATCTATCAATTGGCTTTTCACCTTAGCCATATGCTATTGCTGAGGTGTTCTTGACTCTGCAAGCTCTAGATATTAGAACGGATGATGTCTGCTCCGATCCTTCATTATCGCGCTCCAGGTAGTGGCATATCCATGTGAGGAATGACTCAAGCCCCAAGGACTGTTTCCTTGAATCATTTGTGAAGTTTCTCGTAATCGTAGCAACGTGTCTAGAAGGAACGTGTCTAGGAATGAGACTTCTTTGGATTAGTGTGCCTACCTGCCAATGTCAGTGAAGGTATTGCATGAAAGTTTTAAATGGTAGAAGAGATACCTGAAGCTTTGGCGAAGCCTTGGTGGTAGGAGGCTCCAGTGGTGTAGATCTGGGCCCAAGTATTTGAGACTTCCTCGGGGGAGGTTTCTCACAGCTGATTGTATGCAGGGGATGCAAGCTCCTCCATTGCTATGCTCCTGATACAACGCCAAATTCCTCCATATCCCTCGACCGTTCGATATCACTTGGTGGATCACTTGCTTGCACTGATCTGGCTTTAATTGTTGCTAGTATCTCATCTGTTGATTCTGCGGGTAATGGTTTTGCTGTGGTGGTATCTTCTGAAAGTTTCCAGCTTCTGAATTATTCCTCAGCTAAATCCCGTATGATTCCTCTAGTTGGGATTGTATGCATTTCCCATTGGAGTAGCATTCTGCAGTAACCTACTCCTACCTCTTTTGGAATGGTTCGTATTTCATTCCCATAGCAATCCCTGCTAAACTGTGGTGCTTGGCAGACTTCACAGATTAAATACATAGGCACATCTGAATCTAGAATACAATTTCTCACAGAATCTGCACATGACTTTAACATCATTAGTAGGTAATGCATGTGGTTCAGGCCATTTTGAAAAGTGTTCCACGACTACTATGATGTAATTATTTTCACAAGAAGAAAAAGAAAAGGATTTAATCAGTACCCCAGATATAAGAGATTTTAGTATTCTGTATACCTTGCTGGGGTAGATGATCTTGGGAAGACGTGTTACCTGTTATTTTTCCAGCATCATCGGATTGTATCAAGGATACAAAATCTTCGAATAGTGGGCCAGTAATATCATGCTTTCAACACTTTCCGGACATTGTTGCTAGCAGTCAAATAGCCTCTCGTAGATCGTCGATGACAATGCTCCAAAATTTTTGTCTTTCGAGACACATCTTCTGATCAACTGATCTGCAAAAATTTGAAATAGAAAAGAAATTTGCCTAGTAGTAATATTTCAAATCAGCAAAGAATTTCTTCTTTTGCTGATAAGTCATATCACTTGGAACTCATTCAGTGACTAGATAATTTGTAACAATAATCAACCACAGATGAGAAGTATTATACATAGCAAACAATGCAAATAGGTTTTCATCCAAAAATTTATCAATATTACAATAGCCTCTAACTCAGGGTTTTCTAATCTAGACAAATGGTTTCCTTTCTAGATTTTCAACCCTTTTTCTTATCCCTTCATTCTATATCAAATTCAAGTAACAATAAAACTTAACTTAATCAATTATGGTTCAACATTAGTTTTATTGAACACAATATCTCAGAGTGATCAGTGTAACCTATTGTTTTTAGACAAGACTAGATAAGATCGGAATTTATCATACATGAAATTTCTTATCATGTTTCTATCCTAAAACAATTCTTACTACATCATTACATCACATATTAATTCAATAGATTCCAACCAGGTGATGTCATAATGGGTGCAGTAATTCCTTTTGGTTTAAAAGATTTCATGCAATTATCAGCAAAACAAAAGGAACATCCTTTTTTTTCAATAAAACATTCAAGGGTCTGGCTATCAAGGAAAAATCATTTCATAACTCGTCCTAATAAAGACGGCATGACTCTTAGAAAATTCTAAAATGGAATTTCTTCCCAATAAAAATCTATGCCAAAATTTTACAACTCAGAAGAAAATATATATATTTTTTCTCACTTCCATTTTTATTTCTTCGAAATTAAATAATAGAAGAAAAACACGAAATAGAGCAACAAATGTACAACTAAGAAAACAACTAAGAAAGAACAAGAGATAGGGAAAAGAACAACTTACCATTGAGCAAGAAAAATACATTCTTTTTCGGTTTTTAAATTTTAAAATGTTTTTTCTTTTTATATTTTATTTAGAAAGCAGTTAAATTTCCTCAATATGGTTTTAGAATAATTTTCTAAAATTTGATTATCCTAAATGTCTTAATTTTAGATAATGTCTAAAATTAGTTAGTTATGATAACCCTATATTTCGGAAAGTGATTGTCTAACTAGCATAAAATAAGTGTTGGGTCTAAGGTCTAGGTTACTACCGTTACCTATCATAAGTCTCTAGAATTTTGATCAGGATTCCTAAATTCATTATCATATTTCCCCGGCAACGGTGCCAAAAATCTGATGCTGCTCCGACTGATATGCTAAATAGGTATTATTTTACCCTATGTTGATTATGAGATTAAAGACTGGGATTGACTAATTGTCACGTTTAGTCTTTATAGTGTCACTTAATCAGTCAGAACCTAAGGCAGAGTACCTATCGTGTAGCTAGTCTGTTGGAAAGTATCTACGACTTTATTAAATTAAATATCATACTCCCAGGGAAGTGGTAACGGCTTAGTAGTAACTAGCCTTTTTTTCTAACTCTTATCTTATGATCCAGTTATGCAATCTTCATCAATAACTTTGATGAGAGGGTGATCCATTCTCCACTAAGTTTAAGTTTAATTAAGCTTGAAAGTGTTTTATAGATAATGTCCTGATTCTATGTTATACTGTTCCTATATGTTGATTGACCTATCTTCGAGTGTTTTAGACATGTCTTGGCCTGGATTGCAACTATGTTCTGAGTCTAAAGGTGTACCACATCTGAGTATCTGATAAACCGCCCCATTGCCAAGGTAAACGGCCCTACTCACGGTTCGAACTAAAGATAGCTATGAAAGCCCTATGTCACTTCGGGGATCATGCCGCTCGCCCCTAACCGTCGGCATAAACGCTCTACTCAGCCTACTTAGACTACTCTAACAAACACGGTGTTCCGCAAGTTATTTTATCTAATATGGAAGACACCAATACTAATTGATGCCTGTTAAACTAGACAGGTTATGAATAGACCGTGGTTAGGAATTGTCTATAACCCTAAATTTAGTTTAAAAGAAACTGCATTAGACATTCAGACATAATGAATATTAAGTAGGTGGCTGATATGTATAAATCATATCACATTTTTAGCATGTTTTTAGGCATAATTTAGGGTGAAATTGAGGGCAAATCGGTCTTAATTGTTTATTATTAACTCAATTTTACAGTTTTTATGATTTTGGAAGTGTCAGGTGAAACGTAGAAGAAAATGGCAAATTTCGGGGCAAAAACACAATTTTTTAGAAGTTCAGAATTTGGGGAGGGCGTCCCGAGTCAGGACGGGCGTCCCGAGCAGAAATTCCAAGTCCCACATCGAATTTTTGAAGAAAAATCACTCCAGAAAGCTGTTATAAATACCCCAGGCCTTCCTCAGTTGAAATCATCCCTCTCCACTTGATCTGAGTCATTTAGTGACTTCAAGTGTACATTTTTCTCGAGTACATAAGTCACTGAGAGACTCGGGTTCAGTATAAGTTCTCTTTCTTTCTAGTTAGTGTTTCGTTTTCTTAGTTTCTGAGAATTAGTCTCAGATCCTAGGGTTCGATAGATAGGTTCGTTTCTGGTATTCATAGAATACCCGGGATTTCGTTAGGAGATCCTAAGAGGGCTCTAGGCGTTCGAAGAGTCAGTCCACAAGGCTGGGCTTAAGCTGGGTATTAAGGTAAAGTCCAGCTACTAGGCTGAGGTAGCGTCCTCCGAAGGTTCTATCGAGCAGAGTCGGGTCGAGCAGTACGACATATACAAGCAGTTGCTCCATCGGCGAGACTAAGTAAAGGATGATTTCTTTATGGCATCAGTCCCGATGTCCCTCTCTTTATATGTTTGTATTGTGATCGTCCAAATAACAATTATGAATACTCGATTATGATTTTTTATGAATATTTGTTTTATATGTTGAAGTTGTTATGTTTTTCCAGAAATAGCCACCTGCTTAATATTCATTATGTCTGTATGTCTAATGTGTTCTTTTAAACTAACATTAGGTTATAGACAATTCCTAACCACGGTCTATTCATAACCTGTTTAGTTTAACAAGCATCAATTGGTATTGGTGTCTGCCATACTAGATAAAATAACCTGCGGTTAGGGGCGAGCAGCATGATCCCCGAAGTGACATAGAGCTTTCATGGATATCTTTAGCTCGAACCGTGAGTAGGGCCGTTAACCTTAACGATGGGGCAGTTTATCAGAGACCTCGGATGTGGTACACCTTTAGACTCAGAACATAATTGCAATCCAGGCTAAGATGCATCTAAAATACTCGAAGACAGGTCAATCAACATGTAGGAACAGTATAACATAGAATCAGGACATTATCAACAAAACACATTTAGGCTTAATTAGACTTAAACCTAGTGGAGAATGGATCACCCTCTCATCAAAGTTATTGATGAAGATTGCATAACTGGATCATAAGATAAGAGTTAGGGTAAAAGGCTAGTTACTACTAAGCCGTTGCCACTTCCCTGGGAGTATGATATTTAATTTAATAAAGTCGTAGATACTTTCCAACAGATTGGCTACACGATAGGTACTCTGCCTTAGGTTCTGACTGATTAAGTGACACTATTAAGTCTAAACGTGACAATTAGTCAATCTCAGTCCTTAATTACTCATAATCAACATAGGGTAAAATAATACCTATTTAGCATATCAGTTGGAAAGCACATCAGATTTTTGGCGCCGTTGCCGGGGAAATATCATAATGAATTTAGGATTCCTGATCAAAATTCTAGAGACTTATGATAGGTAACGGTAGTAACCTAGACTTTAGACCTACACTTATCTTACGCTAGTTAGACAATCACTTTTCGAAATATAGGGTTATCATAACTAATTAATTTTAGATATTATCTGGAATTAAGACACTTAGGATAATCAAATTTTAGAAAATTATTCTAAAACCATATTGAGGAATTTTAACTGCTTTCGAAATATAAAAAAAAGAGAAAACAAATGTTAAAATTTAAAATCCGAAAACAATTGTACTTTTCTTGTTCAAATGGTAAGTTGTTCTTTTTCCTATCTCTTGTATGATTTTCTATTTCCCTTCCATAATTGAATAGTTGTTCTTCTTCCATATTTTTAATTTTTCACTTTCCATGTAACTCCACTAACTAGTTTGCTCAGGCTTAAACTTATTCTTCTCTGTAGTTGCATGACTCGAACTTCAGAACCTAACCTTGAAACACCTGTTGAGAATCCTGAACGTCTCATTCGTACAGCTAATAGGCGAAGAACAGAGATGGCTGCTGAAAGACCTCCCCTCGAATCCTACATCCAGCCACAAACTGTTCCATGTTCATCCGCCATCCAAATCCCTGGAAACCCTCGCTATGATCTTAAACCGAATGTGATCCAGTTGATTATTAATCGGGTTCAGTTTGGAGGAACTGCAGCCGAGAATCCACTAGAACACTTATCTGATTTCTCTTCTCTCTGCGAAGGCCTCAAGGGAGATCATACTGCAGAAGTAACTAAACTAAACCTCTTTCCCTACTCACTGAGGGACAGAGCTAAGAGATGGTTGGCCCAGCTACCCACTAACTCCATCACCTCTTGGGACGAGTTAAGCAAAGCCTTCCTTGAAGAGTACTACTCTGCAGAAAGAGTCCTAGAATATCGAAGGGCCCTGTCCAGTTTTACTCAAGCTGCTGATGAGACAGTGATCGAAGCTTGGGACAGATTCAAGGAGCTACTCAGGCTCTGCCCCCAACATGGACTTACCAAAGCATTGCTGATCCAGAAATTATACGGGGGTATGACAGACATGGGTAAACAAGTTCTTGATGGACTCAATCCCCAGAGCGGTTTCCATGGAATGAGTGATGTAGATGCTAGAAACGCTCTGGAGAGGCTATATACAAATAACAAGAACTGGCGCACAAGTGGCCGAGCTAAGAAACAACCAGTAAATGCGGCCATCACCTCCACTGATGATCAATTTGAGGCACTGAAGGCCAGCATTACTAATCAACTGAATGCTTTCCAACAAGGGAAAAGCGTTCAGTCAGTGTATCAAGTCTACGAATTTTGCCAAGGACCGCATTTCAGTGGAGATTGTTATGGTAATGGAATATTGACTATTCCAGAGGATATGGAACAAGTGGATGCAGTGAACTCTGCTCCTACAGGAAATACCTACAATCCCACTTGGAAGAACCATTCGGGATTCAGCTGGAGAAACAATTCTGGGACTGCTAACTTCCAGAAAAGGGTACCTCAGCAACTGCCATATCCGCAGAACTAGCAAGTCGCTCTGCCTGCACCTAGGAACTACATTGTTCCAACTGACCCCATGCAAGAATTCAGGGACATGCTGAAAAGCATTGTCGACTCTAACAAGGAAATGATAGAGTCTAACAGAAAGGTCCAGGAAGCTCACGCAGAAAGAATCCAGCAGAACGAGAATAGACAGAAGTAGACCGAGCAAACAGTCAGAAATACACAAGCTGCTATACAAACCTTAGAGAGACAAATGGGTCAACTATCCACCCATCTCTCTCACAGGTCCCAAGGAACGCTACCAAGCAACACTAAGACCAACCCCCAAACTGAATGCAAGACCATCACTCTAAGATCTGGTAAAATTCTATCTCCATCTCCACCTAAAACATCTGACCCTCCTATTCTTGTGCAGGAACCAGAAGAAGGCTCCAAGGATCCAACGCCGACAGATGTCGAAATCGATGTAGCAAGGAAAGGGAAGACGGAGTTTATTCCTGAGTACCGGCCAAAAGTACCTTACCCTGCCAAACTTATGCAAAATAAAGATAAGGAGCAATTTGAAAATTTTCTTAAGAATTTTAGTCAGATTCATGTTAATTTGCCTTTACTTGATGTTATTTCTGAAATGCCAAAGTATGCTAAGTTTTTAAAAGAAGTCGTTAGTAATAAAAGAAAATTTGACATGGACAAGGTGGTTCTTAATGAAGAGTGTTCGACGGTTTTGTTGAATAAACTACCGTCTAAACAGAAAGATCCTGGTCGTTTTACCTTGCCATGTACAATTGGAAATATTACTAACATGCATGCATTAGCAGACTTAGGAGCTAGTATTAATCTCATGCCATCTAGTTTATTTGATAAATTAGGATTGCATGATTTGAAAACGACTACGATGTGCATACAACTTGCAGATAGGACAGTTAAAATCCCCAAAGGAATAATTGAAGATCTCTTAGTAAGGGTCGGAAAATTTGTGTTCCATGTGGACTTTGTTGTCATGGATATGAATGGGGAAGGAGGAGTTCCCCTGATCCTAGGTCGACCATTTCTAGCTACCTCAAAAGCATTAATAGATGTCAGTAATGGCCAAATCAAGTTAAGGGTAGGTAATGACGACATTACTTTTGATCTGAATGAGACCCTTAGGTATCCCATGCATTTAGATGATACTTGTTTTTGTGTGGATGCTATTGAACACCTGATTGCAGTTACCGTGACAGACCTATGCTCAAGCTATCAAGTCCTGAGTGAGGACTCCCTAGAATTAGAGGAGACTAAACTTAGCTCTTCCGAATATGAAATTAGTTTTGATAGATTCACTGAGATATGTAATGATGAGATGAAGAAAGAACAGACTTCGTTTGAAGATCCACCAGACTTGGAACTGAAGGAACTGCCCACTCATCTGTGCTACGAATTCCTATATGACAACAAGAAACTTCCCATTATACTTGCAGCTGATCTGACTGCAGAACCAAGGAAGCTGACCGTGGACATATACAAGAAGTATAGAAGAGCCTTCGCCTACAAAATTGCAGACATTCCAAGTATTAATCCAAGCTTTTGTTCGCATAAGACATTCCAAGAGTATAAGCCATGCGTGCAACATCAAAGGAGGTTGAATCCTAATGTGTGTGATGTTGTTAAGAAAGAAGTAATTAAACTGTTAGATGCAGGACTTATCTACCCTATCTCAGATAGTGAGTGGGTAAACCCGGTTGATGTGTTCCGACTGATATGCTAAATAGGTGTTATTTTACCCTATGTTGATTATGAGTAATTAAGGACTGAGATTGGCTAATTGTCACATTTAGTCTCTACGGTGTCACTTAATCAGCCAGAACCTAAGGCAGAGTACCTATCGTGTAGCTAGTCTGTTGGAAAGTATCTACGATTTTATTAAGTTAAATATTGTACTCCCACGGAAATGGTAGCGGCTTAGTAGTAACTAGCCTTTTATCCTAACTCTTATCTTATGATCCAGTTATGCAATCTTCATCAATAACTTTGATAAGAGGGTGATCCATTATCCACTAGTTTTAAGTCTAATTAAGCCTAAAAGTGTTTTATAGATAACGTCCTGATTCTATGTTATACTGTTCCTACATGTTGATTGACCTATCTTCGAGTATTTTACATGCATCTTAGCCTGGATTGCAACTATGTTCTGAGTCTAAAGGTGTACCACATCTGAGTCTCTATGCTACCGCCCCATCGCCAAGGTAAACGGCCCTACTCACGGTTACTACTAAAGACAGCTATGAAAGCACTATGTCACTTCGGGGATCATGCCGCTTGCCCATAACCGCCGGCATAACGCTCTACTCAGCCTACTTAGACTACTCTAACAAACAGGGTGTTCCGCATGTTATTTTATCTAATATGGCAGACACCAATACTAATTGATACTTGTTAAACTAAACAGGTTATGAATAGACTGTGGTTAGGAATTGTCTATAACCCTACATTTAATTTAAAAGAAACTACATTAGACATGCAGACATAATGAATATTAAGCAGGTGGCTATTCCTGGGAAAACATAACAACTTCAACATATAAAACAAATAATCATAGAAATCATAATCTCATATTCATAATAAATTTTGGACAATCACAGTACAAACATATAAAGAGAGGGACAGGGGGGACCGATGCCATAAAGAAATCACCCTTTACGTAGTCACGTCGTTGGAGCGTACTGCTTTATATGTCGTACTGCTTGACCCGACTCTGCTCGTCAGAACCTTCGGAGGACGCTTCCTCAGCCTAGTAGCTGGACTTTACCTTACATCCTGGGCTTAAGCCCAGCCTTGTGGACTGACTCTTCGAACGCCTAGAGCCCTCTTAGGATCTCCTAACGAAATCCCGGGTATTCTATGAATACCAGAAACGGACCTATCTATCGAACCCTAGGATCTGAGACTATTTCTCAGAAACTAAGAAAAACGAAACCCAAAAAGGAAAGAAAGAAAACGTATACTGAAATCTGAGTCTCTGAGTGATTTGTGTACTAGAGAATTGTACACTGGAATTCACTGACTCAGATCAAGTGGAGAGGGATGATTTCAACTCTTGGAGGCCTTGGGTATTTATAGCAGCTTTCTGGAGTGAAAATCTCCAAATATTTTGATGTGGGACAACTTCTGGTGCTTCGGGATGCCCGTGCTGGATTGGGACGGCCGTCCTGGTGCTTTGACTGGGTTAGGACGCCCGTCCTGACCCGTTGACCAGGTCAGCATTTCCAAAAATTGCATTTTTGCCCCAAAATTTGCTGTTTTCGTCTACTTTTCACCTGACACTTCCAAAATCATAAAAATTGTGAAATTGAGTAAATAACAATCAATTAATACTGATTTCCTATCAATTTCACCCTAAATTATGCCTAAAAATATGCTAAAAAAGTGATATGATTTATGCATATCAGATAACCCCACACTTAGCTCTTTGCTTGTCCTCAAGCAAAATCTACCTGAATTTAGTGATTCTAAATCATATGTGCAGTCACTTAAATTCCTAGACATGTTTTTATTCCAAAAATTATTCAGACAATTCTTTAACACAGGTCTGACTGGTTAGGTTGCCATGACAAGGTCTCAAATGTCTTTAGTAGATTGTTATGATCAAGCAGAAAACAACTTAACAACTAAGTTGAACTCTTTTCTTAGTCACAAGGTCTTCCTGATGTGTAGTGTGTGTACTAGTCTAGACCAGATAGTCAACACAATATCCCCTCGTCTTAACTACTACCAGATAACACTTCGACCCGTCGCTAGACATACTAACAACAGACAACTTTCTGAGTTCTGAGCCATGGTGATCAGATTTTTACTTATTTAGCGTTTATTGAGTTTTTTATTTTATAGATTTTTCATGGTATTTTGAGTCTGCTTAGAACACGTCAACTTCAACTACCCCTGTAGCGAGTCCCACTCCGATGACTCCCAGACCTACACGACCTTAGGGCATCAGGCTTTAAGTTCCCCGAAGGAGTGGTGCTCGAGTAGCGAAGGCCGCTGGCAAACTACCCTTATTTAATTAATTCTCTTTTGTTTCTTTTCACTTTTAGCTCAGAGTCTCATCTAGTCACTCTAATTGTCAATACATCCATAACTGGTCTAATTTAATCTAGGTAAGTCTCGAAAAGGTGGCTGAGGTCTCTAATCCAGACAAAGGTAATTCCCTATTCCTAATCAATAAGTTCAAAATAGTCATAAATCATCTCCTACTAATCATAACACTCTACCTACATATCATAGACATCAGTAAATGTTTACCAATCATACTGCAATTAGAAGTCTGAAAGAATGAAAAAGTTTGAAAAATTTTGGAAGGGTGTGAAAATACGGGGAAAACATGCAAAATCATGCAAAATGTTTTCCAAAAACTACTACAGTGCACCGTGCACTGCTACCCCACACTTAAGTCTGACACTGTCCTCAGTGTTCATGCATAGCTAAACTACCCCACACTTATTTGAAAACAAGAACAAAAACAAAACAAAGAACTCAAGAACAAAACAAAGAACTCTTACCCCACACTTATTCGACTAACTAAGGGTAAGAGAGAAAATAAGGCAACAAAACAAGAAGGATAGCAAAACAGAACACAAAAAACTAAAATAAAAGGAATATGAGGATTAGAAAAACTCCCTTCATGTCGCGAGCAGAAGGGTCTTCTCTGATTTGTCAATTATCTCTTCACCTTAGCCATGTGCTATTGCTGAGGTGTTTCTGACTCTGCAAGCTCCAGGTAGTGGCATATCCATTCGAGGAATGACTCAAGCCCCAAGGACTGTTTCCTTGAATCATTTGTGAAGTTTCTCGTAATCGTAGCAACGTGTCCAGAAGGAACGTGTCTAGGAATGAGACTTCTTTGGATTGGTGTGCCTACCTACCAATGTCAGTGAAGGTATTGCATGCAAGTTTTGAATGGTAGAAGAGATACCTGAAGCTTTGGCTAAGCCGTGGTGGTAGGAGGCTCCAGTGGTGTAGATTTGGGACCAAGTATTTGAAACTTCCTCGGGGAGGTTTCTCACAGCTGATTGTATGCAGAGGATGCAAGCTCCTCCATTGCTATGCTCCTGATACAATGCCAAATTCCTCTATATCCTTCGACCGTTCGATATCACTTGGTAGATCACTTGCTTGCACTGGTCTGGCTTTAATTGTTGTCAGTATCTCATCTGTTGATTCTGCGGGTAGGGGTTTTGCTGTGGTGGTATCTTCTGAAAGTCTCCAGCTTCCGAATTATTCCTCAGCTAAATCCTGTATGATTCCTCTAGTTAGGATTGTATGCATTTCCCATTGGAGTAGCATTATGTAGTAACCTACTCCTACCTCTTTTTGGAATGGTTCGTATTTCATTCCCATAGCAATCCCTGCTAAAGTGTGGTACTTGGAAGACTTCACAAATTTGATACACAGACTGAACGTTTCTTCCTAAGACATTGGCACTCTGAATCTGGAAAACACTTCTCATAGAATCTGCACATGACTTTAACATTATTAGTAGGTAATGCCTTGTGTCAGGCCATTTTTTTTTGAAAAGTGTTCCACGACTACTATGGTGTAATTATTTTCAAGGAAGAAAAGAAAAGGATTCGATACCCCAGATATCAAAGGTTGCAATACTCTGTATACCTTGCTGGGGTATGCGATCTCTAGAAGGGGTGTTACCTGGTATTTGGCAAGCATCGCAGGGCTGTATCAGAGATATAAAATCCTTGAATATGGTGGGTCAACAAGATTCTACTTCCAACACTTTCCGGACAGTGTTGATAGCAGTTAATTGGTCTCCCATAGATTCCTGCAATACTTCAGAATCATGTGGCCTTCGCTTTCCGAGATACATCCTCTGATCACTTTACTCTGCAAAAATTTGAAATAGAAGAGAAATCTGCCCAGTAGTAATATTTCAAATCAGCAAGGAATTTCTTCTTTTGTTGATAAGTCATATCACTTGGGAATAATTAGCAGCTAGATAATTAGTAATATCAGTAAACCACGGAGGAGAATCATTACTCATAGCAAACAATGAAAATAGATCCTCATTCAAAAATTTATCAGTTACTACTGTCTCGTCAATAGCTTCTAACTCAGGGTTTCTTAATCTAGTCCAAAGGTTTGCTTTCTAGATTCTTAACCCTTTTTCTTACGCCTTCATTCTATATCAAATTCAAGTGACAATAAAACCTAACTTAATCAATTATGGTTCAACATCAGTTTTATTGAACACAGATGTCTCAGAGTGATCAGTGTAACCTATTATTTTTAGATAAGACTAGATAAGATCAGAATTTATCATACATGAACTTTCTTATCATGTTTCTGTCCTAAAACAATTCTTACTACATCATTACATCACATATTCATTCAAAAAGTAGATTTCAATCAGGTGATGCCATAATGGGTGCAGTAATTCCTTTTGGTTTAAAAGATCTCACGCAATTATCAGCAAAACAAAAGGAGCATCCTTTTTTTCAATAGAACATTCAAAGGTCTAGCTATTAGGAAAAAAATTATTTCATAACTCGTCCTAATAAAGCCGGTATGACTCTAAGAAAATTCTAAAATGGAATTTCTTCCCAATAAAAATCTAAGCCAAAATTTTACAACTCAGAAGAAAATATATTTTATCCTCATTTCCATTTTTATTTCTTCGAAATAATAGAAAAACACGAAAAAGAGCAACTAAGAAAATAACTAAGAAAGAACAAGAGATAGGGAAAAGAACAACTTACCATTGAGCAAGAAAAATACATTTTTTTCGGTTTTTAATTTTCAAAATTTTTTTTCTTTTTTTTCGAAAGTAGTTAAATTTCCTCAATGTGGTTTTAGAATGATTTTCTAAAATTTGATTATCCTAAATGTCTTAATTTTAGATAATGTCTAAAATCAATTAGTTGTGATAATCCTATATTTCGGAAATTGATTGTCTAACTAGCAGAAAATAAGTGTTAGGTCTAAGGTCTAGGTTACTACCGCTACCTATCATAAGTATCTAGAATTTTGATCAGGAGTCCTAAATTCATTATGATATTTCCCCAGCAACGGCGCCAAAAATCTGATGCGTTCCAACTGATATGCTAAATAGGTGTTATTTTACCCTATATTGATTATGAGTAATTAAGGACTGAGATTGACTAATTGTCACATCTGTTGGAAAGTATCTACGATTTTATTAAGTTAAATATCGTACTCCCAGGGAAGTGGTAACGGCTTAGTAGTAACTAGCCTTTTATCCTAACTCTTATCTTATGATCCAGTTATGCAATCTTCATCAATAACTTTGATGAGAGGGTGATCCCTCTCCACTAGTTTTAAGTCTAATTAAGCCTAAAAGTATTTTATAGATAACGTCCTGATTCTATTTTATACTGTTCCTACATGTTGATTGACCTATCTTTGAGTATTTTAGATGCATCTTAGCCTGGATTGCAACTATGTTCTGAGTCTAAAGGTGTACCACATCTGAGTCTCTATGCTACCGCCCCATTGCCAAGGTAAACGACCCTACTCACGGTTACTACTAAAGACAGCTATGAAAGCCCTATGTCACTTCGGGGATCATGCCGCTTGCCCATAACCGCCGGCATAACGCTCTACTCAGCCTACTTAGACTACTCTAACAAACAGGTTGTTCCGCAGGTTATTTTATCTAATATGGTAGACACCAATACTAATTGATGCCTGTTAAACTAAACAGGTTATGAATAGACTGTGGTTAGGAATTGTCTATAACCCTACATTTAATTTAAAAGAAACTACATTAGACATGCAGACATAATGAATATTAAGCAGGTGGCTATTCCCGGGAAAACATAACAACTTCAACATATAAAACAAATAATCATAGAAATCATAATCTCAAATTCATAATAAATTTTTGGACAATCACAGTACAAACATATAATAAGAGGGACAGGGGGGACCGATGCCATAAAGAAATCACCCTTTACGTAGTCACGCCTTTGGAGCGTACTGCTTTATATGTCGTACTGCTTGACCCGACTCTGCTCGTCAGAACCTTCGGAGGACGCTTCCTCAGCTTAGTAGCTGGACTTTACCTTACATCCTGGGCTTAAGCCCAGCCCTGTGGACTGACTCTTCGAACGCCTAGAGCCCTTTTAGGATCTCCTAACGAAATCCAGGTATTCTATGAATACCAGAAATGAACCTATCTATCGAACCCTAGGATCTGAGACTATTTCTCAGAAACTAAGAAAAACGAAACACAAAAAGGAAAGAAAGAAAACTTATACTGAAATCTGAGTCTCTGAGTGATTTGTGTACTAGAGAATTGTACACTGGAATTCACTGAATGACTCAGATCAAGTGGAGAGGGATGATTTCAACTCTTGGAGGCCTGGGGTATTTATAGCAGCTTTCTGGAGTGAAAATATCTAAAAATTTCGATGTGGGACAACTTCTGGTACTTCGGAACGCCCGTCCTGGATTGGGACGGCCTTCCTGGTGCTTTGACTGGGTCAGGACACCCGTCCTGATTCGGGACGCCCATCCTGACCCGTTGACCAGGTCAGCATTTCCAAAAATTGCATTTTTGCCCCAAAATTTGCTGTTTTCGTCTACTTTTCACCTGACACTTCCAAAATCATAAAAATTGTGAAATTGAGTAAATAACAATCAATTAAGACCGATTTCCTATCAATTTCACCCTAAATTATGCCTAAAAACATGCTAAAAAGTGATATGATTTTTGCATATCACCGGTGTAGGTAGTACCTAAGAAAGGCGGTATAACAGTTGTTAGGAATGAACATAATGAACTAATCCCTACAAGAACTGTAACTGGTCATCGTGTATGCATAGACTATAGAAAATTAAATACGGCCACACGAAAAGACCACTTCCCCCTTCCTTTTATTGACCAAATGTTAGAAAGATTATCTGGACATATGTTTTATTGCTTTCTCGATGAGTTTTCTGGTTATTTTCAAATTCCTATTTCCCCTGAGGACCAGCATAAAACTACTTTCACATGCCCTTTTGGAACATTTGCATATAGAAGGATGCCTTTTGGTTTGTGTAATGCACCTGCTACATTTGAACGTTGTATAACTGCTATCTTTGAGGACATGTTAGGAAAGTCTATGGAAGTGTTCATGGATGACTTTTCTATTTTTGGGAATTCATTCGAGGTTTGTCTAAAGAACTTGGAATTAATGTTGAAACGTTGTATAAAATCTAACTTGGTTTTAAATTGGGAAAAATGCCACTTCATGGTAAAAGAGGGAATCGTTTTAGGACACAAGATCTCACACCTAGGCCAAAATTGAAGTTATTTCAAAGCTGCCTCCACCCAAGAATGTGAGAGTCGTTAGAAGTTTTTTGGGACACGCTGACTTTTATCGTATGTTTATAAAAGATTTCTCATTAATAGTCAGGCCGTTGACCAATTTACTCGGTAAAGATGTTCCATTTGTCTTTGATGAAAAATGTCTAAAAGCTTTTAATAGACTTAAGGAACTTTTAACTACTGCACCTGTCATGACGTCACCTGACTGGAGTCTACCTTTTGAACTTATGTGTGATGCTAGTGATTATGCAGTAGGAGTTGTTTTAGGACAAAGACATGATAAGAAATTTCAGGTGATATATTATGCTAGTAAAACCTTAACTGATGCTCAGGAAAATTACACTACGACAGAGAAGGAATTATTAGCAGTAGTTTATGCATTGACAAGTTTCGATCTCATCTAGTCCTGTCTAAAACTATTGTTTATATTGATCATTCTGCATTAAAGTACTTGTTCAATAAAACCGACGCTAAGCCAAGATTAATCAGATGGGTTTTATTGCTTCAAGAATTCGACATAGAAATCCAGGATAAGAAAGGGGCAGAAAACTTAGCCGCAGACCACTTGTCTAGGCTAGAAAATCCGACCCTAGAAGCAATTGATGAAACAATCATATCTGATAAATTTCTGGATGAGAGTCTATGTGCATTATTTGCTACTTTCTCACCCCCTTGGTTTGCAGACATATTAAATTACTTGGCAGCACAGACTCTCCCTAGTGATATCACTGCTCAACAAAGAAGAAAATTCTTTGCTGACCTAAAATATTACTATTGGGAAGATCCTTTTCTATTTCGAATATGTGCAGATCAGATGATCAAGAGATGTGTCTCTCAAGAAGAAGGTTTCCAAATTCTGGAACATTGTTACTGCGGACCAACATGCGGTCACTTAGCTGCAGCTAATACCGCCCGAAAAGTATTAGAAGCAAGCTTCTACTGGCCTACCATATTCAAAGACGCCGCAGCATTCACAGGATCATGCGATGCCTATTAGAAAGCTAGAACCTTATCTTCTCGAGACAGTCTACCCCAACAGGTAATGCAAAGTGTAGAAATATTTGACATATGGGGTATAGACTTCATGGGTCCGTTTCCTCCCTCTTTTGGTATGAAGTACATCATAGTAGCCGTATAATATTTTTCAAAATGGCCTGAGGCACATGCCCTACCTACTAATGATGCTAGAGCCGTATGCAGATTCCTTAAGCAGATTTTCGCCAAATTTGGATGTCCGAAAGCCCTAATCAGTGACCGAGGTACACACTTCTGTAACTCTCAATTACAGAAGGTACTTCAGCAATACGGAGTTCAGCATCACTTTTCCACAGCCTACCATCCTCAAACCAATGGGCAGGCTGAGGTAACCAATAGAGGAATAAAGAGAATCCTAGAAAAAACTGTGGGTGTTAACTGTAAGGATTGGGCCATAAAGCTGGACGATGCATTATGGGCCTTCCGTACAGCATACAAGACCACTATGGGGTTCTCACCTTATTGACTAGTCTACGGAAAAGCATGCCACCTTCCGGTTGAACTTGAACATAGATCTTACTGGGCGGTGCAAAAATGCAACCTCAACGATAATTTAACTAAGGAACACCGGATTCTACAACTCAATGAATTGGATGAGTGGAGGCTCAAAGCCTATGAAAACTCACATCAGTTCAAGATGACAAGTAAACTCCGGCATGACAGGTGACTCAGAGCCTAGAAGAATTTCGAACCAGGAGATAAGGTATTGTTGTACAACTCACGTTCCAAATTTTTTCCAGGAAAACTGCGTAGCTGTTGGTCAGGACCGTTCACAATCACGGAAGTATCACCTTTCAGAGCATGTGACATCATGGACTCTGACGGCATTATTAAAAAAGTGAACGGACAGCGCTTAAAGATTTATAGAGAGCCTTTTGACTTGTCCGAGCAAACTGTGGACTTCGCAGAATAAGGGAGTATCTCTTTCATTTTATTTCCTGCTTTATTATTTATTATTGCTCTATCTTCCTTCTTACCCATAGTTAGTCGAATAAGTGTGGGGTAAGAGTTCTTTGTTTCAATTTTGTTTCTTCTTGTTTTCAAATAAGTGTGGGGTAAATTAGAAATGCATGAACACTGAGGACAGTGTCAGACTTAAGTGCGGGGTAGCAGTGCACGATGCACTGTAGTAGTAGTAGTTTGAGTAAAGTTTTGCATGATTTACCTTGTTTTCCCCATATTTTCACACCCTTCCAAAAATTTTCAAAAAATTTTCATTCTTTCAGACTTCTAAATGCAGTATGATTGGTTAAACATTGCTTATGTCTATGATATGTAGGTAGAATGTTATGGTTAGTAGGAGACAATATGATGACTATTTTGAACTTATTGATTAGGAATAGGGAATTCCTGATAACTGAGCACAACTTAGTCTGGATTAGAGACCTCAGCCAATTACCTTTTCAAGACTTACTAGATAAAATTAGATCAGTTGTGGATGTATTGACATTAGAGTGACTAGATGAGACTCTGAGCTAAAAGTGAAAAGAAACAAAAGAAAGTTAATTCAATAAGGGTAGTTTGCCAGCGGCCTTTGCTACTTGAGCACCACTCCTTCGGGGAACTTAAAGCCTGATGCCCTAAGGTCGTGTAGGTCTGGGAGTCATCAGAGTGGGACTCGCTACATGGGTAGTTGAAGTTGACGTGTTCTAAGCAGACTCAAAATACCTTGAATCTATAAAAGAAAGAAAATCAATAAACGCTAAATAATTAAAAATCTGATCACCAAGGCTCAGAACTCTGAAAGTTGTCTGTTGTTAGTATGTCTAGCGACGGGTAGAAGTGTTATCTAGTAGTTAAGACGAGAGTAAATTATGTTGACTATCTGGTCTAGACTAGTACACGCACTACACGTCAGGAAGACCTTGTGACTAAGAAAAGAGTTCAACCTAGTTGTTGAATCGTTTTCTGCTTGATCATAACAATCTACTACAGACATTTGAGACCTTGTCATAGCAACCTAACCAGTCAGACCTGTGTTAAGAATTATCTGAATAATTTTTGGAATAAAAACATGACTAGGAAATTTAAGTGACTACACATATGATTTAGAATCGCTAACTTCAGGTAGACTTTGCTTGAGGACAAGCAAAAAACTAAGTGTAGGGTTATTTGTTATGCATAAATCATATCACATTTTTAGCATGTTTTTAGGCATAATTTAGGGTGAAATTGAGGGCAAATCGGTCTTAATTGTTTATTATTAACTCAATTTCACAGTTTTTATGATTTTGGAAGTGCTAGGTGAAAAGTAGAAGAAAATGGCAAATTTCAGGGCAAAACGCAAATTTTCATAAGTTCAGACTTTGAAACGCAAATTTATAAGATCAATAAATAAATTCTATGCATGCTATGAAAGGATGCATACTCACATTAATATTAGAGAAATGAACCAGAAATTCTACAAGTATCATACATCCTAATGAACACAAACTCATATTACCGAAAAGAAATAAAATGTAGAAAAGTGAGCACTAACCTTGAATCTTTTGGTTTATTGACGGCTGCAAATAAAGCTTGAAGGGAAGGAAAGGTTGTGTGTAGATAGGTTGAGATATAATGAGAGAAGGGAGTTGGGGCTTGGAGATATTTAAAGAGCACTTCTCGGGCGGTTACAAGAAAGGGAAAAGTTGTAACTCCTTTCCACTAAATTTGAATTTATTATTATTATATTATATATATATATATATAAGGAGTTATGTCTCTTGATAACTTCCCACTTCTCTTTCTCTTTGTCTTCTCAATTCACACGAAACCTCCACAAATATATACAATAAATACACTAACCTTTTTGGTCTCCCAACAAGTCCTAGATGTATGCCACCCATTGAAATTTTTGAAAATGAAAGGAACTAAGGCTGCTTGCATGAATAGCCGATTCATGGCAGTCCCTTGTTGAATGCCACCGACTGAAATTTGAAAATGAAATTGGAATAAGGCTGCATTGAATGGCTTTGTCAGTTTATGGCAGTCTGCTGCCACAGAATCTCTGCCGAGAGGCAGTGGTAAGTCCCATCTTGCTCCTTTTTCTTTTATATATACAGCCTTGACTCGCTTTGCTCTTTGACCGTAGGCATGTCTGCATTTACATGCAGAAAAGTACTGATAAGAAAGAAAGAGAAATTCAGGGTAATAAATGATACAATGAAAGTCTCATAGAGAGACAAAACCGAATCTGAAAATTTTGAAAAAGAATTAAGACTAAAAAGCCATTAATTCCACATTGAAGCACCTGAAAACAAAAGAACAACAATGAAAACAAATTAGGGAAAAGAAATCGGATGCTGAAAAATAAAAACAAGCAAGAAGAAATAAATCAAAAGAAAGAAATAAAAAAGAAATGCAATAAAATAATAAATGAAAGTGTTCACTTATAGATTGTGTTCGTGTCGGGTCCAATTAACTCCTTGGCATCGACAAGTGTTATAGGTGAAGAATTTTGCACAATGTCGCCTCCCCAATAGTGTTTCAACCTATGACCATTTATTTTGTATGCAGCACCATTTTTTCCTTTAACCAAAACCACTCCATAAGGTAGTACTTGTTCAGACGTAAATGGTTTTGACCATCTTGACTTCAATTTTCCAGGAAATAATCTTAACCTCGAATTGAATATAAGTACTTGTTGTCCAACTTCAAAATTCTTTACTTGGATGTGTTTATCATGCCATCTTTTAGTTTTTTTGTTTATATAACTTGGCATTCTCATATGAAAACAGTCTCAATTCATCCAATTCCGAGAGTTGCAGCATTCTTTTGTCCCTTGTAGCATTCATGTCTAGATTAAGCTGTTGCAATGCACAATATGCCTTATGCTCTAATTCTACCAGAAGATGGAAAGCTTTCCCAAAAACAAGTCTGTAAGGAGATATTCCAATTGAAGTCTTAAATGTTGTTCCGTAAGCCCACAGAGCACCATCCAGTCTTCTTGACCAGTCCTTTCTATTGGGATTAACCACCTTCTCAAGTATACCTTTGATGATCCGGTTGGACAATTCAACTTGCCCATTTGTTTGAGGATGATATGGTAGAGCAATTCTGTGACGAACATTGTATTTGGCTAGCATAACACCTAACCATTTATTGACAAAGTGAGAGCCTTCATTACTAATAATTGCTCTTGGAGTTCCAAAGCGTGTGAATATTTTTTCTAAGGAAGTTCATCACCACTTTGGAATCATTAGTGGGGAATGCTGCAGCTTCCACCCACTTGGATACATAGTCCACTGCCACTAAGATATAAGAATTCCCAAAAGAAGGGGGAAAGGGTCCCATGAAGTCAATACCACATACATTGAAAAGTTCAACTTCTAAGATATTAGTAAGGGGCATTTCTTTTCTTCGTGAGAGATTTCTGACCCTTTGGCAGCGGTCACACTTTGCCATGAATTCATAGCAATCTTTGAATAATGAAGGCCAAAAGAAACCAGATTGTAATACCTTTGCTGCTATTCTGGACCCTCCAAAATGTCCTCCACAAGGTGAGTTGTGACATTGAAACATAATATCCTCAATTTCATCGTCGTTAACACATCTTCGGATCATTTGGTCTGCACACTATTTGAATAGAAAGGGCTCCTCCCAAAAATAACTCTTCACATCATGAAGAACCTCTTCCGTTCTTGATATGAGAAATCTGGCGCCATTTCACCACTAGCCAGATAATTCGCAAAATCAGCATACCATGGCACTCCCATGTTAATTTCAACCACCAACAATCGCTCATCTAGAAAATGTTCATTAATAGGGATTTGAAATCCCTCTTATTGCTCCAGCCGAGACAGATGGTCATCTACTTGATTCTCTACTCCTTTCTTGTCTTTTATCTCTATATCAAACTCTTGTAGGAGTAGAATCCATCTAATGAGCCTTGGCTTCGAATCTTTCTTTGAGATCAAATATTTGATGGCGGAATGGTTGGTGTAGACTATCACTTTCGTGCCCACCAAATATGACCTGAATTTATCAAAGGTAAATACAATAGCAAGCAACTTTTTTTCAGTAACAGTATAATTTACTTGTGCTCCAGTGAGTGTCTTGCTGGCATAATAGATGGAATGAAACACTTTGTTTCTTCGCTGCCCCAAAACTGCACCAACTGCGTAGTCACTGGCATCAAACATCAGCTCAAAGGGTAAACTCCAGTCTAGTGCTACGATAATGGGGGTTGAGATCAGCTTTAGCTTCAACTCCTCAAATGTTGTGGCACATGCTACATCAAAAGAAAATACATTATCTTTTTCTAACAAGGTGCATAAGGGCTTTGATACCTTTGAAAAATCTTTGATAAATCTTCTATAGAAGCCCGCAAGCCCTAAAAACCTTCTAATGTGCTTCACAGTAGTAGGGATTGGCAACTTCTCAATCACCTCTATCTTTACTCTGTCCACTTCAAGGCAGTTCTATCAAACTCGGTGACCTAACACAATACCTTCACTAACCATGAAGTGACACTTTTCTCAATTGAGGACTAGGTTGGTGTCCTCACAACGTTTAAGTAGCTTGGCCAAATTTTCTAAGCATTCATCAAAAGAGTCCCCAAATATGGAGAAGTCATCCATGAAAACCTCTAAGTATTGCTCCACCATATCTGTGAAAATGGCCATCATACATCGTTGGAACATTACTGGAGTGATACATTCTGATTGGTATGCTAAAAGATAGGATTTATTTACCTATAATTAAGGACTGAGTCTTACTAACTGTCACTTTAGCATTCAATTGTTGTCACTTAATCAATCAGAACCTAAGGCAGAGTACCTATCGTGTAGCTAATTCTTGGAAAGTATCTACGATTTTAATTTATTAATATCGTACTCCCAGGAAACTAGTAACGACTTAGTAGCAACTATCCCTTAATCCTAACATTCACCTTATTCATTTAATTAATCAATCGATTAGCAATCTTTTGGAGATTGATTGGTGATCCCAATCACACATAACAAGCAATAAGCATTCAAGTGTAGACATGCATTCATCAATTTAAGCTCAGTTATTACAACTTGTTTAACCTTATCTTCGAACATTTTAGATATATCTTAATCTCTAAGGCAATTATGAAATGTAACCATCTGTTTACCATATCTGAGTTACCTGGTGTATTCACCCCTACCTTGGGATGATCCTTCTCATTTGTTATATTAAAGTATCTATGAATGGTCCCCTATGTCACTTCAGTATCATGCCACTTAATTGTAGGATTGGCCTAGCGTACAAACTTAGCTTTATTAGGGTACTCTACAAACATGGTGATTTGTTTTGTTATTTATCCTAATCTGGCAGACCTTTTACAGTCTGCTAAACTAAACTGGTTATGATTCAGACCTTGGTTAGGAGTTGTCTATAACCCTAATTTAATTTAAAAGGACACGACAGTTCAACATTCATAATGATAATTCTAGCTCTATGATCTTCCCGGGAAAATGGATAGCATCTCAAATTGTAAAACATGTATGATATATGAATTCAGTATCAAATATTTATCTAGATAAAATAAATCATAAACATATAGCAACTCGTCTAGGGGACCCAATATCATAAAGTAGTCACCGCTTTATGCAGGTCCAGCCGGCGCTGCAACTCCTGTATGCCTCTGATTGCTAGATCCTACTCTGCTCGACAGAGCCTTCGGGGAATGCTTCTTAGACCTAGTAGCAATTGCTTTACCTTACATACCGGGCTTAAGCAAATTGCCCTAATCTGACTAAGAACACGCACCTATCTCTCTCTTAGGATCTCCTAACGAAATCTCGGTATTCTGTGATACCAAAAACTGAACACTAATCTAATCAAATTCTCAAATACTGAGATAAACATTCAGAGATAAGAGAAAATGATGCACTCGAAGTCACTAAATAACTTGTATTGAGTGGTGAGAGATGATTTCAACTGAGGTAGGCCTAGGGTATTTATAGCAGGTTTTTGGAGCGAATTTCTCCAAAATGTTTGATGTGGGACAAGCTCTGGTGCTTGGGACGCCCGTCCCGGTGCTTTGATTGGGTCGAGATACCCGTCCCGAGCTTGGGATGCCCGTCCTAAATCCAGCTTTTCCAAAAATTGCACTTTTGCCCCAAAATTTAATGTTTTCATGCAATTTACTCCTGAAACTTCCAAAATCACAATTTATGCAATTTTATGTCAATTTGATTCAATTAAGATCAAATACATTCAAATATTGCCCTAATTTGTGTCAAAAAACATGCTAAAAGGTGATATGATTTGTGCATATCATGGAGCATTACACAGTCCGAATGGCATTCTTCTGAATGCGAAAGTACCATAAGGACAAGTAAAAGTCGTTTTGTCCTTGTCCTCTAGTGCTATAGCAAACTGGTTGTAACCAGAATAACCATCCAGAAAGCAATAATAGTCCCGTCCAGCTAACCTATCCAACATTTGATCAATGAAAGACAGTAGGAAGTGGTCTTTTCTTGTGGCTTTGTTAAGCTTCTTGTAATCCATGCAAATTCTCCATCCCGTGACAGTTCTTGTGGGAATTAATTCATTATCTTCATTTTCCACCACAGTAATTTCCCCTTTCTTGGCACACACTGTACAGGACTTACCCAAGAGCTGTCAGAGATAGGATAAATATTGCCAAAATCTAACCACTTAATGAATTGTTCCTTCACCACTTCCTTCATAATTGGATTTAATCTTCTTTGCCCTTCAATTGAATTTTTGGAATTATCTTCCAAAATGATCTTATGCATGCATAAGGTTGGACTTATACCTTTGATGTCAGCTATGGTCCAGCCTATAGCCCTCTTATGCTGTTGCAAAACTCCAAGCAGTTTCTCCTCCTGCTCCGCACTCAGCGATGCTGAAATAATCACAGGAAGTGTAGATTCTGCCCCCAGAAATCCATACTTTAGATGATGCGACAATGATTTTAATTCTAGCTTTGGTGGTTCTTCCACAGAAGGTTTAGTCACTTTAAAATCCCTAGAAGACAAATCCAAGGATTCAAATTGAGCTCTAAATTTGAAGCCTTGAGAGTTTGCTTCTAACTATGCTGAATATTCATCATCCTCCTCATTGCCATCATCATGCAAGTTTTCCTCCATCAACACTCTCTCCAATGCATCATCTCCATACTTCTTTTGCTCCTCCTCCTTCTCCGTCAAAGAATCAATGGCAGACACTTGAAAACAATCCTCACCTTCGTCATGAAATTTTATGGCTTTGAATACATTGAATGTGTCTTTATCATCTTGAACTCTCATCGTGAGTTCACCCTTTTGTACATCAATGAGAGTCCTTCATGTAGCAAGGAAAGGTCTCCCCAAAATGATAGGAACATCTCTATCTACTTCATAGTCAAGAACAATAAAGTTAATGGGAAAAATAAACCTATCCACTCTTACCAAGATATCCTCAATTTTACCGTCCGAATGGGCAATAGACCGGTCTGCTAGTTGCAGTGTTACTTTTGTAGGTCTTACCTCACCAATGCCTAATTGTTTAAACATTGACATAGGCATAGGTTATCCTGGATCACACAAAGTCATGCCACAATATGAGTCTCCAATAGAACAAGGAAGGTTAAAGCTCCCTGGATCTTTCATTTTAGGGGGCAGCTTATCCTGCAAAAGAAACTACATTCCTTGGTTAGTGAAACAATTTCATACTCACCCAACCTTCTTTTCTTTGCAAGGATATCCTTCATGAATTTAGCATAGTTGGGCATTTGCTCGATTGCTTCTACTAAGGTAATGTTGATGTGCAGCTATTTCAAAATGTCTAAAAATTTCTTGAACTGCTCATCCTGCTTCTTCTTAGCAAATCTCTGTGGAAAAGGCATTCCCTGTTGCACTGGTTTGCTCTCTAGAACTTTGCTTTGCTGTGGCACAAATGATGTTGCAGCATCGGGCTCCACTCTGGCGGGTTCAGCTACTGGAATCTCCTCTTCTTTATCCTCCTTGATGGGCTCATTGGATTTCTCTATTGCCCCAGGTTTGATTCTTGGTTCATCCAGTACTTTTTCACTCCGTAGTGTCACTACCTTGCAATGCTCCTTTCCATCCTTTCTAGGATTCTCGGTATCACTTGGAAGTGAACCTTGTGGTCTATTCTTTATTTCTTGGGCCAATTGCCCCATCTGGTTTTCAAGGTTTCTTACCATGGATGACAAGCCTTGAATGGTTGTTTCTGTCCTTGCCATAAAATCTTTGATCATACTCTCTAATGAACTTGTAGGTGGTGATTGTTGTTGAGGCCTTTGTTGTTGTTGAAGTTGTTATTATTGCTACTAGGGGTATTGTTGTTGCTGGAACATTGGCCTCTAGTTCATAACTTGGCTGTTTTGCATCCCTTGGTCTCTCCAAGAAAAGTTGGGATGCTGCCGCCAAGTAGGTATGTAGGAAATTGACTGCAAACCAATGCCGCTGTTCTGGTTCCCCATGTAGCATACTGATGCTGGATTGTGGATGCAGTCCTCAAAAGAATGTCCTTCACCACAATAAACACAGCAAGCATCTTGTACTTGGCTTACATTGGACTGAATTGACTGTTCAGCCATCTGCCCGCCATGCTATTGCATACTCATTGTTTTCAGCATGTTGGACATGGATGAAATTTGAGCTGAAAGTGAAGTGAATGTATCTAACTCCAAAACTCCAGCCACTCTTCTTCCACTAGGAAGTCTAGTTGTAGGCCATTGATAGTTGTTGTTGGCAATTCTCTCAATCAGTTCATATGCTTCGTTGTATGTCTTTTCCAATAATGCACCATTTGCTGAACCATCAACTATCATCCGTGTGTGTGCATTTAACCCATTGTAGAATGTTTCCATATGAATGCAGTGTGGGATTCCGTGGTGTGGGCATCTTCTTAACAACTCCTTAAATGTTTCCCATGCCTCGTACAAAGATTCTTCTTCTAGTTGGTGAAAAGAAGTAATTTCATTTCTCAACCTTGTATTTTTTGTTGGAGGAAAATACTTCATCAAAAATCTTTCAGTGAGCTGCTGCCATGTAGTCACACTACCAGAGGGTAGAGAGTTAAATCATGCTCTAGCTTTATCTCTTAGAGAATACGGAAATAATTTCAGCCTCAAAGCATCATCTGAAACCACTGTTAACTTAAAGCAGTCACTTACTTCCATGAATAATCGCAGGTGCAATTGTGAATCTTCAGGTGGTAATCCACCAAATTGCCCTACTGTTTGTAGCATCTGAAACATCACTGGTTTCAGCTCAAACTGTGCTGCAGCAATTTCTGGTCACATAATGCTTGGGTTCAGCTCATTGAACATACGGACAGCATACTGTCGGATAGCATGGTCCCTATCATCTGCCATTACTACAGGAATATAGATGGGTTCAGTTTGAATGACTCGTTGTTCTGCCATTTTCTCCTTATCTGTAGTTTGCTTCTTATTTCTTAACGCTTTAGTTGTTCTCTCAATTTTTGGATCTAGTGGCAGCAATGTAGATTGAGAGTCCTTTCGCGTTTTACTCATGCAAAATCTGCACACGTTAAGAAATAAATGATATACACAAGATGAAAATTAACAAATGATGAATCTCAATAATTCACAAATAAAATTCAGCCTTTGTACAAATATCCTTCACTCATACACAAATTCAATAGACTTTTAAGCACAAGTATGAGCACACAAAAACATAAAAATAAAAGTAACCAAATGCAAACAATAAAATATTCACAAACAATTGACTCTAAAGTCCCCGGCAACGATGCAAAAAACTTGTTGCTTTGTGTGCGTGTGTCACAAATTGTAAAGATATGAAAATGAAATAATTCAACGCAATCTTAACAAGTGCAAGTATACATCGGTCAACAAGTAATATATGTACCTAAGTACAAGATTATTGATCCCACAAGGACTAAGTATGCTAATTAAGAATGTAAACGTGATTGTGCAAATGATTGTCCAAACCATACAAATAATGATGATGAGGATGATCTAATGCTATGGCAAAGTAAATCTAATCTAAATGTTAGATGATAGCCTAATAGAGATAACCACGAGAGCAATATAGGTAATAAAATGCTGGAGGCATACGGGCCTAAACTGTAAGTACAAACTAGAAGTGAATCAAAACCCACCAAAAAATGCTCTCAGATCTCATATCAATGCTACATCGATCTGGTTAAAACCAGATTACTTGACGTACTAGTTTAGAGCACAAATACCATCGTCTCATGGAGTACGACGTACCGTGGTCTAAAGCAACATTAGTCAGGAGATTTGGTCATGTCCCCTGCAGTATTGAGCGCGCGGTCATGCGTCTCAAGCTAATACCAATTAATTATCTTGTCAACTAGCTCCTGTTTCTTTCAAATGATAGATACTAGTTCAATGTGCAATTTGGACAGTCATAACCTCAAATAACACTAAGCATTTAAGTAATCAAGTGAGTAAATCAAGCATGCCCTATACAAGTATTGATCATAACAAACTGAGTACAATGTCACATCATATTCATCAGCATTTATAGTAGTGTAAAATTCTGTTCATACTCAACTAAACAATGGCAATTTTAGATTATAATTTGTGCCTTACAATGCTGGAAACAACAAAGTACAAAGGTTAAAGTAATGGACAAGAAACCCCTAAGGTCTTAGCAAGTAATTCTAACCCAAAACACATTTAATTAACCTAAGTGCTTTTCAAATTCATACCCAAAATTAAAGTATAAATTCATAACAAACAGTGTATAAAATGCAGAAATGAAGAGAAAGTTACTATGGTCTTAGATCACTTTCTGCCCAAATCGATTAAATCACAAAACCCACTGATTTCCTCTTCTGAATTGAACCGCCACTTCCTTCTTTGCTCAGCCCGTGAATTTCCTTAGCAAATTCCCCTTCTTCCTCTCGGGTTTCTCTCTACAAGAAGGTTAAAAACGTTAGTCTACTGCCTATTCTGTATAGCCGACTCTATGATGTATCTCTCTATGTGTGCCGACCTCTCCTCCTCGGGTTTTCCTTCTTGTATTTTATATATCTCTTTGATCTCCCCCTTAATTCCTTTTCTCTTCTCCCGAATTTTTCCATTTTCTCTCCAGAATTTTCCACAAACCTACAACTGTCCATCCTTTGTTTTATTGTTTTCTCTTTCCATGGTGAATCATCATGCCAGCTGGAATTGAATTGGAATATCAGTGTATACCTATATATATATATATACATACATACATATATATATATATATATATATATATATATATATATATAGTTGGATAGAACAAATTCCCTCTGCCCGTTTTGTTTCTTCCTTGCGTGAAATCAGAATTCCTTCTGCCCATTTTGTCTCTTTCTTTCGTGAAATCAGCAACTGAGCGACTTGCTGGATTTTTGTTTGGCAATTTGCATATATATAAGACAAAAATTCCTCTTTATACAATTCAATTTCCCTCAATTAAATCAGCCATTAATCTCCAATTCCTCCCACGACTTCCTTCTCAATCGGTCAATTTCCATTTTTCCAATCTCCAATTTTTCTTTCACCAATTTCAACTAGCCAAATTCCCTTTTTACCCTTGGCAATTAAAGCCAAAACACCATGTATAACCTTGCACAAATTTCAACTTTAACAATTAACTTTAATTATAACTAAATTCTAGAATTTCTTCAAGTAAAATGGCGGTTTTTAACGAATAATCCACAAAATCAAAATTGGGAAGAGAAATATGCACATTAACAAAATCTAACCCTGATATGCATAAATCATATCACTTTTTAGCATGTTTTTAGGCACAAATTAGGGCAAGATTGGGAATAAATCATTCTTAATTGATTGATATTAACGCATTTTCGCATAATTTGTGATTTTGGAAGTTTCAGGTGAAATGTGCAAGAAAATAGCAAATATTGAGGCAAAAATGTGATTTTCAGAACTTTTTAGTTCAGGACGGGTGTCCCGACCCGATCAACAGACTAGGGACGGGCGTCCTGACCCAGTCAAAGCACCAAGATGGGTGTCCTGGACCTAGGACAAGCGTCCTGGACCTAGGACAAGCGTCCTGACCCGATCAACAGACTCGGGATGAGCGTCCCGAGCATCAGTGCAGAGTCCCACATCGAATTTCACTGAGAAAATTACTCAGTTTCACTGCTATAAATACCTCAGGCCTTCTACAGTTGTAATCATCCCTCTTCACTCGATCTGAATCATTTAGTGACTTCAAGTATACATTTTTCTACTATATACAAGTCATTCAGTGATTTCAGGTGTTTCACACAAGTAGTTTAGTATACGAGAGTCTTTCGTTTTCTTTGCTTTCTGAGTGCTTATCTCATAATCTTAGAATCCGACTAGATAGGTTTCGTATTTGGTGTTCATAGAATACCTAAGATTTCGTTAGGAGATCCTAAGAGGGCATTAGGTGAGCGAAGAGCTAGTTAACAGGGCTTTGCTTAAGCCCAGGACGTAAGGTAAAGCAATTGCTACTAGGCTAAGGAAGCGTTCTCCGAGGTTATGTCAAGCAGAGTCGGGTCAAGCAGTCCAGGATATACAAGTAGTTGCTCCATCGGTGGACCTGATAAAGTGTGAATACTTTATGGTGGTGGTTCCCTAGATCCTCTCTGTATATTATGTATTGTGTTTGTCTAAAGATTTGTTTGAATACCAAATTATGATGATATGTATATGTGTTTTGTGATATGCATAAATCATATCACATTTTTGGCATGTTTTTAGGCATGATTTAGGGTGAAATTGAGGGTAAATTGGTCTTAATTGTTCATTATTAACTCAATTTCATAGTTTTTATGATTTTGGAAGTGTCAGGTGAAAAGTGGAAGAAAATGGCAAATTTCGGGGCAAAAACGCAATTTTTCGGAAGTTTGGACTTCGGGGAGGGCGTCCCGATTTAGGACGGGCGTCCTGACCTGGTCAACAGGTTGGGACGGGCATCCAGGACTCGGGACGGCCGTCCTGACCTGGTCAACAGACCGGGACGGGCGTCCCAATCTGGGACGGGCATCCCGAACCAGAAAGTCAAGTCCCACATCGAATTTTTGAGAGAAAATCACTCCAGAAAGCTGCTATAAATACCCCAGGCCTTCCTCAGTTGAATTCATCCCTCTCCACTCGATCTGAGTCATTCAGTGGTTTCCAGTGTACAATTCTCGAGTACACAACTCACTCGGATACTCAGATTTCAGTAGAAGTTTTCTTTCTTTCCTTTTTGTGTTTTTGTTTTTCTAGTTTCTGAGAAATAGTCTCAGATCCTAGGGTTTGATAGATAGGTTCATTTCTGGTATTCATAGAATACCCGGGATTTCGTTAGGAGATCCTAAGAGGGCTCTAGGCGTTCGAAGAGTCAGTGCATAGGGCTGGGCTTAAGCTGGGTATTAAGGTAAAGCCCATTTACTAGGCTGAGGAAGCGTCCTCCGAAGGTTCTGGCGAGCAGAGTCAGGTCAAGCAGTACGACATATATAGCAGTACGCTCCAACGGCGTGACTACGTAAAGGGCAAGCGGCATGATCCCCGAAGTGACATAGGCTTTCATAGTTGTCTTTAGTAGTAACCGTGAGTAGGGCCGTTTACCTTGGCGATGGGGCGGTATATCAGATTGCTCAGATGTGGTACACCTTTGGACTTAGAACATAGTTGCAATCCAGGCTAAGATATATCTAAAATACTCGAAGATAGGTCAATCAACATATAGGAACAATATAACATAGAATCAGAACTTTGTCTATAAACACTTTTAGGCTTAATTAAACTTAAACCTAGTGGAGAATGGATCACCCTCTCATCAAAGTCATTCATGAAGATTGCATAACTGGATCATAAGATAGGAGTTAGGATAAAAGGCTAGTTACTACTAAGCCGTTACCACTTCCTTGGGAGTACGATAATTATTTAATAAAATCGTAGATACTTTCCAACATACTAGCTACACGATAGGTACTCTGCCTTAGGTTCTGGCTGATTAAGTGACACCTTAGAGACTAAATGTGACAATTAGTCAATCACAATCCTTAATTACTCATAATCAACATAGGGTAAAATAACACCTATTTAGCATATCAACCGGAACGCATCAGATTTTTGGCGTCGTTGCCGGGGAAATATCATAATAAATTTAGGATTCCTGATCAAAATTCTAGAGGCTTATGATAGGTAACGGTAGTAACCTAGACCTCAAACCTACTCTTATCTTACACTAGTTAGACAATCACTTTCCGAAATATAGGGTTATCATAACTAATTAATTTTAGATGTTATCTGGAATTAAGATACTTAGGATAATCAAATTTTAGAAAATCATTCTAAAACCATATTGAGGGAATTTAAGCGCTTTCGAAATATATAAAAAGAAAAAAAAATTTTAAAATTCAAAATCCGAAAAAAATTGTACTTTTCTTGTTCAATGGTAAGTTGTTTTTTTCCCTATCTTTTATGTTATTTCCCTTTCGTAATTGAATAGTTGTTTTTTTTTCTTCTCCTTTTCCGAATTCTTAATTTTTCACTTTCCCTGTAACCCCACTAACCAGTTTGCTCAGGCTAAAACTTATTCTTCTCTGTAGTTGCATGACTCGAACATCAGAAGCTAACCTTGAAACACCAGTTGAGAATCCTGAACGTCTCATTCGTACAGCTAATAGGCGAAGAACAGAGATGGCTGCTGAAAGACCTACTCTCGAATCCTACATCCAGCCTCAGACTGTTCCAGTATCATCTGCCATCCAAATCCCTGGGAACCCTCGCTATTTTCTTAAACCGAATGTGATCCAGCTGATTATAAATCGGGTTCAGTTTGGAGGAACTGCAGCCAAAAATCCGCTGGAACACCTATCTAATTTCTCTTCTCTCTGCGAAGGCCTCAAGGGAGATCATACTGCAGAAGTAACTAAAATCAACCTTTTTCCCTACTTACTGAGGGACAGAGCAAAGAGATGGTTGGCCCAGCTACCTACTAACTCCATCACCTCTTGGGACGAGTTAAGCAAAGCCTTCCTAGAAGAGTACTACTCTGCAGCAAGAGTCCTAGAATATCGAAGGGCTCTGTCTAGTTTCACTCAAGCTGCTGATGAGACAGTGATCGAAGCTTGGGATAGATTCAAGGAGCTACTCAGGCATTGCCCCCAACATGGACTTACCGAGGCATTGCTGATTCAGCAATTTTACGGGGGTATGTCAGACATGGGTAAGCAAATTCTTGATGGACTCAATCCCCAGAGCGGTTTCAATGGAATGAGTGATGTAGATGCTAGAAACGCTCTGGAGAGACTCTACAAGAATAGCAAGAACTGGCGCAGAAGTGGCCGAGCTAAGAAGCAACCAGTAAATGCAGTCGTTGCCTCCACTGATGATCAATTTGAGGCACTGAAGGCCAGCATTACTAATCAGCTGAATGCCTTCCAACAAGGGAAAAGCGTTCGTCAGTATACCAAGTCTGCGAATTTTGCCAAGGACCACATTTCAGTGGAGATTGTTATGGTAATGGGATATTAACTATTCCAGAGAATATGGAACAAGTGGACGCAGTGAATTCTGCTCCTATAGGAAATACCTACAATCCCACTTGGAAGAACCATCCGAGATTTGGCTGGAGAAACAATTCCGGGACTACTAACTTCCAGAAAAGAGTACCTCAGCAACTGCCATATCCGTAGAACCAGCAAGTCGCTCTGCCTGCACCAAGGAACTACATTGTTCCAACTGACCCATGCAAGAATTCAGAGACATGCTGAAGAGCATTTCCGACTCTAACAAGGAAATGATAGAGTCCAACAGGATCCAAGCTCACGCAGAAAGAATCCAACAGAACGAGAATAGACAGAAGCAGACCGAGCAAACAATCAGAAACACACAAGCTGCTATACAAACTTTAGAGAGACAAATGGGTCAGCTATCCACCCATTTCTCTCACAGGTCCCAGGGAACGCTACCAAGCAACACTGAGACCAACCCTCAAACTGAATGCAAGACTATCACTCTAAGATCTGGTAAAATTCTATCTCCATCTCCACCCAAACCATCTGACCCTCCTATTCTTGTGCAGGAACCAGAAGAAGGCTCCAAGGACCCAACGCCGACGGATGTCGAAATCGAAGTAGCAAGGAAAGGGAAGACGGAGTTTATTCCTGAGTACCGGCCAAAAGTACCTTACCCTGCCAGACTTATGCACAATAAAGATAAGGAGCAATTTGAAAAGTTTCTTAAGAATTTTAGTCAGATTCATGTTAATTTACCTTTACTTGATGTTATTTCTGAAATGCCAAAGTATGCTAAGTTTTTAAAAGAAGTTGTTAGTAATAAAAGAAAATTTGACATGGACAAGGTGGTTCTTAATGAAGAATGTTCGGCGGTCCTGTTGAATAAACTACCGTCTAAACAGAAAGATCCTGGTTGTTTTACCTTGCCATGTACAATTGGAAATATTACTAACATGCATGCATTAGCAGACTTAGGAGCTAGTATTAATCTTATGCCATCTAGTTTATTTGATAAATTAGGATTGCATGATTTGAAAACGACTAGGATGTGCATACAACTTGCAGATAGGACAGTCAAAATCCCCAAGGAATAATTGAAGATCTCTTAGTAAAGGTCGGAAAATTTGTGTTTCCTGTGGATTTTGTTGTCATGGATATGAATGGGGAAGGAGGAGTGCCCCTGATCCTAGGTCGACCATTTCTAGCTACCTCAAAAGCATTAATAGACGTCAGTAATGGTCAAATCAAGTTAAGGGTAGGAAATGATGACATCACTTTTGATCTAAATGAAACCCTTAGGTATCCCATGCATTTAGATGATACTTGTTTTTGTGTGGATGCCATGGAACACTTGATTGCAATTAACGTGACAGACCTATGCTCAAACTATCAAGTCTAAGTGAGGACTCCCTAGAATTAGAGGAGCCTGAACTTAGCTCTTCTGAAAATGAAATACTTCTGATAGTTTCACTGAGATAGGTGATGATGAGATGAAGAAAGAACGAACCTCGTTTGAAGATCCACCAGACTTGGAGCTGAAGGAACTACCCACTCATCTGTGCTACGAATTCCTAGATGACAACAAGAAACTTCCCATTATTCTTGCAGCTGATCTGACTGCAGAACAAAGGAAGCGACTGTGGACATGTGCAGAAAGTATAGAAGAGCCTTTGCCTACAAAATTGCAGACATCCCAGGTATTAATCCAAGCTTTTGTTCGCATAAGATTCTTCTAGAAAATGAGTATAAGCCATGTGTGCAACCTCAAAGGAGGTTGAATCCTAATGTGTGTGATGTTGTTAAGAAAGAAGTCATTAAACTAGATGCAGGACTTATCTACCCTATCTCAGATAGTGAGTGGGTAAGCCCTGCAGGTAGTACCTAAGAAAGGCGGTATAACAGTTGTTAGGAATGAGCATAATGAACTAATCCCTACAGAACTGTAACTGGTCATCGTGTATGCATAGACTATAGAAAACTAAATACGGCCACACGAAAAGATCACTTTCCCCTTCCTTTTATTGACCAAATGTTAGAAAGATTATCTGGACACATGTTTTATTGCTTTCTTGATGGGTTTTCTGGTTATTTTCAAATTCCTATTTCCCCTGAGGACCAGCATAAAACTACTTCACATGCCCTTTTGGAACATTTGCATATAGAAGGATGCCTTTTGGTTTTGTAATGCACCTGCTACATTTCAACGTTGTATGACTGCTATCTTTGAGGACATGTTAGGAAAATCTATGGAAGTATTTATGGATGACTTTTCTGTTTTTGGTAATTCATTTGAGGTTTGTCTAAAGAACTTGGAGTTAATGTTGAAACGTTGTAAAAATCTAACCTGGTTTTAAATTGGGAAAAATGCCACTTCATGGTAAAGAGGGAATCGTTTTAGGACATAAGATCTCACACCTAGGTATGGAAGTAGATAAGGCAAAATTGAAGTTATTTCGAAACTACCTCCTCCCAAAAATGTGAGAGCCGTTAGAAGTTTTTTGGGACACGCTGGCTTTTCGTAGGTTTATAAAAGATTTTTCATAATAGCCAGGCCGTTGACCAATTTACTCGGAAAAGATGTTCCATTTGTCTTGATGAAAAATGTCTAAAACTTTTAATAGACTTAAGGAACTTTTAACCACTGCACCTATCATGACATCACCCGACTGGAGTCTACCTTTTGAGCTTATGTGTGATGCTAGTGACTATGCAGTAGGAGTAGTTTTAGGACAAAGACATGATAAGAAATTTCATGTAATATATTATGCTAGTAAAACCTTAACTGATGCTCAGGAAAATTACACTACGACAGAAAAGGAATTATTAGTAGTAGTATATGCATTTGATAAGTTCCGATCTTATCTAGTCCTGTCTAAAACTATTGTTTATACTGATCATTCTGCACTAAAATACTTGTTCAATAAAACCGACGCAAAACCAAGATTAATTAGATGGGTTTTATTGCTTCAAGAATTTGACATAGAAATTTGGGATAAGAAAGGGGCAGAAAACCTAGCCGCAGACCACCTGTCCAGGCTAGAGAATCCGACCCTAGAAGCCATTGATTAAACAATCATATCTGATAAATTCCCGGATGAGAGTCTATGTGCATTGTCTGCTATTTTCTCACCCCCTTGGTTTGAAGATATAGCAAATTACTTGGCAGCCCGGACTCTCCCTAGTGATATCAAGACTCAACAAAGAAATAAATTCGTTGCTGACCTGAAATATTACTATTAGGAAGATCCTTTTTCTATTTCGAATATGTGCAGACCAGATGATCAGAAGATGTGTCTCTCAAGAAGAAGGTTTCCAAATTCTGGAACACTGCCACTGCGAACCAACAGGTGGTCACTTAGCTACAGCTAATACCGCCCGAAAAGTATTAGAAGCAGGCTTCTACTGGCCTACCATATTCAAGGATGCCGCAGCATTCACAGGATCATGCGATGCCTGTCAGAAAACTGGAACCATTTCTTCTCGAGACAGTCTGCCCCAACAGGTAATTCAAAGTGTAGAAATATTTGACATATGGGGTATAGACTTCATGGGTCCATTCCCTCCCTCTTTTGGTAAGCAGTACATCATAGTAGCTGTGGAATATTAACTCTCAATTACAGAAGGTACTTCAGTAGTACGGAGTTCATCATCGCATTTCCATAGCCTACCATCCCCAAACTAATGGACAGGCTGAGGTAACCAATAGGGGAATAAAGAGAATCTTAGAAAAGACTGTGGGTGTTAACCGTAAGGATTGGGCCAATAAGCTGGAGGACGCATTATGGGCCTTCCGTACAGCACACAAGACCACTACGGGATTCTCCCCCTATCGACTAGTCTATGGAAAAGCATGTCACCTTCCGGTCGAACTTGAACACAGAGCTTATTAGGCGATATAAAAATGCAACCTCGACGATAATTTAACTAAGGAACGCCGGATTCTACAACTCAATGAATTGGATGAGTGGAGGCTCAAAGCCTATGAAAACTCACACCAATTCAAGATGACAAGTAAACTCTGGCATGACAGGCGACTCAGAACCCAAAAGAATTTTGAACCAGGAGATAAGGTATTGCTATACAACTCACGGTTAAAATTGTTCCCAGGAAAGCTGCGTAGCTGTTGGTCAGGACCGTTCACAATCACGAAAGTATCACCTTTCGGAGCATGTGACATCATGGATTCTGACGACATTATTCAAAAAGTAAATGGACAACGCCTAAAGATTTACAGAGAGCCGTTTGACTCGTCCGAGCAGACTGTGGACCTCACAGAATAAGGGAGTATCTCTTTCATTCTATTTCTTACTTTGTTATTTCTTTCAGTAATTTATGTTCCTTCTTACCCGTAGTTAGTTGAATAAGTGTGGGGTAAGAACTCTTTTTGTTTGTTTTGTTTCTTGTTTTCAAATAAGTGTGTGGTAGTTTAGCTATGCATGAACACTGAGGACAATGTCAGACTTAAGTGTGAGGTAGCAGTGCACAGTGCACTGTAGTGAAATTTTTGCATGATTTTGCTTGTTTTCCCCATATTTTCACACCCTTCCAAAAAAATTTCAAAATTTTTCATTCTTTCAGACTTCTAAATGCAGTATGATTGGTTACACATTGCTTATGTCTATGATATGTAGGTAGAATGTTATGGTTAGTAGGAGGCAATGTGATAGCTATCTTGAACTAATTGATTAGGAATAGGGAATTCCTGATAACTGAGCACAACTCTTTGTCTGGATTAGAGACCTCAGCCAATTACCTTTTCAAGACTTAACTAGATAAAATTAGACCAGTTGTGGATGTTTTGACAATTAGAATGACTAGATGAGACTCTGAGCTAAAAGTGAAAAGAAATAAAAGAAAGTTAATTAAATAAGGGTAGTTTGCCAGTGGCCTTCGCTACTTGAGCACCACTCCTTCGGGGAACTTAAAGCCTGATGCCCTAAGGTCGTGTAGGTCTGGGAATCATCGGAGTGGGACTCGCTACATGGGTAGTTGAAGTTGACGTGTTCTAAGCAGACTCAAAATACCCTACGTCTATAAAGAAAATCCATAAATGCTAAATCATTAAAAATATGATCACCAAGGCTCAGAACTCAAAAAGTTGCCTTTTGATATTATGTCTAGCAACATGGTCGAGATATTATCTGGTAATAGTTAAGACAAGAGTATATTGTGTTGACTATCTGGTCTAGACTAGTACACACACTACACATCAGGAAGACCTTGTGACTAAGAAAGGAGTTCAACCTAGTTGTTAAGTTGTTTTCTGCTTGACTATAACAATCTGCTAGAGACATTTGAGACCTTGTCATAGCAGCCTGACCAGTCAGACCTGTTTTAAGAATTGTCTGAATAAATATTTGGAATAAAAACATGGGTAGGAATTTAAGTGACTGCACTATGATTTAGAATCACTAACTTCAAGTAGACTTTGCTTGAGGACAAGCAAAAAGCTAAGTGTGGGGTTATATGATATGCATAAATCATATCACATTTTTAGCATGTTTTTAAGCATGATTTAGGGTGAAATTGGGGGTAAATTGGTCTTAATTGTTCATTATTAACTCAATTTCACAGTTTTTATGATTTTGGAAGTGTCAAGTGAAAAGTGGAATAAAATGGCAAATTTAGGGGCAAAAACGCAATTTTTCGGAAGTTTGGACTTCGGGGAGGGCGTCCCGATTTAGGACAGGTGTCCTGACCTGGTCAACAGGTCGGGACGGGCGTCCAGGACTCGGGACGGCCGTCCTGACTTGGTCAACAGACCGGGACAGGCATCCCAATCCGGGACGGGCGTCCAGAACCAGAAAGTCAAGTCCCACATCGAATTTTTGAGAGAAAATCACTCCAGAAAGCTGCTATAAATACCCCAGGCCTTCCTCTGTTGAATTCATCCATCTCCACTCGATCTGATTCATTCAGTGGTTTCCAGTGTACAATTCTCGAGTACACAACTCACTCGGAGACTGAGATTTCAGTAGAAGTTTTCTTTCTTTGCTTTTTGTGTTTTCGTTTTTCTAGTTTCTGAGAAATAGTCTCAGATCCTAGGGTTTGATAGATAGGTTCATTTCTGGTATTCATAGAATACCCGGGATTTCGTTAGAGATCCTAAGAGGGCTCTAGGTGTTCGAAGAGTCAGTGCATAGGGCTGGGCTTAAGTTGGGTATTAAGGTAAAGCCCAGTTACTAGGCTGAGGAAGCGTCCTCCGAAGGTTCTGGCGAGCAGAGTCGGGTCAAGCAGTATGACATATATAGCAGTACGCTCCAACGGTGTGACTACGTAAAGGGTGATTTCTTTATGGCATCAGTCCCCCCACTGTCCCTCTCTTTATATGTTGTTACTGTGTTTGTCCAAATACTGATTTGAATACGAGATTATGATTATTATGAATATTTGTTTATATGTTGAAGTTGTTATATTTTTCCGGAAATAGCCACCTGCTTAAATATTCATTATGTCTGCATGTCTGCATTTCTTTTAAACTAAAATTAGGGTTATAGACAATTCCTAACCACGGTCTATTCATATCCTGTTTAGTTTAACAGGCATCAATTAGTATTGGTGTCTGCCATACTAGATAAAATAACCTGCAGAACACCCTGTTCGTTAGAGTAGTCTAGGTAGGCTAAGTAGAGCGTTTATGCCTGCGGTTATGGGCAAGCGGCATGATCCCCGAAGTGACATAGGCTTTCATAGCTGTCTTTAGTAGTAACCGTGAGTAGGGCCGTTTACCTTGGCGATGGGGCGGTATATCAGATTGCTCAGATGTGGTACACCTTTGGACTCAGAACATAGTTGCAATCCAGGCTAAGATATATCTAAAATACTTGAAGATAGGTCAATCAACATATAGGAACAATATTACATAGAATCAGAACTTTGTCTATAAACACTTTTAGGCTTAATTAAACTTAAACCTATTGGAGAATGGATCACCCTCTCATCAAAGTCATTGATGAAGATTGCATAACTGGATCATAAGATAGGAGTTAGGATAAAAGTCTAGTTACTACTAAGCCGTTACCACTTCCCTGGGAGTACGATAATTATTTAATAAAATTGTAGATACTTTCCAACATACTAGCTACACGATAGGTGATGGAGTTCCGACCGATGTGCTAAATAGGTGTTATTTTACCCTATGTTGATTATGAATAATTAAGGACTGTGATTGACTAATTGTCACATTTAGTCTCTATGGTGTCACTTAATCAGCCAGAACCTAAGGCAGAGTACCTATCGTGTAGCTAGTCTGTTGGAAAGTATCTACGATTTTATTAAATAAATATCGTACTCCCAGGGAAGTGGCAACGGCTGAGTAGTAACTAGCCTTTTATCTTAACTCCTATCTTATGATCCAGTTATGCAATCTTCATCAAATACTTTGATGAGAGGGTGATCCGTTCTCCACTAGGTTTAAGTCTAATTAATCCTAGAAGTGTTTTATAGATGAGTCCTGATTCTATGTTATACGGTTCCTATATGTTGATTGACCTATCTTCGAGTATTTTAGATGCATCTTAGCCTGGATTGCAACTATGTTCTGTGTCTAAAGGCGTACCACATCCGAGGTCTCTAATAAACTGCCCTACCTTAATGACGGCCCTACTCACGGTTTGGGACGAAGGCATCCATGAAAGCCCTATGTCACTTCGGGGATCATACCGCTTGCCCTAGCCGCCGGCATAATCGGACTCAGCTCGGCCCCTACCTAGACTACTTTAACAGGCAGGGTGTTCAACATGTTATTTTATCTAGCATGGCAGACACCAATACTAATTGATGCCTATTAAACTAAATAGGTTATGATTAGACCGTGGTTAGGAATTGTCTATAACCCTAACTTTAGTTTAAAAGAGCACATTAAACATGCAGACATAGTGAATATTTAGCAGGTGGCTATTTCCGGAAAAACATAATAACGTCAACATATGAAACAACTATTCATAAAAATCGTAATCTGATATTCATAATAAGTATTTAGGACAAAACAATAACAACATATAAGAGAGGGGTATGGGGACTGATGCCATAAAGAAATCACCCTTTACTTAGTCTCGCCGACAGAGCGTACTGCTGTATATGTTGTATTGCTCGCCCTGACTCTGCTCACCAGAACCTTTGGAGGACGCTTCCTCAGCCTAGTAACTGGGCTTTACCTTAATACCCAGCTTAAGCCCAGCCCTGTGGACTGACTCTTCGAACGCCTAGAGCCCTCTTAGGATCTCCTAACGAAATCCCGGGTATTCTATGAATACTAGATACGAACCTATCTATAGAAACCTAAGATCTGAGACTATTTCTCAGAAACTAAAACAAAACACTAATAAGAAAGAAAACTGAGATCCGAGTCTCTGAGTGAGTTGTGTACTAGAGAATTGTACACTGGACACCACTAAATGACTCAGATCGAGTGGAGAGGAATGAATTCAACTGCTGGAGGCCTGGGGTATTTATAGCAGCTTCCTGGAGTGAAAATTTCTAAAAAATTCGATGTGGGACAGCTTCTGGCGGCTCGGGACGCCCGTCCCGGATTGGGACGCCCGTCCCGGGTCCTGGACGCCCGTCTAGATGCCTTGACTTGGTCGGGACGCACGTCCCGGCTTCAGGACGCCCGTCCCGACCCTTTGACCGGGTCAATATTTCCAAAAATTGCGTTTTTGCCCCAAAATTTCTGTTTTCGTCTACTTTTCACCTGACACTTCCAAAATCATAAAAACTGTGAAATTAAGTGAATAATGAACAATCAAGATCAAATTACCCTCGATTTCACCCAAATTCATACATAAAAACATGCTAAAAAGGTGATACAATTTTCGCGTATCAGATAATCCCACACTTAGCTTTTTGCTTGTCCTCAAGCAAAGTCTACCTGAAGTTACTTAAATTCCTAGTCATGTTTTTATTCCAAAAATTCTTCAGACAAGTCTTAATACAGGTCTGTCTGGTTAGGTTGCTATGACAAGGTCTCAAATGTCTTCTAGTAGCTTGTTATGATCAGGCAGAAAATAAATCAACAACTAGGTTGGTCTTTTTTTCTTAGTCACAGGGTCTTCCTGATGTGTAGTGTGTGTACTAGTCCAGACCAGATAGTCAACACAATGTACTCTTGTCTTAACTACTACCAGATAACACTTCGACCTATCGCTAGACATATTAACAACAGACAACTTTTTGAGTTCTGAGCTTTGGTGATCAGATTCTTAATGTTTTAGCATTTAGTTATTTTCTTTATAGATTCAGGGTATTTTGAGTCTGCTTAGAACACGTCAACTTCTACTACCCATGTAGCGAGTCCCACTCCGATGACTCCCAGATCTACACGACCTTAGGGCATCAGGCTTTAAATTCCCCGAAGGAGTGGTGCTTGAGTAGCGAAGGCCGCTGGCAAACTACCCTTATTTGATTAACTTCTTTTAATTTCTTTTCACTTCTGGCTCAGAGTCTCATCTAGTCATCCTAACTGCCAATATATCCACAACTGGTCTAATTTTATCTAGTTAAGTCTCGAACAGGTAATTAGTTGAGGTCTCTAATCCAGACAAAGTTGTGCTCAGTTATCAGGAATTCCCTATTCCTATTCAATTAGCCCAAGATAGCTATCAATTATCTCCTACTAACCATAACATACTACCTACATATCATAGACATAAGCAATTGTTTAACCAAGCATACTGCATTTAGACGTCTGAAAGACGGAAAAATTTTGAAAATTTTTTGGAAGGATGTGAAAGTACATGAAAACAAGCAAAATCATGCGAAAAAATTTTCACTCTGCTACAGTGCACCGTGCACTGCTACCCCACACTTAAGTCTGGCACTGTCCTCAGTGCTCATGCATATCTAATTACCCCACACTTATTTGAAAATAAGAAATAAAACAGAAAAGATTCTTACCCCACACTTATTTGACTAACTAAGGGTAAGAGAGAAAATAAAACAACCAAAGAAATAACAAAACAGGACACCAAACAAAGAAAATAAAAGTAAAGGAACATGAGGATTAGAAAAACTCCCTTCATGTCGCGAGCAGAAGGGTCTTCTCTGATTTGTCAATTGGCTCTTCACCTTAGCCATGTGCTATTGATGAGGCATTCTTGACTCTGTAAGCACTAGATACTGTAACGGCTGATGTCAGCTTCGATCCTTCATTGTCGAGCTCCAGGTAGTGGCCTATTCATTTGATGAATGGCTCGAGCCCTACGGTCTGCTTCCTCGAATCATTTGTAAGATTTCTCACAATCATAGCACCGTGTCCAGGAGTAACGTGTCTAGGAATGAGACTTCTTGGGATTTGTGTGCCTTCTTGCCACTGTTAGTAAAGGTACGGCATGCAAGTCTCGACTGGAAGAAAAGATACATGAAGTTTTGGCGAAGCTGTGGTGGTAGGGGGCTCCAGTTGTGTAGATCTGGGCCCAAGTATTTGAGACTTCCTCGGGGAAGTTTCTCACAGCTGATTGGTATGCAGGGAATGCAAGCTCCTCCATTGCTATGCTCCTGATACAACGCCAAATTCTTCTATATCCTTCGACCCTTCGTTACCACTTGGTATATCACTTGCTTGCACTGGTCTGGCTTTAATTGTTGCCAATATCTCATCTATTGATTCTGCGAGTAGGGGTTTTGCTGTGGTGGTGTCTTCTGAAAGTTTCCAGCTTACAAATTACTCCTCAGCTAAATCCCGTATGATTCCTCTAGTTGGAATTGTATGCGTTTCCCATTGGAGCAACATTCTGCAGTAACCTACTCCTACCTCTTTTGGAATGGTCAGTCATTCCCATAGCAATCCCTACTAAAGTGTGGTACTTAGCAGACTTCACAGATTTGATACACAGGCTGAACATTTCTTCCTAAAACATTGGCACTCTGAATCTGGAAAACAACTAGAATCTGCACATGACTTTAACATCATTAGTAGGTAATGCCTGTGGTTCAGGCCATTTTGAAAAGTGTTCCACGACTACTTTGATGTAATTATGTTTAAAGGAAGAAAGAGAAAAGGATTCGAAATACCCCTGTTATCAATGGTTGCAACATTCTGTGTACGTCGCTGGGGTAGATGATCTCTGGAAGATGTGTTACCTGTTATTTGGCAAGCATCGCAGGACTGTATCAGAGATACAAAAGTCCTTGAATATGGTGGGTCAACAAGATCCTGCTTTCAACACTTTCCGGACAGTGTTGATAGTAGTCAATTGGTCTCCCGTAGATTCTTTAGGGCAATGCTCCAAAATCTTGTGTCCTTCATCTTTTGAGACACATCTTCTGATCAACTGATCTGCAAAAATTTGAAATAGAAGAGAAACTGCCCAGTAGTAATATTTCCAATCAGCAAAGAATTTCTTCTTTTGCTGATAAGTCATATCACTTGGAACTTATTCAATGACTAGATAATTTGCAATAAACCACAGATGAGAATTATTATACATAGCAAACAATGCAAACAAGTTTTCATCCAGAAATTTATCAGTATTACACTAGCCTCTAACTCGGGGTTTTCTAATCTAGACCAATGGTTTGCTTTCTAGATTTTCAACCATTTTTCTTATCCCTTTATTCTATATCAAGTTCAAGTAACAATAAAACTTAACTTAATCAAGTATGGTTCAACATTAGTTTTATTGAACACAGATATCTTGGAGTGATCAGTGTCACCTATTGTTTTTAGACAAGACTAGATAAGATCGGAATTTATCATGCATGAACTTTCTTATCATGTTTCTGTCCTAAAACAATTCGTACTACATTACATCACATATTATTCAAAAAGCATATTTCAATCAGGTGATGCCATAATAGGTGCAGTATTTCCTTTTGGTTTAAAAGTTCTCATGCAATTATCAGCAAAACAAAAGGAACATCCTTTTTTCAATAGAACATTCAAAGGTCTGGCTATTAAGGAAAAACTATTTCATAACTCATCCTAATAAGGCCGGCATGACTCTAAGAAAATTCTAAAATAGAGTTTCTTCCCGATAAAAATCTAAGCCAACATTTTACAACTCAGAAGAAATTATATTTTATCCTCATTTCCATTTTTATTTCTTCGAAATTAAATAAAGGAAGAAAAACACGAAAAAGAGCAACTAAGAAAACAACAAAAAAAAACAAGAGATAGGGAAAGGGAACAACTCACCGTTGAGCAAGAAAGATACATTCTTTTTGGGATTTTAAATTTTTAACATTTTTTTTCTTTTTATGTTTAATTTAGAAAGCAGGTAAATTTCCTTAATATGGTTTTAGAATAATTTTCTAAAATTTGATTATCCTATGTGTCTTAATTCCAGATAATATATAAAATCAATTAGTTATGATAATCCTATATTTCAGAAAGTGATTGTCTAACTAGTATAAGATAAGTGTAGGTCTAAGGTCTAGGTTACTACCGTTACCTATCATAAGTTTCTAGAATTGTGGCCTTTAATCCTAAATTCATTATGATATTTCCCCGGCAACGGCGCCAAAAATCTGATGGAGTTCCGACCGATGTGCTAAATAGGTGTTATTTTACCCTATATTGATTATGAATAATTAAGGACTGTGATTGACTAAATGTCACATTTAGTCTCTATGGTGTCACTTAATCAGCCAGAACCTAAGGCAGAGTACCTATCGTGTAGCTAGTCTGTTGGAAAGTATCTACGATTTTATTAAATAAATATCGTACTCCTAGGGAAGTGGCAACGGCTTAGTAGTAACTAGCCTTTTATCCTAACTCCTATCTTATGATCCAGTTATGCAATCTTCATCAAATACTTTGATGAGAGGGTGATCCGTTCTCCACTAGGTTTAAGTCTAATTAATCCTAGAAGTGTTTTATAGATGAGTCCTGATTCTATGTTATATTGTTCCTATATGTTGATTGACCTATCTTCGAGTATTTTAGATGCATCTTAGCCTAGATTGCAACTATGTTCTGTGTCTAAAGGCGTACCACATCCGAGGTCTCTAATAAACCGCCCTACCTTAATGACGGCCCTACTCACGGTTCGGGACGAAGGCATCCATGATAGCCCTATGTCACTTCGGGGATCATACCGCTTGCCCTAGCCGCCGGCATAATCGGACTCAGCTCGGCCCCTACCTAGACTACTTTAACAGGCAGGGTGTTCAACATGTTATTTTATCTAGCATGGCAGACACCAATACTAATTGATGCCTGTTAAACTAAATAGGTTATGATTAGACCGTGGTTAGGAATTGTCTATAACCCTAACTTTAGTTTAAAAGAGCACATTAAACATGCAGACATAGTGAATATTTAGCAGGTGGCTATTTCCAGAAAAACATAATAACGTCAACATATGAAACAACTATTCATAAAAATCGTAATCTGATATTCATAATAAGTATTTAGGACAAAACAATAACAACATATAAGAGAGGGGTATGGGGACTGATGCCATAAAGAAATCACCCTTTACTTAGTCTCGCCGACAGAGCGTACTGCTGTATATGTCGTATTGCTCGCCCTGACTCTGCTCACCAGAACCTTTGGAGGACGCTTCCTTAGCCTAGTAACTGGGCTTTACCTTAATACCCATCTTAAGCCCAGCCCTGTGGACTGACTCTTCGAACGCCTAGAGCCCTCTTAGGATCTCCTAACGAAATCCCAGGTATTCTATGAATACCAGAAACGAACCTATCGATAGAAACCTAAGATCTGAGACTATTTCTCAGAAACTAAAACAAAACACTAATAAGAAAGAAAACTGAGATCCGAGTCTCTGAGTGAGTTGTGTACTAGAGAATTGTACACTGGACACCACTAAATGACTTAGATCGAGTGGAGAGGAATGAATTCAACTGCTGGAGGCCTGGGGTATTTATAGCAGCTTCCTGGAGTGAAAATTTCTGAAAAATTTGATGTGGGACAGCTTCTGGCGGCTCGGGACGCCCGTCCCGGATTGGGACGCCCGTCCCGGGTCCTGGACGCCCGTCCAGATGCCTTGACTTGGTCGGGACGCCCGTCCCGACCCTTTGACCGGGTCAACATTTCTAAAAATTGCGTTTTTGCCCCAAAATTTGCTGTTTTCGTCTACTTTTCACTTGACACTTCCAAAATCATAAAAATTGTGAAATTAAGTGAATAATGAACAATCAAGATCAAATTACCCTCGATTTCACCCAAATTCATACATAAAAACATGCTAAAAAGGTGATACGATTTTCACGTATCAATAGGTACTCTGCCTTAGGTTTTGGCTGATTAAGTGACACCTTAGAGACTAAATGTGACAATTAGTCAATCACAGTCCTTAATTACTCATAATCAACATAGGGTAAAATAACACCTATTTAGCATATCAACCGGAATGCATCATTTTGCATGCTACAGTTCTTTACATTTTTTTGGAAAGGTCACCAGCTTAATTAATCATTATGACTGCATGTCTATTTGCTCTTTTAAATTAGATGAACGGTTATAGACAATTCCTAACCACGGTCTAATCATAACATGTCTCGTTTAACAGGCCTTAATTTAGGGCTTTGTGAGAGGACAGAAGCATTAAGGTCTGCCATATTAGATAAAATAACCTATAGATCACCATGTTTGTTAGAGTAGTCTAATGAGGCTAAGTTTGTGTGTTTATGCTGACGTTAGGGAGAGCGGCATGATTTCCTGAGTGACACAGGCTTTCATGGATGCCTTTAGCTCAAACCGTGAGTAGGGCCGTCAATGGCGATGTGGCAGTTTATCAAATAACTCAGATGTGGTACACATGTAGAATCAGTACATAATTGCAATCTAGACCAAGATATATCTAAAATATTCGAAGATAGGTCAGTCAACATGTAGAATCAGTACATACCTGTTTCTAAAATACTCTTGCATGCCTAATGAACTTGAGTCTTGTGTAGAAATGATCATCCACTCATCAAAGATATTGATGAACGATTGAATAACTACGTAATAAAATGAACGTTAGGGTAAAAGGATAGTTGCTACTAAGCCGTTACTGATATGCGAAAATCGTATCACCTTTTTAGCATGTTTTATGTATGATTTAGGGTGAAATTGAGGGTAAATTGATCTTAATTGTTTATTATTTACTTCATTTCATAGTTTTTATGATTTTGGAAGTGTCAGGTGAAAAGTAGACGAAAACAGCAAATTTTGGGGAAAAAATACAATTTTTGGAAATGCTGACTTAGTCAAAGGCTCAGGACGGGCGTCCCGAATCCAGGACGGGCGTCCTGACCCAGTCAAAGCACCGGGACGGGCATCCCGAACCCCCAGATCAAGTCCCACATTGAATTTTTGATGAAAAATCACCTCGGGAAGCTGCTATAAATACCCCAGGCCTCCAGCAGTTGAATTCATCCCTCTCCACTCGATTTGAGTCATTCAGTGGTTTCCAGTGTACAATTCTCTAGTACGCAACTCACTCAGAGACTCAGATTTCAGTAGAAGTTTTCTTTCTTTCCTTTTTGTTTTCGTTTTTTTGTCTAGTTTCTGAGAAATAGTCTCAGATCCTAGGGTTCGATAGATAGGTTCGTTTCTGGTATTCATAGAATACCCGGGATTTCGTTAGGAGATCCTAAGAGGGCTCTAGGCGTTCAAAGAGTCAGTCCACAAGGCTGGGCTTAAACTGGGTATTAAGGTAAAGCCCAGTTACTAGGCTGAGGAAGCGTCTTCCGAAGGTTCTGGCGAGCAGAGTCGGGGCGAGCAATACGACATATACAACAGTACGCTCCATCGGCGAGACTACGTAAAGGGTGATTTCTTTATGGCATCAGTCCCCATGTCCCTCTCTTATATGTTGTTATTGTGTTGTTCCAAAAATTGATTATGAATACGAGATTACGATTTGTATGAATATTTGTTTTATATGTTGACGTTGTTATATTTTTCCAGAAATGGCCACCTGCTTAATATTCACTATGTCTGCATGTCTAATGTGCTCTTTTAAACTAAAGTTAGGGTTATAGACAATTCCTAACCACGGTCTAATCATAACCTGTTTAGTTTAATAGACATCAATTAGTATTGGTGTCTGCCATGCTAGATAAAATAACCTGCTGAACACCCTGTTTGTTAGAGTAGTCTAGGTAGGCCGAGCCGAGTCCGATTATGCCGGCGTCTAGGGCAAGCGGTATGATCCCCGAAGTGACATAGGGCTTTCATGGATGCCTTCGTCCCGAACCGTGAGTAGGGCCGTCTTTAAGGTAGGGCGGTTTATTAGAAACCTCGGATGTGGTACGCCTTTAGACACAGAACATAGTTGCAATCCAGGCCAAGACATGTCTAAAATACTCGAATATAGGTCAATCAACATATAGGAACAGTATAACATAGAGTCAGGACTCATCTATAAAACACTTTTGGGATTAATTAGACTTAAACCTAGTGGAGAATGGATCACCCTCTCATCAAAGTTATTGATGAAGATTGCATAACTGGATCATAAGATAGGAGTTAGGATAAAAGGCTAGTTACTACTAAGCCGTTGCCACTTCCGTGGGAGTACGATATTTAACTTAATAAAATCGTACTGATTGATTAAGTGACAATAATTGAATGCTAAGTGACAGTTAGTAAAACTCAGTCATTAATTACTCATAATCGACGTAGGTAAATAAAGCCTATCTTTTAGCATACCAATCGGAACGCATCAGATTTTTGGCGCCGTTGCCGGGGAAATATCATAACGAATTTAGGATTATTGGCCACAATTCTAGAGACTTATGATAGGTAGCGGTAGTAACCTAGACTTTTGATTTACACTTATCTTATACTGGTTAGACAATCACTTTCCAAAATATAGGATTATCATAACTAATTAATTTTAGATAATATCTGAAATTAAGATACTTAGCATAATCAAATTTTAGAAAATTATTCTAAAACCATATTGAGGAAATTTACCTACTTTCTAAATAAAATTCAAAATCCCTAAAAATATTTTTCTTGCTTTTCTATTTCTACTTTCCTCCTATTCTCGTTATTTGTTATTTCTAACCAGACTTTGCACTCAGAGATGAAGGGAACAAGAGCCCAGGATATTCTGGACGAATTAGAAAATAACACTTTCCCAGAGATCCAAACAACTCCTGCTTCCCCCGAATATACTCCTGCTTCTCCCGAATATACTCCTGAATCCCCCGCATGCACCCCGAAATCTCCTGAGTATACTCCTGCATCCCCCGCACCTAACAACCAACCACCTTCATCAGAGGATAGCACTAACGGCTCTCAATCAGCCTTGGTTGCCCGGGTAGATAATATATCTCACATGATAAGCGCTATGACTCAGATAATACCGGGCAGACTAAGACGGTCATATCAGGCTGTTCTAACCTTAAGTTCTGAAGTAACCCAACTCAGAACCACAATAGAATGCCAAAATGTGCAAATACTCCGAGAGATGATGGGAATCTTAAAGGAACACAGGAACCAACAGGAGGAGATGCGAAACATACGAGCAGAACTACAAGAGATGCGAAACATTCAGGCAGAACTACAGGAGATCAGAGATAAGGGTCGTTGAAAAAAAAAGGGAAGATTCTTTTACTTTTATTCTCAGCAAATAAATTGTTTGAACTAAACTTGAATAATTGACCCCTATTTTTTCTATTTTTCAAACTTTTTAAAGGGTCTTTTATATTCAACAATTTCTTCAGACATGTTATTTTCAAATTTCTATGAAAAACAAAAGGTTTGCAAATACAGTTTATTTTTCACCAATTAAATTGTACAAACTCAGTTTTTATTTTTCTGAAATTCTTGCTGGATTGGGATAAAATTAGGGTAGTCATGATTTTTGAAAAAGACTGAGGGATTTTTGCAGAGTTTTTAACAGCTTCTGAACTTGATTGGATAAACATGAAGACTTGTTAAAAATTATGATTATTTTTGGTATCTTGAGGTTTGCAGGGAATTACGAAAAAATAAAATATTTTTATTTTTCGGAATTGGCACGCATCCCGAAGCAACCCAGGACGGGCGTCCCGAAGGCCGCCCCTTCTATAAAAATTCATTTTTTTTCATTTTCTCTCAAATCTACTACCAAAAATTCATCTCTCTAAAAATATCTCTCTCTACCTCCTCTCTACCAATTTTTGGCAAACTCCCCAAAGTTTAAAAATTCGAGTTTCCCTCCAAAATTTGAATTTTAAACGTCACTCAAAAATTCGAATTTCCCTCCAAAATTCAATTTTCCCGCAAAAAATTTCAAAATCCTTCCTTAACCTAATTTCATCCTTCTGAATTCAAATTCACCTCCAGAATTTGAGTTTAAAGATTCCTTCCCACCTAAACTCTCTCGTACGTTCTTAATGGCTCCCAAACGTGCTCGTACCACATCTACCATGACAGTTACCTCAGTGGCACATCCTTTTATGTTGTTTCCCTCCAGCACAGCATACCAAGAAAGATGCCTTGGGTACATCGGGCGGACGATACTGACGGGCAGAACATTGGATTGGGCAGCAGTACAGACGCTAGGAGTAGAGTCGGAAGTCAGACGCATACTCGACGTGCCACCTTACAGTCGAGTATTCATCGTTACAGAGCCCACATACCTGGAGCTGGTATGTGAGTTCTATGCGTCTTTTACATGCCACCAGGAGCAGATCACATTCCGCTTGGGCGGAATAGATCGGTCGATGAGCATGGCCGAGTTCAGCGCCGCCCTAGGTATATGGCAGAGAGATGAGCTGGATACGCCCGCATACACCACAGCAGTTCGAGACTTCATGTCTGCAGACGTCTCCACTGCTTGGGCTCAGATCTGCATGACGGGTGTCCCATACCAGCATGGCTTTGCAAAAGCCATAGGTATTTATCCTACTCTTCGTTACCTGCACGCTATCATTGCACATACATTGTCAAGACGACGAACGGCTCCCGGAACTGTCACCCAAATGGAGACATTCCTTCTGGCCAACATGCACATGGGATCTACGGTAGAGATGGCTAGACTCATCACGGTCGTCATGCGAGGATTCGCTACAAACACCAGGAAACAGTGTCTGGGGCTCGAACCATACATCACCAAGCTAGCCCGTTACCTAGAGTTGGACATAGAGGGCTCAGAGCTGACCCTGGTCGCCCCGACCACCGTTCCCACTGATCTTACCATTCTACGGAACATGGGAATGGTTGTCCGGGATGCGACTGGCCGCTACACCATCCACACGGAGCAGCCAGGACAGGCATCGTCATCGGAAGCATGTCCAGTGCATATCCCTCTGTTTGAGACGTTGGTGCCACGTACTGCCTTCGAACGACACATGTCGCACGGATTGGCAGAAGTATCGGCCCGATACAGTCGAGACATGGACATGATTGATAGACGGCTGGCGATGATGGATGACAGGATCGCCATGAACACCAGCAGGATTGAGGAGATACATCAACATACTTCCCGACTGGCGGAAAACTTCGAGTTTGACTTTACAACAGACTTCGGTCCACTGGACGACGACCCACTGGGTTCTTAGTCTCTCTCTCCTTCTTTCCTTTCCTTTCTTTTGCTTTTGTTTTTCTTGTTCTATGTGTATAAACATGTCTGGGCTGTATGACGTATGAATCTATGTACAAAGTTGATTTATATGACATACAGAATTGTTTGCATTATTTTTTTTATGTCTTTCTTACCCATACAGAATCGTTTCTTTGTGTTTTATTTCTTGTTTTCAAATAAGTGTGGGGTAAATATATATGCATGAACACTGAGGACAGTGTCAGAATTATAGCAGTGCACAGTGCACTGTAGCAGTTTGCAAAAAATTTCATGCATTTGCTTATTTTCCCCATATTTTCACACCCTTCCAAAATTTTTCAAAATTTTTCGTCTTTCAGACTTCTAAATGCAGTATGATTGGTTACACATTGCTTATGTCTATGATATGTAGGTAGAATGTTATGGTTAGTAGGAGGCAATGTGATAGCTATCTTGAACTAATTGATTAGGAATAGGGAATTCCTGATAACTGAGCACAACTTTTTCTGGATTAGAGACCTCAGCCAATTACCTTTTCAAGACTGAACTAGATGAAATTAGACCAGTTGTGGATGTTTTGACAATTAGAATGACTAGATGAGACTCTTAGCTAAAAGTGAAAAGAAATTAAAGAAAGTTAATTAAATAAGGGTAGTTTGCTAGTGGCCTTCGCTACTCGAGCACCACTCCTTCAGGGAACTTAAAGCCTGATGCCCTAAGGTCGCGTAGATCTGGGAGTCATCGGAGTGGGACTCGCTACATGGGTAGTTGAAGTTGACGTGTTCTAAGCAGACTCAAAATACTCTGGAAAAGCTATAAAAGAAAAAAATCATCAATAAGCGCTAAATAAGTAAAAATCTAATCACCAAGGCTCAGAACTCAGAAAAGTTGTCTGTTGTCAGTATGTCTGGCGACGGGTCGAAGTGTTCTCTGGTAACAGTCAAGACGAGAGTATATTGTGTTGACTATCTGGTCTAGGCTAGTACACACACTACACATTAGGAAGACCTTGTGACTAAGAAAGGAGTTCAACCTAGTTGTTGAGTTGTTTTCTGCTTGACTATAACGATCTGCTAGAGACATTTGAGACCTTGTCATAGCAACCTGACCGGTCAGACCTGTGTTAAGAATTTTCTGAATATAGTTTTTGAATAAAAACATGACTAGGAATTTAAGTGACTGCACTATGATTTAGAATCACTAACTTCAGGTAGACTTTGCTTGAGGACAAGCAAAAAGCTAAGTGTGGGGTTATCTGATACGTGAAAATCGTATCACCTTTTTAGCATGTTTTTATGTATGATTTAGGGTGAAATTGAGGGTAAATTGATCTTAATTGTTTATTATTTACTTAATTTCACAGTTTTTATGATTTTGGAAGTATCATGTGAAAAGTAGATGAAAACAGCAAATTTTGGGGCAAAAACGCAATTTTTGGAAATGCTGACTTAGTCAAAGGCTCAGGACGGGCGTCCCGATTCCAGGACGGGCGTCCTGACCCAGTCAAAGCACCGGGACGGGCGTCCCAACTTGGTCAACAGACCAGGACGGGCGTCCCGAACCCCCAGATCAAGTCCCACATCGAAATTTTGATGAAAAATCACCCCGGGAAGCTGCTATAAATACCCCAGGCCTCCAGCAGTTGAATTCATCCCTCTTCACTCGATCTGAGTCATTCAGTGGTTTCTAGTGTACAATTCTCTAGTACACAACTCACTCGGAGACTCATATTTCAGTAGAAGTTTTCTTTCTTTCCTTTTTGTTTTCATTGTTTTTCTAGTTTCTGAGAAATATTCTCAGGTCCTAGGGTTCGATAGATAGGTTCGTTTCTGGTATTCATAGAATACCCGGGATTTCGTTAGGAGATCCTAAGAGGGCTCTAGGCGTTCGAAGAGTCAGTCCACAAGGCTGGGCTTAAGCTGGGTATTAAGGTAAAGCCCAGTTACTAGGCTGAGGAAGCGTCCTCCGAAGGTTCTGGCGAGCAGAGTCAGGGCGAGCAATACGACATATATAGCAGTACGCTCCATCAGCGAGACTACGTAAAGGGTGATTTCTTTATGGCATCAGTCCCCATGTCCCTCTCTTATATGTTGTTATTGTGTTGTTCCAAAAATTGATTATGAATACGAGATTACAATTTGTATGAATATTTGTTTTATATGTTGACGTTGTTATGTTTTTTCGGAAATGGCCACCTGCTTAATATTCACTATGTCTGCATGTCTAATGTGCTTTTTTAAACTAAAGTTAGGGTTATAGACAATTCCTAACCACGGTCTAATCATAACCTGTTTAGTTTAACAGGCATCAATTAGTATTGGTGTCTGCCATGCTAGATAAAATAACCTGCTGAACACCCTATTTGTTAGAGTAGTCTAGGTAGACAATCTGAGTCCCACATCTAAGTTTAATAAAGTCCCACATCTAAGTTTTGAGAGAAAATCACTCCAGAAAGCTGCTATAAAAACCCCAGGCCTTCCTCAGTTGAATTCATCCCTCTCCACTCAATCTGAGTCATTCAGTGGTTTCCAGTGTACAATTCTCGAGTACACAACTCACTCGGAGACTCAGATTTCAGTAGAAGTTTTCTTTCTTTCCTTTTTGTGTTCGTTTTTCTAGTTTTTGAGAAATAGTCTCAAATCCTAGTGTTTGATAGATAGGTTCGTATCTGGTATTCATAGAATACCCGGGATTTCGTTAGGAGATCCTAAGAGGGCTCTAAGCGTTCGAAGAGTCAGTTCATAGGGCTGGGCTTAAGCTGGGTATTAAGGTAAACCCAGTTACTTGGCTGAGGAAGCGTCCTCCGAAGGTTCTGACGAGCAGAGTCGGGTCAAGCAGTACGACATATATAGCAGTACGCTCCAACGGCGCGACTACGTAAAGGGTGATTTCTCTATGGAATCAGTCCCCCCTGTCCCTCTCGTTATATGTTGTTACTGTGTTTGTCCAAATACTAATTTGAATACGAGATTATGATTATTATGAATATTTGTTGCATATGTTGAACTGCTTATGATTTTCCAGAAATGGCCACCTGCTTAAATATTCATTATGTCTGCATGTCTAATGTAGTTTCTTTTAAACTAAAATTAGGGTTATAGACAATTCCTAACCACGGTATATTCATAACCTGTTTAGTTTAACAGGCATCAATTAGTATTGGTGTCTGCCATACTAGATAAAATAACATGCGGAACACCCTGCTTGTTAGAGTAGTATAGGTAGGCTGAGTAGAGCATTTATGCCTGCGGTTATGGGCAAGCGGCATGATCCCCGAAGTGACATAGGCGTTCATAGTTGTCTTTAGGAGTAACCGTGAGTAGGGCCGTTTACCTTGGCGATGGGGCGGTACATCAGATTGCTCAGATGTGGTCAATCAACATATAGGAACAATATCACATAAAATCAGAACTTTGTCTATAAACACTTTTAGGCTTAATTAAACTTAAACCTAGTGGAGAATGGATCACCCTCTCATCAAAGCCATTGATGAGGATTGCATAACTGGATCATAAGATAGGTGTTAGGATAAAAGGCTAGTTACTACTAAGTCGTTACCACTTCCCTGGGAGTACGATAATTATTTAATAAAATCGTAGATACTTTCCAACAGACTAGCTACACGATAGGTACTCTGCCTTAGGTTCTGACTGATTAAGTGACACCTTAGAGACTAAATGTGACAATTAGTCAATCACAGTCCTTAATTACTCATAATCAACATATGGTAAAATAATACCTATTTAGCATATCGACCGGAACACATCAGATTTTTGGCGCCGTTGCCGGGGAAATATCATAATGAATTTAGATTTATTGGCCACAATTCTAGAAACTTATGATAGGTAGCGGTAGTAACCTAGACTTTTGATTTACACTTATCTTATACTAGTTAGACAATCACTTTCTGAAATATAGGATTATCATAACTAATTAATTTTAGAAGTTATCTGAAATTAAGACATTTAGGATAATAAAATTTTAGAAAATTATTCTAAAACCATATTGAGGAAATTTACCCGCTTTCTAAATAAAATTCAAAATCCCTAAATATATTTTTCTTTCTTTTCAATTTTACTTTTCCTCCTATTCTTGTTTTTGTTATTTCTAACCAAACTTTGCACTCAAAGATGAAGAGAACAAGAGCAGCTACTAACCAGGCAAAGAAAACAGAAATCCCTGACACTCCAGGACCAAAGAAAACAAAGCCAGAAGGACCATCTAGGCCTACACCAGAAATACCACGAGGGACTATTCCTTCACAACCGGTAGCAGTAAACTCAACCCTAGATGCTAGTGACCTAGTGAGAAGATTCCTGAACTCCCGTGAGCCTAGTCCCACGGAAGAAGATCCTTCTGAGGATACCTTCCCTCCTAGAGAAGAACCTCAAAGATCTCCAGTTCACACTCCTGCCCAGAGAGTTCCTATAAACCCACCACCCATTGACCAAACCCAAAATTCACCAACATCTCCTGCATACACCCCAACACCTAACGAGTACACCCCTTCATCCGGGGGAAGCACTAACAGTTATCATTCAATGTTGTCCGTGCAGATAGATACGTTGGCTCAAAAGGTCTATGAGATGGACCAAGGAATTGCAAGCAGATTGTGTCATTTAGACCAACCCAGTCTGAATATCACAACTAACATGGACCGACTCAAAGCCACGGTCAGTCTTTAGGAGAACCAAGGTGCACAACTACTCCGGGAGATGGCTGACTTACGCAGTGAGCAGGGCAGGCAAAGGGATGAGATGAGAGCCATACGCATAGAAATGCGAAACATTCGAACAGAGCTACAGGAGATCAAAGATAAGGGTCGTTGAAAAAAGGGAAGATTCTTTTACTTTTATTCTCAGCAAATAAATTGTTTGAACTAAACCTGAATAATTGACCCCTATTTTTCTATTTTTTCAAACTTTTTAAAGGGTCCTTTATATTCAACAATTTTCTTCAGACATTTTATTTTCAAATTTCTATGAAAAACAAAAGTTTTGCAAATGCAGTTTATTTTTCACTAATTAATTGCATAAACTCGGTTTTTGTTTTTCTGAAATTCTTGCTGAATTTAAGTTGGGATAAAATTAGGGTAGTCATGATTTTCGAAAAAGATTGAGGAATTTTTGCATAGAGTTTTTAACAGCTTCTGAATTTGATTGGATAAACATGAAGACTTGTTAAAAATTATGACTATTTTTGGTATCCCGAGATTTGCAGGGAATTACCCTGAGGTTTACAGGGAATTACAGGAAAAAATTTTTTTTCGGAATTAGCACGTGTCCCGAAGCAACCTGGGATGGGCGTCCAGAGGGACGGGAGTCCTGCCTCCGGGACGGGCGTCCCGAAGGCCGCCCCTCCTACAAATAATCCATTTTTTTTTCATTTCCCATCAAATCAACTTCCAAAAATTCACCTCTCTCAAATAATTCTCTCTATCTTCTCTCTACAAATTTTTGGCAAACTTCCCAAAGTTCAAAAAATTCAAATTTCCCTCCAAAATTTGAATTTTAAATTTTCTTCCAAATTCGAATTTCCCTCCAAAATTCAAATTTCCCACCAAAAATTCAAAATCATTCCCTAACCAAAATCCATCCTTCCGAATTCAAATTCACCTCCAGAATTCAAATTCGAATCTTCCTTCCTGCCTAAATTCTCAAAACCTCTCAAACACTCTCAACCCAAATGGCTCCCAAACGTGCCCGTATCACATCCACCATGACCATCACTTCAGTGGCACATCCTTTTATGTTGTTTCACTCCAGCCCAGCATACCAGGAGAGATGTCATGGATACATCGGACGCACCACATTGACGGGCAGAACACTTGACTGGGCCGCAGTACAGACGCTAGAGGTGGAGCAGGAAGTCAGACGCATGCTCGACGTACTACCCTACAGTCGAGTATTCATCGTCACTGAACTGATATACCTAGAGCTGGTATGTGAGTTCTATGCGTCATTTACGTACCATCAGGAGCAGATTACATTCCGCTTGGGCGGAATAGATCGATCGATGAGCATGGCCGAGTTCGGCATTACCCTGGGTATCTGGTAGAGAGACGAGCTGGATACGCCCGCCTACACCACGGCAGTTTGAGACTTCACGTCTGCAGACGTCTCCACTGCTTGGGCTCAGATCTGTATGACGGGTGTCCCATACCAGCATGGCTTTGCGAAAGCCACAGGTATCTATCCTGCTCTTTGATACTTGCATACTATTATTGCACACACTTTGTCAGGACGACGGACGGCCCCCGGGAATGTCACCCAAATGGAGATATTCCTCTTGGCCAACATGCATATGGGATCGACAGTGGAGATAGCTCGACTTATCACGGTCATCATGCGGGGATTCGCTACGGACACTCGGAAACAGTGTTTGGGACTCGGGCCATTCATTACCAGGATAGCTCACTACCTGGAGTTGGACATCGAGGGCTCGGAGCTGACCCAGATCGCCCCGACCACCATTCCTACGGACCTCACTATCCTAAGGAACATGGGAATGGTCGTAAGGGATGCAAATGGGTACTACTCCATCCAAACGGAGCAGCCAGCACAGGCTTCGGCACCAGGGGCAGTTCCAGCGCACATACCTCCGTCCGAGACGTTTGTTCCACGCACTGCCTTCGAACGAAACATGGCACACGGATTGGCAGAACTCTCAGCCCGATACAGCCGAGATATGGATAGGATCGAGAGACGACTGACGTTGATAGAGGACAGAGTTGCTATGAACACCAGCAAGATCGATGAGATTCATCAACATACCTCCCACCTGGTGGAATACTCCAAGGTCCACTTTCTGGCAGACTTTCCGGTAGACTTTCCAGCAGCCTTCGGACCACCCAATGACGGCGAGCTGGGTTCTTAGTTTTTCTTTCCTTTTCTTTTTCTTTTGTTGTTTTCATTCTATGTGCGATCATGTCTGGGCTGTATGAAATATGAATCTTTGTGTAACATTGATTGATATGACATAACAACATTGTTTTCTCTATGTTCTCTTGTTATTTCTGTTATTTCCCTATTTTTCCTTCTTACCCATAGTCCATCGAATAAGTATGGGGTAAGAATCTTTTCTGTTTTGTCTCTTGTTTTCAAATAAGTATGGGGTAGCTTAGAAATGCATGAACACTGAGGACAGTGTCAGATTTAAGTGTGGGGTAGCAGTGCACAGTGCACTGTAGTGAGAAAATTTTTGCATGATTTTGCTTGTTTTCCCAATATTTTCGCACCCTTCCAAACATTTTCAAAATTTTTCATTCTTTCAAACTTCTAAATGCAGTATGATCGGTTAAACATTGCTTATGTCTATGATATGTAGGTAGAATGTTATGGTTAGTAGGAGGCAATGTGATAGCTATCTTGAACTAATTGATTAGGAATAGGGAATTCCTGATAACTGAGCACAACTTTGTCTTGATTAGAGACCTCAGCCAATTACCTTTTCAAGACTTAACTAGATAAAATTAGACCAGTTGTGGATGTTTTGACAATTAGAATGACTAGATGAGACTCTGAGCTAAAAGTGAAAAGAAACAAAAGAAAGTTAATCAAATAAGGGTAGTTTGCCAGCGGCCTTCGCTACTCGAGCACCACTCCTTCGGGGAACTTAAAGTCTGATGCCCTAAGGTCGTGTAGGTCTGGGAGTCATCGGAGTGGGACTCGCTACATGGGTAGTTGAAGTTGACGTGTTCTAAGCAGACTCAAAATACCCTACATCTATAAAGAAAATCCATAAATGCTAAATCATTAAAAATCTGATCACCAAGGCTCAGAACTCAAAAAGTTGCCTTTTGTTATTATGTCTAGCAACAGGGTCGAGATATTATCTGGTAATAACATAAAATCAGGATCTAATCTTTAAAACACTTTCAGGTTTAGCTAGACTTAAACCTAGTGGAGAATGAATCACCCTCTCATCAAAATTATTGATGAAGATTGCATAACTGGATTATAAGATAAGAGTTAAGAAGAAAGGCTAGTTACTACTAAGCCGTTGCCACTTCCCTGGGAGTACGATATTTATCTAATAAAATCGTAGATACTTTCCAACAGACTAGCTACACGATAGGTACTCTGCCTTAGGTTCTGGCTGATTAAGTGACACCATAGAGACTAAATGTGACAATTAGTCAATCACAGTCCTTAATTATTCATAATCAACATATGGTAAAATAATACCTATTTAGCACATCGGTCGGAAACCCATCATTGGACACCCACATCGAACAGATGAGCCACTTTTACCAAAATATTTGTTTGTATCCTTTCTTTGCCGCCTAAAAACTTAATCTCAGTCTGCTTAGAATATGTTTAAAAATAAGTTTGGGGGTGCGAGAAAGAGAGATTAAGAGAATTTCTAAAAAAATCAAAGAAATACTGTAGCAACAATGCTGCAGCATCCTAGAAGGATGGTAGTAAAATTCTAAGTGCATGGGCAATAATGGTTCATTTAAATGCTTGAAAAAGAAAGTCAAAATCTCCGACTACAAAGTTGAAAGAAAAAAGAAATAAAGAGCAAAGGTCATTATTGAGGATGCCTATCAAAAATGTGACCAAATGATGAATAATTTGCTGGACCAAAAATGAGAAAAAGGTAGACCCTTTACAGGAGAAATATATAAACATTACTTGCATTAAGTGTGTTCTGGATAGATTGGGACTAAGTTCAAGCCCACTTTTTACCTATATTTATTGATATGCACAAATCATATCACGTTTTTAGCATTTTTAGGCACAATTTAGGGAGAAATTGGTGTTAAATCATTCTCAATTGACTGTTATTAACTCAATTTCACAGTTTTTGTGATTTTGGAAGTGTCATGTGAAATATGCAAGAAAATGGCAAATTTCGAGGCAAAAACGTGATTTTCAGAAGTTTGGAAGTCAAGATGGGTGTCTAGAACCCGGGACGGGCGTCCTGAACCCGGGACGAGCGTCCTGACCTGGACAACAGACCAGGACGGGCGCCCAGGACTCGGGACGACCATCCTGACTTGGTCAACAGGCTGAGACGGGCCTCCCAGATCCAGGACGGGCGTCCCGAATGCCTGGTCAAAGTCCCACATCGATTTTTGAAGAGAATTTCACCTAGTTCCCTTGCTATAAATACCCCAGGCCTTCCTCAGTTGAAATCATTCCTCTCCACTCGATCTGAGTCATTTAGTGACTTCAAGTATACAATTTTCTATAGTATACAAGTCACTTAGTGATTTCAGGTTTTTAGTTTAGGTATATTTCTAGTTTTCGAGAGTATCTCGTGTTCTTTGTTTCTGAGAGTCTGTCTCAGGTCTTAAAATACAACTAGATAGGTTCATTTTTGGTATTCATAGAATACCTGGGATTTCGTTAGGAGATCCTAAGAGAGCACTAGGCGTTCGAAGAGTCATTCAACAAGGTTGTGCTTAGGCCGGGTTATAAGGTAAAGCATAGCTACTAGGCTGAGGAAGCGTCCTCCGAAGGTTCTGTCAAGCAGAGTCAGGTCGAGCAGTCCAACATATACAAGTATTTGCTCCATCAACGGACTATATAAAGGGTGAATACTTTATGGCGGAGGTCCACTTGTCCCTCTCTTTATATGTCTATACTGTGTTCGTCCAAATAATCATTTTGAATATTAAACTATGATTTTATGAATATGTGTTTTGCATGTTGAAGTCATTTACATTTTTCCTGAAAGGTCACCAGCTTAACTATCATTATGACTGCATGTTTACTTGCTCTTTTAAACTAGATGAATGGTTATAGACAATTCCTAACCACGGTCTAATTATAACCTGCTTAGTTTATCAGGCCTTGATTTAGGACTTCCCGTTGGAAGCATTAAGGTCTACCATATTAGATGAAATAACCTATAGATCACCATGTTTGTTAATGTAGTCTAAGTAGGCTGAGTTTGCTTGTTTATGCCGGTGTTAGGGCGAGCGGCATGATCTCCTGAGTGACACAGGACTTTCATGGATGCCTTTAGCTCGAACCGTGAGTAGGGCCATCAATGGCGATGAGGCGGTTTATTAGGTAACTCAGATGTGGTACACAAGTAGAATTAGTAGATAATTGCAATCTAGACCAAGATATATCTAAAATACTCGAATATAGGTCAATCAACGTGTAGGAACAATATAACATAAAATCATAACACTATCTGTAAAACACTCTTGTAGGCTTAAATAGACCTAAACCTAGTGGAGAATGAATCAGCCTCTCATCAAAGAATTTGATGAACGATTGCATAACTGGATCATAAGATAAGAGTTAGGGTAAAAGGATAGTTACTACTAAGTCGTTACCACTTCCTTGGGAGTCCGATAATTTATTAAATTAAAATCGTAGATACTTTCCAACAGACTAGCTACACGATAGGTACTTTGCCTTCTGATTGATTAAGTGACAATATAGAGACTAAATGTGACAATTAGCCATTCTAAGTCCTTAGGTTATTCATAATCGATATAGGGTAAATAACACCTATTTTAGCATATCAGTCGGGAAGCCATCATTTATCATACCTTAGCCCCAACCAACATTACAACCAAAGTAAGACCTTCTTGATCTTTGTTAATGAGTTTGCTACATTAATGGAGAGTGGTATAATAAATTTAATTTTGGCAACACAAAATGTATCTTAGGATTATCAACTACTGATTCATGAATGAAAGAAACCAATAAGCTGGACTATCCACACACACTGGAGTAGAAATTCTTTGAGCTTGGGTTGGTTAATATTTTGCTATTTAACGAAAGATGGAACATGATGCCTGCTTGAATTTTGAATTTTTCACTCTGAAATCACTGGTCCCAAGTTCAGCTAAAACTGCTAAGCCAAATTTTCTAGTGGGTATGCATATTTCATTTTGTCTTCGCTTTGCTGTAGCATTGCTCGTGTTGGAGGTGTGATAACTCTAAAATAATAGAGTTATTCACATAAGCTTTGCCCACATTTGGCTTTTAAAATGACTGAATTTATTCGGAAATTGGGGTTAAAATGTGTCTAGTTGATATTCTTTTCCTTTTTACGAAAAATGTGGGTTTAATGTCAATAAGTCAATTTAATTTAATTAATTTCCAAATGTTTGTTACTAGTTGCATTTAATAAATTATTATTCGGGGATTTAATTTGAATTGATTTATTGTAACAAGGGTAAAAAGAGAATGAAATTACCGATTTATTATTCAGTTATTTTCAGAAATTATTATGTTTTAATTAATTAAATACGTGGCAGTTGTAGCTTGAAACCCGAAGAGAATCCTGCAGCATGAAGGAAAAAGACAAAGAAATCAGAAGGCAGCTGGAATTAATTTTTGGATTATTCATTTTATTTGCTGAATATTATAAGAAAATTCCAGAAATATGGACAGATGGCGGGAGGAAGCTCAATCTCGAGAGCAAGATGAGACACTATATATAATTGAAAAACTGAGAGAAGAAGGGATTAGACTTTTGGAGAAGAGATTGGTTTTTACTCATTTTAGATAGAATAGTAGAAAATCGGTAGTAGAGTTTAGCGTTTCTTTTTAGCATTAGATTATTTCCTTAGGGAAAAACCCGAGAGGAAGCAGGGTGACTTGCTGAGTGTTCATCAGCTGAGCAGAAAGGACGTCGTGGCATCAGTCAGAGGAGAATAGCATTGGGCAATCGTGATTAAATTGATCTGGGTAGTAGCATGATCTCATACCCGAGTAATTCTCTGCCCATTTCTTCATTATTGTTCATTGTCTTGTATAAACGCTTACTTAAATGTTGGGTATGAGTTGAGGGCAAATTTATGGATTAATTAAACTTTTTTTTTGTAATAGAATTATTCACTATGACCATAGGAGTATTTTATTACATTACTTTAATTCCTGGATTTCGTTATTCTTAGTACTGAATGTATATTTATAACCTGAAGATGTTGTGGCATAGTTAAGTATGAACATGTTGATTATACTATTTTGAATACGATGATGAATATGTTGTAGCATTGTTCTCCATTTTATGATTACTGCTTGTATGGGGCATGCTTGGTTTATTCATGTAATTACTTAAATAGATTTAGCATAACTTGCGGTTACGACTGTCCAAGTTATGTATCGAACTAGTATCTGGCTTTCTAACCGGAAGGGAGCTAGTGGACAAGATAATTATGTGGCACTAGATTGAGACGCATGACCGTGTGCTCAACATTGCAGGGGACATGACCAAATTCACTGACTAGTGTTGTTCTAGGTCAACGGTACTTCGTACTCCATGAGACGATGATATCGGGGATCTAGACTAGTAGATCAAGTAATTTGGGTAGCACCAGATCACTGTAGCATTAATCTGAAAACTGAAAGCATGTTCTGTATGTTTAGATTTATCTTTGGTTTGTATTTACATTTTGGGCATGAATGCCGCAGCATTGTATTACCTACAGTATGCTCACCCTTAACTGTTAGTTTAGCTTTACTGTAGCAGTAGCATTCCTGTAGCATTAGACCAATCTCTATTCATTATTCATCATTCATTATTCTTTATTCTTTTATTATTTTAACCAAGTGTAAAATCGTATTTGCATTTGTAATTGGAACACTTAGTCCCTGTGGGATCGATAATCTTGTACTTAGGTACATATATTACTTGTTGACCGGTGTATACTTGCACTTGTTAAGATTGCGTTGATTTACTTCATTTTATTATCTTTACAAATTGTGACACACGCACACAACGCAACAGCAAACTTGATGTGTTCCGATTGGTATGCTAAAAGATAAGATTTATTTACCTATGTTGATTACGAATAATTAAGGACTGGTGTTTACTAATTGTCACTTTTAGCAAAAATGGTTGTCACTTAATCAATTAGAACCTAAGGCAGAGTACCTATCGTGTAGCTAGTTATTTGGAAAGTACCTACGATTTTATTTTTTTATTATCGTAATTCCAAGGTACTGATAACGGCTTAGTAGCAACTACCCTTTAACCCTAACATTCATTTTATCATGCAGTTAATCAATCTTTCATCAATAATTTTGATGAGTTGGTGATCCCACCCACACATAGCACATAAGTAATTAGCATGCAAGAGTATCAAATAGACATGAGTTCTAATGTATGTTGTATTGTTTATACACGTTGATTGACCTATCTTCGAGTATTTTAGATATATCTTGGTCTAGAATGCAATTATGTACTATATCTTGCATGTGTACCACATTTGAGTTACATGATAAACCACTCTACCTTAATGATGGCCCTACTCACAATTCGAGTTAAAGGTATCCATGAAAACTTGTGTCACTCAAGAATTCATGCTACTCACCCTAACGTCGGCATAGTGAACAAACTCAGTCTCATTAGACTACTTTAACAAACCTGGTGGTTTCTAAATTATTTTATCTAATATGGCAGACCTTAGTATATACTACCCTAACCTAAGGCTTGTTAAAATAAGCAGGTTATGATTAGACCATGGTTAGAAATTGTCTATAACCTTTCATTTAGTTTAAAAGAGCAAGCAGATAATTCAGTCATAATGTAAATTCAGTAGGCGACTTTCTGAAAAAATGAATAACACTTCAACATGCAAAGCATATATAACAGAGCAATCATAGTTTGATATTCAAATTTATGTTTAGACAAACTCAAAACAGAATATACTGAGAGGATCTAGGGGACCACCACCATAAAGTATTCACCCTTTATCAGGTCCACCGGTGGAGCAACTACTTGTTTACCTTGGATTGCTTGACCTGACTGATCAGCAGAACCTTCGGAGAATGCTTCCATAGACTAGTAGCAATTACTTTACCTTACATCTTGGGCTTAAGCAATGCCCTGTTGGCTAGCTCTTCACTCACCTAATGTCCTCTTAGGATCTCCTAACGAAATCCTGGGTATTCTATGAATACCAAAAATGAACTCTATCTAATCTAATTCTAAGAACCTGAGACAAACACTTAGGAAGCAAAGAAAACGAGACGCTCTTATACTGCTATTTACTCGTGTGAGTGCAGATATATGCACTTCCCCGTTGGGATGCATTAATGTCTGCCATATTAGATGAAATAACCTATAGATCACCATGTTGGTTAGAGTAGTCTAAGTAGGCTGAGTTTGTGTGTTTATGCCGGCGTTAGGGTGAGCGGCATGATCCCCGAAGTGACATATGGCTTTCATGGATGCCTTTAGCTCTAACCATGAGTAGGGCCGTCATTAAGGTAGGGCAGTTTATCAGGTAACTCAGATGTGGTACACCTTTAGAATCAGTACATAATTGCAATCTAGGTCAAGATATATCTAAAATACTCGAAGATAGGTCAATCAACATGTAGGAACAGTATAACATAGAATTAGGACATTATATGTAAAACACTCTTCGACTTAAATAGACTTAAACCTAGTGGAGAATGAATCACCCTCTCATCAAAGATATTGATGAACGATTGCATAATTAAAATCGTAGATACTTTCCAATAGACTAGCTACACGATAGGTACTCTGCCTTAGGTTCTGACTGATTAAGTGACAACATAGAGACTAAATGTGACAATTAGTCAATCTAAGTCCTTAATTATTCATAATCAACATAGGGTAAAACAACACCTATTTTAGCATATCAGTCGAAAGCACATCAGATTTTTGGCGCCGTTGCTGGGGAAATATCATAATGAATTTAGGATTCCTGATCAAAATTCTAGAAGCTTATTATTGGTAACAGTAGTAACCTAGACCTTAACCTAACACTTATTTTATGCTAGGTAGACAATCAATTTCCGAAATATAGGGTTATCATAACTAATAAATTTTAGACATTATCTGAAATTAAGACATTTAGGATAATCAAATTTTAGAAAATTATTCTAAAACCATATTGAGGAAATTTAATTGCTTTCGAAATACAATATGAAAAAAAAATTTAAATTTAAAACCCGAAAAAAAAATGTATTTTTCTTGCTCTACAGTAAGTTGTTCTTCTTCCCTATCTCTTATATTATTTGTTCTTTCTTAGTTGTTTTCTTAGTTGTACATTTGCTGCTCTTTTTCGTGTTATTTTTATTATTTGATAATAAAAATGGAAATGAGGAAAGAATATTTTTCTTTTGAGCTGTCAATTTTGGCTTAGGTTTTAATTAGGAAGAAATGTCATTCTATGTTAGGATTTTCTTAAGTCATGCTAGTTTTATTAGACAAGCTATGAAATAATTTTTCCTTAATAGCCAGACTTTTGAAAATTCTATTGAGAAAGGATGTTCCTTTTTTATGATAAATGCATGATATGTTTTTACTGAAGGAACTGTTTATTACTGCACCCATTATGACATCACTTGATTGGAGTTTTCTTTCTGAATTGATATGTGATGCTAGTAACCATGTAGTAATGATTGTTTTAGGAAATAGGCATGATTAGAACCTTCATGTTATACACTATGCAAGTAAGACCTTTTACTGATGCCTAGTAGAATCATACCACTACTGAAAAGGGATTACTAGTCGTTGTATATGATGATAGATTCATATCATATCTAGTTTCATCTAAAACAATAGTATGCACTGATCACTCTGAGATATCTGTTCAATAAAACTGTTGATGAACCATAATTGATTAAGTTAAGTTTTATTGTTACTTGAATTTGATATAGAATGAAGGGATAAGAAAAAGGGTTGAAAATCTAGAAAGCAAACCATTTGTCTAGATTAGAAAACCCTGAGTTAGAGGCTATTGTAATACTGATAAATTTTTGGATGAAAACCTATTTGCATAGTTTGAAAATAAAAAGTAGGGGTCAATTATTTAATTTTAGTTCAAACAATTTATTTGCTGAAAAGTAAAAAGAATCTTCCCTATTTCAATGGCCTTTATTTCTGATTTCTCTAATCTCTATGGGCATAGCTCTCATCTCCTCCCTTTGCCTGCCCTGCTCACTTCGTATGTCAGCTAACTCCCGTAGTATTTGTGCACCTTGGCTTTCCTGGAGGCTCACTGTGGCACTGAGTTGGTCCATATTGGCTGTGATATTTAGAATGCTCTGTTCTGAATATCACAGTCTGCTTGCGATTCCTTGATCCATCTGGTAGATCCTGTGAGTCAAAGTATCTATCTGCATGGACAAAACTGACTGAGAACTGTTAGTACTCCCCCCGGATGAAGGGGTATGCTCGTTAGGCATTGGAGTATACTGAGGAGATGTTGGTGAGTTTTGGGTTTGGTCAAGGGGTGGTGGATTTCTAGGAACTCTTTAGACATGAGTGTGAACGGGAGATCTTTGAGGTTCTTCTCTCGGAGGAAAGGTTTCTTCAGAAGGATCTTCTTCCGTGGGACTGGGCTCACGGGTGTTCAACAATCTTCTCACTAAATCACTGGTGTCTAGGCTTGAGTTTATTTCTATAGGTTGTGGAGGAGGGTTCTCCCGTGGTATTTCTAGTTCAGGCCTAGATGGTCCTTCTGGTTTTGTCTTCTTTCGACCTGGAGTGTTAGGGTTTTCTGTTTTCTTTGCTTGGTTTGTAGCTGCTCTTGTTCTCTTCATCTATGAGTGTAAAGTCTGGTTAGGATAAAATAACAAATAACAGAAACAGAAAGAAAAACAAAATAGAAAAAGCAAGAAAGATATTTTTCGGGTTTTAAATTTTTAACATTTTTTTCTTTTTATATTTTATTTCGAAAGCAGTTAAATTTCCTCAATATGGTTTTAGAATAGTTTTCTAAAATTTGATTATCCTAAATGTCTTAATTTCAGATAATGTCTAAAATTAATTAGTTATGATAACCCTATATTTCGGAAACTGATTGTCTAACTAGCATAAAATAAGTGTTAGGTCTAAGGTCTAGGTTACTACCGTTACCTATCATAAGCTTCTAGAATTGTGGCTTATTATCCTAAATTCTTTATGATATTTCCCTAGCAACGGCGCCAAAAATCTGATGGGTTTCCGATTGATATACTAAAATAGGTGTTATTTTACCCTATGTTGATTATGAGTAATTAAGGACTTAGACTGACTATTGTCACATTTAGTCTCTATGCTGTCACTTAATCAATCAGAACCTAAGGCAGAGTACCTATCGTGTAGCTAGTCTGTTAGAAAGTATCTACGATTTTAATTAAAGCAATTATCGTACTCCCAGGGAAGTGGTTACGGCTTAGTAGTAACTATCCTCTTACCCTAACTCTTATCTTATGATCCAGTTATGCAATCGTTCAGCAAATTCTTTGATGAGAGGGTGATTCATTCTCCACTAGGTTTAAGTCTATCTAAGCCTAAGAAGTGTTTTACAGATAATGTTCTGATTTTATGTTATACTGTTCCTACATGTTGATTGATCTATCTTCGAGTGTTTTACATATATCTTGGTCTAGATTACAATTATGTACTGAGTCTAAAGGTGTACCACATCTGAGTTACCTGATAAACTTCCCTACCTTAATGACGACCTTACTCACGGTTCGAGCTAAAGGCAACCAAGAAAGTCCTATGTCACTTAGGAGATCACGCCGCTCGCCCTAACGCCGGCATAAACACACAAACTCAAACTACTTAGACTACTTTAACAAACATGGTGATCTATAGGTTATTTCATCTAATATGGCAGACATTAATGCTTTCCGACGGGAAAGTCCTAAATTAATGTCTGTTAAACTAAACAGGTTATGATTAGACCGTCGTTAGGAATTGTCTATAACCATTCATCTAGTTTAAAAGAAACTACAGCAGACATGTAGTCATAATGATAGTTAAGCTGGTGACCATTTCCGGAAAAACATAAAGTACTTCAACATGCATAACACATATTCATATAATCATAGTTCAATATTCATAATACATATTTGGACGAACACAGTACAGACATATAAAGAGAGGGACAAGGGGACCGATGCCATAAAGTATTCACCCTTTACGTAGTCCACTAATGGAGCAACTGCTTGTATATGTTGGACTGCTCGACCTGACTCTGTTCGATAGAACCTTCGGAGGACGCTTCCTCAGCCTAGTAGTTGTACTTTACCTTAATACCCAGCTTAAGCACAACCCTGTTGACTGACTCTTTGAACGCCTAGTGCCCTCTTAGGATCTCCTAACAAAATCCTAGGTATTCTATGAATATCGAAAACGAACCTATCTAGTCGTATTCTAGGATCTGAGACAGACTCTCAAAAACGAAGAACACGAGACACTCTCTAAAACTGCAAATAAACCTATACTAAAAACCTGAATCGCTAAGTGACTTGTATACTATGGAAAATTGTATACTTGAAGTCACTAAATGACTCAGATAGAGTGGAGAGGAATGATTTCAACTGAGGAAGGCCTGGGGTATTTATAGTAGGGGAACTGGGTGAATTTCTCTCAAAATTTCAATGTGGGACTTTGACCAGGCACTCGAGACGCCCGTCCTGGATCTGGGACGCCCGTCCCGGCCTGTTGACCAGGTCAGGATGACCGTCCCAAGTCCTGGATGCCCGTCCCAAGTCCTGGACGCCCGTCCTGGTCTGTTGACCAGGTCAGGATGCCCGTCTTGGGTCCTGGACGCCCATCCCGACTTCCAAACTTCTAAAAATCACGTTTTTGCCCCGAAATTTGCCATTTTCTTGTACTTTTCACCTGACACTTCCAAAATCACAAAAACTGTAAAATTGAGTTAATAACAATCAATTAAGAGCAATTTAACACCAATTTCACCCTAAATTGTGCCTAAAACATGCTAAAAAAAGTGATATGATTTATGCATATCACCTATCTTCGAGTTTTTAGATATATCTTGGTCTAGAATGCAATTATGTACTGTATCTTGATTGTGTACCACATTTGAGTTACCTGATAAACCACCCTACATTACTAATGGCCCTACTCACGGTTCGAGTTAATGGTATCCATGAAAACTTGTGTCACTCAAGAATTCATGCCACTCACCCTAATACCGGCATTGAGAACAAACTCAGCCTCATTAGACTACTTTAACAAACATGGTGATTTGTAAATTATTTTATCTAATATGGAAGACCTTAGTATATTCTACCCTAACCTAAGGCCTGTTAAACTAAACATGTTATGATTAGAAAATGGTTAGGATTATCTATAATCGTTCATCAGTTTAAAAGAGCAAGCAGATAATTCAGTCATAATGTAAATTCAGCAGGTGACCCTTTATCAAGTCCACCGGCGGAGCGACTACTTGAATACCCTGGATTGCTTGACCTAACTCTGATCAGTAGAACCTTCAGAGAACGCTTCCTTAGACTAGTAGCAATTGGTTTACCTTACATCCTGGGCTTAAGCAATGCCCTGTTGACTAGCTCTTCGCTCACCTAATGCCCTCTTAGGATCTCCTAACGAAATCTCAGATATTCTATGAATACTAAAAATGAACCCTATCTAATCAAATTTTAAGAACCTGAGACAAACACTCAGGAACTAAAGAAAACTAGACGTTCTTATACTGCTATTTACTCGTGTGAGTGCAGAAATATGCAGTTGAGCTACTGAATGACTTATATCGAGAGTAAAAATGTATACTTGAAGTCACTAGATGACTCAGATCGAGTGATGAGGGATCACTCTAAGTGACTAAATGACTCAAATTGAGTGGTGAGGGATGATTACAACTGAGGAAGGCCTGAGGTATTTATAGTAGGGGAAATGAGGGAAATTCTCTTCAATTTCCGATGTGGGACATTGTCAGGGTTCTCGGGACACCCGTCCCGGTGGTTTGACCAGTTTGGGATGCTTGTCCCGAGCTTGGGATGCCCGTCCTGAACTCAGAAGTTCCAAAAATTGTGTTTTTGCCCCGATATTTGCTATGTTTTTGTACATTTCACTTGAAACTTCCAAAATCACAAATGCTCCAAAATTATGTTAATATCAATCAATTAAGATTGATTCGGTTCCAATTTTGCCCTAATTTGTGCCTAAAAACATGCTAAAAAGGTGATATGATTTGTGCATAGCAATCATCTCTGTATATTCTGTGTTGTGTTCGTCTAAATATTAATTTGAATACTAAACTATGATTGATATGTTATATATGTTTTGCATGTTGACGTTATAATCATTTTTCTGAAAAGGTCATCTGCTAAATTGACATTATGATAGAATTAGCTGCTTGCTCTTTTAAACTAAATGAACGGTTATAGACAATTCCTAATCATGGTCTAATCATAACCTATTTAGTTTAACATGCCTTAATTTAGGATAAAATTGCATTGAGGTCTGCCATATTAGGTAAGATAACTTATAGATCACCATGTTTGTTAAAGTAACCTAATGAGGCTGAGTTTGGTCTCTATGCCGGCGTTAAGGTGAGTGGCATGAATTCGTGAGTGACCCAGGTTTTCATGGATACATTTAATTCGAACCATGAGTAGGGGCATCATTAAGGTAGAGTGATTTATAAAGTAACTCAGATGTGGTACACTGGCAAGATACAATACATAATTGCATTCTAGACCAAGATATATCTAAAAAGTTCAAAAATAGGTCAATCAACATGTAGAAACAATAAAACATACATCAGAACATATGTCTACTTGATACTCTTGCATGCTAATTATTTATGTGCTATGTGTGGTTGGGATCACCAACTCTTCAAAATTATTGATGAATGATTGATTAATTACATAATAAGATGAATGTTAGGGTTAAGGGATAGTTACTACTAAGCCGTTACCAGTTCCCAGGGAGTACGATATTAATAAATTAAAATCGTAGATACTTTCCAAAGAACTAGCTACACGATAGGTACTCTGCCTTAGGTTCTGATTGATTAAGTGACAACAATTAATGCTAAAAGTGACAATTAGTAAGACTCGGTCATTAATTATTCATAATCAACATAGGTAAATAAATCCTATCTTTTAGCATGCTAGTCTGAACGCATTAGATTTTTGGTGCCATTGCCAGGGACATATCATAAAATTTTAGAATTCCTCATCAAAATTCTAGAGGCTTATGATAGGTAACGGTAGTAATCTATACTTTAATTAACAATCATTCTTATTCTAATTAGTCAATTGATGCGTTCCGGTCGATGTGCTAAATAGGTGTTATTTTACCCTATGTTGATTATGAATAATTAAGGACTGTGATTGACTAATTGTCACATTTAGTCTCTATGGTGTCACTTAATCAGCCAGAACCTAAGGCAGAGTACCTATCGTGTAGCTAGTCTGTTGGAAAGTATCTACAATTTTATTAAATAAATATCGTACTCCCATGGAAGTGGTAACGGCTTAGTAGTAACTAGTCTTTATTCCTAACTCTTATAACTTCAACATATATCACAAATATTCATAATAATCATAATCTGGTATTCAAACTGTTATTTGGACAAACACAATAACAACATATAAGAGAGGGACAGGGGGACCGATGCCATAAAGAAATCACCCTTTACGAAGTCTCGCCGATGGAGCGTACTGCTGTATATGCCGTATTGCTTGACCCGACTCTGCTCACCAGAACCGTCGGGGGACGCTTCCTCAGCCTAGTAACTGGGTTTTACCTTAATACCCAACTTAAGCCCAGCCCTGTGGACTGACTCTTCGAACGCCTAGAGCCCTCTTAGGATCTCCTAACGAAATCCCGGGTATTCTATGAATACCAGAAACGAACCTATCTATAGAAGCCTAAGATCTGAGACTATTTCTCAGAAACTAAAACAAAACACTAACAAGAAAGAAAACTGAGATCCGAGTCTCTGAGTGAGTTGTGTACTGGAAAAGTGTACACTGGAAACCACTTAATGACTCAGATCGAGTGGAGAGGAATGATTTCAACTCCTGGAGGCCTGGGGTATTTATAGCAACTTTCTGGAGTGAAAATCTCCAAACATTTCTATGTGGGACAACTTCTGGTGCTTCGGGACGCCCGTCCTGGTGGTTTGACTAGGTCGGGACGCCCGTCCCGGACCGTTGACCAAGTCAGCATTTCCAAAAATTGCATTTTTACCCCAAAATTTGCTGTTTTCGTCTACTTTTCACCTGACACTTCCAAAATCATAAAAACTGTGAAATTGAGTAAATAACAATCAATTAAGATCGATTTCCTATCAATTTCACCCTAAATCATACCTAAAAACATGCTAAAAATGGTATATGATTTTCGCGTATCAGATAACCCCACACTTAGCTTTTTGCTTGTCCTCAAGCAAAGTCTACCTGAAGTTAGTGATTCTAAACCGTAGTGCAGTCACTTAAATTCCTAGTCATGTTTTTATTCCAAAAATTCTTCAGACAATTCTTAACACAGGTCTGACTGGTTAGGTTGCTATGACAAGGTCTCAAATGTCTCTAGTAGTTTGTTAGGGTTGAGCAGAAAACAATTTAACAACTAGGTTGAACTCTTCTCTTAGTCATAAGGTCTTCCTGATGTGTAGTGTGTGTACTAGTCCAGACCAGATAGTCAACACAATAAACTCTTGTCTTAACTATTACCAGATAACACTTCGACCTGTCACTAGACACACTGACAAGAGATAACTTTCTGAGTTATGAGCCTTGGTGATCAGATTTTAATTATTTAGCTCTTATTGATTTCTTTCGTTTATAGATTCAGGGTATTTTGGGTCTGCTTTGAACACGTCAACTTCAACTACCCATGTAGTGAGTCCCACTCCGATGACTCCCAGACCTACACGACCTTAGGGCATCAGGCTTTAAGTTCCCCGAAGGAGTGGTGCTCGAGTAGCGAAGGCCGCTGGCAAACTACCCTATTTTTTTTTTCATCATCATTTTTTTCTTTTCTTTTCACTTTTAGCTCAGAGTCTCATCTAATCATTATAATTGTCAATGCATCCTACAACTGGTCAATGCATCCTCTAACCCAGACTAAGTTGTGCTTAATTATCAGGAATTCCCTACTCCTAATCAATAAGTTCAAAAATAGTCATCAATTATCTCCTACTGACCATAACATTCTACCTACATATCATAGACATAAGCAATTGTTTAACCAAGCATACTGCATTTAGAAGTCTGAAAGACGGAAACATTTTGAAATTTTTTTTGGAAGGGTGTGAAAATACGGGGAAAACAAGTAAAATCATTCAAAAATTTTGCCAACTGCTACAGTGCACCTTGCACTGCTACCCCACACTTAAGTCTGACACTGTCCTCAGTGTTCATGCATAGCTAAACTACCCCACACTTATTTGCAAACAAGAAGAAATGAAAACAAAACAAAGAACTCTTACCCCACACTTATTTGACTAATTAAGGGTAAGAGAGAAAATAAAACAAGAATGATAATGGAAATAAAAAAACAGAACACAAAACAAAGAAAACAAAAGTAAAGGATCACGAGGATTAGAAAAACTCCCTTCATGTCGTGAGCAGAAGGGTCTTCTATGATATGTCAATTGGCTCTTCACCTTAGCCATGTGCTATTGCTGAGGCATTCTTGACTCTGTAAGCTCTAGATACTGGAACGAATGACGTCAGCTTCGATCCTTCATCGTTGAGCTCTAGGTAGTAGCCTATTCATTTGATGAATGGCTCGAGCCCCACGGACTGCTTCCTCGAATCATTTGTAAGATTTCTCACAATCATAGCAACGTGTCCAGGAGGAACGTGTCTAGGAATGAGATTTCTTGGGATTTGTGTGCCTTCCTGCCAATGTTAGTAAAGGTATTGCATGCAAGTCTCGAATGGAAGAAAAGATACCTGAAGTTTTGGCGAAGCTGTGGTGGTAGGGGGCTCCAGTTGTGTAGATCTCGACCCAAGTATTTGAGACTTCCTCGGGGAAGTTTCTCACAACTGATTGGTATACAGGGGATGCAAGCTCCTCCATTGCTATGCTCCTGATACAACGCCAAATTCTTCTATATCCCTTGACCCTTCGATACCACTTGGTAGATCACTTGCTTGCACTGGTCTGGCTTTAATTGTTGCCAGTATCTCATCTATTGATTCTGCGAGTAGGGGTTCTGCTGTGGTGGTATCTTCTGAAAGTTTCCAGCTTCCGAATTATTCCTCAGCTAAATCCCGTATGATTCCTCTAGTTGGGATTGTATGCATTTCCCATTGGAGCAGCATTCTGCAGTAACCTACTCCTACCTCTTTTGGAATGGTCAGTCATTCCCATAGCAATCCCTGCTAAAGTGTGGTACTTAGCAGACTTCACAGATTTGATACACAGGCTGGACATTTCTTCCTAAGACATCAGCACTCTGAATCTGGAAAACAACTAGAATCTGCACATGACTTTAACATCATTAGTAGGTAATTCCTGTAGTTCAGGCCATTTTGAAAAGTGTTCCACGACTACTATGATGTAATTATGTTCAAAGGAAGAAAGAGAAAAGGATTCGAAATACCCCTGATATCAACGGTTGCAACATTCTGTGTACGTCACTGGGGTAGATGATCTCTGGAAGATGTGTTACCTATTATTTGGCAAGCATCGCAGGACTGTATCAGAGATACAAAAGTCCTTGAATATGGTGGGTCAACAAGATCCTGCTTTCAACACTTTCCGAACAGTGTTGATAGCAGTCAATTGGTCTCCTGTAGATCCTTGATGACAATGCTCCAAAATTTTGTGGCCTTCGTATTTCGAGACACGTCTTCTGATCAACTGATCTGCCAAAAATTTGAAATAGAAGAGAAACTGCCCAGTGGTAATATTTCAAATCAGCAAAGAATTTCTTCTTTTGCTGATAAGTCATATCACTTGGAACTTATTCAATGACTAGATAATTTGAAATAAACCACAGATGAGAATTATTATACAAAGCAAACAATGTAAATAAGTTTTCATCCAAAAATTTATCAGTATTACACTAGCCTCTAACTCGGGGTTTTCTAATCTAGACAAATGGTTTGCTTTCTAGATTTTCAACCCTTTTTCTTATCCCTTCATTCTATATCAAATTCAAGTAACAATAAAACCTAACTTAATCAACTATGGTTCAGCATTAGTTTTATTGAACACAGATATCTCAAAGTGATCAGTGTAACCTATTATTTAGACTAGGCATGGCATGAATGTATCATAGGCATATGCAATAACTAGTAATCCCTTTTCAGTGGTGGTAAGGTTCTACTAGGCATTAGTAAGAGGTCTTACTTGTATGAAGTTCTAATCATGCCTATATCCTGAAACAATCATTACTACATGGTCTCTAGCATCACATATTAATTCACCAAGCAAATTCCAATTAGGTGATGTCATAATGGGTGCAGTAATTCCTTTTGGTTTAAACAATCTCATGCATTTATCATCAAACAAAAGGAACATCCTTTTAGAATACTCAGAGGTCTGTCTATTAAAGAAAATTTTATTTCATGATTCTGTCTAATAGACTAAGCATGACCTAAGAAAATTCCATAATAATATTTCTTCCAGATTAAAACCTGAGCCAAAAATTGACAACTCAGAAAAATATTCTATCCACATTTCCATTTTTATTTTTTTCGAAATTAAGTAATAGGGAAAAAAACGAAAAAGAGAAATAAATGTACGAAAAAAAAAACAACTAAGAAAGAGATAGGGAAGAAGAACAACTTACCGTTGAGTAAGAAAAATACATTCTTTTTGGATTTTAAATTTTTAACATTTTTTTTCTTTTTCTTTTTAATATTTCGAAAGCAATTAAATTCCCTCAATATGGTTTTAGAATCATTTTCTAAAATTTGATTATCCTAAGTGTCTTAATTCCAGATAATATCTAAAATTAATTAGTTATGATAATCCTATATTTCGGAAATTGATTGTCTAACTGGTATAACATAAGTGTTGGGTCTAAAGTCTAGGTTACTACCGTTACCTATCATAAGCCTCTAGAATTTTGATCAGGAATCCTAAATTCATCATGATATTTCCCCGGCAACGGCGCCAAAAATCTGATGCGTTCCAGTCAATGTGCTAAATAGGTGTTATTTTACCCTATGTTGATTATGAATAATTAAGGATTGTGATTGACTAATTGTCACATTTAGTCTCTATGGTGTCACTTAATCAGCCAGAACCTAAGGCAGAATACCTATCGTGTAGCTAGTCTGTTGGAAAGTATCTACGATTTTATTAAATAAATATCGTACTCCCAGGGAAGTGGTAACGGCTTAGTAGTAACTAGCCTTTATTCCTAACTCTTATCTTATAATCCAGTTATGCAATCTTCATCAATAAATTTGATGAGAGGGTGATTCATTCTCCACTAGGTTTAAGTCTAACTAAACCTGAAAATGTTTCATAGACGAGATCCTGATTTTATGTTATACTGTTACTATACGTTGATTGACCTATATTCGAGTATTTTAGACATGTCTTGGCCTGGATTGCAACTATGTTCTGTGTCTAAAGGTTACCACATCTGAGTTTCTACGCTACCGCCCCATCGTTAAGGGTAACGGCCGTACTCACGGCTCGGACTAAAGTCAGCAATGAACGCCCTATGTCACTTTGGGGATCATACTGCTCGTCTCATAACTGCCGGCATAAAACTCTACTCAGCCTACCTAGACTACTTTCAACCAAGAGGGTGTTCCGCAGATTATTTTATCTAGTATGGCAGACACCAATACTAATTGATGCCTGTTAAACTAAACAGGTTATGAATAGACCGTGGTTAGGAATTGTCTATAACCCTAATTTCAGTTTAAAAGAACGGCAATAGACATGCAGACATAATGGATATTTAAGCAGGTGGCCATTTCTAGAAAAACATTATAACTTCAACATATATCACAAATATTCATAATAATCATAATCTGGTATTCAAACTGTTATTTGGACAAACACAATAACAACATATAAGAGAGGGACAGGGGGACCGATGCCATAAAGAAATCACCCTTTACGAAGTCTCGCCGATGGAGCGTACTGCTGTATATGCAGTATTGCTTGACCCGACTTTGCTCGTCAGAACCGTCGGAGGACGCTTCCTCAGCCTAGTAACTGGGTTTTACCTTAATACCCAACTTAAGACCAGCCCTGTGGACTGATTCTTCGAACGCCTACAGCCCTCTTAGGATCTCCTAACGAAATCCGGGGTATTCTATGAATACCATAAACGAACCTATCTATAGAAGCCTAAGATCTGAGACTATTTCTCAGAAACTAAAACAAAACACTAACAAGAAAGAAAACTGAGATCCGAGTCTCTGAGTGAGTTGTGTACTGGAAAAGTGTACACTGGAAACCACTTAATGACTCAGATCGAGTGGAGAGGAATGATTTCAACTCCTGGAGGCATAGGGTATTTATAGCATCTTTTCTGGAGTGAAAATCTCCAAAAATTTCGATGTGGGACAACTTCTGGTGCTTCGGGACGCCCGTCTTGGTGGTTTGACTGGGTCGGGACGCCCGTCCCGAATTCGGGATGCCCGTCCCGGACCGTTGACCAAGTCAGCATTTCCAAAAATTGTATTTTTACCTCAAAATTTGCTATTTTCGTCTACTTTTCACCTGACACTTCCAAAATCATAAAAACTGTGAAATTGAGTAAATAACAATCAATTAAGATCGATTTCCTATCAATTTCACCCTGAATCATACATAAAAACATGCTAAAAAAGGTATATGATTTTCGCGTATCATCAATCAATTTTATGAAGTATAGGGTTATCATAATTAATTAATTTTAGAAATTATCTAAAATTAAGAAATTTAGGATAATCAAATTTTAGAAAATCATTCTAAAACCTTGTTAAGGAAATTTAATTGTTTTCGAGAAAACAATTTATAAAAATTTTTTTAAAAAAATCTTTTCTTGTTTACACTTTTTCTTTTCTTTTATAAATTTTACTAATTTTTGAAAAATATTATTTTCCAGAAATTAATCAAATAAATTTTTCCTGTTTATAGTTTTCCTATTTGGTTGTTTTTTTTCTTTAAGTTCTAAAAATAAAAATATGGAAGTGAGGAGAAAATATTTTCTTCTGAGTTGTCAAATTTTGGCTTAGATTTTTATTTGCAAGAATGCCATTTTATGTTAGAATTTTCTTAGGTCATGCTCGCTTTATTAGACGAATCACGAAATAATTTTTCTTTAATAGCCAAACCTCTGAATATTCTATTGAGAAAGGATGTTCCTTTTGTTTTTTATGACAAATGCATGACATCTTTTGACAAACTAAAGGAATTGTTCATTACTGCACCCATTATGACATTACTGGAGCTTGCTTTGGAATTGATATGTGATGTTAGCAATTATGCAGTAAGAATTGTTTTAGGAAAATGGAGCGACTACTTGTATACCCTGGATTGCTTGACCTAACTCTAATCAACCGAACATTCGAAGAACGCTTCCTTAGACTAGTAGCGATTGCTTTACCTTACATCCTAGGCTTAAGAAATGCCTTGTTGACTAGCTCCTCGCTCACCTAATGCTCTCTTAGGATCTCCTAACGAAATACCAAGTATTCTATGAATACTAAAAATGAACCTTATCTAATCGAATTCTAAGAACCTGAGACAAACACTCACGGAGCAAAGAAAATGAGACGCTCTTATACTGCTATTTCCTCGTGTGAGTGCAGAAATATGCACTTGAGCCACTGAATGACTTATATCGAGTGTAAAAATGTACACTTGAAATTACTAGATGACTCAGATCGAGTGATGAGGGATCACTTGAAGTGACTAAATGACTCATATTGAGTGGTGAGGGATGATTACAAATGAGGAAGGCTTGGGGTATTTATAGTAGGGGAAATGAGGGAAATTCTCTTCAACTTCCGATGTGGGACATTGTTAGGGTGCTCGGGACACCCGCTTCCTGAGCTTGGGACGCCCGTCCCGTACTCAGAAGTTCCAAAAATTGCATTTTTGCCCTGATATTTGCTATTTTCTTACACATTTCACCTGAAACTTCCAAAATCACAAATTTTGCAAAATTATGTTAATATCAATCAATTAAGATCGATTTGGTTCCAATTTTGTTCTAATTTGTGCCTAAAAACATGCTAAAAAGGTGATATCATTTGTGCATATCAAACTCCAACATGATAGACGACTTAGATCCAGAAAAATTTTGAACTAGAAGATAAAGTCTTGTTATACAACTAATGTTTAACATGCCTTAATTTAGGATAAAATTGCATTGAGGTCTGCCATATTAGGTAAGATAACTTATAGATCACCATGTTTGTTAAAGTAACCTAATGAGGCTGAGTTTGGTCTCTATGCCGGCGTTAAGGTGAGTGGCATGAATTCGTGAGTGACCCAGGTTTTCATGGATACATTTAATTCGAACCATGAGTAGGGGCATCATTAAGGTAGAGTGATTTATAAAGTAACTCAGATGTGGTACACTGGCAAGATACAATACATAATTGCATTCTAGACCAAGATATATCTAAAAAGTTCAAAAATAGGTCAATCAACATGTAGAAACAATAAAACATACATCAGAACATATGTCTACTTGATACTCTTGCATGCTAATTATTTATGTGCTATGTGTGGTTGGGATCACCAACTCTTCAAAATTATTGATGAATGATTGATTAATTACATAATAAGATGAATGTTAGGGTTAAGGGATAGTTACTACTAAGCCGTTACCAGTTCCCAGGGAGTACGATATTAATAAATTAAAATCGTAGATACTTTCCAAAGAACTAGCTACACGATAGGTACTCTGCCTTAGGTTCTGATTGATTAAGTGACAACAATTAATGCTAAAAGTGACAATTAGTAAGACTCGGTCATTAATTATTCATAATCAACATAGGTAAATAAATCCTATCTTTTAGCATGCTAGTCGGAACGCATTAGATTTTTGGTGCCATTGCCAGGGACATATCATAAAATTTTAGAATTCCTCATCAAAATTCTAGAGGCTTATGATAGGTAACGGTAGTAATCAATACTTTAATTAACAATCATTCTTATTCTAATTAGTCAATTGATGAGTTCCGGTCGATGTGCTAAATAGGTGTTATTTTACCCTATGTTGATTATGAATAATTAAGGACTGTGATTGACTAATTGTCACATTTAGTCTCTATGGTGTCACTTAATCAGCCAGAACCTAAGGCAGAGTACCTATCGTGTAGCTAGTCTGTTGGAAAGTATCTACAATTTTATTAAATAAATATCGTACTCCCATGGAAGTGGTAACGGCTTAGTAGTAACTAGTCTTTATTCCTAACTCTTATCTTATAATCCAGTTATGCAATCTTCATCAATAACTTTGATGAGAGGGTGATTCATTCTCCACTAGGTTTAAGTCTAACTAAACCTGAAAATGTTTTATAGACGAGATCCTGATTTTATGTTATATTGTTAGTATACGTTGATTGACCTATATTCGAGCATTTTAGACATGTCTTGGCCTAGATTGCAACTATGTTCTGTGTCTAAAGGTTACCACATCTGAGTTTTCTACGCTACCGCCCCATCGTTAAGGGTAATGGCCCTACTCACGGCTCAGACTAAAGTCAGCAATGAACGCCCTATGTCACTTTGGGGATCATACTGCTCGTCTCATAACCGCCGGCATAAAACTCTACTCAGCCTACCTAGACTACTTTCAACCAACAGGGTGTCCGCGATTTTTATCTAGTATGGCAGACACCAATACTAATTGATGCCTGTTAAACTAAACAGGTTATGAATAGACCGTGGTTAGGAATTGTCTAACCCTAATTTCAGTTTAAAAGAACGGCAATAGACATGCAGAATAATGGATATTTAAGCAGGTGGCCATTTCTAGAAAAACATTATAACTTCAACATATATCACAAATATTCATAATAATCATAATCTGGTATTCAAACTGTTATTTGGACAAACACAATAACAACATATAAGAGAGGGACAGGGGGACCGATGCCATAAAGAAATCACCCTTTACAAAGTCTCGCCGATGGAGCGTACTGCTGTATATGCCGTATTGCTTGACCCGACTTTGCTCGTCAGAACCGTCGGAGGACGCTTCCTCAGCCTAGAACTGGGTTTACCTTAATACCCAACTTAAGACCAGCCCTGTGGACTGACTCTTCGAACGCCTACAGCCCTCTTAGGATCTCCTAACGAAATCCGGGGTATTCTATGAATACCATAAACGAACCTATCTATAGAAGCCTAAGATCTGAGACTATTTCTCAGAAACTAAAACAAAACACTAACAAGAAAGAAAACTGAGATCCGAGTCTCTGAGTGAGTTGTGTACTGGAAAAGTGTACACTGGAAACCACTTAATGACTCAGATCGAGTGGAGAGGAATGATTTCAACTCCTGGAGGCATAGGGTATTTTATAGCATCTTTCTGAGTGAAAATCCCAAAATTTCGATGTGGGACAACTTCTGGTGCTTCGGGACGCCCGTCTTGGTGGTTTGACTGGGTCGGGACGCCCGTCCCGAATTCGGGATGCCCGTCCCGGACCGTTGACCAAGTCAGCATTTCCAAAAAATTGTATTTTTACCTCAAAATTTGCTATTTTCGTCTACTTTTCACCTGACACTTCCAAAATCATAAAAACTGTGAAATTGAGTAAATAACAATCATTAAGATCGATTTCCTATCAATTTCACCCTGAATCATACATAAAAACATGCTAAAAAGGTATATGATTTTCGCGTATCATCAATCAATTTTATGAAGTATAGGGTTATCATAATAATTAATTTTAGAAATTATCTAAAATTAAGAAATTTAGGATAATCAAATTTTAGAAAATCATTCTAAAACCTTGTTAAGGAAATTTAATTGTTTTCGAGAAAACAATTTATAAAAATTTTTTTAAAAAAAATCTTTTCTTGTTTACACTTTTTCTTTCTTTTATAAATTTACTAATTTTGAAAAATATTATTTTCCAGAAATTAATCAAATAAATTTTCCTGTTTATAGTTTCCTATTTGGTTGTTATTTTTTCTTTAAGTTCTAAAAATAAAAATATGGAAGTGAGGAGAAAATATTTTCTTCTGAGTTGTCAAATTTTGGCTTAGATTTTTATTTGCAAGAATGCCATTTTATGTTAGAATTTCTTAGTCATGCTCGCTTTATTAGACGAATCACGAATTTTTCTTTAATAGCCAAACCTCTGAATATTCTATTGAGAAAGGATGTTCCTTTGTTTTTTATGACAAATGCATGACATCTTTTGACAAACTAAAGGAATTGTTCATTACTGCACCCATTATGACATTACTGGAGCTTGCTTTGGAATTGATATGTGATGTTAGCAATTATGCAGTAAGAATTGTTTTAGGAAAATGGAGCGATACTTGTATACCCTGGATTGCTTGACCTAACTCTAATCAAACCGAACATTCGAAGAACGCTTCCTTAGACTAGTAGCGATTGCTTTACCTTACATCCTAGGCTTAAGAAATGCCTTGTTGACTAGCTCCTCGCTCACCTAATGCCTCTTAGGATCTCCTAACGAAATACCAAGTATTCTATGAATACTAAAATGAACCTTATCTAATCGAATTCTAAGAACCTGAGACAAACACTCACGGAGCAAAGAAAATGAGACGCTCTTATACTGCTATTCCTCGTGTGAGTGCAGAAATATGCACTTGAGCCACTGAATGACTTATTATCGAGTGTAAAATGTACACTTGAAATTACTAGATGACTCAGATCGAGTGATGAGGGATCACTTGAAGTGACTAAATGACTCATATTGAGTGGTGAGGGATGATTACAAATGAGGAAGGCTTGGGTGGTATTTATAGTAGGGGAAATGAGGGAAATTCTCTTCAACTCCGATGTGGGACATTGTTAGGGTGCTCGGGACACCCGCTTCCTGAGCTTGGGACGCCCGTCCCGTACTCAGAAGTTCCAAAAATTGCATTTTTGCCCTGAATTTGCTATTTTCTACACATTTCACCTGAAACTTCCAAAATCACAAATTTTGCAAAATTATGTTAATATCAATCAATAAGATCGATTTGGTTCCAATTTTGTTCTAATTTGTGCCTAAAAACATGCTAAAAAGGTGATATCATTGTGCATATCAAACTCCAACATGATAGACGACTTAGATCCAGAAAAATTTTGAACTAGAAGAAAAGTCTTGTTATACAACTAATGTTTAACATGCCTTAATTTAGGATAAATTGCATTGAGGTCTGCATATAGGAAGATAACTTATAGATCACCATGTTGTTAAAGTAACCTAATGAGGCTGAGTTTGGTCTCTATGCCGGCGTTAAGGTGAGTGGCATGAATTCGTGAGTGACCCAGGTTTCATGGATACATTTAATTCGAACCATGAGTAGGGGCATCATTAGGTATAGAGTGATTTATAAGTAACTCAGATGTGGTACACTGGCAAGATACAATACATAATTGCATTCTAGACCAAGATATATCTAAAAAGTTCAAAAATAGGTCAATCAACATGTAGAAACAATAAAACATACATCAGAACATATGTCTACTTGATACTCTTGCATGCTAATTATTTATGTGCTAGTGTGGTTGGGATCACCAACTCTTCAAAATTATTGATGAATGATTGATTAATTCATAATAAGATGAATGTTAGGGTTAAGGGATAGTTACTACTAAGCCGTTACCAGTTCCCAGGGGTACGATATTAAAATTAAAATCGTAGATACTTTCCAAAGAACTAGCTACACGATAGGTACTCTGCCTTAGGTTCTGATTGATAAGTGACAACAATTAATGCTAAAAGTGACAATTAGTAAGACTCGGTCATTAATTATTCATAATCAACATAGGTAAATAAATCCTATCTTTTAGCATGCTAGTCGGAACGCATTAGATTTTTGGGTGCCATTGCCAGGGACATATCATAAAATTTAGAATTCCTCATCAAAATTCTAGAGGCTTATGATAGGTAACGGTAGTAATCTATACTTTAATTAACAATCATTCTTATTCTAATTAGTCATTGATGCGTTCGGTCGATGTGCTAAATAGTGTTTTTACCCTATGTGATTATGAATAATTAAGGACTGTGATGACTAATTGTCACATTTAGTCTCTATGGTGTCACTTAATCAGCCAGAACTAAGGCAGAGTACCTATCGTTGTAGCTAGTCTGTTGGAAAGTATCTACAATTTTATTAATAAATATCGTACTACCATGGAAGTGGTAACGGCTTAGTAGTAACTAGTCTTTATTCCTAACCTTATCTTATAATCCAGTTATGCAATCTTCATCAATAACTTTGATGAGGGTGATTCATTCTCCACTAGGTTTAAGTCTAACTAAACCTGAAAATGTTTTATAGACGAGATCCTGATTTTATGTTATATTGTTAGTATACGTTGATTGACCTATATTCGAGCATTTTAGACATGTCTTGGCCTAGATTGCAACTATGTTCTGTGTCTAAAGGTTACCACATCTGAGTTTCTACGCTACCGCCCCATCGTTAAGGGTAATGGCCCTACTCACGGCTCAGACTAAAGTCAGCAATGAACGCCCTATGTCACTTTGGGGATCATACTGCTCGTCTCATAACCGCCGGCATAAAACTCTACTCAGCCTACCTAGACTACTTTCAACCAACAGGGTGTTCCGCAGATTATTTATCTAGTATGGCAGACACCAATACTAATTGATGCTGTTAAACTAAACAGGTTATGAATAGACCGTGGTTAGGAATTGTCTATAACCCTAATTTCAGTTTAAAAGAACGGCAATAGACATGCAGACATAATGGATATTTAAGCAGGTGGCCATTTCTAGAAAAACATTATAACTTCAACATATCACAAATATTCATAATAATCATAATCTGGTATTCAAACTGTTATTTGGACAAACACAATAACAACATATAAGAGAGGGACAGGGGGACCGATGCCATAAAGAAATCACCCTTTACGAAGTCTCGCCGATGGAGCGTACTGCTGTATATGCCGTATTGCTTGACCCGACTTTGCTCGTCAGAACCGTCGGAGGACGCTTCCTCAGCCTAGTAACTGGGTTTTACCTTAATACCCAACTTAAGACCAGCCCTGTGGACTGACTCTTCGAACGCCTACAGCCCTCTTAGGATCTCCTAACGAAATCCGGGGTATTCTATGAATACCATAAACGAACCTATCTATAGAAGCCTAAGATCTGAGACTATTTCTCCTAAAACACAAAACACTAACAAGAAAGAAAACTGATCCGAGTCTCTGAGTGAGTTGTGTACTGGAAAGTGTACACTGGAAACCACTTAATGACTCAGATCGAGTGGAGAGGAATGATTTCAACTCCTGAGGCATAGGGTATTTATAGCATCTTTCTGGAGTGAAAATCCCAAAAATTTCGATGTGGGACAACTTCTGGTGCTTTGGGACGCCCGTCTTGGTGGTTGACTGGGTCGGGACGCCGTCCCGAATTCGGGATGCCCGTCCCGGACCGTGACCAAGTCGCATTTCCAAAAATTGTATTTTACCTCAAAATTTGCTATTTTCGTCTACTTTTCACCTGACACTTCCAAAATCATAAAAACTGTGAAATTGAGTAAATAACATCAATTAAGATCGATTTCCTATCAATTTCACCCTGAATCATACATAAAAACATGCTAAAAAAGGTATATGATTTTCGCGTATCATCAATCAATTTTATGAAGTATAGGGTTATCATAATTAATTAATTTTAGAAAATTATCTAAAATTAGAAATTTAGGATAATCAAATTTTAGAAAATCATTCTAAAACCTTGTTAAGGAAATTTAATTGTTTTCGAGAAACAATTTATAAAAATTTTTTTAAAAAAATCTTTTCTTGTTTACACTTTTTCTTTTCTTTATAATTTACTAATTTTTGAAAAATATTATTTTCCAGAAATTAATCAAATAAATTTTTCCTGTTTATAGTTTTCCTATTTGGTTGTTATTTTTTCTTTAAGTTCTAAAAATAAAATATGGAAGTGAGGAGAAAATATTTTCTTCTGAGTTGTCAATTTTGGCTTAGATTTTTATTTGCAAGAATGCCATTTTATGTTAGAATTTTCTTAGGTCATGCTCGCTTTATTAGACGAATCACGAAATAATTTTTCTTTAATAGCCAAACCTCTGAATATTCTATTGAGAAAGGATGTTCCTTTTGTTTTTTGACAAATGCATGACATCTTTTGACAAACTAAAGGAATTGTTCATTACTGCACCCATTATGACATTACTGGAGCTTGCTTTGGAATTGATATGTGATGTTAGCAATTATGCAGTAAGAATTGTTTTAGGAAAATGGAGCGACTACTTGTATACCCTGGATTGCTTGACCTAACTCTAATCAACCGAACATTCGAAGAAGAAGCTTCCTTAGACTAGTAGCGATTGCTTTACCTTACATCCTAGGCTTAAGAAATGCCTTGTTGACTAGCTCCGCGCTCACCTAATGCTCTCTTAGGATCTCCTAACGAAATACCAAGTATTCTATGAATACTAAAAATGAACCTTATCTAATCGAATTCTAAGAACCTGAGACAAACACTCACGGAGCAAAGAAAATGAGACGCTCTTATACTGCTATTTCCTCGTGTGAGTGCAGAAATATGCACTTGAGCCACTGAATGACTTATATCGAGTGTAAAAATGTACACTTGAAATTACTAGATGACTCAGATCGAGTGATGAGGGATCACTTGAAGTGACTAAATGACTCATATGAGTGGTGAGGGATGATTACAAATGAGGAAGGCTTGGGGATTTATAGTAGGGGAAATGAGGGAAATTCTCTTCAACTTCCGATGTGGGACATTGTTAGGGTGCTCGGGACACCCGCTCCTGAGCTTGGGACGCCCGTCCCGTACTCAGAAGTTCCAAAAATTGCATTTTTGCCCTGATATTTGCTATTTTCTTAACATTTCACCTGAAACTTCCAAAATCACAAATTTTGCAAAATTATGTTAATATCAATCAATTAAGATCGATTTGGTTCCAATTTTGTTCTAATTTGTGCCTAAAAACATGCTAAAAGGTGATATCATTTGTGCATATCAAACTCCAACATGATAGACGACTTAGATCCAGAAAATTTTGAACTAGAAGATAAAGTCTTGTTATACAACTAATGTTTAACATGCCTTAATTTAGGATAAAATTGCATTGAGGTCTGCCATTATAGGTAAGATAACTTATAGATCACCATGTTTGTTAAAGTAACCTAATGAGGCTGAGTTTGGTCTCTATGCCGGCGTTAAGGTGAGTGGCATGAATTCGTGAGTGACCCAGGTTTTCATGGATACATTTAATTCGAACCATGAGTAGGGGCATCATTAAGGGAGAGTGATTTATAAAGTAACTCAGATGTGGTACACTGGCAAGATACAATACATAATTGCATTCTAGACCAAGATATATCTAAAAAGTTCAAAAATAGGTCAATCAACATGTAGAAACAATAAACATACATCAGAACATATGTCTACTTGATACTCTTGCATGCTAATTATTTAGTGCTATGTGTGGTTGGGATCACCAACTCTTCAAAATTATTGATGAATGATTGATTAATTACATAATAAGATGAATGTTAGGGTTAAGGGATAGTTACTACTAAGCCGTTACCAGTTCCCAGGGAGTACGATATTAATAAATTAAAATCGTAGATACTTTCCAAAGAACTAGCTACACGATAGGTACTCTGCCTTAGGTTCTGATTGATTAAGTGACAACAATTAATGCTAAAAGTGAATTAGTAAGACTCGGTCATTAATTATTCATAATCAACATAGGTAAATAAATCCCTATCTTTAGCATGCTAGTCGGAACGCATTAGATTTTTGGTGCCATTGCCAGGGACATATCATAAAATTTTAGAATTCCTCATCAAAATTCTAGAGGCTTATGATAGGTAACGGTAGTAATCTACTTTAATTAACAATCATTCTTATTCTAATTAGTCAATTGATGCGTTCCGGTCGATGTGCTAAATAGGTGTTATTTTACCCTATGTTGATTATGAATAATTAAGGACTGTGATTGACTAATTGTCACATTTAGTCTCTATGGTGTCACTTAATCAGCCAGAACCTAAGGCAGAGTACCTATCGTGTAGCTAGTCTGTTGGAAAGTATCTACAATTTTATTAAATAAATATCGTACTCCCATGGAAGTGGTAACGGCTTAGTAGTAACTAGTCTTTATTCCTAACTCTTATCTTATAATCCATTATGCAATCTTCATCAATAACTTTGATGAGAGGGTGATTCATTCTCCACTAGGTTTAAGTCTAACTAAACCTGAAAATGTTTTATAGACGAGATCCTGATTTTATGTTATATTGTTAGTATACGTTGATTGACCTATATTCGAGCATTTTAGACATGTCTTGGCCTAGATTGCAACTATGTTCTGTGTCTAAAGGTTACCACATCTGAGTTTCTACGCTACCGCCCCATCGTTAAGGGTAATGGCCCTACTCACGGCTCAGACTAAAGTCAGCAATGAACGCCCTATGTCACTTTGGGGATCATACTGCTCGTCTCATAACCGCCGGCATAAAACTCTACTCAGCCTACCTAGACTACTTTCAACCAACAGGGTGTTCCGCAGATTATTTTATCTAGTATGGCAGACACCAATACTAATTGATGCCTGTTAAACTAAACAGGTTATGAATAGACCGTGGTTAGGAATTGTCTATAACCCTAATTTCAGTTTAAAAGAACGGCAATAGACATGCAGACATAATGGATATTTAAGCAGGTGGCCATTTCTAGAAAACATTATAACTTCAACATATATCACAAATATTCATAATAATCATAATCTGGTATTCAAACTGTTATTTGGACAAACACAATAACAACATATAAGAGAGGGACAGGGGGACCGATGCCATAAGAAATCACCCTTTACGAAGTCTCGCCGATGGAGCGTACTGCTGTATATGCCGTATTGCTTGACCCGACTTTGCTCGTCAGAACCGTCGGGGACGCTTCCTCAGCCTAGTAACTGGGTTTTACCTTAATACCCAACTTAAGACCAGCCCTGTGGACTGACTCTTCGAACGCCTAAGCCCTCTTAGGATCTCCTAACGAAATCCGGGGTTATCTATATACCATAAACGAACCTATCTATAGAAGCCTAAGATCTGAGACTTTCTCAGAAACTAAAACAAAACACTAACAAGAAAGAAAACTGAGATCCGAGTCTCTGAGTGAGTTGTGTACTGGAAAAGTGTACACTGGAAACCACTTAATGACTCAGATCGAGTGGAGAGGAATGATTTCAACTCCTGGAGGCATAGGGTATTTATAGCATCTTTCTGGAGTGAAAATCTCCAAAAATTTCGATGTGGGACAACTTCTGGTGCTTTGGGACGCCCGTCTTGGTGGTTTGACTGGGGGGGACGCCCGTCCCGAATTCGGGATGCCCGTCCGGACCGTTGACCAAGTCAGCATTTCCAAAATGTATTTTTACCTCAAAATTTGCTATTTTCGTCTATTTTCACCTGACACTTCCAAAATCATAAAAAACTGTGAAATTGAGTAAATAACAACAAATTAAGATCGATTTCCTATCAATTTCACCCTGAATCATACATAAAAACATGCTAAAAAAGGTATATGATTTTCGCGTATCATCAATCAATTTTATGAAGTATAGGGTTATCATAATTAATTAATTTTAGAAATTATCTAAAATTAAGAAATTTAGGATAATCAAATTTTAGAAAATCATTCTAAAACCTTGTTAAGGAAATTTAATTGTTTTCGAGAAAACAATTTATAAAAATTTTTTTAAAAAAATCTTTTCTTGTTTACACTTTTCTTTTCTTTTATAAATTTTACTAATTTTGAAAAATATTATTTTCCAAATTAATCAAAATTTTTCCTGTTTATAGTTTTCCTATTTGGTTGTTATTTTTTCTTTAAGTTCTAAAAATAAAAATATGGAAGTGAGAGAAAATATTTTCTTCTGAGTTGTCAAATTTTGGCTTAGATTTTTATTTGCAAGAATGCCATTTTATGTTAGAATTTTCTTGGTCATGCTCGCTTTATTAGACGAATCACGAAATAATTTTTCTTTAATAGCCAAACCTCTGAATATTCTATTGAGAAAGGATGTTCCTTTTGTTTTTTATGACAAATGCATGACATCTTTTGACAAACTAAAGGAATTGTTCATTACTGCACCCATTATGACATTACTGGAGCTTGCTTTGGAATTGATATGTGATGTTAGCAATTATGCAGTAAGAATTGTTTTAGGAAAAAGGAGCGACTACTTGTATACCCTGGATTGCTTGACCTAACTCTAATCAACCGAACATTCGAAGAACGCTTCCTTAGACTAGTAGCGATTGCTTTACCTTACATCCTAGGCTTAAGAAATGCCTTGTTGACTAGATCCTCCCTCACCTAATGCTCTCTTAGGATCTCCTAACGAAATACCAAGTATTCTATGAATACTAAAAATGAACCTTATCTAATCGAATTCTAAGAACCTGAGACAAACACTCACGGAGCAAAGAAAATGAGACGCTCTTATACTGCTATTTCCTCGTGTGAGTGCAGAAATATGCACTTGAGCCACTGAATGACTTATATCGAGTGTAAAAATGTACACTTGAAATTACTAGATGACTCAGATCGAGTGATGAGGGATCACTTGAAGTGACTAAATGACTCATATTGAGTGGTGAGGGATGATTACAAATGAGGAAGGCTTGGGGTATTTATAGTAGGGGAAATGAGGGAAATTCTCTTCAACTTCCGATGTGGGACATTGTTAGGGTGCTCGGGACACCCGCTTCCTGAGCTTGGGACGCCCGTCCCGTACTCAGAAGTTCCAAAAATTGCATTTTTGCCCTGATATTTGCTATTTTCTTACACATTTCACCTGAAACTTCCAAAATCACAAATTTTGCAAAATTATGTTAATATCAATCAATTAAGATCGATTTGGTTCCAATTTTGTTCTAATTTGTGCCTAAAAACATGCTAAAAAGGTGATATCATTTGTGCATATCAAACTCCAACATGATAGACGACTTAGATCCAGAAAAATTTTGAACTAGAAGATAAAGTCTTGTTATACAACTAATGTTTAACATGCCTTAATTTAGGATAAAATTGCATTGAGGTCTGCCATATTAGGTAAGATAACTTATAGATCACCATGTTTGTTAAAGTAACCTAATGAGGCTGAGTTTGGTCTCTATGCCGGCGTTAAGGTGAGTGGCATGAATTCGTGAGTGACCCAGGTTTTCATGGATACATTTAATTCGAACCATGAGTAGGGGCATCATTAAGGTAGAGTGATTTATAAAGTAACTCAGATGTGGTACACTGGCAAGATACAATACATAATTGCATTCTAGACCAAGATATATCTAAAAAGTTCAAAAATAGGTCAATCAACATGTAGAAACAATAAAACATACATCAGAACATATGTCTACTTGATACTCTTGCATGCTAATTATTTATGTGCTATGTGTGGTTGGGATCACCAACTCTTCAAAATTATTGATGAATGATTGATTAATTACATAATAAGATGTTAGGGTTAAGGGATAGTTACTACTAAGCCGTTACCAGTTCCCAGGGAGTACGATATTAATAAATTAAAATCGTAGATACTTTCCAAAGAACTAGCTACACGATAGGTACTCTGCCTTAGGTTCTGATTGATTAAGTGACAACAATTAATGCTAAAAGTGACAATTAGTAAGACTCGGTCATTAATTATTCATAATCAACATAGGTAAATAAATCCTATCTTTTAGCATGCTAGTCGGAACGCATTAGATTTTTGGTGCCATTGCCAGGGACATATCATAAAATTTTAGAATTCCTCATCAAAATTCTAGAGGCTTATGATAGGTAACGGTAGTAATCTATACTTTAATTAACAATCATTCTTATTCTAATTAGTCAATTGATGCGTTCCGGTCGATGTGCTAAATAGGTGTTATTTTACCCTATGTTGATTATGAATAATTAAGGACTGTGATTGACTAATTGTCACATTTAGTCTCTATGGTGTCACTTAATCAGCCAGAACCTAAGGCAGAGTACCTATCGTGTAGCTAGTCTGTTGGAAAGTATCTACAATTTTATTAAATAAATATCGTACTCCCATGGAAGTGGTAACGGCTTAGTAGTAACTAGTCTTTATTCCTAACTCTTATCTTATAATCCAGTTATGCAATCTTCATCAATAACTTTGATGAGAGGGTGATTCATTCTCCACTAGGTTTAAGTCTAACTAAACCTGAAAATGTTTTATAGACGAGATCCTGATTTTATGTTATATTGTTAGTATACGTTGATTGACCTATATTCGAGCATTTTAGACATGTCTTGGCCTAGATTGCAACTATGTTCTGTGTCTAAAGGTTACCACATCTGAGTTTCTACGCTACCGCCCCATCGTTAAGGGTAATGGCCCTACTCACGGCTCAGACTAAAGTCAGCAATGAACGCCCTATGTCACTTTGGGGATCATACTGCTCGTCTCATAACCGCCGGCATAAAACTCTACTCAGCCTACCTAGACTACTTTCAACCAACAGGGTGTTCCGCAGATTATTTTATCTAGTATGGCAGACACCAATACTAATTGATGCCTGTTAAACTAAACAGGTTATGAATAGACCGTGGTTAGGAATTGTCTATAACCCTAATTTCAGTTTAAAAGAACGGCAATAGACATGCAGACATAATGGATATTTAAGCAGGTGGCCATTTCTAGAAAAACATTATAACTTCAACATATATCACAAATATTCATAATAATCATAATCTGGTATTCAAACTGTTATTTGGACAAACACAATAACAACATATAAGAGAGGGACAGGGGGACCGATGCCATAAAGAAATCACCCTTTACGAAGTCTCGCCGATGGAGCGTACTGCTGTATATGCCGTATTGCTTGACCCGACTTTGCTCGTCAGAACCGTCGGAGGACGCTTCCTCAGCCTAGTAACTGGGTTTTACCTTAATACCCAACTTAAGACCAGCCCTGTGGACTGACTCTTCGAACGCCTACAGCCCTCTTAGGATCTCCTAACGAAATCCGGGGTATTCTATGAATACCATAAACGAACCTATCTATAGAAGCCTAAGATCTGAGACTGTTTCTCAGAAACTAAAACAAAACACTAACAAGAAAGAAAACTGAGATCCGAGTCTCTGAGTGAGTTGTGTACTGGAAAAGTGTACACTGGAAACCACTTAATGACTCAGATCGAGTGGAGAGGAATGATTTCAACTCCTGGAGGCATAGGGTATTTATAGCATCTTTCTGGAGTGAAAATCTCCAAAAATTTCGATGTGGGACAACTTCTGGTGCTTCGGGACGCCCGTCTTGGTGGTTTGACTGGGTCGGGACGCCCGTCCCGAATTCGGGATGCCCGTCCCGGACCGTTGACCAAGTCAGCATTTCCAAAAATTGTATTTTTACCTCAAAATTTGCTATTTTCGTCTACTTTTCACCTGACACTTCCAAAATCATAAAAACTGTGAAATTGAGTAAATAACAATCAATTAAGATCGATTTCCTATCAATTTCACCCTGAATCATACATAAAAACATGCTAAAAAAGGTATATGATTTTCGCGTATCATCAATCAATTTTATGAAGTATAGGGTTATCATAATTAATTAATTTTAGAAATTATCTAAAATTAAGAAATTTAGGATAATCAAATTTTAGAAAATCATTCTAAAACCTTGTTAAGGAAATTTAATTGTTTTCGAGAAAACAATTTATAAAAATTTTTTTAAAAAAATCTTTTCTTGTTTACACTTTTTCTTTTCTTTTATAAATTTTACTAATTTTTGAAAAATATTATTTTCCAGAAATTAATCAAATAAATTTTTCCTGTTTATAGTTTTCCTATTTGGTTGTTATTTTTTCTTTAAGTTCTAAAAATAAAAATATGGAAGTGAGGAGAAAATATTTTCTTCTGAGTTGTCAAATTTTGGCTTAGATTTTTATTTGCAAGAATGCCATTTTATGTTAGAATTTTCTTAGGTCATGCTCGCTTTATTAGACGAATCACGAAATAATTTTTCTTTAATAGCCAAACCTCTGAATATTCTATTGAGAAAGGATGTTCCTTTTGTTTTTTATGACAAATGCATGACATCTTTTGACAAACTAAAGGAATTGTTCATTACTGCACCCATTATGACATTACTGGAGCTTGCTTTGGAATTGATATGTGATGTTAGCAATTATGCAGTAAGAATTGTTTTAGGAAAATGGAGCGACTACTTGTATACCCTGGATTGCTTGACCTAACTCTAATCAACCGAACATTCGAAGAACGCTTCCTTAGACTAGTAGCGATTGCTTTACCTTACATCCTAGGCTTAAGAAATGCCTTGTTGACTAGCTCCTCGCTCACCTAATGCTCTCTTAGGATCTCCTAACGAAATACCAAGTATTCTATGAATACTAAAAATGAACCTTATCTAATCGAATTCTAAGAACCTGAGACAAACACTCACGGAGCAAAGAAAATGAGACGCTCTTATACTGCTATTTCCTCGTGTGAGTGCAGAAATATGCACTTGAGCCACTGAATGACTTATATCGAGTGTAAAAATGTACACTTGAAATTACTAGATGACTCAGATCGAGTGATGAGGGATCACTTGAAGTGACTAAATGACTCATATGAGTGGTGAGGGATGATTACAAATGAGGAAGGCTTGGGGTATTTATAGTAGGGGAAATGAGGGAAATTCTCTTCAACTTCCGATGTGGGACATTGTTAGGGTGCTCGGGACACCCGCTTCCTGAGCTTGGGACGCCCGTCCCGAACTCAGAAGTTCCAAAAATTGCATTTTTGCCCTGATATTTGCTATTTTCTTACACATTTCACCTGAAACTTCCAAAATCACAAATTTTGCAAAATTATGTTAATATCAATCAATTAAGATCGATTTGGTTCCAATTTTGTTCTAATTTGTGCCTAAAAACATGCTAAAAAGGTGATATCATTTGTGCATATCAAACTCCAACATGATAGACGACTTAGATCCAGAAAAATTTTGAACTAGAAGATAAAGTCTTGTTATACAACTAATGTTTGAAATTGTTTCCAGGAAAATTAAGAAGTTAGTGGTCAAGCCTGTTCACTATTACAGAAGTGTCGCCTTTTGGCACATCTGTGATAATGGATTCCTACGACACTACTCAAAAAGTGAACGGGCAACATTTGAAAATATACAAAGAGCCAATTAACATATCAAAGCATATTCTTTTGCTCGACGAATAAGGGAGTATATTTTCTTTTCTTTTATTTTGTTTCGTTTTTCTTTGTTTTATTTTTCTTTTTTTTTCATTTTGTGTTTTTCTTAATTTTTCCCACTTTTTGTTTTTACTTTTATTTTTCAAATAAGTGTGGGGTTGAATGACATGCAAGAACACTGAAGACAATGATCATCTTAAGTGTGGGATAGTAGTACACAGTGCACTAAAATTTTCAAATATTTGCCATGTTTTAATCTGTTTTACACTGAGATTGCACTCTTTCCAAAAAATTTCAAAATTTTTTTAACTTTTTCATATTTCAAAAACTATGTTGAATGATTAAAAATTACTTTTGTCTGTGATATAATATTCAGTAGAATGTTATGATCATTAGGAACATTTCTTCTGATTTACTTATTTCATCACATAGAAATAGGAAATTCCTAATTTTTTAGCACAATCTAGTTTTGGTTAGAATAATTAACCGAATACCTTTTTGAGTTAAACTAAATAATACCAGACTGTTAGAGAATGTGATAGCACTATGAATGACTTGATAGAATTCTGAGTTGAGGTGCCACAATTTAAATGTCACAAGGGTAGTTTGCAAGTATCCTTTGCTACTCGAGCACCCCTTATGAAGGGAACTTAATGCTTGGTGCCCTAAGGTCATATAAATCTGGGAGTTATCAAAGTTGGGCTCGATACCTGGGTAGTTAAAGTTGATATGTGAAAGTAAACATAAAAATACCCCGAAAGTCAATTAAAACATACACTTAGTGTATTTTTCTTTGAAAATCTTAAAAGTAAAGTGTTGGCACCCAAAGCTCAAAACCTAGAAAGTTGTTTATTCTGCTGTTTTTGTTCACAATAACTGGTTGAAGTATTATTCAGTGACTGCTTGAGAAGTCTATTTTTAGTTAATGATCTAATTAGGACCACTTCACACACTACACATCAGAAAATACTGTGACTAAGGTAGAACTAGAACTCAGTAAATCTTTTGAACTGTTTTCCCGCCTATACGGTCATGACACCCTTTTACTGAATTTTTAGACCTTTACATAACAGCTTAATCTATCTACACATGTTTCTGAAACATCCGAATCAGTGCTGAAATTTTCTAAAACATTGCTGAAAATCATTTGTGATTGCACCTATGATTTAATCATTTCATGATCTCATTTAGGATTTGCTTGAGGACAATCAAAAAGCTACGTGTGAGGTTATGTGATATGCACAAATCATATCACATTTTTAGCATATTTTTAAACACAAATTAGGACAATATTGGAACTTATTTGATCTTAATTGAATCGAATTGACATAAAATTGCGTAATTTGTGATTTTGGAATTTTCAGGAGTAATTTGCACGAAAACAGCAAATATTGAGATAAAAGTGTGATTTTTGGAAGAGCTGAGCTCGGGATGACCATCCCAGAGGTTGGAACACCCACCTTGACCTGGTCAAAGCTCAAGACGAGCATCCTCAACCTAGGGATAGGCGTCCCAAGCCCAAAAATTTGTCCCACATTGGTTTTTTAAGAAAAATTCACTCCTTTCACCCCCTATAAATACCCCGGGGTCCACAGCATTGAATTCATCCATCAACACTCAACACAAGTCATCTAGAAACATCGAGTGTCTCTTTTTCTCTGTTCTCTGAGTGTTTATCTCAAATTTTCGGAATTCGATTAAATTATTATTCATTTTTGGTATTCATAGAATACCGAGATTTTGTTAGGAGATCCTAAGAGAGTAATACGTTAGTATAGACTTAGTCTACAAGGCATTGCTTAAGCCCAAGACGTAAGGTAAAGCAATATCTACTAGTCCAAGGAAGTGTTCTCCGAAGGTTCTGCCGTCTAGAGTAGGATCGAGCAACACAAAAGATACACGATTGACAATGCCGGTGGACCTCATAAAGTGGTGACTACTCTATGGACATGGTTCCCTAGATTCTTTCTGTATTTCTTTAGGCTGTGTTCATCTAAATATTTATGTGAATGTTGAATTATGATTGTTATATTATACATGTTTTGCAAGTTAAGGTTCTGCTCATTTTTTCGGAAAGGTCATAAAGTTAAATTAACATTATGCCTGATACTCTATTTGCTCTTTTAGATTAAATCTAAGGTTATAGATAACTCCTAACCACGATCTAAGTCATAATTTGTTTAGTTTAACAGACCCTAAAATGTGTGCCCGATTAGGATGAAATAACAATGCAGATCACCATGTTTATTAGAGTACCCTAATAAGGCTGAGTTTGCATGCTAGGCCAGCCCTAGGGTGGGTGGAATGTTACCTAAGTGACATAGGTTTCCATGGATACTCTAACCCGAAAGATGAGAAGGATCATCCTACAATAGGGGTGAATACACCAAGTAACTCCGATATGGTACACAAATGGATACAGTTCATAATTGTATTTCAGACCAAGATATATCTAAAATATTCGAAGATAGGTCAACCAAATTGTATAAACATGAGTATACATCAGAATGCATATCTATTTGATTACTCTTGAATGCTTGATACTTGCATTTGTTGTTGTGATAAAAATCACTCTCAAAATATTGATAATTGATTTTTTGATTCTGTTAATAAGATGATTGTTACGATTAAGTTATAATTATTACTAAGTCGTTGCCAGTTCATTGGGATTACGATATTTTATAAATGTAAAATCGGAGATACTTTCCAATAACTAGCTACACGATAGGTACTCTACCTTAGGTTCTGTTTGATTAAGTGACATATATCTAAATGGTAAATTTCAAGTCTTTAATTACTCATAATCAACATAGGTAAATAAACTCTATCTTTTAGTATATCAATTGGAACGCATCAACTTATTTATTAATAACTATAGAACGTTGATCAATCAACTAACTCAAGTTCAAATTATGCACATTTAGAGGGAGGGGAACAAAGTGGCGGATCTCCTGTCCTGTCAAGGAAAGATCTATTAATCAAGGGAGTTGCTTATTTTAGATGAATCCACGGAAACCCTAAGATCATTAGTGGAAGAAGAACATAAACTCTACTTGCATTCCTTATTTTGTCCGTCAAGGTCTTGGCTAGTGGAAGGCTTAACCTTTCATTATGTTATTAAGTTTCTTATTACTATGTTTTGTCTTTATGTTTTGGGTTTTGCTGCTTTTTGGAGACCTATTTTTTATGGTTTTGGTGATTGGTTCATTTATTTACTTTATCAACTCAACTTTAGTTCTTTAATATAATCATCTTATTTTATAATAATAAAAAAATTATGTTGGTCAAAATAAAATAACTTAATTTCCATTTTAAAAACACGTGTATGAAAAGAGCTTTCTCCTAGTAGGGGTTTAATGCAGCTCGGTTCCAAATTATATTAAATAATTATTATTTTTATCAATATCTTTTTACCTTTTTTATATTATATTTATCTTTTTATGGTTTATTTATATTTTACACTGATCATATTTTTCAAATTAATTGGGCTAAAAGTGATTACTGTACAATACATAATATATGTGATACCTGTAATCAAATTCATAAGCTTTACAAGATATTTATTAATTTTTTAAAAAAATAATAATAATAACCTTTGATATTTATTAATCTACTTATATAAATATAATTGAGATTGATTGGGCAGTTGCATAAAAGACGGTTTTATAACTGTATAATATTTCCGTTAATTTTCTTGAATTGTTTTTGTACCAAGAAATTAATATAAAAAATTAATATCTCTCGATATTTATTAGAGATAATTGTTAATCATCATTCCTATTTAAAACCCTTATTCTAATCGTCATTCTAAAACTTCTTCCCTCGCACAAGAATTACCGCTAAGTAGAAAATTTTAACAATGGTCAACAATTGGAAGTATTATACGAGGAAAGAATTGGAGGAAAATTCACCCTCAAGAAGGGACGGTATAAGTTTAAAGGAAGAGAATGAATTAAGCAAGAAATGCATTGATTTCATGGTCGAAAACAGCAAAAAGTTTGGATCTCATTTCATAGTCGCAAAGGCAAATGTATATTATCACCGTTTCTTTCTAATGCGATCACACGCGAAACACCAGTGGTATAGAATAGCAATCGCCTGTATGTTTCTTGCATCAAAAGTTGAGAAGCGTCAATTTTCGGTAGACGATTTCGGACAACAAGGTTGGAGAAAAATTTTAAAGGAAGTTTTTAAGAAAGAGATACCACTTAAAGAACTCAAAGAGATGATTTTAGATGACGAATTGGAGATTCTTAGGACTATTAATTTTGAAGTTTATGTGGATCTTCCGTACTTTTATCTTTGTAAATTTGTTATTGAATTCAAAGACATACCAGCGGAAGTAAAACAGACTGGGGTGAAATTTATATTCAGAACCTACTTTTCTTCTATGTGTTTGCAATTCGAACCCCAAAAAATTGCCGGAGCTGCATTTTATCTTGCTTATAAATTCTTGAATTTGAAATTACCTTTCCAAGAAGAAGAAGGGTACCGTGAATTTTTTCAAATGACTCTTAACGAATTGGAAGATATTTCAATTCAAATGATGGATTTGTCATTGTTTTCGGGTTCTCCGCCTATTTCAAGTTTTTCAGCGTATATATATACATACATGAGGGGTTTGAGGACTAACTCAAACGAGGTTGTTTGTCCTAAGCCAAGAAGAATGTTCTACGAAGTTTGTGAGTCAAACGCCGGAAAAGAGCTTCTTGATATCAGTCTCACAAAGGTAGAATCTTTTTCCTCTTCTCTTTTATGGGATTTTCTTTAAATTTCTTGTTTTGGGTTTTTCTAAAACTTCTTTCTTTTTTTTTGAATCTTTTTCCTCTTCACTTTTGTGGGGTTTCCTTTAAATTTCTTGTTTTTTTTTTTTTTTTTGGGTTTTTTCAAAAGCTTTTTTCTTTTTTTGGATCTTTGTTTCTTTTGCTTCTAGAGCCACGCTCTCTGAACAGTATTTTGATTTTCTTGAAATCTGAAAAATAGGGAGAATATGGAGTTGAGAAAACCAATTTTTTGGTGGATTCTTCTCCTCCATTTTTCAGCGGATCGCCACCGACAAGGCCTTCATATCCAGTAATCCAAGACCAACAATTTGGTAAAAGTATCCTAAGTCCACAATTGGGTTCTCGGCCTGTTGACCAAAGTCTTTCAGCGTCAGTGCCATCACCTCTGCCTATTGCCAAAGGTAACCAAAGCCCCCCGCCTCGGACTGCGCAAGAAATGGAGGAATGGAGGAGGTATTATACGAGGAAAGAATTGGAGGAAAATTCACCCTCAAGAAGGGACGGTATAAGTTTAGAGAAAGAGAATGAATTAAACATAAAATCCATTCATTTCATGTTTGAAAACCGCAAAAAGTTTGGATCTCCTTTCATAGTCGCAAAGGCGAATGTATTTTATCATCGTTTCTTTATGCTGCGATCACACGCGAAGCACCGGTGGTATAGAATAGCAATTGTCTGTTTGATTCTTGCATCAAAAGTTGAGGAGTATGAATTTTCATTAGACAATTTCGGACAAGAAGGTTGGAGAAAACCTTTAAAGGAAGTTTTTGAGAAAGAGATACCACTTAAAGAACTCAAAAAGATGATTTTAGATGACGAGTTGGAGATTCTTAGAGCTATTAATTTTGAATTTAATGTGGATCTTCCGTTCAATTATTTTCATAAGGTTGCAAATAACTTCAAAGACGAACCAGCGGAAATAAAACAGATTGGGCTGAAATTTATAACCAGAACCTATTTTTCTTCTCTGTGTTTGCAATTCGAACCCTGGAAAATCGCCGGAGCTGCATTTCATCTTGCTTATAAATTCTTGAATTTGAAATTACCTTTCCAAGAAGAAGAAGGGTATCGTCAGTTTTTTCAAATGACTCTTACCGAATTGGAAGATGTTTCAAAACAAATAATGGATTTGTTTTGAAAGTCTTTTAAATTCAGTTGATTCTATTGATTTTATGAGAGATGATTGTTTTAGTATAAAAGTCATATAAATAACACCAAGTAGAATAATTCCAGCTATTCATAAATCACTCATATTAGAACTCAAACCTTTACCAAACAATTTTAAGTTTGTTTATTCAGAAGGAGATAAATTATCTGTTATCATTACTAATAACCTTCAACCTAATCAAGAAGATAATATTTAAATTGTTACAAAATAATAACAAAGTCATTGGGTGGACATTAGTAATATTTCTAAGATTAGTTCTTTTTTGTGCATATATAGAATCTTTTTAGAGAGTGAAGTTAAAACAGTAAGACAATCTCAAAGAATCTTCGATTTTACAAGAAATATAAAGAATTGTTTATACCGTTATGGTTTTGGTGATTGATTCATCCATTTAAATTCAGTTAATTCTATTGATTTTATGACTGATGATTGTTTAAATACACATATTAAAAAAGTCATAGAAATAACATGAACTAGGATGATTCAATCAATTCATAAACCACTCACATTAGAACTCAAACCTTTTACCAAATGATATCGCTGAATTATATTACATTGGATCTTAAACGAAATGAGATCCAGACTTTTTGCTGTTTTCGACCATGAAATCAATGCATTTCTTGCTTAATTCATTCTCTTCCTTTAAACTTATACCGTCCCTTCATGGGGTGAATTTTCCTCCAATTCTTTCCTCGTATAATAATTCCCCTTGTTGACCATTTTTAAAATCACCAACACCATAACAACTGGTGTAAACAAATTTTCTTTATATTTACTGTAAAATCGAAAATTCTTTGAAATTGTTTTACTATTTTAGCTTCATTCTCTAAAAGAATTCTATATATGCATACAAAGGAACTAATCTTAGGAATATTATTACTGTCCACCCAATGACTTTGTTATTATTTTGTAACAATTTAAGTATTATCTTCTTCATTAGGTTGAAGGTTATTAGTAATGATAACAGATAATTTATATCATTCTGAATAAACATACTTAAAATTGTTTGGTGATGCAACACTTTTTGCATTGTTCTGCTTGTACTATAGTGCTAAAGGATAGGGATTATTACCTATGTTGATTATGAATAGTTAAACACTTATGGTTGTCACTTAATCAAATAAAACCTAAGGCAGAGTATCTATCATGTAGTTAGTCTATTGGTAGCATTTGCGATTTTAAATATATAATATCGTATCCCCAAGGAACTGACAACGACTTAGTTGTAATGATGATTTAGTCTTAACAGTTATTCTATCGAGAATTAATCAAGGGAATCTCAAATCTTTGAGAGTTGGTTTATCACAACATATGCAAGTATCAAGCATTCAAAGAGTATTTCAATAGATAAGCATTCAAATGTATACATCAGTTTATACAACTTGGTTGACTTCTCTTCGAATATTTTAGATATATCTTGATCTTATTGCAATTATGAATTGATTCCGTTTGTTACCATATCTGAGTTACCTAATGTATTTATCCATAAAAAGGGATAACCCTACTCATTTCTTGAGTTGTTTAACATTATTCATGACCCTATGTCACTCTCGGTATCATGTTACTCACCCTAGGACTGGCCTAACATGCAAACTCAGCTTTATTATGGCTCTTTAACATACATGGTGATCTGTGATGCCATTCCTCCTAATCTAGCAGTATCAACAATTTTCTTATTAATCGAGCTTAAGGTAGATTGTTAAATTAAACGAGTTATGTATGACTGTGGCTAGGAATTGTCTATAATCTCAGGTTTAATTTAAAAGCACAAACAGATTATCAACACATAATGATAGTTTAGTTCTATGATCTTCCCCGAAAAATGAGCATAACCTGAACTTGCAAAACATGTATAATATAACATTCCAAATTCAGTATCCAAATAAATTCTAGATGACACAATTCAAAAACATAAAAAAAAGAGTCTAGGGGACCATTATCATAAGGTAGTCACCACTTTATGCGGTCCGTCGGCGCTGCCGATCTTGTATGCTTCTGGCTACTTGACCCTACTCTGGACTTCAGAACATTGGGAGAACACTTTTTTGACCTAGTAGTAATCATTTTACCTTATCTCCTGAGCTTAAGCAAATTGCGTTATCTGACTAAGAACAATGAATCCTAATGCTCTCTTAGGATCTCCTAACGAAATTTTGGTATTCTATGAACACCGAACTCGAATGCTAATCTAATCGAATTCTTGAAAATTGAGATAAACACCTAGAGAGCAGAAAAAATGAGACACTCAAAGTTGCTAGATTACTTGTGCTGAATGTTGAAGGGTTGGAGGCTTGGGGTATTTATAATAGATTTCTGGAGTGAATTTTTCATCAATTCCTGATATGGGACGTTTGGGACTGTCATCCCTAGCCAAGAACACCCATCCTTGAGCTTGACCAAGTCAAGATGGGCGTTCCTAGCAAAGGATGGCCATACTGGCCTTCAAGCTTTTGAAAAATTACAATTTCGCCCCAATATTTGTTGTTTCATGCAATTTAACCCCTAAAACTTCCAAAATCTCAAATTACGCAATTATAGGTTAATTTATTAATCCAACTACGATCAAATACTTTTCAGTGTAAAAAATTTAACAACACAATAACGTATTGAAAATAAGAAAAATATAATCTTATTTTAAAATAATGACTTAGTCAAAACTATATAAAATAATACAGACTCTGTAATTTAAAATATATATAATATATATTGTAACATAAATAAAACAATATAAAATACTTATTAAAAGAATATTTTCTATATTTTTATTAAATAATAAATAAAAACATAATAAGCATATATATTATTTATATACATTTAAAAGTCTCACGTTCCTTTTTCTTATAAAAATAATATATATTGATTCGTCGAAAATCGGTTTGATGCCACCTATCATTGAAAAGGGCGTCGTCTGATGATCCTGCCACATGTCACTTCCAGAATGGTTGTCGTGTTGGTGTTTCAACGGAGGTCCTGCTTTACGATGCCTGCAAAACAAAAAAGTTCATAATAGAGGGTGGAGGGACTCTGATGAACCCTCCGATGATAAAGTCAGTATTTTAGATATTGACAGGAGAGTGTTTAATTTGACAAAGATTTAGTATAGTAATTTGGCCTTACCCTCTTACCTTTACGGAGGTGGCTTTTATAGATGTAGGTCATCCTAAGAAATAGGTCGGGTAGTGTAATCTGGAGAATCTGGTAGTTACCAGATTTTGTGGATAAATCAAGATCCCTTTGATTTAGGAAAATCTGGAGATAATTTGACTGAGCCTTTTGAGGCTTGACTATTGGTCAATCATTATCCCTCGAGGAAGTTCCTAGAAGTAATTTACCTATCTGGTGGTTGGACTTCGGGCGAAGTGGGTTGTTCGAGAAGTGAGCTTCGGACTTCGTCGGGCTGGGTGGATGGCCATCTGGTGGAGTAGTGGGTCCCGCCGTGCTTGGCGGGAGGACAAGTTGGATTGCCATGTCAGCAGTCATTCTGTGTCAGCATAGGGGTATTTTTATATCTCTTAGTGGCCCCTCGTCAAAATGGAAGAGTGACTCTTCTTTCACTTGGACGCAATTGAAAATCCATTGTCGCTTGTCTTCGGTAGGCTTGACAAAGATGCTGGGTCGAACTCAACTTTAAAGGTGATGAGAAATGAAGTGAGGAGAGGTGTTCTGATGGTTTGTTGTGCAGTTCGTAGTCGCGGGCATCGGTTCGGTTACCCAGATGCCAGTTGGATCCTGTAAGTGGGAATTAATGACGTTGTTCACACTTCCCCATGTCTAGGCAAGGATGGCTACTGTGCATAGGGGTTGATGAAGTGGCATTTGGTGTGACATTTGGTGTGACTTTGACCCGGTTGGAAGAGGGTTCTGGCGAAGCGTGCCTAGGAAGCTTCCCTCTTCTTTGAATTAAAAATTTGACCCTTTGTTTTCTCTTCTCCCCCTATAAATAGGGCGATTAGATTTTATCTGATATTTTTTACTTTCTTTCAAGTTCTTCTGCATTCATCAACTTCTTCTTCTGTCTTTCTTCTGCTCCCGTACTAGCCTTCTCTTTCGCTCTTGTTTCCATTTGCTTATTTACTGAGGACTCATCCACCTCACAAATCACAATAGGTAATGAGGCTTTTATGATTGCCATTTTCATTTTTTGTCAGTGTTGTGGTTGTTATTTTTTTTATTACTATTTTTGGGGTTCCGGGTGATGAATAAGGAGGATGTATGTTCATCATTTTATGGGGTTCTTTTTTGCGTTTTTTTTCTTAAGTTTTGGTGTGTCCATTCTTGGATTTTTGTTTAAAGTTTCAAAAACCGTGGTTGGCTAGGTATTAGGGAGTGGTTTAGGTAGAATTTTTGAAGGAGGGTTTTCTAGGGGAAGAACTGGTTGAAGGCGAAGTAGGGAGACTTTAGAATGGATTTTAGAAATTGATGGTCAACCTGTTCTCATTGTAGATATGTCGAACTCAGAGAACACCGAAGTCAATACCCCCATAGTCGAAGTTGAGTCTAGCTCCTCAGCATCCACTTCGGTGGATAGGCCGGCTGATGAGAGTTTCCAAACCCAGAGTGATGATAGTTCGAGCACTTTGAGCGATGAGAGCATGAGTATTGAGGCTGGACAAACCCAACCAATCAGCCTGGACATCGACGAAGGACAAAGCCTACCAACCAGGCTAGATACCGATGACGGGATCATCAGGGTGCTGAGTGTCCAAGCTCTGACCGGTGGCTCTTTTGAGGGCTTTACTATCCCCGTAGCAGTCTCGTTAGATCCAAGCTTCCCTAGGACTACCTATACCGGAGCGACATCCACCAGCTTAACTACTAGGTGTCACGGAGTGCCTCTTCCTGGTACGGCCACCAGTTCACGACACTCAACACAACTTGTGTGCGGCACGTACACAAATGCAAGCACACGTAGCAAACAGACAATCACAAGTAAAGGGGTAAGCAATAATATTTACGGGCAACTCACCCAACCTTTCTATATTAATCAATAGGAAGGAATTACAAAGAGTTCGCAACTATGAACAAAGTTGCGCAGCCAAAAAGGCTTACAAGATAGAACAACTCTAGTCTATCTATGCTATCCCTCAATTACTCTATCTCTCTCTCTTTTTCCCTTGCCCCACTATCCCTATTTATAGCCTTCTAGGGATGGGCAGGGTTTAGAGTCATCCCCATGGGCCACGACCCATGCAACTAGGGCACCCTTAGGGTTCCCAACACATTCGGTCTGGTGCTCGGTCCATGCCACCATGCCTCGGCCCACGCACATCAGTCCTCTATAAAAGGGGGTACACAGCCAAACCCTAAATTATTTGCTGCTCGCACACTTGCTCTGTCGCTGCCAGAGCTGCCCTACCTCCTCGGGATAAAGGGTCTCACATACCTCCCCCACGTAAGCCATCGACGTCCTCATTGATCTTTATCATTTCCAATAGTTAGAAATGTGATTCTCAAATTGCCAAAGGGTCACATCTCTTTCCCACGTAGCATCAATCTCGGCCTCCCCCTTCCAATGCACAAGGAAGTCGGTCCTACGATTCTTCTTGCTTTGGCCCATGGTCTGATGGTCCAAAATCTTTTCTACCAACTTGTCAAACTATTTCCGAATCATTGGTGGAGCCCTTCTAGACTTCTTCTGCCTTTCTATTTCAAATTCATTTTTGTTGTACTTCTTCAAGTAACTTACATGAAAAGTATGATGAATTTTTAACATGTCCGGAAGTTTGAGTTGATAAGCAACATTTCCCACCTTTTTTATTACCTCGAATGGTCCATCATACTGAGGTATCAATCCACAATGAACACCTTTCTGACTGATCTTCTTTTAAATGTGAGGAGTCAATTTCAGCAATACCAAGTCACCTACCTCAAATTGCACATCACGTCGATATTTATCAGCATACTATCTCTTTTGAGCCATCTCTGATACGCGAAAATCGTATCACCTTTTTAGCATGTTTTTATGTATGAATTTGGGTGAAATCGAGGGTAATTTGATCTTGATTGTTCATTATTCACTTAATTTCACAGTTTTTATGATTTTGGAAGTGTCAGGTGAAAAGTAGACGAAAACAGTAAATTTTGGAGCAAAAATGCAATTTTTGGAAATGTTGACTCGGTCAAAGGTTCAGGACGAGCGTCCCGAACCCGGGACGGGTGTCCAGGACCCGGGACGAGCATCCCGACCTGGTCAACTGATCAGGACGGGCGTCCCGAGCCGCCAGAAGCTGTCCCACATTGAATTTTTCAGAAAGTTTCACTCCAGGAAGTTGCTATAAATACCCCAGGCCACCAGCAGTTGAATTCATTCCTCTCCACTCGATTTGAGTCATTTAGTGGTGTCCAGTGTACAATTCTCTAGTACACAACTCACTCAGAGACTCGAATCTCAGTTTTCCTTCTTATTAGTGTTTTGTTTTAGTTTCTGAGAAATAGTCTCAGATCTTAGGTTTCTATAGATAGGTTCGTTTCTGGTATTCATAGAATACCCGGGATTTCGTTAGGAGATCCTAAGAGGGCTCTAGGCGTTCGAAGAGTCAGTCCACAGGGCTGGGCTTAAGCTGGGTATTAATGTAAAGCCCAGTTACTAGGCTGAGGAAGCGTCCTCCGAAGGTCCTGGTGAGCAGAGTCAGGGCGAGCAATACTACATATACAACAGTACGCTCCGTCGGCGAGACTACGTAAAGGGTGATTTCTTTATGGCATCAGTCCCCATGTCCCTCTCTTATATGTTGTTATTGTTTTATTCTAAATACATATTATCAATACGAGATTACGATGTTTATGAATAGTTGTTTTATATGTTGACGTTAATATGTTTTTCTGGAAATAGCCATCTGCTAAATATTCACTATGTCTGCATGTTTAATGTGCTCTTTTAAACTAAAGTTAGGGTTATAGACAATTCATAACCACGGTCTAATCATAACCTGTTTAGTTTAACAGGCATCAATTAACCATGCTAGATAAAATAACATGTTGAACACCCTGCCTGTTAAAGTAGTCTAGGTAGGGGCCGAGCTGAGTCCGATTATGCCGGCGGCTAGGGCAAGCGGTATGATCCCCGAAGTGACATAGGGCTTTCATGGATGCCTTCGTCCCGAACCGTGAGTAGGGCCGTCATTAAGGTAGGGCGGTTTATTAGAGACCTCGGATGTGGTACGCCTTTAGACACAGAACATAGTTGCAATCCAGGCTAAGATATATCTAAAATACTCGAATATAGGTCAAACAACATATAGGAACAGTATAACATTGATGCGGTTCCGGTTGACATGCTAAATAGGTGTTATTTTACCCTATGTTGATTATGAATAATTAAGGACTGTGATTGACTAATTGTCACATTTAGTCTCTATGGTGTCACTTAATCAGCCAGAACCTAAGGCAGAGTACCTATCGTGTAGCTAGTCTATTGGAAAGTATCTACGATTTTATTAAATAAATATCGTACTCCCAGGGAAGTGGCAACGGCTTAGTAGTAACTAGCCTCTTCTCCTAATTCTTATCTTATGATCCAGTTATGCAATCTTCATCAATATCTTTGATGAGAGGGTGATCCATTCTCCACTAGGGTCAAGTCTAATTAATCCTAAAAGTGTTTTAAAGATGAGTTCTGATTCTATGCTATACTGTTCCTATATGTTGATTGACCTGTCTTCGAGTATTTTAGATGCATCTTAGCCTGGATTGCAACTATGTTCTGTGTCTAAAGGCGTACCACATCCGAGGTCTCTAATAAACCGCCCTACCTTAATGACGGCCCTACTCACGGTTCGGGACGAAGGCATCCATGAAAGCCCTATGTCACTTCGGGGATCATACCGCTTGCCCTAGCCGCCGGCATAATCGGACTCAGCTCGACTCCTACCTAGACTACTTTAACAAGCAGGGTGTTCAGCATGTTATTTTATCTAGCATGGCAGACACCAATACTAATTTATGCCTGTTAAACTAAACAGGTTATGAATAGACCGTGGTTAGGAATTGTCTATAACCCTAACGTTAGTTTAAAAGAGCACATTAAACATGCAGATATAGTGAATATTTAGCAGGTGGCTATTTCCGGAAAAACATAATAACGTCAACATATAAAACAACTATTCATAAAAATCGTAATCTGATATTCATAATTGATGTTTAGGACAAAGCAATAAAACATATAAGAGAGGGGTATGGGGACTGATGCCATAAAGAAATCACCCTTTACGTAGTCTCGCCGACAGAGCGTACTGCTGTATACGTCGTATTGCTCGCTAGAACCTTCGGAGGATGCTTCCTCAGCCTAGTAACTGGGCTTTACCTTAATACCCAGCTTAAGCCCAGCCTTGTGGACTGACTCTTCGAACGCCTAGAGCTCTCTTAGGGTCTCCTAACGAAACCCCGGGTATTCTATGAATACCAGAAACGAACCTATCTATAGAAACCTAAGATCTGAGACTATTTCTCAGAAACTAAAACAAACACTAATAAGAAAGAAAACTGAGATCCGAGTCTCTGAGTGAGCTGTGTACTGGAAAATTGTACACTGGAAACCACTTAATGACTCAGATCGAGTGGAGAGGGATGATTTCAACTGCTGGAGGCCTGGGGTATTTATAGCAGCTTCCTGGAGTGAAAATCTCCAAAAAATTCGATGTGGGACAGCTTCTGGCGGCTCGGGACGCCCGTCCTGATTCGTTGACCAGGTTCGGGACGCCCGTCCCGGTTCAGGACGCCCGTCCTGGCGGTTTGACTGGGTCGGGACGCCCGTCCCGGACCTTTGACCGGGTCAACATTTCCAAAAATTGCGTTTTTGCCCCAGAAATTGCTGTTTTCGTCTACTTTTCACCTGACACTTCCAAAATCATAAAAACCGTGAAATCAAGTAAATAGTAAACAATTAATGTCAATTTACTCTCAATTTCACATTAAAACATATATAAAAACATGCTAAAAATGTGATACGATTTTCGCGTATCAAACATAGAATCAGAACTCATCTATAAAACACTTCTAGGATTAATTAAGACTGAAACCTAGTGGAGAATGAATCACCCTCTCATCAAAGTATTTGATGAAGATTGCATAACTGGATTATAAGATAGGAGTTAGGATAAAAGGCTAGTTACTACTAAGTCGTTGCCACTTCCCAGGGAGTACGATATTTATTTAATAAAATCGTAGATACTTTCCAACAGACTAGCTACACGATAGGTACTGCCTTAGGTTCTGGCTGATTAAGTGACACCATAGAGACTAAATGTGATAATTAGTCAATCACAGTCCTTAATTATTCATAATCAACATAGGGTAAAATAACACCTATTTAGCACATCGGTCGGAAACCCATCAGATTTTTGGCGCCGTTGCCGGGGAAATATCATAATGAATTTAGGATTATTGGCCACATTTCTAGAGACTTATGATAGGTAACGGTAGTAACCTAGACTTTTGAATTACACTTATCTTATGTTAGTTAGACAATCACTTTCCTAAATATATGATTATCATAACTAATTAATTTAGATAATATCTGGAATTAAGACACTTAGGATAATCAAATTTTAGAAAATTATTCTAAAACCATATTAAGGAAATTTACCTGCTTTCTAAATAAAAATCAAAATCCATAAAAATATCTCTCTTGCTTTATTATTTCACTGTCCTACTTTTTGCTATTTGTTATTTCCAACCGACTTTGCACTCAAAGGTGAGAGAACAAGAGCAGCTACTAACCAGGCAAAGAAAACCGAAAACCCTGACACTCCAGGACCGAAGAAGACAAAGCCAGAGGGCCCTCTAGGCCTGCACCAGAAGTACACGAGGGACTCTTCCTTCACAACCAGTGGAAGTAAACTCAAGCCCTGATGCCAGTGAACTAGTGAGACGATTCCTGAACACCCGTGAGCATAGTCCCACGGAAGAAGATCCTTCTGAGGATACCTTCCCTCCTAGAGAAGAACCCCAGAGATCTCCAATTCACCCTCCTGCCCAGAGAGTTCCTATAAATCCACCCCCTACTGACCAAAAAATTCACCAACCTCTCCGCATACACCCCAACACCTAACGAGCGCACCCCTTCATCTGCGGGGAGTACTAACGGTTATTATTCAATGTTGTCCGTGCAGATAGACACGTTAGCTCAAAGGGTCTATGAGATGGACCAAGGGATTGCCAGCAGACTGTGTCATTTAGACCAACTCAGTCTGAATATCACAACTAACCTGGACCGACTCAGAGCCACGGTCAATCTTCAGGAGAACCAAGGTGCACAACTACTCCGAGAGATGGCTGATTTACGCAGTGAGCAGAACAGGCAGAGGGATGAGATGAGAACCATACGCATAGAAATGCGAAGCATTCGAACAGAACTACAGGAGATCAGAGATAGGATTCGTTAAAAAAGGAAGATTCTTTTACTTTCAACAAATAATTCATTTGAACTGAAACATGGATAATTGACCCTTATTTTTCTATCTTTCAAACATTTTTAAAGGGTCCTTTATATTCAACAATTTTCTTCGGACATTTTATTTCGAATTTCTATGAAAAACAAGAGTTTTGCAAATACAGTTTATTTTCCACTAATTACATTGCACAAACTTAGTTTTTGTTTTTCTGAAATTCTTGCTGAATTTAAGTTGGGATAAAATTAGGGTAGTCACAATTTTCGAAAAAAAAACTGAAGAATTTTTGCATAGAGTTTTTAACAACTTCTGAATTTCATTGGATAAACATGAAGCATTGTTAAAGAATTATGATTATTTTTTGTATCTTCAGATTTTCAGGGAATTACGAAGAAAAAAAATTTTGGAATTAGCACGCGTCCCGATGCAACCAGGGACGGGCGTCCCGGTTCTGGACGGGAGTCCTGCCTCCGGGACGGGCGTCCCGAAGGCCGCCCCTTCTATAAAAATTCAATTTTTTTCATTTTCTCTCAAATCTACAACCAAAAATTCATCTCTCTAAAAATATTTCTCTCTAGTTTCTCTCTACAAATTTTTGGCAAACTCTTCAAAGTTTAAAAATTCGAATTTCCCTCCAAAATTTGAATTTTAAACTTCGCCCAAAATTCGAATTTCCCTCCAAAATTCGATTTTTCCGCCAAAAATTCAAAATCCTTCCCTAACCTAATTTCATCCTTCTGAATTCAAATTCACCTCCAGAATTTGAGTTTAAAGCTTTCTTTCCCACCTAACTTCTCTCGTACGTTTTCAATGGCTCCCAAACGTGCTCGTACCACATCTACCATGACAGTTACCTCAGTAGCACATCCTTTTATGCTGTTTCCCTCCAGCACAGCATACCAAGCAAGATGCACTGGGTACATCGGGCGTACGATACTAACGGGCAGAACGCTGGATTGGGCAGCAGTACAGACGCTGGGAGTAGAGCCGGAAGTCAGACGCATACTCGACGTGCCACCTTACAGTCGAGTATTCATCGTCACAGAGCCCACATACCTGGAGCTGGTATGTGAGTTCTATGCGTCTTTTACTTGCCACCAGGAGCAGATCACATTCCGTTTAGGCGGAATAGATCGGTCGATGAGCATGGCCGAGTTCGGCATCGCCCTAGGCATCTGGCAGAGATGAGCTGGACCCCGCATACACCACTGCAGTTCGAGACTTCACGTCTGCAGACGTCTCCACTGCTTGGGCTCAGATCTGCATGACGGGTGTCCCATACCAGCATGGCTTTGCAAAAGCCACAGGTATTTATCCTACTCTTCGCTACCTGCATGCTATCATTGCACACACATTGTCAGGACGACTGACAGCGCCCGGAACTGTCACCCGGATGGAGACATTCCTTCTAGCCAACATGCACATGGGATCTACAGTAGAGATGGCTAGACTCATAGCGGTCGTTATGCGAGGATTCGCTACAGACACTAGGAAACAGTGTCTGGGACTCGGACCATACATCACCAGGCTAGCCCGCTACCTGGAGTTGGACATAGAGGGCTCGGAGCTTACTCTGGTCGCCCCGACCACCATTCCCACAGATGTTACCATTCTACGGAACATGGGAATGGTTGTCCGGGATGCGAATGGCCGCGACACCATCCACACGGAGCAGACAGGACAGGCATCAGCTTCGGAAGCATTTCCAGCGCATATCCCTCCGTCCGAGACGTTTGTGCCACGTACTGCCTTCGAACGACACATGTCGCACAGATTGGCAGAACTATCGGCCCGATACAATCGAGACATGGACATGATTGACAGACGGCTGACGATGATGGAGGACAGGATTGACAGACGGTTGGCGATGATAGATGATAGGATCACCATGAACACCAGCCGGATTGAGGAGATACATCAGCAGACTTCCCGAGTGGCGGAAAACTTCGAGTTTGACTTAGCAGACTTAGGTCCACTGGACGACGATCCACCGGGTTCTTAGTCTCTCTTTCCTTCTTTCCTTTCCTTTCCTTTCTTTTGCTTTTGTTTTTCTTGTTCTATGTGTATAAGCATGTCTGGGCTGTATGACGTATGAATCCATGTACAAAATTGATTTATATGAAATACAGAATTGTTTGCATTATTTTTTATGTCTTACTTACCAATACAGAATCCTTTCTTTTCTGTTTTACTTCTTATTTTCAAATAAGTGTGGGGTAAGACTCTTTTCTGTTTTATTTCTTATTTTCAAATAAGTGTGGGGTAGCTAGATATGCATGAACACTGAGGACAGTGCCAGACTTAAGTGTGGGGTAGCAGTGCACGGTGCACTGTAGCAGTTTTTGTATGCTTTTGCTTGTTTTTCCCCGTATTTTCACACCTCCAAAATTTTTTTTCAAAATTTTTTCTGTCCTTCAGACTTCTAAATGCAGTATGCTTGGTTAAACAATTGCTTATGTCTATGATATGTAGGTAGTATGTTATGGTTAGTAGGAGATAATTGATAGCTATCTTGGACTAATTGATTAGGAATAGGGAATTCCTGATAACTGAGCACAACTTTGTCTGGAGTAGAGACCTCAACCAATTACCTATTCTAGACTTAACTAGATAAAATTAGACCAGTTGTGAAGATATTGACAGTTAGAATGACTAGATGAGACTCTGAGCTAGAAGTGAAAAGAAATTAAAGAAAGTTAATCAAATGAGGGTAGTTTGCCAGCGGCCTTCGCTACTCGAGCACCACTCCTTCGGGGAACTTAAAGCCTGATGCCCTAAGGTCGTGTAGATCTGGGAGTCATCGAAGTGGGACTCGCTACATGGGTAGTTGAAATTGACGTGTTCTAAGCAGACTCAAAATACCCTGAATCTATAAAGGAAATAACTAAATGCTAAAACATTAAAAATCTGATCACCAAAGCTCAGAACTCAAAAAGTTGTCTGTTGCTAATATGTCTAGCGATAGGTCAAAGTGTTATCTGGTAGTAGTTAAGACAAGAGTACATTGTGTTGACTATCTGGTCTGGACTAGTACACACACTACACATCAGGAAGACCCTGTGACTAAGAAAAAGGTCCAAACTAGTTGTTGATTTGTTTTCTGCCTGATCATAACAAGCTACTAAAAACATCTGAGACCTTGTCATAGCAACCTAACCAGTCAGACTTGTGTTAAGACTTGTCTGAAGAATTTTTGGAATAAAAACATGACTAGGAATTTAAGTAACTTCAGGTAGACTTTGCTTGAGGACAAGCAAAAAGCAAAGTGTGGGGTTATCTGATACGCGAAAATCGTATCACCTTTTTAGCATGTTTTTATGTATGAATTTGGGTGAAACCGAGGGTAATTTGATCTTGATTGTTCATTATTCACTTAATTTCACAGTTTTTATGATTTTGGAAGTGTCAGGTGAAAAGTAGACGAAAACAGCAAATTTTAGGGCAAAAACGCAATTTTTGGAAATGTTGACTCGGTCAAAGGTTCAGGACGGGCGTCCCGACCAAGTCAAGGCACCGGGACGGGTGTCCAGGACCCGGGACGGGCGTCCTGACCTGGTCAACTGATCAGGACGGGCGTCCCAATCCGGGACGGGCTTCCCGAGCCGCCAGAAGCTCTCCCACATCAAATGTTTCAGAAATTTTCACTCCAGGAAGTTGCTATAAATACCCCAGGCCTCCAGCAGTTGAATTCATTCCTCTCCACTCGATCTGAGTCATTTAGTGGTGTCCAGTGTACAATTCTCTAGTACACAACTCACTCAGAGACTCGGATCTCAGTTTTCCTTCTTATTAGTGTTTTGTTTTAGTTTCTGAGAAATAGTCTCAGATCTTAGGTTTCTATAGATAGGTTCGTTTCTGGTATTCATAGAATACCCGGGATTTCGTTAGGAGATCCTAAGAGGGCTCTAGGCGTTCGAAGAGTCAGTCCACAGGGCTGGGCTTAAGCTGGGTATTAAGGTAAAGCCCAGTTACTAGGCTGAGGAAGCGTCCTCCGAAGGTCCTGGTGAGCAGAGTCAGGGCGAGCAATACGACATATACAATAGTACGCTCCGTCGGCGAGACTACGTAAACGGTGATTTCTTTATAGCATCAGTCCCCATGTCCCTCTCTTATATGTTGTTATTGTTTTGTTCTAAATACATATTATGAATACGAGATTACGATGTTTATGAATAGTTGTTTTATATGTTGACGTTATTATGTTTTTCCGGAAATAGCCACCTGCTAAATATTCACTATGTCTGCATGTTTAATGTGCTCTTTTAAACTAAAGTTAGGGTTATAGACAATTCCTAACCACGGTCTAATCATAACCTGTTTAGTTTAAAAGGCATCAATTAGTATTGGTGTCTGCCATGCTAGATAAAATAACATGTTGAACACCCTGCCTATTAAAGTAGTCTAGGTAGGGGCCGAGCTGAGTCCGATTATGCCGGCGGCTAGGGCAAGCGGTATGATCCCCGAAGTGACATAGGGCTTTCATGGATGCCTTCGTCCCGAACCGTGAGTAGGGCCGTCATTAAGGTAGGGCGGTTTATTAGAGACCTCGGATGTGGTACGCCTTTAGACACAGAACATAGTTGCATCCAGGCTAAGATATATCTAAAATACTCGAATATAGGTCAAACAACATATAGGAACAGTATAACAATTAATCAGAACTCGTCTATAAAACACTTCTAGGATTAATTAAGACTGAAACCTAGTGGAGAATGAATCACCCTCTCATCAAAGTATTTGATGAAGATTGCATAACTGGATTATAAGATAGGAGTTAGGATAAAAGGCTAGTTACTACTAAGTCGTTGCCACTTCCCTGGGAGTACGATATTTATTTAATAAAATCGTAGATACTTTCCAACAGACTAGCTACACGATAGGTACTCTGCCTTAGGTTCTGGCTGATTAAGTGACACCATAGAGACTAAATGTGACAATTAGTCAATCACAGTCCTTAATTATTCATAATCAACATAGGGTAAAATAACACCTATTTAGCACATCGGTCGGAAACCCATCAATCTCCAAACTATCTCTGGCTTCGGCAATCATCTCATGCTTTGCCTTGGAAAATCTTTGCGTTGCTGGACATGTTCCAACACTTAGCACTACCATTGCCAAATCATGTGGGGTCGTTGGTTGTTGTCCATTCACTAGCTCAAATGGGCTCATCTTCGTTGCAGAAGAACGATGAAGATTGTAACAGAACTGAGCTGAGTCAAGAAGATTCACCTAATTCTTCTGACTTGCCGTCACATAATGCCTCAAGTACTCCAACAAGGCATTGATCCTCTCTGTCTGACCATCGGTCTAAGGATGATTGGCAGTCAAACATTTCAGTTTGGATCCCAATAATCCAAACAAAGCCACCCAAAATATACCAGTAAACCTCGCATCCCTATCACTAACTAAGTCATTTGGTACACCAAAGTACTTTACAACATGTTTGAAAAATAACTCAGCTGCAACATCAGATGAACAAGATGATGGGGCAGGGAAAAATACAACATATTTTGAAAACCTATCAACTATTACAAAAATAGAAGTTAAGTCATTCACCTTAGGTAATCCATAGATGAAATCCATCGAAATATTCTGCCACGGCCCCTTGGGAATAGGAAGAGGTTGCAACAAACCAGGTTCCCTTTGCCTTTCAACCTTATCTTGTTGACACACCAAACACGTTCGGACGTACGCTTCAATGTCATCCTCCATCCGCGGCCAAAATAATCTTCTTGCCAACAAAGAACGATGATATGAATAAATCATATCACTTTTTTAACATGTTTTTAGGCACAAATTAGGGTAAAATTGGGATTAAATCGTTCTTAATTGATTGATATTAGCACATTTTTGGATAATTTATGATTTTAGAAGTTTCAGGTGAAATATGCAAGAAAACAGCAAATATTCGGGTAAAAACGTGATTTTTGGAACTTCGTGGATCATGATGGGAGTCCTGACCCAGTCAACTGACTTGGGACGGGCGTCCTGAGCCCCTGCACAAAATCCCACATCAATTTCTGAAGAGAAAATCACTCAGCTTCACTACTATAAATACCCTAGGCCTTCTACAGTTGTAATCATCCCTCTTCACTCGATCTGAATCATCTAGTGACTTTAAGTGTATATTTTTACACTCTCTGTAAGTCATTAAGTGATCTCAGGTATCACACGAGTAGTTTAAATATGAGAATATCTCGTTTTCTTATCTTTCTGAGTGTTTATCTCAGGGTTATAGAGTTCGAGTAGATAGGTTTCATTTTTGGTATTCATAGAATACCCGGAGTTTCATTAGGAGATCCTAAGAGGGCATTAGTTGAGCGAAGAGCTAGTCAAAGCAGTCCAGGATATACAAGTAGTCACTCCATCGGCGGACCGGATAAAGTGTGAATACTTTATGGTGGTGGTCCCCTAGATCCTCTCTGTATATTCTGTATTGTGTTTGTCTAAAGATTTATTTGAATATCAAACTATGATGATATGTACATGTGTTTTGCATGTTGAAGTTCTTTACATTTTTTCGGAAAGGTCACCAACTTAATTAATCATTATAACTGCATGTCTATTTGCTCTTTTAAATTAGATGAAAGATTATAGACAATTCCTAACCACGGTCTAATCATAAATTGTCTAGTTTAACAGGCCTTAATTTAGGGCTTTGTGTGAGGACAGAAGCATTAAGGTCTGCCATATTAGATGAAATAACCTATAGATCACCATGTTTGTTAAAGTAGTTTAAGTAGGCTGTGTTCGCATTTTTATGCCGGCAATAGGGCTAGCGGCATGATCTCCTGAGTGACACAGGACTTTCATGTATGCCTTTAGCTCGAACCGTGAGTAGGGCCGTCAATGGCGATGGGGCGATTTATCAGATAACTCAGATGTGCTACACAAGTAAGAATCAGTACATAATTGCAATCTAGACCAAGATATATCTAAAATATTCGAAGATAGGTCAATCAACATGTAGAAACAATATGACATATATCATAATACCTGTTTCTAAAATACTCTTGTATGCCTAATGAACTTGCGTCTTGTGTAGAAAGGATCACCCACTCATCAAAGATATTGATGAACGATTGTATAACTAAGTAATAAAATGAACGTTAGGGTTAAAGGATAGTTGCTACTAAGTCGTTACCACTTCCCTGGGAGTACGATAATTCTTAAATTAAAATCGTAGGTACTTTCCAATAGACAAGCTACACGATAGGTACTCTGCCTTAGGTTCTGATTGGTTAAGTTACAACATAGATGCTAAATGTGACAATTAGCAGTTCTCCATCATTAATTATTCATAATCAATATAGGGTAATAAAAACCTGTCTTTTTAGCCATGTCGATCAGAAAATTTCACACCAGATTTTTGGCACCATTGCCGGGTAGCTATCATAAAATTTTAGGATTTCTGATCAAAATTCTAGAGGCTTATGATAGGTAGCGGTAGTAATCTATACCTTTGACTAACATTTATTTTATTCTAGTTAAAACAATAAGTTTCCTGAAATATAGGGTTATCATAACTAATTAATTTTAGACATTATCTAAAGTTAAGACAAGTAGGATAATCAAGTTTTAGAAAATTATTCTAAAAACTTATTAAGGAAATTTAAATTGCTTTCGAAAAAAAATGATCAAAAAGAAGTTTCTTATTTCAATTTTTTTTTAATTTTTTTTTCGTTCTTTGTTTTACTCTATTGTTCAACTGTTTTATTCATTTGTTTTAACCAGGCTTTACACTTCTAGATGAAGAGAACAAGAGCATCTACTAACCAAGTAGTAGAAAAATTAGAGAATCCCGAAGCTCTTGTTCGGAAAAAGAAGAAACCAGCTGAACCACCTAAACCCGAACCAGAAGCACCTTCAGAGAACAATCCTCCACAACCCATAGAAATTAATTCAAGCCCAGACTCTAGTAAAATGGGAAATGGATTTTTAAATGCCAGTGTACCCAGCTCTATGGAAGAAGAGGGCCCTACTAAAGATACCTTTTCCTCCAAAGGAAGAACTACAATATTCCAAAGGGTTCCCGAAATTCCACAAACTTCCGACCAATCTCCAACCACACCTGCCTCACTTGAGTATACTCCAGAATCACCTGAACATACCCCTGTTTCCCCAACGCCTAACAACCAGACACCTTCATCTGGGGGAAGCACTAATGGTTTTCAGTCAGTTTTGTCTGTGTAGATAGATAATATGGCTCATAGGATCTATCAGTTGGATCAAACAGTAGCAAGCAGATTCTGTCACACAGACCAACGTATTCTGAACGTCACCACCAACGTAGACCAACCAGAGCCACAGTGAATCTCCAAGAGAATCAAGGTGCACTTATACTACTGGAGTTTAACGAAATCCAAAATGAGCAACGGAGACAACGAGAAGAGATGAGAACTATACGAGCAGAACTGCAAGAGATAAGAAGTAAAGTCAACTGAAAGGGAAGGTTTCTTTTTCATTTTTCAGCAAATAAATTATTTGTTGAAACAATACGATTTGAATTAATAAGTTATCCAACTTCGTTTTAAATAAATAAATACTTGGACTTTTATTCATGTCACTCCACGTTTTTATTCAAATAATTTTTCTTTTGTTCTTTATGAAACATAAATGTGAAAGATTTTCATTCTTGTATTATTTTTCAAATTCATTTGTTAAAAGAATATTTGTTGTAATGAGAAAATGATTTTGGCATCTTTGAAAGAAAATATAATACAGAGAAAAAAAGGGGGAGCAGAAAAATGTTCGAAGCAAATTCTGTGTTAAATTGAGCTATTATGACAATTTGTTCAGATATAATTTTTGTGAAAATGTTTGCAGAGAATTACAAAGTCTAAAGAAGCTCGGAAAAATTAACGAAAATCGAAAATGAAGGGCGCACGCATCCTGAGGTAGCCAGGATGGGCGTCTAGATTTTTGGACGACCGTCCAGATCGGGACGAGTGTCCCGAGGGGGGCCTTTACCTATAAATAGCCATTTTCCCTCATAATTCTCTACCCTACAAACTTAAAAATTCTCTCTAAATTTTTTTCTCTCTCAAATTTTACCTCCAAAAATTTGAATATTTGAATTTCTTTCTAAAATTCAAATTTCCCTCCAAAATTTGAATTTTCCCTCCAAAAATTCAAAATCTCTCATTAAGCCAATTCTTTCCTTCTAAATTCAAATTTGCCTCCAGAATTCGAATTTGAAATCTTTTTCCCGCCAAATTTCAAATCTTCTAAAATTTCTTCAAATGGCTCCAAAACGCGCACGCATCGCCTCATCCATGACCGTCACAACTGTAACACATCCCTTCATGCTTTTCCCCCACCGTTTCGGCATACCAGGAGAGGAGTCAGGGGTTGGTTGGCCAAACCATTCTGGCGGGATGCACTCTCGACTGGGCGGTGGTTCAAATACTCAGTGTAGAGCAGGAGATCAGACGTATACTCGACACTCCTCCATACAGTTGAGTATTTATCATCACCGAGCCGACCTACCTCAAGCTAGTCTGTGAGTTTTATGCTTCTTTCACACTCCAGCGAGAGCAGATTACATTCCTGCTAGGCGGAATAGATAGGTCGATGAGCATGGCCGAGTTTGGCATCGCACTTGGAGTTTGGCAGTGAGAGGAGCTGGACGCACCTACTTTCACTGTAGCCGTGAGAGGCCCAGATCTGTACGATTGGTGCCCCCTATCAGCATGGCTTCATGAAAGCCACATGTATTTTTCCATCCCTCCGTTACTTACACACTATTGTAGCCCACACACTGGCAGGGCGACGAACTACCCAGGGAACGTCACCCAGATGGAGACATTCCTTCTGGCTAATATGCACATAGGCATCACTGTGGATATGGCCAGACTGATCATAGTCATCATGAGGGGGTTTGCGACAGACACCCGGAAGTAGTGTCTGGGGCTCGGGCTATTCATCACTCGAATAGCCCACTACCTGGAGTTAGACATCGAGGGCTCATAGTTGACCCAAGTCGCCAAGACTACCATTCCTACCGACTTGACTATTCTACGAAACATGGGGATGGTAGTGTAGGATGCAGATGGGTGATACTCCATCCACACAAAGAAGCCTGGGGAGGCATCGGTACCAGAACCTGCAGCAGAGCAGGCATCACAAGCCCCGACATTCGTACCTCGCACCACCTTCGAGCGGTATATGGCACAGGGATTGGCAGATATAACTACCAGACACAGCCGAGATATGGTAGACATCCGGAGTCAGCTGGCAATGATGAAAGATAAGATCAGTATGACCCAGAGGCAGGTAGAGGAGCTGTATCAGTATCAGACCACCCGAGCTACCGATGACACCGAGGTCTACTTCTTTGCACCTGATGACGATGATCCTGGTTCTTAGTTTTCTCTCTCTTTCTTTTGTTCTTCATTGAATTCATGTACATGTGGAAGCATGGGCTGTATGGCATATAAATCTTTGTATGAAAAACGTTGATATATATGACATAACAATATTGTTTCTTTTATTTGATCTTTTGTTATTCCTATTACTTGTGTTTTCTTTTCTTGTTTCTTTTCTTTTTCTTTTCTTATTATGTGAAATAAGTGTGGGGTAATAGGATATGCATGCACACTGAGGACAGTGTCAATCTTAAGTGCGGGGTAGCAGTGCATAGTGCACTGTAGTAGTAATTTTGCATGTTTTTCCATACTTTTCACTGAAATTGCACCCTTTAAAAAAATTTCACTCTTTCAGACTTCAAAATCAGTCTTGATCGGTTAAAGAAATGCTTATGTCTATGATATTTGTTGAGTAGAATATTAAGATCGGCAGGGAACAAGTTTGATAACTTTACTAAATTCCTCAATTAAAAATAGGGAGTTCCTGATAATTGAGCACAACCTAGTTTGGATTAGAAACATCAACCAAATACCTTTTCGAGACCTAAATTGAATAATATTAGACCGGTTGAGAATGTGTTAGCAATTTGAATGACTAGATGATACTCTGAGCTGAAAGTGAAAAGTTTAAAAAGAAAAAAGGGTAGTCTGCAAGCGTCCTTTGCTACTCGAGCACCACTTCTTAAGGGAACTTAATGCCTGATACCCTAAGGTCATGTAGATCTGGGAGTCATCGGAGTGGGACTCGATACCTGGGTAGTTAAAGTTGATGTGTGAAAGCAAACACAAAAATACCCTGGAAAAATCAATTTGAAAATACATTGCCCCGTGTGTTCTTTTATTGAAAATCTTGAATGAAAAGCCTTGACACCTAAAGCTCATAACTCAGAAGGTTGTTTGTTGTTACTATATTCGACGATTGATCGAATTATTATTTGGTAAAGGTTTAGAGAAGACTATATTGAGTTAGGAAGCAAAGAAAACGAAATCCTGGGTATTCTATGAATACAACAAATGAACTCTATCTAATCTAATTCTAAGAACCTGAGACAAACACTTAGGAAGCAAAGAAAACGAGACGCTCTTATACTGCTATTTACTCGCGTGAGTGCAGATATATGCACTTTAGCTACTGAATGACTTATATCGAGTGTAAAAATGTACACTTGAAGTCACTAGATGACTCAAATCAAGTGATGAGGGATCACTCGAAGTGACTAAATGACTTAGATTGATTGGTAAGGGATGATTACAACTGAGGAAGGCCTGTGGTATTTATAGTAGGGGAAATGAGGGAAATTCTCTTCAATTTCCGATGTGTGACATTGTTAGGGTGATCGGGACACCCGTCCCGAGTCCGATCAACAAGTGTCCTCAGTGTTCATGCATATCCTATCACCCCACACTTATTTGAAAAATAATAGAAAAATTAAAAACACATAAAATAAAACAAAAAGAAATAAAAATAACGATGTTGTTATATCATATAAATCCTAGTTTGGCATACAAAGAGATATATGTCATACAACCCAAACTATCATATAATCACAAAAAAACTAAGAAAGAAAAGGAAAAGAAAAGAAACTAAGAATGCGGATCATCATCTGGCACAAAGAAGTAAACTTCATTGTCGTCCCGGTTGTTGGTATAATGCTGGTACATCTCTTCTAGTCGACTATTGTTCCTGCTGACCTTGTCGTCTAACATCATCAGCTACCTCTGGATATTAGCCATATCCATGCTATGCTTGGCTTACAAATCTGACAGCCCTTGTGTCATGTGACGCTCGAATGCGGTGCGTGGTACATAAGTTGAGGTCGGAGGTGTCTGGTGCGTGGGTGGTCCTGATGTTGATGACTCCCTTGGCTGCTCGGTGTGGATGGAGTATCTTCCCTCTGCATCTCGTACTACCATCCCCATGTTTTGTAGAACAGTTAAGTCAGTGGGAATGGTAGTCGGAGCAATCTGGGTCATCTTCGAGCCCTCTATGTCCAGCTCCAAGTAGAGCGTTATCCGAGTGATGAACGGCCCGAGCCCCAGACACTACTTTTTGGTGTCTGTCGCAAATCCCCTCATAACGACTGTAATGAGTCTAGCCATCTTCACAGTGATGCCTCTATGCATATGGGCCAGAAGGAATGTCTCCATCTGGGTGACATTCCTTGGAGCAATTCGCCGCCCTGCTATCGTATGGGCCGCAATAGTATGTAAATAGCGAAGGGTTAGAAGAATACCTGTGGCTTTCGTGAAGCCATGCTGATAGGGGACTCCAGTTGTATAGATCTAGGCCCAAGCGGTGGAGACATCAGCGAAAGTGAAGTCTTGTACAACCATCAAGTAAGTGGAGGTTTCCAGCTCCTCCCGCTGCCAGACACCGAGTGCAATGCCGAACTCGGCAATGCTCATCGACCGATCTAGTCCACCCAGTTAGAATGTAACCTGCTCATGCAAGAATGTGAATGAAGCATAGAACTCACATACCAGCTCTAGATAAGTCGGCTCGGTGACGATGAAGACTCGATTGTAGGGTAAGATGTCGAGCATGCGCTGAATCTCCTTCTCGACTTCAAGTGTCCTGATTGCATTCCAGTCAAGAGTCTATCCTGCTAGAATGCTACATCCAATCAATCCCTCGCTCCTCTTGTGATAAGCCGGGATGGTAGGGAAGAGCGTGAACAGGTGTATCACAACTGTGACAGTCATGGATGGACTGGCATGGCACGTTTTGGAGCCATTTGCACTTTTCTTAAAAGTGGCGGGAAAATCCAAAATTTGGTGGGAAAAATTTCAAATTCAAATTATGGAGGCAAATTCGAATTTAGAAGAAAGGAATTGGCTTAAGTGAAGATTTTGAATTTTGGCGCTGTGACAGTCATGGATGGACTGGCACGGCACGTTTTGGAGTCATTTGCACTTTTCTTAAAAGTGGCGGGAAAATTCAAAATTTGGCGGGAAAAATTTCAAATTCAAATTCTAGAGGCAAATTCGAATTTAGAAGAAAGGAATTGGTTTGAAGATTTTGAATTTTGGCGGGAAAATTCGAATTTTTGAGGGAGATTCAAATTTAGGAAGAAATTCAAAAAATCAAATTTTTGGAGGGAAAATTTGAAAATTTGAAATTTTAAATTTTTGGAAGAAAAATTGTAAGTAGAGAATTTTTAGAGAGAGGGAAAAATAATTTTTGGAGTAAAAATTATGAGGGAAAATGAGGCATTTATAGAAAATTTTTCTCCCTCGGGACGCCCGTTTGGATTGCCTCGGAATGAGTGTTCCACTTGTTTTCGATTTTCATCGATTTTTTGAGCTTCTTTATACTTTGTAATTTCCTGCAAACACTTTTACACAAAAATTATATTCAAACAAATTAATATAGTGGCCTTTATTGCCTTTATTTATTGTCTCTCGCATTTCTGCTCGTATCGCTCTCATCTCTTCTCGCTGCCTCCTTTACTCGTCTCGGAGTTCGCTTAACTCCCGTAGTATAAGTGCATTTTCATCCTCTTGGAGATTCACCATAGCTCTGAGTTGATCTACACTAGCGGTGACATTCAGTACCACTTGATCTGAATGTCAGAATCTGCCTGCGATCGTCTGAACCATCGAGTAGATCCTGCTAGTCAAATTTTCTATCTGCACAGCTAAAACTGACTAAAAACCATTAGTGCTTCCCCCAGATGAAGTTGTTTTCTCGTTAAGTGTTGGGGTAAACTCAGGAGATGTGGGTGAATTTGGGGCTTGATCGAAAGTTGGTGGATTTTTAGGAACTCTTTGGATTGGAGTGTGAACTGGAGATTTTTGTGGTTCATTTTTGGGCGGAAAAGTTTCTTTAGAAGGGTCTTCCTCTTCACTTGGCACAGAGTCATTTAGGAATTTGTTAACTAGGGCATTAGTATCTTGACTTGATGGTATTTCTATTGCTTGTGTAAGATTAGTCCCTGGAATTGCCTCGTTGGCGGGATTAGATGGCCCTTCTGGTTTCTTTTTCTTTCGGACAAGAGTTTTGGAATTTTCTACTGGGTCTACTACTTTATTAGTAGTTGCTCTTGTTCTCTTCATCTGCAAAGTCTGGATTAGATTAATTTCTAAAAATAATAATTTCAAAATTTTAACAAACAATTAAGAAAGGTGTAAACAGGAAAAATATTTTATTTTTAACTTTTTATATTTTTATATTTTGTTTTTATATTTGATTTCTTTACTATGGTTTTAGAATTATTTTCTAAATTTTGATTAACCGAAATTTCTTAATTTTAGATAATTTCTAAAATTAATTATTTAAGATAACCCTATATTTCAGGAAATTGATTGATTAATTAGGATAAAAATGAATGTTAATTAGAGTATAGATTACTATCGTTACCTATCATAAGCCTCTAGAATTTTGATCAGGAATCCTAAAATTTTATGACATGTTCCCCAGCAACGGCGCAAAAAATCTGATGCTTTCCGATTGGTATGCTAAAAGATAAAATTTATTTACCTATGTTGATTATGAATAATTAAGGACTGATGTTTACTATTTGTCACTTTTAGAAATAATGGTTGTCAGTTAATCAATCAGAACCTAAGGCAGAGTACCTATCGTGTAGTTAGTTATTTGGAAAGTACCTACGATTTTAATTTATTATTATAGTAATCCCAAAGACTGGTAACGGCTTAGTAGCAACTATCCTTTAACCCTAACATTCATTTTATCATGCAGTTAATCAATCTTTCATCAATAATTTTGATGAGTTGGTGATCCCACCCACACATAGCACATAAGTAAGTAGCATGCAAGAGTATCAAATAGACATGAGTTCTGATGTATGTTGTATTGTTTATACATGTTGATTGACCTATTGATGGGTTTCTGACTAATATACTAAAATAGGTGTTATTTTACCCTATGTTGATTATGAGTAATTAAGGACTTAGACTGACTAATTGTCACATTTAGTCTCCATGCTATCACTTAATCAATCAGAACCTAAGGCAGAGTACCTATCGTGTAGCTAGTCTGTTGGAAAGTATCTACGATTTTAATTAAATCAATTATCGTACTCCCAGGGAAGTGGTAACGGCTTAGTAGTAACTATCCTCTTACCCTAACTCTTATCTTATGATCCAGGTATGCAATCGTTCATCAAATTCTTTGATGAGAGGGTGATTCATTCTCCACTAGGTTTAAGTCTACCTAAGCCTAAGAAGTGTTTTACAGATAATGTTCTAATTTTATGTTATACTGTTCCTACATGTTGATTGACCTATGTTCGAGTATTTTAGATATATCTTGGTCTAGATTGCAATTATGTACTGAGTCTAAAGGTGTGCCACATCTGAGTTACCTGATAAATCGCCCTACCTTAATGACGGCCCTACTCACGATCCGAGCTAAAGGCATCCATGAAAGTCCTATGTCACTTAGGAGATCATGCCGCTCGCCCTAACGCTGGCATAAACACACAAACTCAGCCTACTTAGACTACTTTAACAAACATGATGATCTATAGGTTATTTCATCTAATATGGCAGACATTAATGCTTTCCGACGGGAAAGTCCTAAATTAATGCTTGTTAAACTAAACAAGTTACTTTGCATTGCTTGAACAAAAAGGGTTCCTCCCAAAAATAGCGTTTTACATCATGGAGAAACTTCTTTCGTTCCTGGTATGAGAAATCAGGCGGCATTGCACCAATGGCCAGAAAATTAGCAAAATCAGCATACCACGGCATCTTCATGTCTTCTGAAATTTCCAGAATTGTTCATCAGGAAAATGTTCATTAATAGGGATTTGAAATCCCTCTTGTTGTTCCAATCGAAACAAATGGTCAGCCACTTGATTTTCCACTCCCTTTTTGTCATTGATTTCCACATCAAATTCTTGTAGGAGTAGAATCCATCTAATGAGCCTTGGTTTTGAGTCCTTCTTTGCAAGTAAATATTTGATGGCAGAATGATCGGTGTAGACTATCACTTTCGTGCCCACCAAATAGGACCTGAATTTATCAAAGGCAAACACAACAGCAAGCAACTCTTTTTCAGTAATAGTGTAATTTACCTGAGCCTCCGTGAGTGTCTTGCTGGCGTAATAGATGGAATGAAAAATTTTGTTCCGCCGCTGCCCCAAAATTGCACCAATAGCATAGTCACTAGCATCACACATTAGCTCAAATGGTAGACTCCAGTCGGGTGCTATGATAATGGGGGCTGAAATAAGCTTCTGTTTAAGCTCCTCAAATGCTGTGGCACAGGCTGCATCAAAAGAAAACACATTATCTTTTTCTAACAATTTACATAAGGGCTTAGATACCTTTGAAAAATCTTTAATGAATCGTCGATAGAAGCCCGCATGTCCCAAGAAGCTTCGAATGTGTTTCACAGTTGTTGGGGTTGGTAATCTTTCAATCACCTCTATCTTGGCTCGGTCTACTTCAAGACCTTTCTTCGAAATCCGGTGTCCCAACACAATTCCTTCTCTAACCATAAAGTGACATTTTTCCCAGTTGAGGACTAAGTTGGTGTCCTCACATCGTTTAAGCACATTGGCCAAATTCTCTAAACATTCATCAAAAGAATCCCAAAATACAGAGAAGTCATCCATAAAAACTTCTAAGTACTGCTCCACCATATCTGTGAAAATGGCCATCATACAGCGTTGGAATGTTGCTGGAGCATTGCATAATCCAAATGGCATCCTTCTGAAAGCAAATGTACCATAGGGACAAGTGAAAGTAGTTTTGTCCTGGTCCCCTGGTGCTACAACAATCTGGTTGTAACCAAAATAGCCATCCAGAAAACAGTAGTAATCACGTTCAGCCAACCTATCCAACATTTGGTCCATGAAGGGCAGTAGGAAGTGGTCTTTTCGTGTGGCTTTTTTGAGCTTTCTGTAGTCAATGCAAATCCTCCATCCCGTAATAGTTCTAGTGGGAATCAACTCATTATCTTCATTTTGCACCACAGTGATTCCCCCTTTCTTGGGCACACATTGTATAGGACTTACCCAAGAACTGTCAAAAATAGGATAGATTATGCCAAAGTCCAGTCACTTGATAATTTGCTCCTTTACCACTTCCTTCATAATAGGATTTAATCTTCGTTGCCCCTCAACTGAATTTTTGGAATTTTCTTCCAAAATAATTTTATGCGTGCATAAGGTTGGACTTATATCTTTTATGTTAGCTATGGTCCAGCCCATAGCTCTCTTATGCTGCCTCAGAACTCCAAGTAATTTTTCTTCTTGTTCAGCATCCAGCAATTCTAAAATAATCACAGGCAATGTTGAGTCTGCTCCCAGAAATCCGTACTTCAAATGCTGCGGCAATGACTTAAGTTCCAGTTCAGGTAGTTCTTCCACAGAAGGTTTTGTCACTTTGATCTCTCGAGAAGACAAGTCCAAGGGTTCAAATTGTGCACGAAACTTGAAACCATGAGAATTTACTTCTAAACACGCTGAGTATTCCTCTTCTTCTTCATTACCATAGTGCAACATTTCCTCCATCAACACTCTTTCCAATGCATCATCTCCATCGTTCATCCTCTCTTCATCTTCACCTGTCAACGAATCAAAAGTGGATATGCGAAAACAATCCTCACTTTCATCATGGAATTTCATGGCTTTGAATACATTGAACGTGACTTTATCATCTTGAAACCTCATGGTGAGTTCTCCTTTTTGCACATCAATAAGGGTCCTTCCCGTAGCAAGGAAAGGTCTCCCCAAAATAATTGGAACTTCTCTATCTGCTTCATAATCAAGAACAATAAAGTCAGTTGGAAAAATAAATTTATCAACCCTTACCAGGACATCTTCAATCTTTCCATCGGGGTGAGCTATAGACATATCCGCCAATTGCAATGTTACCGTCGTAGGTCTTACCTTTCCTATGCCCAATTGCTTAAAAACTGACATAGGCATCAAATTTATGCTAGCACCAAGATCACATAAGGCCATACCACATTATGAGTCTCCAATAGAACAAGGAATATTAAAGCTCCCCGGATCTTTCATTTTAGGGGGCAGCTTATCCTGCAAAAAGAAACTGCATTCTTTGGTTAGTGAAACAATTTCATATTCTCCCAACCTTCTTTTTTTTGTAAGGATATCCTTCATGAATTTCACATAGTTGGGCATTTGTTCTATTGCTTCCACCAATGGAATGTTGATGTGCAGCTGTTTCAAAATGTCCAAGAACTTCTTGAACTGCTCATCTTGTTTCTTCTTGGCAAACCTCTGTGGAAAAGGCATTCTTTGTTGTACTGGTTTGCTCTCTGGAATATTGCATTACTGCGACATTGGTGATGCTGCAGCATCCTGCTGTTCTGGATTGGTGCTTTGCTGCGGCATTGGCGATGCTGCATCATTTGGCTCCACTGGTTTTGGCTCAGATACTGGAATTTCTGCATTCTTGCTGGGCTCACTGGTCTTCTCAGCTGCTCTAGACTTCATTTTTGGCTCGTCCAGTATTCTGCCACTTCGTAGTGTTACAGCCTTGCAATGTTCTTTTCCTTCTCTTCTTGGATTTTCTGTATCGGTCGGAAGTGATCCTTGTGGTCTGCTCCTCATCCCTTGGGCTAACTGCCCCACCTGGTTTTTCAAATTTCGAACAGTAGATGATAGTCCTTGTATGGTTGTTTCTGTCCTTGCCATGAAGTCTCTCATCATGTTTTCTAAAGTGCTTGAAGGTGGTAGTTGTTGTAGAGGTCTTTGTTGGTGTTGGAGTTGCTGATGCTACTGGGGGTACTGTTATTGCTGCTGGAGCAGTGGTCTTGGGTTCATACCTTGAGTGGGGTGCATCCCTTGATTACTCCAAGAAAAATTTGGATGCTGCCTCCAAGTAGGGTTGTAAGTGTTTGATTGAAGACCATTACCCTTGTTTTGATTCCCCATGTAGCAGATTGATGCGGGATTGTGAACACAATCCTCAAATAGATGCCCTTCTCCACAATAAACACAGCACACGGCTTGTACCTAGCTTACATTGGACTGGTTTGGTTGCTCAGCCGGCTGCCCGCTATGCTGCTGCATCGTCAGTGTCTTCAGCATATTAGACATGGATGATACTTGGGCTGAAAGCGAAGTTATTGGGTTTAACTCCAATACTCCAGCCACTCTTCTTCCGCTTGGCAATCTTGTTGTTGGCCATTGATAGTTGTTGTTGGCAATCCTCTCAATTAGTTCATAAGCCTCGTTGTATGTCTTTGCCAAAAGTGTTCCATTTGCTGAAGCATCAACTATCATTCTGATGTGTGCATTCAACCCGTTGTAAAATGTCTCCATTTGAATACAATGTGGGATTCCGTGATGTGGACATCTCCTTAACAACTCTTTGAATCTTTCCCATGCCTCATACAATGATTCATCTTCTAATTGTTAAAAAGAGGTGATTTCATTTCTCAACCTAGCATTTTTCGTTGGAGGAAAATATTTCATCAAAAATTTCTCAGTAAGCTGCTGCCATGAAGTCACACTACCAGAGGGTAGAGAGTTAAGCCATTCTCTAGCTTTGTCTCTCAGAGAATATGGAAACAATTTCAACCTCAAAGCATCGTCCGTCACCCCTGGTATTTTAGAACAGTCGCTTACCTCCAAAAATAAACGTAGGTGCAAGTGTGGATCTTCAGCAGGTGATCCACCAAACTGCCCTACTGTTTGCAACATTTGAAACATCACTGGTTTCAACTCAAACTGTGCTGCAGCAATCTCTGGTTGCACAATACTTGGTTTCAATGCATTAAACATAGGGATTGCATTCTGCCGAATGGCAATCCCTATCATCTGTCATTACCACTGGATTATGGGCATGTTCAGGTTGAATTTCACGCTGTTCCGCCATGACTACCTTATCCGTGGTCTGTTTCTTCTTCTTTAACGCCTTGGCTGTTTTCTCAATTTCTGGATCGAGTGGCAGCAATGAAGCTTGAGAGCCTTGCACGCTTTACTCATGCAAAACAGCACACGTTAAGGAATGAATGAGACACAAGCTAAAATTTAGCAAATAATTCAAGTCAATAAATACACAAAACAGTTCAGCTCATGGATACTTTATTTGTACCTCATACAATCATCTAAATAATCTCATAAGCTCAGGAATGACTATAAAAACAAACTGAAAAATAAAAGTAACCAAATGTAAACAATCAATATTTACAATCAAATTGACTCCAAAGTCCCCGACAACTGCGCCAAAAACTTGTTGCGTTGTGTGCGTGTATCACAATTTGTAAAGATAAAGAAAGTAGAATAAATCAACTCAATCTTAACAAGTGCAAGTATACACCGGTCAACAAGTAATATATGTACCTAAGTACAAGATTATCGATCCCACAGGGACTATGTATGCCAATTACAAATGCAAATATGATTGTACAAATGGTTAAAAGAATGAAAGAATAAAGAATAATGAATCATACAAGAATAAAAGAATAAAGAATGATGAATGATGAATGGCGAGTGGTTGAATGCTACGGCAATCCTACTCCTAACTAAACTAACAGTTAAAAGTTAGCCTACTGGGAATAATCACAAGAGTACTGCAGGTAATACAATGTTTCGGCATTCACGCAAAAAATGTAAGTACAAACCAGAGATGAATCTAAATATACAAAGCATGCTTTCAGTTTTCATATCAATGCTACAGCATGTCTGGTTCCACCCAGACTACTTGATCTATTAGTCTAGATCCCTGATAACATCGTTTAATGGAGTACGAAGTACCGTTGACCTAGCACAACGCTAGTCAGTGAATTTGGTCATTTCCACTGCAATATTGAGTGCACTCTCGTGTCTTACCGCTTCCGCAGTCTCAATCTAGCGCCACATAATTATCACGTCCACTAGCTCCCCTCCGCTAGAAGGTCAGACACTAGCTCGATTCATACATTGGACAGTCGTAACCGCAAGTGATGTTAAATCAGTTTAATGTAATTACATGAATAAGCCAAGCATCGCCCCATACAAGCATTAAACATAAAAACAGAAAGCAATGCTACAGTATACTCGTCATCTTAATCAAAATAGTGTATTCAACATGCTCATACTTAACTACACCACAGCATCTTCAAGTTAAAAATATATATTTTGCTGAAACGAATCATGAAAGACAAGGATCAACGTAATAGGAAAAACAGTCCCTAGGTCAATAGTGACACCAATCAACAAAGTCAATCCCAAGACGGAAAACATATCACTCCCAAAACATTTTTAATCAATCCTTGAACTTATGTAAACATTCTCATATTACAAAGAACATTTAATTGCAAAATAGTTGCAAATTGAAGAAATGGAGAGAGGATTACTCTAGATCGGAGATCACCCTACTGCCCAAATTGGTTTAATCAACGTATTGCTGCCCTTCGTCTCCTCTGCTTGATGCTGCTGCGTCTCTACTGCTCAGCTGATGAAGGCTTCAGCAAGTCACCCTGCTCACTCTCGGGTTCTTCCCTCCTAAGAGTTAATCTAAACCTTAAAAAAACTAAACTATCCTATCGAAAGACTACTAAACTAACTAAGAAAACTAAGAAGAAAACCAAACTCTCTAAAATGATAAAAATGGCCAAAAGCCAAGCTAAACTAACAACAAAACTCTAACAACCTAGCCTCGCCAAAAACTCTAACCTAAAAACTAGCTAACCTATTCCTCTCGGTTTTTCTCATATATATAGAGCCTCTTTGTGTACCGAGAGCCATTGTCAAGCTGCCATCTGTCCATAATTCTGGAATTTTCTCCAAAAATTCCAGCAAATAATTGAATAAATTCCAGCTGCCTTCTAAAGTCTTTTGTCTTCTTCCTCTGTTTGCCGCAGCATTTGCAGCCGAACTCCAACTGCTTTTTGTGATCTTTGTCTTTTTCCTCAGCTGCTGCAGCATTTTCAACGGAATTCTAGCTGAAGTCTTTGTCTTTTTCTTCTAACTGCCGCAGGATCTTCAGTAGAGTTTTTGTCTTTTTCTTCTGACTGCCACAGGTGCTTTTGCAGACTTCCAGATGCTTTCTGAAATTCTTGTCTTTTTCCTCTGATGCTGCAGGATCAGCAGCAGAATTGCAGATGCTTTCTGAATTTTCTTGTCTTTTTTTTCTGCCACGTTTTAAATAAAACAACTATAAAGAAAATGGCTGAATTAATACAACTGAATTTTTATTCTCTTTTTACCTTTGTCATAATAAATCAATTCAAATTAATTCCCAAATAATAATAAATACAGCTCGTCCATATTTTGAGAAATTAATTCAATTAAATTGACTTTCAACAATAATTCCACATTTTTAGGTAAAAAGAGAGAAAATATCAAATCAACACATTTTCATTCCATTTTCCACATAAGTTTCGTTAATTTCCAAATAAAACGTGGCAAATTAGATGTGAATAACTCTATTATTTTAGAGTTATCACGAAGCCGTGGTGGTAGGGGGCTCTAGTGGTGCAGATCTGGGCCCAAATAATTGAGACTTCCTCAGGGAAGTTTCACATAGCTGACTAGTATGCAGGGGACGCAAGCTCCTCCACAGCTATACTCCTGATACAACGCCAAACTCCTCTATATCTATCGACTGGTTGATACCGCTTGGTCTGTAGGTCACTTGCTCGCACTTGGATAGCTCTAATTGTGGCACATTTACCTTTTTAGTAGTGTTGTCTTGATCCATTATAACACAAGCTTCCAATGACGACACTTCTGTAACAGTAAACGGGTTTGACCATTAACAACATCTCATCTGTTGATTCTGCGGCTAGGGACTTTGTTGTGGTGGTATTTTCTAGAAGTTTTTAGCTCCAGAGTTATTCCTCCACTAAATCCCGGATGATTTCTTCGGTAGGGATTGTATGTGTTTCCCATTGGAGCAGCATTCTGCAGCAACCTACTCCTACCTCTTTTTGAATGGTCAGTATTCCATTCCCATAACAATCCCTGCTAAAGTGAGGTACTTGGCAGACTTCACAGATTTGATACACAGACTGAACGTCTCTTTATTGCACATCAAGAAATTGGCACATCGGAATCTGGAAAATAGTTTCTCAAGGGATCTGCATATGACTTTCATTAGTATGTAATGCCTGTGCTTCAGGCTATTTTGAAAAGTGTTCCACGGCTACTATGATGTAATTGTTTTCAAAGGAAGAAAGAAAAAGGATTCATGAAATCAATACCCCAGATATAAAAGATTTTAGTATTTTGTATACCTTGCTGGGGTAGATGTTCTCGGGAAGACGTGTTACCTGTTATTTGTCAAGCATCGCCAGACTGTATCAAGGATACAAAATCTTTGAATAGTGGGCCAGTAATATCATGCTTCCAACACTTTCAGGACAGTGTTGCTAGCAGTCAAATAGCCTCTCGTAGATCTTTGATGATAATGCTCCAAAATTTTGTGGCCTTTGTCTTTCGAGACACATCTTCTGATCAACTGATCTGCAAAAATTTGAAATGGAAAAGGAATCATCCCAGTAGTAATATTTTAAATTAGCAAAGAATTTCTTCTTTTGCTGATAAGTCATATCACTTGGGAACAGTTCAGCGACTAGGTAGTTTGTAATATCGGTAAACTTCAGAGGAGATTTATCATACATAGCAAACAATGCAAATAAATTCTCATCTAAAAATAATTTATCAGATATACAGTCTCATCCATAGCCTCTAACTCAAGGTTCTCTAGTCTAGACCAATGGTTTGCTTTCTAGATATTCATCCCCTTTTCTTTTCCCTTATTTCTATATCAAATTCTGGTAACAATAAGACTCAACTTAATCAATCGTGGTTCAACATTAGTTTTATTGAACAGATATTTCAAAGCAGAGTGATCAGTATATACTATTGTTTAGACTAGGTATGATATGATTGTACCACAGGCATATACGACAGCTAGTAATTCCTTTTTCAGTAGGTGTATAGTTCTATTAGGCATCAATAAAGGTTTTACTTGCATAGTAACATGAAATGTCTAATCACACCTTTGTTCTAAACAGTTCTTACTGCATAATTACTAACATCACATATCAATTCAAAAAGCAATCTCCAATCGAGTGATATCAGAATGGGTGCAGTAATAAATAGTTCCTTTAGTTTATTTAAAAAGATATCATGCAATTATCAACAAAAACAAAAGGAACATCCTTTCTTAATAGAATATTCAAAGGTCTGACTATTAAGGAAAAATCATTTCATAACTCGTCTTAATAAAGCCAGCATGACCCTTAGAAAATTCTAAACTGGAATTTCTTCTCAATTAAAACCTAAGCCAAAATTTGACAATTAAGAAGAAAATATTTTTCTCCTCACTTCCATACTTTTTTTTTCCAAATTAATAAAAATAGCAACAAGCAGGAAAATAGGAAAAATTTATTAGATTAATTTCTGGAAAATAATAATTTTCAGAAATTAAAAGAATAAAAGGAAAGAAAAGAAATTATTTTGTTTTTAAAATTTTTTTATTTTTTGTATTTTTATTTTTAAATTTGATTTCCTTAGTATGGTTTTAGAATTATTTTCTAAAATTTGATTATCCTAAATGTCTTAATTTTAGATAATTTCTAAAATTAATTATTCAAGATAACCCTATATTTCAGGAAATTGATTGATTAATTAGAATAAGAATAAATGTTAACTAAAGTATAGATTACTACCGTTACCTATCATAGGCCTCTTAGAATTTTGATCAGGAATCCTAAAATTTTATGATATGTTCCCCGGCAACGGTGCCAAAAATCTGATGCGTTCCGATTGGTATGCTAAAAGATAGGCTTTATTTACCTATGTCGATTATGAGTAATTAAGGACTGAGTCTTACTAACTGTCACTTTAGCATTCAATTGTTGTCACTTAATCAATCAGAACCTAAGGCAGAGTACCTATCGTGTAACTAGTTCTTGGAAAGTATCTACGATTTTAATTTATTAATATCGTACTCCTAGGGAACTGGTAACGGTTTAGTAGTAACTATCCCTTAATCCTAACATTCATCTTATTTATCTAATCAGTCAATCGATAATCGATACTTTGAGATTGATTGGTGATCCCAATCACCCATAACAAGCAAATAGCATTCAAGAGTAGACATGCATTCATCAATTTAAGCTCAGTTATTACAATTTGTTTGACCTTATCTTCGAATATTTTAGATATATCTTGATCTCTAAGGCAATTATGAAATGTAACCATCTGTTTACCATATCCGAGTTACCTGGTGTATTCACCCCTACCTTGCTATGATCCTTCTCATCTGTCGGATTAAAGTATCCATGAACGGTACCCTATGTCACTTCGGTATCATGTCACTTAACCCTAGGATTGGCCTAGTGTACAAACTCATCTTTATTAGGGTACTCTAACAAACATGGTGATCTGTTTTGTTATTTCTTCCTAATCTGGCAGACCTTTTACAGTCTGTTAAACTAAATCGGTTATGATTTAGACCTTGGTTAGGAGTTGTCCATAACCCTAGTTTAATTTAAAAAGACACGACAGTTCAACATTCATAATGATAATTCTAGCTCTATGATCTTCCCGAGAAAATGGATAGCATCTCAAATTGTAAAACATGTATGATATATAAATTCAGTATCAAATAAATATCTAGATAAAATAATTCATAAACATATAGAAACTTATCTAGGGGACCCACTATCATAAAGTAGTCACCGCTTTATGCAGGTCCAGCCGGTGCTGCAGCTCCTGTACGCTTCTGATTGCTCGATCCTACTCTACTAGGCAGAGCCTTCGGAGAACGCTCCTCATACCTAGTAGCAATTGCTTTACCTTACATCCCGGGCTTAAGCAAATTGCCCTAATCTGACTAAGAACACACACCCTATCTCTCTCTTAGGATCTCCTAACGAAATCCCGGTATTCTGTGATACAAAAACGAACCATATCTAGTCGTAATCTAAGATTCTGAGACAGACTCTCAGAAAGCAAAGAAAATGAGAAACTCTCGTATACTAGACTACTTGAATGAAACACCTGAGATCACTCAATGACTTGTATACTATAGAAAAATGTATACTTAAAGTCACTGAATGATTGAGATCAAGTGGAGAGGGATGATTTCAACTCTTGGAGGCTTGGGGTATTTATAGTAGCTTTTTGGAGTGAATTTCTCCAAAAATTTCGATGTGTGACAACCTCTGGTGCTCGGGACGCCCGTCCCAAGCTTGGGACGGCCATCCTGGTGCTTTGACTAGGTCGGGACGCCCGTCCCGAACCAGCATTTCCAAAAATTGCATTTTTGCCCCAAAATTTGCTGTTTTCGTGTAATTTGCTCCTGAAACTTCCAAAATCAAAATTTAAGCTATTTTATGTCAATTTGATTCAATTAAGATCAAATACATTCAAATATTGCTCTAATTTACGTCTAAAAACATGTTAAAAAGGGTATATGATTTGTGCATATCACTCTCGTATACTAAACTACTTGTGTGAGACACCTGAGATCACTGAATGACTTGTATACAATAGAAAAATGTATACATGAAGTCACTAAATGACTTAGATCGAGTGAAAAGGGATGATTTCAACTATTGGAGGCCTGGATGTGGGACAAGTTCTGGTCCTGAGCTTGGGACGCCCATCCCAGTGCTTTGACTGGGTCAAGACGCCCGTCCCAAATCCAGCATTTCCAAAATTTGCATTTTTGCCCCAAAATTTGCTATTTTCATGCAATTTGCTCCTGAAACTTCCAAAATCATAATTTATGCAATTTTATGTCAATTTGACTCAATTAAGATCAAATACATTCAATTATTGCCCTAATTTTTGTCTAAAAACATGCTAAAAAGAGGATATGATTTGTGCATATCAAGATGCTAGGGTCCTAGTAGAGGGCGTTTGGGAGTTAGCCCGTGGCGGATGTGATGATGATGCTGGCATGATGCGACTGAGAAGAGCGGTGGAGATGGCGCCGTCAGGATAGTAGTCATCATCTACAAGGGCTGTGATAACTCCCGAAGCATGACAAAGTAAGCAGATAAGGGTAGGGAAAAATAACTCACCACTTCTCTTGTTAGCACAAGCACGAATGTTGTTGACAATGATTTTGCCAACATTGATGGATCTCCCCGTTACTATGCAGGCCAGCAAGAACACCCGTTCCATGTTCAATGACGAGACATGCCCTGTAGGCATCAAGGAGTGTCGAATAAAGTAGAACCATACATTAGCCTTTGTTGTTAAATGCTCTCGGCGGCAAGGATGCCATTCTTAGAGCGTATCCATTGGGTGCCAGGTATGGTCACCGCTTTTAGCAGGCTATCACTCATCTCGTCCGTATTGTTGGCAAAGAGGGCTGAATAATCATCATTATTGTCGTCCGACAGGTTAAATAATTGGTTTATGGCCCTCAAGTTTAGAGGCACATGCTTGCCCCTAACAAAAACTATGTAAACATTATTAGGTCATAAATTAGCGTAAAATTCCCTTACCACAGAAGGATCCGGATTAATTCTTTGGTTACAAAAACTCTCCCAATTTAGTCTCCGTATGGCCTCTAGGGTTTTCGAGGGCAGAGGATATGGTTCCTCTCCAGTTAAAATGAAGCCCAAGTCAGCCAGCAATGCCCTCTCGCTGTATAATTCCTCATATCTTGTTTGAGCATCAAGGGAAGCAAGTTTTTCCATAATAACAATCTTTTGTGCAACCTGTTTGACTCTTGGCATCTTTACATTGTCCAAACATAAAATATATAAATTCAATGTAGGTGCATGACAAGAAAACGTAAAGCAACTACATTAGTGGCACTTAAGTCTTCTCAATTCTCGGGTGAGAATAAATCAAGCACAAAAAATCAACTCAGGCGGTATTGTTACTAAATGAAAGCATGAAGACTACCAAGACATGTATTACATTTCAGCACAAACATGTCTTCTACCCATCACAAAATACTCGAAAAGAAGACACAAAATGGTAGAATATCCATGGCTATAAAAATATGCTATGTACTACAAGCCAAGATAAGCAACGCAAGGGAACAAATACCTTAATCAAAATCCTAAATTCAGCCAAGATGTGTAACTATCCATCGGTAATGTAATGTTATACTCAATACATGCTATTTAAAGGATGCATAAACTCATTAGGCTTAAAGAAATATACAAGAAATTCCGCAGGTATCAAGCTTCCTAATGAACATAATAATAAACAACTCATATTACCGGGAAAAAAAACTGTTGAAAGATGAGCACTAACCTTGAATCTTTGAGTTTGTATAAGGCTGAAAGTAGAGCTTGAAGGGAAGGAAAGGAGAGATCGTGTGTAGAGAAGTTGAGATATGATAAAAGAAGTAAGTTGTGTCTTGGAGATATTTAAAGGATTGATATGCATAAATCATATCACATTTTTAGCATGTTTTTAGGCATGATTTAGGGTGAAATTGAGGGTAAATTGGTCTTAATTATTCATTATTAACTCAATTTCACAGTTTTTATGATTTTGGAAGTGTCAGGTGAAAAGTGGAAGAAAATGGCAAATTTCGGGGCAAAAACGCAATTTTTCAGAAGTTCGGACTTCGGGGAGGGCGTCCTGACCTGGTCAACAGACCGGGACGGGCGTCCCAATCCAAAAGTCAAGTCCCACATTGAAGTTTTGAGAGAAAATCACTCCAGAAAGCTGCTATAAATACCCCAGGCCTTCCTCAGTTGAATTCATCCCTCTCCACTCGATCTGAGTCATTCAGTGGTTTCCAGTGTACAATTCTCGAGTACACAACTCACTCGGAGACTCAGATTTCAGTATAAGTTTTCTTTCTTTCCTTTTTGTGTTTCGTTTTTCCTAGTTTCTGAGAATTAGTCTCAGATCCTAGGGTTCGATAGATAGGTTCGTTTCTAGTATTCATAGAATACCTGGGATTTCGTTAGGAGATCCTAAGAGGGCTCTAGGCGTTCGAAGAGTCAGTCCACAGGGCTGGGCTTAAGCTGGGTATTAAGGTAAAGCCCAGTTACTAGGCTGAGGAAGCGTCCTCCGAAGGTTCTGGCGAGCAGAGTCGGGTCAAGCAATATGACATATACAGCAGTACGCTCCATCGGCGAGACTTCGTAAAGGGTGATTTCTTTATGGCATCGGTCCCCCTATCCCTCTCTTATATGTTGTTATTGTGTTTGTCCAAATAGTAATTGTGGATACTGGATTATGATTGTTATGGATATTTGTTATATATGTTGAAGTTATTATGTTTTTTCGGAAATAGCCACCTGCTTAAATATTCATTATGTCTGCATGTCTAATGTAGTTTCTTTTAAACTAAAATTAGGGTTATAGACAATTCCTAACCACGGTCTATTCATAACCTGTTTAGTTTAACAGACATCAATTAGTATTGGTGTCTGCCATACTGGATAAAATAATCTGCAAAACACCCTGTTTGTTAGAGTAGTCTAGGTAGGCTGAGTAGAGTGTTATGCCGGCGGTTATGGGCCAGCAGCGTGATTCCCGAAGTGACATAGGGCTTTCATAGCTGACTTTAGTTTGAACCGTGAGTAGGGCCTTTTACCTTAACAATGGGGCGGTAGCATAGAGACTCAGATGTGGTACACCTTTAGACTCAGAACATAGTTGCATTCCAGGCTAAGATATATCTAAAACACTCGAATATGGGTCAATCAACATATAGGAACAATATAACATAGAATCAGAACTTTGTCTATAAACACTTTTAGGTCTGATTAGACTTAAACCTAGTGAAGAATGGATCACCCTCTCATCAAAGTTATTGATGAAGATTGCATAACTGGAGTATAAGATAAGAGTTAGGATAAAAGGCTAGTTACTACTAAGCCGTTACCACTTCCCTGGGAGTACGATAATTATTTAATAAAATCGTAGATACTTTCCAATAGACTAGCTACACGATAGGTACTCTGCCTTAGGTTCTGGCTGATTAAGTGACACCATAGAGACTAAATGTGACAATTAGTCAATCTCAGTCCTTAATTACTCATAATCAACATAGGGTAAAACAACACCTATTTAGCATATCGGCTAGAAACCCATCAGATTTTTGGCGCCGTTGCCGGGGAAATATCATAATAAATTTAGGATTATTGGCCATAATTCTAGAGACTTATGATAGGTAGCGGTAGTAACCTAGACTTTTGATCCACACTTATCTTATACTAGTTAGACAATCACTTTCCAAAATATAGGATTATCACAACTAATTAATTTTAGATGTTATCTGGAATTAAGACACTTAGGATAATCAAATTTTAGAAAATTATTCTAAAACCATGTGGGGAAATTTATCTGCTTTCTAAATAAAATATAAAAGGAAAAAAATGTTTCTTGCTTTTCTATTTTACTCTTCCTCCTATTCCTGTTATTTGTTATTTCTAACCAGACTTTGCACTCAGAGATGAAGAGAACAAGAGCAGCTACTAACCAAGCAAAGAAAACAGAAATCCCTGACACTCTAGGACCAAAGAAGACAAAGCCAGAAGGACCATCTAGGCCTGAACCAGAAATACCACGAGGGACTCTTCCTTCACAACCGGTAGAAGTAAACTCAAGCCTAGATGCCAGTGACCTAGTGAGAAGATTCCTGAATGCCCGTGAGCATAGTCCCACGGAAGAAGATCCTTCTGAGGATACCTTCCCTCCTAGAGAAGAACCTCAAAGATCTCCAGTTCACACTCCTGCCTAGAGAGTTCCTATAAATCCACTACCCATTGACCAAACCCAGAATTCACCAACATCTCCTGCATACACCCCAACACCTAACGAGCACACCCCTTCATCCGGGGGAAGCACTAACAGCTATCATTCAGTGTTGTCCATGCAGATAGATACTCTGGCTCAAAGGATCTATGAGATGGATCAAGGAATTGCAAACAGATTGTGTCATTTAGACCAAATCAGTCTAAATATCACAACCAACATGGATAGACTCAGAGCCACGGTCGGCCTCTAGGAGAACCAAGGTACACAACTACTCCAGGAGATGGCGGACATACGAAGTGAGCAGGGTAGGCAAAGGGATGAGATGAGAGCCATGCGCATAGAGATGCGAAACATTCGAGCAGAGTTACAGGAGATCAGAGATAAGGGTTGTTGAAAAAGGGAAGATTCTTTTACTTTTATTCTCAGCAAATAAATTGTTTGAACTAAACCTGAATAATTGACCCCTATTTTTCTAGTTTTCAAACTTTTTAAAAGGGTCCTCTATTTTATTCAAACAATTTTCTTCAGACATTTTATTTTCAAATTTCTATGAAAAACAAAAGTTTTGCAAATGCGGTTTATTTTTCACTAATTAATTGCATAAACTCAGTTTTTTTTTCTGAAATTCTTGCTGAAATTCAAGTTAGGATAAAATTAGGGTAGTCATGATTTTCGAAAAAGATTGAGGAATTTTTGCATAGAGTTTTTAACAGCTTCTGAATTTGATTGGATAAACATGAAGACTTGATAAAAATTATGATTATTTTTGGTATCCTGAGATTTGCAGGGAATTACGAAAAAAAAATTTCGGAATTGGCATGCATCCCGAAGCAACCCGGGACGGGCGTCCCGAAGGCCGCCCCTCCTACAAATAATCCATTTTTTTTCATTTCCCCTCAAATCAACTTTCAAAAAATTCATCTCTCTCAAATAATTCTCTCTATCTTCTCTCTACAAATTTTTGGCAAACTTCCCAAAGTTCAAACATTCGAATTTCCCTCCAAAATTTGAATTTTAAACTTCCTTCCAGAATTCGAATTTCCCTCCAAAATTCGAATTTCCCGCCAAAAATTCAAAATCATTCCCTAACCAAAATCCATCCTCCCGAATTCAAATTCACCTCCAGAATTCGAATTCGAATCTTCCTTCCGGCCTGAATTCTCAAAATCTCTCAAATGCTCTCAACCCAAATGGCTCCAAAACGCGCCCGTATCACATCTACCATGACCATCACATCGGTGGCACATCCTTTTATGTTGTTTCACTCCAACCCAGCATACCAGGAGAGATGTCACGGATACATCGGACGCACCATACTGACGGGCAGAACACTTGACTGGGCAGCAGTACAGACGCTAGAGGTGGAGCAGGAAGTCAGACGCATGCTCAACGTACTACCCTACAGTCGAGTATTCATCGTCACTGAGCCGACATACCTAGAGCTGGTATGTGAGTTCTACGCGTCATTTACGTACCATCAGGAGCAGATCACATTCTGCTTGGGCGGAATAGATCGGTCGATGAGCATGGCCGAGTTCGGCATTACCCTGGGTATCTGGCAGAGAGACGAGCTGGATACGCCCGCCTACACCACGGTAGTTCGAGACTTCACGTCTGTAGACGTCTCCACTGCTTGGGCTCAGATCTGTATGACGGGTGTCCCATACCAGCATGGCTTTGCAAAAGCCACAGGTATCTATCCTGCTCTTCGATACTTGCATGCTATTATTACACACACTTTGTCAGGACGACGGACGGCCCCCGGGAATGTCACCCAAATGGAGACATTCCTCTTGGCCAACATGCACATGGGATCCACAGTGGAGATGGCTCGACTTATCACGGTCATCATGCAGGGTTTCGCTACGGACACTCAGAAACAGTGTCTAGGACTCGGGCCATTCATCACCAGGATAGCTCACTACCTGGAGTTGGACATCGAGTTCTCGGAGCTGACCCAGATCGCCCAGACCACCATTCCTACGGACCTCACTATCCTACGGAACATGGGAATGGTCGGAAGGGATGCAAATGGACGCTACTCCATCCACACGGAGCAGCCATGATAGGCCTCGGCACCAGGAGCCGTTCCAGCACACATACCTCCATCTGAGACGTTTGTTCCACGCACTGCCTTCGAATGACACATGTCGCACGGATTGGCAGAACTCTCAGCCCGATACAGCCTAGATATGGATAGGATCGAGAGACGGCTGACGTTGATAGAGGACAGAGTTGCTATGAACACCAACAAGATTGATGAGATTCATTAGCATACCTCCCACCTGGTGGAAAACTCTGAGGTCCACTTTCCGGTAGACTTTCCGGCAGCCTTCGATCCACCTAATGATGGCGAGCCGGGTTCTTAGTTTTTCTTTCCTTTTCTTTTCCTTTTGTTGTTTTCATTCTATGTGTGTGATTATGTCTGGGCTGTATGAATTATGAATCTCTGTGTAACATTGATTGATATGACATAACATCATTGTTTCTCTATGTTTTCTTGTTATTTCTGTTATTTCCTTATTTTTCCTTCTTACCCATAGTCATTCAAATAAGTGTGGGGTAAGAGCTTTTTTAGTTTTGTTTCTTGTTTTCAAATAAGTGTGGGGTAGCTTAGAAATGCATGAACACTGAGGACAGTGTCAGACTTAAGTGTGGGGTAGTAGTGCACAGTGCACTGTAGTGAGAAAATTTTTGCATGATTTTACGTTTTTTCTCCATATTTTCACACCATTCCAAAATTTTTCAAAATTTTCATTCTTTCAGACTTCTAAATGCAGTATGATTGGTTAAACATTGCTTATGTCTATGATATGTAGGTAGAATGTTATGGTTAGTAGGAAGCAATGTGATAGCTATCTTGAACTAATTGATTAGGAATAGGGAATTCCTGATAACTGAGCACAACTTAGTCTGGATTAGAGACCTCAGCCAATTACCTTTTCAAGACTTAACTAGATTAAATTAGACCAGTTGTGGATGTTTTGACAATTAGAAGGACTAGATGAGACTCTGAGCTAAAAGTGAAAAGAAATAAAAGAAAGTTAATTAAATAAGGGTAGTTTGCCAGCGGCCTTCGCTACTCGAGCACCACTCCTTTAGGGAACTTAAAGCCTGATGCCCTAAGGTCGTGTAGGTCTGGGAGTCATCAGAGTGGGACTCGCTACATGGGTATTTGAAGTTGACGTGTTCTAAGCAGACTCAAAATACCCTACATCTATAAAGAAAATCCATAAATGCTAAATCATTAAAAATCTGATCATCAAGGCTCAGAACTCAGAATGTTGTCTATTGTTATTATGTCTAGCAACAGGGTCGAGATATTATCTGGTAGTAGTTAAGACGAGAGTATATTGTGTTGACTATCTGGTCTAGACTAGTACACACACTACACATCAGGAAGACCTTGTGACTAAGAAAGGAGTTCAACCTAGTTGTTAAGTTGTTTTCTGCTTGACTATAACAATCTGCTAGAGACATTTGAGACCTTGTCATAGCAACCTGACCAGTCATACCTGTGTTAAGAATTGTCTGAATAAAGTTTTGGAATAAAAACATGACTAGGAATTTAAGTGACTGCACTATGATTTAGAATCACTAACTTCAAGTAGACTTTGCTTGAGGACAAGCAAAAAGCTAAGTGTGGGGTTATATGATATGCATAAATCATATCACATTTTTAGCATGTTTTTAGGCATGATTTAGGGTGAAATTGAGGGTAAATTGGTCTTAATTATTCATTATTAACTCAATTCCACAGTTATTATGATTTTGGAAGTGTCAGGTGAAAAGTAGAAGAAAATGACAAATTTCGGGGCAAAAATGCAATTTTTCAGAAGTTCGGACTTCGGGGAGGGCATCCCGGTTCAGGACGGGCGTCCTGACCTGGTCAACAGGTCGGGACGGGCGTCCAGGACTCGGGACGACCGTCCTGACCTGGTCAACAGACCGGGAAGGGCGTCCCAATCCTGGACGGGCGTCCCGAACCAGAAAGTCAAGTCCCACATCGAAGTTTTGAGAGAAAATCACTCCACAAAGCTGCTATAAATACCTCAGGCCTTCCTCAGTTGAATTCATCCCTCTCCACTCGATCTGAGTCATTCAGTGGTTTCCAGTGTACAATTCTAGAGTACACAACTCACTCGAAGACTCAGATTTCAGTATAAGTTTTCTTTCTTTCCTTTTTGTGTTTCGTTTTTCTTAGTTTCTGAGAATTAGTCTCAGATCCTAGGGTTCGATAGATAGGTTCGTTTCTAGTATTCATAGAATACCTGGGATTTCGTTAGGAGATCCTAAGAGGGCTCTAGGCGTTCGAAGAGTTAGTCCACAGGGCTGGGCTTAAGATGGGTATTAAGGTAAAGCCCAGTTACTAGGCTGAGGAAGCGTCCTCCGAAGGTTCTGGCGAGCAGAGTCGGGTCAAGCAATACGACATATACAGCAGTACGCTCCATCGGCAAGACTTCGTAAAGGGTGATTTCTTTATGGCATCGGTCCCCCTATCCCTCTCTTATATGTTGTTATTGTGCTTGTCCAAATAGTAATTGTGGATACTGGATTATAATTGTTATGGATATTTGTTATATATGTTGAAGTTATTATGTTTTTCCGGAATAGCCACATGCTTAAATATTCATTATGTCTGCATGTCTAATGTAGTTTCTTTTAAATTAAAATTAGGGTTATAGACAATTCCTAACCACGGTCTATTCATAACCTGTTTAGTTTAACAGGCATCAATTAGTATTAGTGTCTGCCATACTAGATAAAATAACCTGCAGAACACCCTGTTTGTTAGAGTAGTCTAGGTAGGCTGAGTAGAGTGTTATGCCGGCGGTTATGGGCCAGCAGCGTGATTCCCGAAGTGACATAGGGCTTTCATAGCTGACTTTAGTTCGAACCGTGAGTAGGGCCTTTTACCTTAACGATGGGGTGGTAGCATAGAGACTCAGATGTGGTACACCTTTAGACTCAGAACATAGTTGCATTCCAGGCTAAGATATATCTAAAACACTCGAATATAGGTCAATCAACATATAGGAACAATATAACATAGAATCAGAACTTTGTCTATAAACACTTTTAGGCCTGATTAGACTTAAACCTAGTGAAGAATGGATCACCCTCTCATCAAAGTTATTGATGAAGATTGCATAACTGGAGTATAAGATAAGAGTTAGGATAAAAGGCTAGTTACTACTAAGCCGTTACCACTTCCCTGGGAGTACGATAATTATTTAATAAAATCGTAGATACTTTCCAATAGACTAGCTACACGATAGGTACTCTGCCTTAGGTTCTGGCTGATTAAGTGACACCATAGAGACTAAATGTGACAATTAGTCAATCTCAGTCCTTAATTACTCATAATCAACATAGGGTAAAACAACACCTATTTAGCATATCGGCTGGAAACCCATCAAGGGTACATCTCGGGTGGTTACAAGAAAGGGTAATGTTGTAAATCCCTACTAATAAATTTGAATTTATTATTACTATATATATATATATAAGGAGTTGTGTCTCTTCTCAACGTCCCAAATATTTTTCTCTTTGTCAATACACACAAAATCTTCACAAATGGAATGCAATAAGTAAATTAACCTTTTTGGTCTCCCAATAATTCTTTATTGCATGCCACCGACTGGAATTCTTGAAATTGAAAATGGAATAAGCTACTAGCATGAATTGTTAGTTCATGGCAACTCATTGGTCTGCTACTTCTGTTTCCTTACAGCCCCTAATTACATGCCACCAACTGGAATAAATGAAAATGGATTAAAGTTGTCCAGCCGTCTGCCTCATCAAAGGCTTCTGCCGAGAGGCAGTGAATAGTCTCATCATGTTCTCCCCTTTTTTTTATACAGCCTTGACTCCTTTTGATCTTTGACCGCCAGCTCATATGCATCTATTCACAGACGAATAGGCAAGAAAGAAAAAGGAAATTTAGGGCAATAAATGATTCAAAGAAAAGTCTTACAAAGAGACAAAATTGAATGGTCAAATATCTGAAAAAAACCCAGGGCTACACAGCCATTAATTCGACAATGTTGCACCTGAAAATAAAGAACAATAATTAAAACAAGGGAAGGGAATCGAAAGCTAAGAACACTAAAAACAAACAAGATAAAATAAATCAAAAGAAAGAAATAAAAAGAATTGCAATAAAACAATAAATGAAAGTGTTCACTTATAGATTGTGTTTGTGTCGGGTCCAATTAACTCCTTGGCATCGACTAGTGTTATTGGTGAAGAATTTTGTAAAATGTCGCCTCCCCAATAGTGTTTCAATCTATGACCATTTATTTTGAATGCAGCACCATTTTTTTCTTTAACCAAAACCACTCCATAAGGAAGTACTTGTTCAACCGTGAATGGTCCTGACCATCTTGACTTCAATTTTCCCAGAAATAATCTCAACCTCGAATTAAATATGAGAACTTGTTGTCCAACTTCAAAATTCTTTTCTTGGATGTGTTTATCATGCCATCTTTTAGTTTTCTCTTTATATAACTTGTCATTCTCGTATGAAAATAGTCTCAACTCATCCAATTCCGAGTGTTGTAGCATTCTTTTGTCTCGGGCAGCATTCATGTCCAGATTAAGCCGTTGTAATGCCCAGTATGCTTTGTACTCTAACTCCACTAGAAGATGGAAAGCTTTCCCAAAAACAATTCTATAAGGAGACATGCCAATTGATGTTTTAAATGATGTTCTGTAAGCCCACAATGCATCATCTAGCCTCCTTGACCAATCTTTTCTATTGGGATTAACCACCTTCTCAAGTATACCTTTGATGATCCGGTTGGACAATTCAACTTGCCAATTTGTTTGAGGATGATAGGGTAGAGCAACTCTATGATGAACATTATATTTGGCTAGCATAGCACCTAACCATTTGTTGACAAAGTGAGAACCTTCATCACTAATAATTGCTCTTGGAGTTCCAAAGTGTGTGAAAATATTTTTTCTAAGGAAGTTCATTGATGTGCATAAATAATATCACTTTTTTAGCATATTTTTAAGCACAATTTAGGGCGAAATTGGAGTTAAATCATTCTTAATTGATTGTTATTAACAGAATTTTGTAGTTTTTGTGATTTTGGAAGTCTCATGTGAAATATGCAAGAAAATGGCAAATTTTAGGGCAAAAACATGATTTTCGGAAGTTCGGAAGTCAGTACGGGCGTCTCAAGGTTAGGACAGCCTCAAGGACACGGGACGGGCGTCCCGAACCCATGAACAATGTCCCACATCATTTTCTAAAGAGAAATTTACTCAGCTTCCCTACTATAAATACCCCAGGCCTTCCTCAGTTGAAATCATCCCTCTCCACTTGATCTGAGTCATTCAGTGGCTTCTAGTACACAGTTTTCTACTATTTACAAGTCATTCAGTGATTTTAGGTGTCCTCGTTCGAGTAGATTTTTAGTATTCGAGAGTTTCTCGTGTTCTTTGTTTCTGAGAGTCTATCTCAGATCTTAGAATACGAATAGATAGGGTTCGTTTTTAGTATTCATAGAATACCTGGGATTTCGTTAGGAGATCCTAAGAGAGCACTAGGCGTTCGAAGAGTTAGTCAATAGGGCTTTGCTTAAGCCCGAGATGTAAGGTAAAGCAATAGCTACTAGGATGAGGAAGCGTCCTCCGAAGGTTCTGTCGAGCAGAGTCGGGTCAAGCAATCCAGGATATACAATCAGTTGCTCCATCAGCAGACCTAATAAAGGGTGAATACTTTATGGTGGTGGTCTCCTTGTCCCTCTCTTTATATTTTTGTATTGTGTTTGTCCAAAGACCCATTTGAATATTAAATTATGATATTATGAATATGTGTTTTGCATGTTGAAGATATTTACATTTTTCTGGAAAGGTCACCAGCTTAATTATCATTATGACTCTATATCTATTTGCTCTTTTAAATTAGATGAACGGTTATAGACAACTCCTAACCATGGTCTAATCATAACCTGTCTAGTTTATCCGGCCTTAATTTAGGGCTTTGTGTGAGGACATAAGCATTAAGGTCACCATGTTTGTTAAAGTACTCTAAGTAGGCTGAGTTCGTGTGTTTATGCCGGCATTAGGGCGAGCGGCATGATCTCTTGAGTGACACAGGACTTTCATGGATGCCTTTAGCTCGAACCGTGAGTAGGGTCGTCCATGGCGATGGGGCAGTTTATCAGATAACTCAGATGTGGTACACAAGTAGACTTAGTATATAATTGCAATCTAGACTAAGATATATCTAAAATATTCGAAGATAGGTCGATCAACATGTAGGAACAATATAACATGTATTAGAACATTGTCTGTAAAATACTCTTGCATGCTTAAGTAAACTTAAACCTAGTGTAGAATGGATCAACCTCTCATCAAAGATATTGATGAATGATTGCATAACTGGATAATAAAATGAGAGTTAGGGTAAAAGGATAGTTACTACTAAGCCGTTACGACTTCCCTGGAGTATGATAATTTCTTAAATTAAAATCGTAGGTACTTTCCAATAGACTAGCTACAAGATAAGTACTCTGTCTTAGGTTCCGATTGGTTAAGTGACAACATAGATGCTAAATGTGACAATTAGTAATTCTAAGTTCTTAATTATTCATAATCGATATAGGCTAAATAAAACCTATTTTTAGCATATCAATCAGAACGCATCATTCATCACCACTTTGGAATCATTAGTGGGGAATGCTGCAACTTCCACCCACTTAGATACATAGTCTACTCCACTAAGATATAGGAATTCCCATAAGAAGGGGGAAAGGGTCCCATGAAGTCAATACCCCATACATCGAAAAGTTCAACCTCTAAAATACTCGTAAGGGACATTTCTTTTCTTCGTGAGAGATTTCCGACCCTTTGGTAGCGGTCACGCTTTACCACGAACTCATAGCAATCTTTAAATAATGAGGGCCAAAAGAAACCAGATTGCAAGACCTTTGCTGTTGTTCTGGACCCTCCAAAATGTCCTCCATAAGGCGAGTTGTGACGTTGAAACATAATATCCTCAATTTCATGATCATTTACACATCTTCGGATTATTTGGTCTACACACTGTTTGAATAGAAAAGGATCCTCCCAAAAATAACTCTTCTAATCATGGAGGAATCTCTTTCATTCTTGATATGAGAAATCTGGCAGCATTTCACCACTGGCCAGATAATTCACAAAATCAGCATACCATGGCACTCCCATGTTAATTTCAACCTCCAGCAACTACTGATGCTGCTCCGACTGATATGCTAAATAAGTGTTATTTTACCCTATGTTGATTATGAGTAATTAATGACTGAGATTGACTAATTGTCACATTTAGTCTCTATGGTGTCACTTAATCAGCCAGAACCTAAGGCAGAGTACCTATCGTGTAGCTAGTCTGTTGGAAGTATCTACGATTTTATTAAGTTAAATATCGTACTCCAAGGGAAGTGGTAACGGCTTAGTAGTAACTAGCCTTTTATCCTAACTCTTATCTTATCATCCAGTTATGCAATCTTCATCAATAACTTTGATGAGAGGGTGATCCATTCTCCACTAGGTTTAAGTCTAATTAAGCCTAAAAGTGCTTTATAGATAACGTCCTGATTCTATGTTATACTGTTCCTACATGTTGATTGACCTATCTTAGAGTATTTTAGATGCATCTTAGCCTGGATTGCAAGTATGTTCTGAGTCTAAAGGTGTACCACATTTGAGTATCTAATAAACCGCCCCATCGCCAAGGTAAACGACCCTACTCACGGTTCGAACTAAAGACATCTATGAAAGCCCTATGTCACTTCGAGGATCATGCCGCTCGCCCATAACCGCCGGCATAAACACTCTACTCAGCCTACTTAGACTACTCTAACAAACAGGGTGTTCCGCATGTTATTTTATCTAATATGGCAGACACCAATACTAATTGATGCTTGTTAAACTAAACAGGTTATGAATAGACCATGGTTAGGAATTGTCTATAACCCTACATTTAGTTTAAAAGAAACTACATTAGACATGCAGACATAATGAATATTAAGCAGGTGGCTATTTCCAGAAAATCATAAGAACTTCAACATGTATAATAAATATTCATAAAAATCATAATCTGATAAACATAATTGTTATTTGGACGATCACAATACAAACATATAAAGAAAGGGACAAGGGGGACTGATGCCATAAAGAAATCACCCTTTACTTAGTCTCGCCAATGGAGCAACTTCTTGTATATATCGTACTGCTCGACCCGACTCTGCTCGACAGAACCTTCGGAGGACGCTTCCTCAGCCTAGTAACTGGCTTTACCTTAATACCCAACTTAAGCCCAGCCATGTGGACTGACTCTTCGAACGCCTCGAGCCCTCTTAAGATCTCTTAACGAAATCCCAGGTATTCTATGAATACCATAAACGAACTTATCTATCGAAGCCTAAGATCTGAGACTAATTCTCAAAAACTAAGAAAACGAAAACACTAACTAGAAAGAAAGAAAACTTATACTGAGCCTGAGTCTCTCGGTGACTTATGTACTCGAGAAAAGTGTACACTTGAAGTCACTAAATGACTCAGATCAAGTGGAGAGGGATGATTTCAACTAAGGAAGGCCTGGGGTATTTATAGCAGCTTCTGGAGTGATTTTTCTTCAAAAATTCTATGTGGGACATGGAATTCTAGTTCGGGACGCCCGTCCCGGTCTGTTGACCAGGTCAGGATGGTTGTCCCGAGTCCTGGATGCCTGTCCCGACCCGTTGACCAGGTCCGGACGCCCGTCCTGATTCGGGACGCCCTCCCCGAAGTCCGAACTTCTGAAAATTGCGTTTTTGCCCCAAAATTTGCCATTTTCTTCTACTTTTCACCTGACACTTCCAAAATCATGAAAACTGTGAAATTGAGTTAATAATAAACAATTAAGACCGATTTTCCCTCAATTTCACCCTAAATCATGCCTAAAAACATGCTAAAAATGTGATATGATTTATGCATATCAACTGCTCATCTGGAAAATGTTCATTAATAGGTATTTGAAATCACTCTTGTTGCTCCAGCCGAGACAGATGATCGACTACTTGATTCTCTACTCCTTTCTTGTCTTTTATCTCTACATCAAACTCTTGTAGGAGTAGAATCCATCTAATGAGCCTTAGCTTCGAATCCTTCTTTGAGATCAAATATTTGATGGCGGAATGGTTGGTGTAGACTATCACTTTCGTGCCCACCAAATATGACCTGAATTTATCAAAGGCAAATACAACAGCAAGAAACTCTTTTTCACTAATAGTATAATTTACCTGTGCTCCAGTGAGTGTCTTGTTGGCACAATAGATGGAATGAAACACTTTGTTTCTTTGCTGCCCAAAAACTGCACCAACTGCGTAGTCACTGGCATCACACATTAGCTCAAAGGGTAAACTCTAGTCTGGTGCTACGATAATGGGGGCTGAGATCAGCTTCAACTTCAGCTCCTCAAATGCTGCGGCACATGCTGCATCAAAAGAAAACACATTATCTTTTTCTACCAAGGTGCATAAGGCTTTGATACCTTTGAAAAATCTTTGAAAAATCTTCTATAGAAGCCCGCATGCCCTAAAAAACTTCTAATGTGCTTCACACTAGTAGGGATTGGCAACTTCTCAATCACCTTTATCTTTGCTCTGTCCACTTCAAGGCATTTCTTTGAAACTCAGTGACCTAACACAATACCTTCTCTAACCATGAAGTGACACTTTTCCCAATTGAGGACTAGGTTGGTGTCCTCACAATGTTTAAGCACATTGGCCAAATTTTCTAAGCATTCATCAAAAGAGTCCCCAAATATGGAGAAGTCATCCATGAAAACCTCTAAGTATTGCTCCACCATATCTGTGAAAATGGCCATCATACATCGTTGGAACGTTACAGGAGCATTACACAGTTTGAATGACATTCTTCTGAATGCGAAAGTACCATAAGGACAAGTAAAAGTCATTTTGTCCTGGTCCTCTGATGCTACAGTAATCTAGTTGTAACCAGAATAACCATCCAGAAAGCAATAATAGTCCCGTCCAGCTAACCTATCCAACATTTGATCAATGAAAGGCAGTGGAAAGTGGTCTTTTCTTGTGGCTTTGTTAAGCTTCCTGTAATCCATGCAAATTCTCCACCATGTGCCGTTCTAGTGGGAATTAAGTCATTATCATCATTCTTCACCACAGTAATTCCCCCTTTCTTGCGTACACACTATACAGGACTTACCCAAGAGTTATCAGAGATAGGTGATGGGTTTCCGACCGATGTGCTAAATAGGTGTTATTTTACCCTATGTTGATTATGAATAATTAAGGACTGTGATTGACTAATTGTCACATTTAGTCTCTATGGTGTCACTTAATCAGCCAGAACCTAAGGCAGAGTACCTATCGTGTAGCTAGTCTGTTGGAAAGTATCTACGATTTTATTAGATAAATATCGTACTCCCAGGGAAGTGGCAACGACTTAGTAGTAACTAGCCTTTCTTCCTAACTCTTATCTTATAATCCAGTTATGCAATCTTCATCAATAATTTTGATGAGAGGGTGATTCATTCTCCACTAGGTTTAAGTCTAGCTAAACCTGAAAGTGTTTTAAAGATTAGATCCTGATTTTATGTTATACTGTTACTATACGTTGATTGACCTATATTCGAGTGTTTTAGACATGTCTTGGCTTGGATTGCAATTATGTTCTGTGTCTAAAGGCTACCACATCTGAGTTTCTACGCTACCGCCCCATCGTTAAGGGTAAACGGCCCTACTCACGGCTCGGACTAAAGTCAGCAATGAACGCCCTATGTCACTTTGGGGATCATACCGCTCGTCTCATAACCGCCGACATAAAACTCTACTCAGCCTACCTAGACTACTTTCAACCAACAGGGTGTTCCGCAGATTATTTTATCTAGTATGGTAGACACCAATACTAATTGATGTCTGTTAAACTAAACAGGTTATGAATAGACCGTGGTTAGGAATTGTCTATAACCTTAAATTCAGTTTAAAAGAACGGCAATAGACATGCAGACATAATGGATATTTAAGCAGGTGGCCATTTCTAGAAAAACATAATATCTTCAACATATATCATAAATATTCATAAAAACATAATCTGGTATTCAAATCAGTATTTGGACAAACACAGTAACAACATATAAAGAGAGGGACAAGGGGGACTGATGCCATAAAGAAATCACCCTTTACGTAGTCACGCCGTTGGAGCGTACTGCTATATATGCCTTACTACTTGATCCGACTCTGCTCATCAGAACCTTCGGAGGACGCTTCCTCAGCCTAGTAACTGGGCTTTACTTAACAACCCGGCTTAAGCCCAGCCCTGTGGACTGACTCTTCGAACGCCTCGAGCCCTCTTAGGATCTCCTAACGAAATCCCGGGTGTTCTATGAATACCAAAAACGAACCTATCTATGTATTCCTAAGATCTTAGACTATTTCTCAGAAACTAAAACAAAACACTAACAAGAAAGAAAACTGAGATCCGAGTCTCTGAGTGAGTTGTGTACTAGAGAAGTGTACACTGGAAACCACTTAATGACTCAGATCGAGTGGAGAGGAATGAATTCAACTACTGGAGGCCTGGGGTATTTATAGCAGCTTCCTGGAGTGAAAATCTCTGAAAAATCCGATGTGGGACAGCTTCTTGCGGCTCGGGACGCCCGTCCTGATCTGTTGACCAGGTTGGGACGCCCGTCCCGGGTCCTGGACGCCCGTCCCGGTGCCTTGACTTGGTCGAGACGCCCGTCCCGAGTTCGGGACGCCCGTCCTGAACCTTTGACCGAGTCAACATTTCCAAAACTTGCGTTTTTGCCCCAAAATTTGCTGTTTTCGTCTACTTTTCACCTGACACTTCCAAAATCAGAAAAACTGTGAAATTAAGTAAATAATGAACAATTAAGATCAAATTACCCTCGATTTCACCCAAATTCATACATAAAAACATGCTAAAAAGGTGATACGATTTTCGCGTATCAGATAACCCCACACTTAGCTTTTTGCTTGTCCTCAAGCAAAGTCTACCTGAAGTTACTTAAATTCCTAGTCATGTTTTTATTCCAAAAATTCTTCAGACAAGTCTTAATACAGGTCTGTCTGGTTAGGTTGCTATGACAAGGTCTCAAATGTCTCTAGTAGCTTGTTATGATCAGGCAGAAAATAAATCAACTAGGTTGGACTTTTTTCTTAGTCACAAGGTCTTCGTGATGTGTAGTGTGTGTACTAGTCCAGACCAGATAGTCAACACAATGTATTCTTGTCTTAACTACTACCAGATAACACTTCGACCTATCGCTAGACATATTAACAACAGATAACTTTTTGAGTTCTGAGCTTTGGTGATCAGATTTTTAATGTTTTAGCATTTAGTTATTTTATAGATTCAGGGTATTTTGAGTCTGCTTAGAACACGTCAACTTCAACTACCCATGTAGCGAGTCCCACTCCGATGACTCCCAGATCTACACGACCTTAGGGCATCAGGCTTTAACTTCCCCGAAGGAGTGGTGCTCGAGTAGCGAAGGCCGCTGGCAAACTACCCTTATTTGATTAACTTTCTTTTGTTTCCTTTCACTTTTAGCTCAGAGCCTCATCTAGTCTTTCTAACTGCCAATATGTCCACAACTGGTCTAATTTTATCTAGTTAAGTCTCGAACAGGTAATTGGTTGAGGTCTCTAATCCAGACAAAGTTGTGCTCAGTTATCAGGAATTCCCTATTCCTAATCAATTAGTCCAAGATAACTATCAATTATCTCCTACTAACCATAGCATACTACCTACATATCATAGACATAAGCAATTGTTTAACCAAGCATACTGCATTTAGAAGTCTGAAAGACAGAAAATTTTGAAATTTTTTTTGGAAGGGTGTGAAAATATAGGGAAAAACAAGCAAAAGCATACAAAAACTGCTACAGTACACTGTGCACTGCTACCCCACACTTATTTCTGACACTGTCCTCAGTGTTCATGCATATCTAGACTACCCCACACTTATTTGAAAACAAGGAGAAACAAAAATAAAACAGAAATTTCTTACCCCACACTTATTTGAGTGACTAAGGGTAAGAAGGAAAATGAAGTAACGAAGTAAATAACAAATAACAAAACACGAAATGAAGAAAATAAAAGGAAGATGAGGGTTAGAAAAACTCCCTTCTTGCCTCGAGCAGAAGGGTTTTCTCTAGGCTATCAATTGGCTCTTCACCTTAGCCATGTGCTATTGCTGAGGTGTTTCTGACTCTGCAAGCTCTAGATATTGGAACGGATGATGTCAGCTCCAATCCTTCATTGTCCAGCTCCAGGTAGTGGCATATCCATGTAAGGAATAACTCAAGCCCCAAGGACTGAAGCTTTGGCTAAGCCGTGGTGGTATGAGGCTCCAATCAGCTTTGAAACTTCCTCGGGGAGGTTTCTCACAGCTGATTGTATGCAGGGGATACAAGCTCCTCCATTTCTATGCTCCTAATACAACGCCAAATTACTCTATATCCTTCGACCGTTCGATACCACTTGGTAGATCACTTGCTTGCTCTGGTCTGGCTTTAATTGTTGTCAGTATCTCATCTGTTGATTCTGCAGGTAGGGGTTTTGCTGTGGTAGTATCTTCTGAAAGTTTCCAGCTTCCGAATTACTCCTCAGTTAAATCCCGTATGATTCCTCTAGTTGGGATTGTATGCATTTCCCATTGGAGCAGCATTCTGCAGTAACCTACTCCTACCTCTTTTGGAATGGTCAGTCATTCCCATAGCAATCCCTGCTAAAGTGTGGTACTTAGTAGACTTCACAAATTTGATACACAGGCTGAACATTTCTTCCTAAAACATTGGCACTCTGAATCTGGAAAACAACTAGAATCTGCACATGACTTTAACATCATTAGTAGGTAATGCCTGTGGTTCAGGCTATTTTCGAAAAGTGTTCCACGACTACTATGATGTAATTATTTCAAAGGAAAGAAAAAGAAAGGATATAATGAATACCCCCAGATATCAAAAAGATTGTAAAACTTTGTGTACCTTGTTGGGGTAGATGATCTCTGAAGGATGTGTTACCTGTTATTTGGCAGGCATCGCAGGATTGTATCAGAGATACAAAATCCTTGAATATAGTGGGTCAACAAGATCCTGCTTTCAACACTTTCCGGACAGTGTTGATAGCCATCAATTGGTCTCCCGTAGATTCTTTAGGGCAATGCTCCAAAATATTGTGTCCTTCGTCTTCTGAGACACATCTTCTGATCAACTGATCTGCAAAAATTCGAAATAGAAGAGAAACTGCCCAGTAGTAATATTTCAAACCAGCAAAGAATTTCTTCTTTTGCTGATAAGTCATATCACTTGGAACTTATTCAGTGACTAGATAATTTGCAATAAACCACATATGAGAATTATTATACATAGCAAATAATGCAAATAAGTTTTCATCCAAAAATTTATCAGTATTACACTAGCCTCTAACTCGGGGTTTTCTAATCTAGACCAATGGTTTGCTTTCTAGATTTTCAACCCTTTTTATTATCCCTTTATTCTATATCAAGTTCAAGTAACAATAAAACTTAACTAAATCAAGTATGGTTCAGTATCAGTTTTATTGAACACAGATATCTCAGAGTGATCAGTGTAACCTATTGTTTTTAGACAAGACTAGATAAGATTAGGATTTATCATACATGAACTTTCTTATCATGTTTCTGTCCTAAAACAATTCTTATTACATCACATATTCATTCAGAAAGCAGATTTCAATCAGTTGATGTCATAATGGGTGCAATAATTCCTTTTGGGTTTAAAAAAAAAAATCTCATGCAATCATCAGCAAAACAAAAGGAACATCCTTTTTTCAATAGAACATTCAAAGGTCTGGCTATTAAGGAAAAACTATTTCATAACTCATCCTAATAAGGCCGGCATGACTCTAAGAAAATTCTAAAATAGAGTTTCTTCCCGATAAAAATCTAAGCCAACATTTTACAACTCAGAAGAAAATATATTTTATCCTCATTTCCATTTTTATTTCTTCGAAATTAAATAAAGGAAGAAAAACGCGAAAAAGAGCAACTAAGAAAACAACTAAAAAAAACAAGAGATAGGGAAAAGGAACAACTCACAGTATAGCAAGAAAGATACATTCTTTTTGGGATTTTAAATTTTTAACAATTTTTTTTTCTTTTTATGTTAAATTTAGAAAGCAGGTAAATTTCCTTAATATGGTTTTAGAATCATTTTCTAAAATTTGATTATCCTAAGTGTCTTAATTTCAGATGATATCTAAAATCAATTAGTTATGATAATCCTATATTTCGGAAACTGATTGTCTAACTGGTATAAAATAAGTGTTGGGTCTAAGGTCTAGGTTACTACCGTTACCTATCATAAGTCTCTAGAATTTTGATCAGGAATCCTAAATTCATTATGATATTTCCCCGGCAACGGCGCCAAAAATCTGATGGGTTTCCGACCGATGTGCTAAATAGGTGTTATTTTACCCTATGTTGATTATGAATAATTAAGGACTGTGATTGACTAATTGTCACATTTAGTCTCTATGGTGTCACTTAATCAGCCAGAACCTAAGGCAGAGTACCTATCGTGTAGCTAGTCTGTTGGAAAGTATCTACGATTTTATTAGATAAATATCGTACTCCCAGGGAAGTGGCAACGGCTTAGTAGTAACTAGCCTTTCTTCCTAACTCTTATCTTATAATCCAGTTATGCAATCTTCATCAATAATTTTGATGAGAGGGTGATTCATTCTCCACTAGGTTTAAGTCTAGCTAAACCTGAAAGTGTTTTAAAGATTAGATCCTGATTTTATGTTATACTGTACGTTGATTGACCTATATTCGAGTGTTTTATACATGTCTTGGCTTGGATTGCAATTATGTTCTGTGTCTAAAGGCTACCACATCTGAGTTTCTACGCTACCGCCCCATCGTTAAGGGTAAACGGCCCTACTCACGGCTCAGACTAAAGTCAACAATGAACGCCCTATGTCACTTTGGGGATCATACTGCTCGTCTCATAACCGCCGTCATAAAACTCTACTCAGCCTACCTAGACTACTTTCAACAAACAGGGTGTTCCGCAGATTATTTTATCTAGTATGGCAAACACCAATACTAATTGATGTCTGTTAAACTAAACAGGTTATGAATAAACCGTGGTTAGGAATTATCTATAACCTTAAATTCAGTTTAAAAGAACGGCAATAGACATGCAGACATAATGGATATTTAAGCAGGTGGCCATTTCTAGAAAAACATAATATCTTCAACATATATCACAAATATTCATAAAAACATAATCTGGTATTCAAATCAGTATTTGGACAAACACAGTAACAACATATAAAGAGAGGGACAGGGGGGACTGATGCCATAAAGAAATCACCCTTTACGTAGTCACGCCGTTGGAGCGTACTGCTATATATGCCTTACTACTTGATCCGACTCTGCTCGTTAGAACCTTCGGAGGACGCTTCCTCAGCCTAGTAACTGGGCTTTACTTAACAACCCGGCTTAAGCCCAGCCTTGTGGACTGACTCTTCGAACGCCTCGAGCCCTCTTAGGATCTCCTAACGAAATCCCAGGTATTCTATGAATACCAAAAACAAACCTATCTATGTAATCCTAAGATCTTAGACTATTTATCAGAAACTAAAACAAAACACTAACAAGAAAGAAAACTGAGATCCGAGTCTCTGAGTGAGTTGTGTACTAGAGAAGTGTACACTAGAAACCACTTAATGACTCAGATCGAGTGGAGAGGAATGAATTCAACTGCTGGAGGCCTGGGGTATTTATAGCAGCTTCCTGGAGTGAAAATCTCTGAAAAATCCGATGTGGGACAGCTTCTGGCGGCTCGGGACGCCCGTCCCGGATTGGGACGCCCGTCCTGATCTATTGACCAGGTCGGGACGCCCGTCCCGGGTCCTGGATGCCCGTCCTGAACCTTTGACCGAGTCAACATTTCCAAAACTTGCGTTTTTGCCCCAAAATTTGCTATTTTCGTCTACTTTTCACCTAACACTTCCAAAATCAGAAAAACTGTGAAATTAAGTAAATAATGAACAATTAAGATCAAATTACCCTCGATTTCACCCAAATTCATACATTAAAACATGATAAAAAGGTGATACGATTTTCGCGTATCAATCGAATAAATAATGCTAAAATCTAACCACTTAATGATTTGTTCCTTCACCACTTCCTTCATAATGGGATTTAATCTTCGCTGCCCCTCAATTGAATTTTTGGAATTATCTTCCAAAATGATCTTGTGCATGCATAAGGTTGGACTTATACCTTTGATATCAGCTATGGTCTAGCCCATAGCCCTCTTATGTTGATGCAAAACTCCAACCAATTTGTCTTCCTGTTCCGCACTCTGCAATGCTGAAATAATCACAGGCAGAGTAGATTCTGCCCCCAGAAATCCATACTTCAGATGCTGCGGCAAGTTTTCAATTCCAGCTTGGGGGTTTCTTCTACAGAAGGTTTTATCACTTTGAAATCCCTAGAAGACAAGTCTAAGGATTCAAATTGAGCTCTGAATTTGAAGCCTTGAGAGTTTGCTTCTAGCCAAGCTGAATATTCCTCATCCTCCTCATTGCCATCATGATGCAAGTTTTCCTCCATCAACACTCTCTTCAATGCATCGTCTCCATACTTCTTTTACTCCTCTTCTTTCTCCGTCAATGAATCAATGGTAGACACTTGAAAACAATCCTCACCTTTGTCTTGAAATTTCATGGCTTTGAACACATTGAATGTGACTTTATCATCTTGAACTTACATCGTGAGTTCACCTTTAGTACATCAATGAGGGTCCTTCCTGTAGCAAGGAAAGGCCTCCCCAAAATGATAGGAACGTCTCTATCTGCTTCATAGTCAAGAACAATAAAGTCAGCAGGAAAAATAAACCTATCCACTCTTACCAAGACATCCTCGATTTTACAAGGACTAAGTATGCCAATTAAGAGTGTAAACGTGATTGTGCAAATGGTTATCAAACCAAACAAAATAATGATGATGAGGGTGATCTAATGCTACGACAAAATAAATCTAATCTAAATGTTAGATGTTAGCCTAATAGAGATAACCACAAGAGCAATATAGGTAATAAAATGCCGGAGGCATACAAGCCTAAACTATAAGTATAAACCAGAAGTAAATCAAAACACACCAGAAAATGTCCCAAGTTTTTAGGTCAAGGCTACAGCAATTACCCGACGTACTATTTCATAGCACAAATACCATCGTCCTATGGAGTATGAGGTACCGTGGTCTAAAGCAACACTAGGCAGAGGATTTGGTCATGTCTCCCTGCAATATTGAGCACAAGGTCTTGCAACTCAAGCTAATGCCACTCAATTATCTTGTCAACTAGCTCCCTTTCTCTCGAATGATAGATACTAGTTCGATGTGTAATTTGGACAATCGTAACCGCAAATAACACTAAGATTTTAAGTAATCAAGTGAGTAAATCAAGCATGCCCCATACAATTATTGATCACAAAAACTGAGTACAATGTCACAACATGTTCATCAGCATTTATAATAATGTAAGAATCTATTCATACTCAACTAAGCAGCAGCAAATTCAGATTAAAAACTATACATTACAATGTTGGAAATAACAAAGTACAAAAGTTAAAGTAATGAAATAAGAAACCCCTAAGGTCTTAGCGAGTAGTTCTAATCCAAAACAAATTTAATTAACCCAAGTGCTTCTCAAATTCATACCCAAAATTGAAGTATAAATTCATAACCAACAATAGATAAAATGAAGAAATGAAGAGAAAGTTGCTATGGTCTTAGATCACTTTCTGCCCAAATTGATTTAATCACAAGACCCACTGCTTTTCCTCTTCCGAATTGAGCTGCGTCTTCCTTCTTTGCTCAGCCCGTAAATTCCTCAGCAAATTCCCCTTCTTCCTCTCGGGTTTCTCTCTACAAAAATGTTAATCTAAGTTAGCTATTGCCTAATGTGCTCTACTCTCTGCCTGACTTCCATTTCTCTTTTTCTTCTCTATTTGCCGACTCTTCTATCTCTCTTTTTCTTCTCTATTTGCTGACTCTTCTATCTCTCTATCTCCTTCTCGGGTTTTTCTTCCCTTTTCTATTCCCCGAATTTTCCGTCTTCTCTCCAGAATTTTCCCAAAAACCTACAACTGTCCATAATTTGTTTTTGTTCGGCAGGGCTTTACCCGATTATTCAGCTGCCATTCTTTTTGTTTTTGTATCTTTTATCCAGCTGGAATTGAATTGGTCTTGCTTATATATATATATATATATATATATATATATAATCGGATAGGACAAAATTCCAGCTCATACCATGTAATTTCCCTTTAAATAAATTAGCCAATTATTTTCCAATTTCTCCCGATACATCCTTCTAAATCGGTCAATTCCCATTTCTTCCAATCTCCAATTTTCTTTCACCAATTCCAGCTAGCACAATTCCTCTTTTACCCTTAATAAATTGATCCACAAAATTCCATTCTTTCCAAGGTGCTGCAATAAAATTAAAGTCAAAGAAAGACAAAAATTCAGTTTCAATAAAAGCTTGAATTTTGTCCAATAAATTGGGTCTTTTGGAATTAAATCGAAAGAATTAAATTTAGAAAGGGAATTGTGCAAATTAAAGCATTTAACCCAAAATCAAGAGACAGTTTATGCAAATCAAGCAAGGAAACAAGGTAAAACATGTGCAAATAACTCAACTATCATAGAGTTATCACACCCCCAAACTTAAATCATTGCTGGCAACAAAAGATAGATCAATAAAACTCAATCAAACAGCACAACAATTCATGTCCAGAATCATCCAACAATCATAGGCAAATTTGGGTTCATATTTTCAGATCAAAGATGTGAAACAAAACTCTAGTTTGTTCATGACCCAAGTTCCTCAAATATCAGAACATTAACTAAATCAAGCTCAAAATCTGCTCCCGTGTGTGTGTGAATAGTCTTTCTTTTTCAGTCTCTCATTCATAAGTCAGCATATGTAATCCTAAGACACATTTTGTATCTTCAAACTCAATTTATTACACCACTCTCCACTAATCTAGCAAATTTGGCAATAAAGATCAAAGAGGTCTTAATTTGGTTGTAATGTAGGCTAGGGCTAAGGTGGGAAAAATACAGATATAAAATAGGATCAAAACTTAGTCTTAGTCTACCTAGAACTAACCAGATGCTATCACTTTTCTCATTTTTTTCATTTTCCACAACTCAAGGAGCATAAACATTTACACACTGCTTCAGTAATAAATGCAGCATTTAACCACAGATCAGTATATAGCATTTAACATTTAACCACAAAGAAGCATAATATGTATTTCTTTTTGCTCTTTTGTTCTCTTCTCTTCTTTTTTTTTGTTTGTGTAAAGAGGGTTCTTTAATTTTTTCACACTTTCATTTTTTTTATATACACATACCCTCAATACATAGAGCATACATAACACAATGTCAATATATTTGATGTGTTCCGACTGATATACTAAAATATGTGTTATTTTACCCTATGTTGATTATGAGTAATTAAGGACTTAGACTGACTAATTGTCACATTTAGTCTATATGCTGTCACTTAATCAATGAGAACCTAAGGCAGAGTACCTATAGTGTAGCTAGTCTGTTGGAAAGTATCTACGATTTTAATTAAATTAATTATCGTACTCCCAGGGAAGTGGTAACGACTTAGTAGTAACTATCGTCTTACCCTAACTCTTATCTTATGATCCAGTTATGCAATCATTCATCAAAATCTTTGATGAGAGGGTGATTCATTCTCCACTAGGTTTAAGTCTATTTAAGTCTAAGAGTGTTTTACAGATAATGTTCTGATTCTATCTTATACTGTTCCTACATGTTGATTGACCTATCTTCGAGTATTTTAGATATATCTTGGTCCAGATTGTAATTATGTACTGAGTCTAAATGTGTACCACATCTGAGTTACCTGATAAACCGCCCCATCGCCATTGACGGCTGATGCGTTCCGATTCGTATGCTAAAAGATAGGCTTTATTTACCTATGTCGATTATGAGTAATTAAGGACTGAGTCTTACTAACTGTCACTTTAGCATTCAATTGTTGTCACTTAATCAATCAGAACCTAAGGCAGAGTACCTATCGTGTAGCTAGTTCTTGGAAAGTATCTACGATTTTAATTTATTAATATCGTACTCCCAGGGAACTGGTAATGGCTTAGTAGTAACTATCCCTTAATCCTAACATTCATCTTATTATCTAGTCAGTCAATCGATAATCAATACTTTGAGATTGATTGGTGATCCCACTCACCCATAACAAGCAATTAGTATTCAAGATTAGACAGGCATTCATCAGTTTAAGCTCAGTTATTACAATTTGTTTGACCTTAACTTCGAATATTTTAGATATATCTTGATCTCTAAGGCAATTATGAAATGTAACCATCTGTTTTCCATATCCGAGTTACCTAGTGTATTCACCCCTACCTTGGGATGATCCTTCTCATCTGTCGAATTAAAGTATCCATGAATGGTACCCTATGTCACTTCGGTATCATGCCACTTAACCCTAAGATTGGCCTAGCGTACAAACTCAGCTTTATTAGGGTACTCTAACAAACATGGTGATCTGTTTTGTTATTTCTTCCTAATCTGGCAGACCTTTTACAGTCTGTTAAACTAAACCAGTTATGATTCAGACCTTGGTTAGGAGTTGTCTATAACCCTAGTTTAATTTAAAAGGACACGACAGTTCAACATTCATAATGATAATTCTAGCTCTATGATCTTCCCGGAAAATGAACAGTATCTCAAATTGTAAAACATGTATGATAATAAATTCAGTATCAAATTAATATTCAGATAAAACAATTCAAAAGCATACAGAACCTCGTCTAGGGGACCCACTATCATAAAGTAGTCACCACTTTATGCAGGTCCAGCCGGCGCTGCAGCTCCTGTATGCTTCTGACTGCTCGATCCTACTCTGCTCGGCAGAGCCTTCGGAGAACGCTCCTCAGACCTAGTAGCAATTACTTTACCTTACATCCCGGGCTTAAGCAAACTGCCCTAATCTGACTAAGAACACACACCCTATCTCTCTCTTAGGATCTCCCAACGAAATCCCGGTATTCTGTGATACCGAACACGAACCCTATCTAGTCGTAATCTAAGATTTGAGACTAATTCTCAGAAACTAAGAAAACGAGAAACTAAAAGAAAGAAAGAAAACTTTTTTTGAAATCTGAGTCTCTGAGGGACTTGTGTACTCGAGAACTATACACTGGAAGTCTCTGAATGACTCAGATCGAGTGGAGAGGGATGATTTCAACTCCTGGAGGCCTGAGGTATTTATAGCAGCTTTCTGGAGTGAAAATCCCCAAACATTTCGACGTGGGACAACTTCTGGTGCTTCGGGACGCCCGTCCTGGATTGGAACGCTCGTCCTGGTGGTTTGACTGGGTCGGGACGCTCGTCCCGGACCGTTGACCAAGTTAGCATTTCTAAAAATTGCATTTTTACCCCAAAATTTGCTGTTTTCGTCTACTTTTCACCTGACACTTCCAAAATCATAAAAACTGTGAAATTGAGTAAACAACAATCAATTAAAATCGATTTCCTATCAATTTCACCCTAAATCATACATAAAAATATGCTAAAAAGGTATATGATTTTCGCGTATCAGATAACCCCACACTTAGCTTTTTGCTTGTCCTTAAGCAAAGTCTACCTGAAGTTAGTGATTCTAAATCATATGTGCAGTCACTTAAATTTCTAGTCATGTTTTTATTCCAAAAATTATTCAGATAATTCTTAACACGGGTCTGACTGGTTGGGTTGCTATGACAAGGTCTCAAATGTCTCTAGTAGATTGTTAGGATTGAGCAGAAAACAATTTAACAACTAGGTTGAACTCTTCTCTTAGTCATAAGGTCTTCCTGATGTGTAGTGTGTGTACTAGTCCAGACCAGATAGTCAACACAATAAACTCTTGTCTTAACTATTACCAGATAACACTTCGACCTGTCACTAGACACACTAACAACAGATAACTTTCTGAGTTCTGAGCTTTGGTGATCAGATTCTATCATTTAGCATTTATTGATTTCTTTCGTTTATAGATTTTCTAGGGTATTTTGAGTCTGCTTAGAACACGTTAACTTCAGCTACCCATGTAGCGAGTCCTACTCCGATGACTCCCAAATCTACACGACCTTAGGGCATCAGGCTTTAAGTTCCCCAAAGGAGTGGTGCTCGAGTAGCGAAGGTCGCTGGCAAACTACCCTATTTTAATTAGCTCACTTTTTTTTCTTTTTCACTTTTGGCTTAGAGTCTCATCTAGTCATTCCAATTGCCAATGCATCCTGCAACTGGTCTAATTTTATCTAGTTAAGTTTTGAAAAGGTAATTGGTTGAGGTCTCTAATCCAGACTAAGTTGTGCTCAATTATCAGGAATTCCCTACTCCTAATCAATAGGTTCAACAATAGTTATCAATTATCTCCTACTAACCACAACATACTACCTACATATCATAGACATAAGCAATTGTTTAACCAATCATACTGCATTTAGAAGTCTGATGGAAAAATTTTGAAAATTTTTTGGAAGGGTGTGAAAATATGGGGAAAACAAGCAAAAGCATGCAAAACTTTTCTCAGACTACTACAGTGCACCGTGCACTGCTACCCCACACTTAAGTCTGACACTGTCCTCAGTGTTTATGCATATCTAAACTACTCCACACTTAATTGAAGACAAGAAGAAATGAAAACAAAATAGAAAACTCTTACCCCACACTTATTTGACTAACTAAGGGTAAGAGAGAAAATAAAACAACCAACAAAACAAGACACAAAAATGAAGAAAATAAAAGTAAAGGAAGATGAGATTAGAAAAATTCCCTTCTTGCCTCGAGAAGAAGGGTTTTCTCTGATCTGTCAATTGGCTCTTCACCTTAGCCATGTGCTATTGCTGAGGCATTCTTGACTCTGTAAGCTCTAGATACTGGAACGGATGACGTCAGCTTCGATCCTTCATCGTCGAGCTCTAGGTAGTGGCCTATTCATTTGATGAATGGCTCGAGCCCCCACGGACTGCTTCCTCGAATCATTTGTAAGATTTCTCACAATCATAGCAACGTGTCTAGGAGGAACGTGTCTAGGAATGAGATTTCTTGGGATTTGTGTGCCTTCCTGCCAATGTTAGTAAAGGTATTGCACGCAAGTCTCGAATGGAAGAAAAGATACCTGAAGTTTTGGCGAAGCTGTGGTGGTAGGGGTCTCCAGTTGTGTAGATCTGGGCCCAAGTATTTGAGACTTCCTCGGGGAAGTTTCTCACAATTGATTGGTATGCAGGGAATGCAAGCTCCTCCATTGCTATGCTCTTGATACAACGCCAAATTCCTCTATATCCTTCGACCCTTCGACCCTTCGTTACCTCTTGGTAGATCACTTGCTTGCACTGGTCTGGCTTTAATTGTTACCAGTCTCTTATCTGTTGATTCTGCGGGTAGGGGTTTTGCTGTGGTGGTATCTTCTGAAAGTTTCCAGCTTCCAAATTATTCCTCAGCTAAATCCCGTATGATTCCTCTGGCTGGGATTGTATGCATTTCCCATTGGAGCAGCATTCTGCGGTAACCTACTCCTACCTCTTTTGGAATGGTCAGTCATTCCTATAGCAATCCCTGCTAAAGTGTGGTACTTAACAGACTTCATAGATTTGATACACAGGTTGAACATTTCTTCCTAAGACATCGGCCCTCTGAATCTAGAAAACAACTAGAATCTGCACATGACTTTAACATCATTAGTAGGTAATGCCTGTGGTTTAGGCCATTTTGAAAAGTGTTCCACGACTACTATGATGTAATTATGTTCAAAGGAAGAAAGAGAAAAGGATTCGAAATACCCCTGATATCAACGGTTGCAACATTCTGTGTACGTCGCTGGGGTAGATGATCTCTGGAAGATGTGTTATCTGTTGTTTGGCTAGCATCTCAGGACTGTATCAGAGATACAAAAGTCCTTGAATATGGTGGGTCAAAAAGATCCTGCTTTCAACACTTTCCGGACAGTGTTGATAGCAGTCAATTGGTCTCCTGTAGATCCTTGATGACAATACTCCAAAATTTTGTGGCCTTCGTCTTTCGAGATACGTCTTCTGATCAACTGATCTGCCAAAAATTTGAAATAGAAGAGAAACTGCCCAGTAGTAATATTTCAAATCAGCAAAGAATTTCTTCTTTTGCTGATAAGTCATATCACTTGGAACTTATTCAGTGACTAGATAATTTGAAATAAACCACAGATGAGATTTATTATACATAGCAAACAATGCAAATAAGTTTTCATCCAAAAATTTATCAGTATTACACTAGCCTCTAACTTGGGGTTTTCTAATCTAGACAAATGGTTTGCTTTCTAGATTTTCAACCCTTTTTCTTATCCCTTCATTCTATATCAAATTCAAGTAACAATAAAACCTAACTTAATCAAATGTGGTTCAACATTAGTTTTATTGAACACAGATATCTCAGAGTGATCAGTGTAACCTATTGTTTAGACTAGGCATGGCATGAATGTATCATAGGCATATGCAATAACTAGTAATCCCTTTTCAATGGTGGTAAGGTTCTACTAGGCATCAGTAAAAGGTCTTACTTGTATGAAGTTCTAATCATGCCTATTTCCTGAAACAATCATTACTACATGGTCACTAGCATCACATATTAATTCACCAAGCAAATTCCAATTAGGTGATGTCATAATGGATGCAGTAATTCCTTTTAGTTTAAACAATCTCATGCATTTATCATCAAACAAAAGGAATATCCTTTCTCATTAGAATACTCAGAGGTCTGTCTATTAAAGAAAATTTTATTTCATGATTCTGTCTAATAAACTAAGCATGACCCAAGAAAATTCCATAATGATATTTCTTCCCGATTAAAATCTGAGCTAAAATTTGACAAATCAAAAAAATATTCTATCCTCATTTCCATTTTTATTTTTTCGAAATTAACAAATAGAAATAACGCGAAAAAGAGCAACAAATGTAGAACTAAGAAAACAACTAAGAAAGAACAAGAGATAGGGAAAAGAACAACTTACCTTTGAGCAAGAAAAATACATTTGTTTTCGGTTTTTAAATTTTTTTTAAAAAAATTTCTTTTTTTTTCGAAAGCAGTTAAATTTCCTCAATATGGTTTTAGAATAATTTTTAAAATTTGATTATCCTAAGTGTCTTAATTCCAAATAATATCTAAAATTAATTAGTTGTGATAATCCTATATTTCGAAAATTGATTGTCTAACTAGCATAAAACAAGTGTTAGGTTTTAAGGTCTAGGTTACTACCGTTACCTATCATAAGTATCTAGAATTTTGATCAGTGTCTAGAATTTTGATCAGGAGTCCTAAATTCATTATGATATTTCCCCGGCAACGGCGCCAAAAATCTTATGTGTTCCGATTGGTATGCTAAAAGATAGGCTTTATTTACCTATGTCGATTATGAGTAATTAAGGACTGAGTCTTACTAACTGTCACTTTAGCATTCAATTGTTGTCACTTAATCAATCAGAACCTAAGGCAGAGTACCTATCGTGTAGCTAGTTCTTGGAAAGTATCTACGATTTTAATTTATTAATATTGTACTCCCAGGGAACTGGTAACGGCTTAGTAGTAACTATCCCTTAATCCTAACATTCATCTTATTATCTAGTCAGTCAATCGATAATCAATACTTTGAGATTGATTGGTGATCCCACTCACCCATAACAAGCAATTAGTATTCAAGATTAGACAGCCATTCATTAGTTTAAGCTCAGTTATTACAATTTGTTTGACCTTAACTTCGAACATTTTAGATATATCTTGATCTCTAAGGCAATTATGAAATGTAACCATCTGTTTACCATATCCGAGTTACCTAGTGTATTCACCCCTACCATGGGATGATCCTTCTCATCTGTCGGATTAAAGTATCCATGAACGGTACCCTATGTCACTTCGGTATCATGCCACTTAACCATAGGATTGGCCTAGCGTACAAACTCAGCTTTATTAGGGTACTCTAACAAACATGGTGATCTATTTTGTTATTTCTTCCTAATCTGGCAGACCTTTTACAGTCTGTTAAACTAAACCAGTTATGATTCAGACCTTGGTTAGGAGTTGTCTATAACCCTAGTTTAATTTAAAAGGACACGACAGTTCAACATTCATAATGATAATTCTAGCTCTATGATCTTCCCGGGAAAATGAATAGTATCTCAAATTGTAAAACATGTATGATAATAAATTCAGTATCAAATTAATATTCAAATAAAACAATTCAAAAACATACAGAACCTCGTCTAGGGGACCCACTATCATAAAGTAGTCACCGCTTTATGCAGGTCCAGCCGGCGCTGCAGCTCATGTATGCTTCTGACTGCTCGATCCTACTCTGCTCGGCAGAGCCTTCGGAGAACGCTCCTCAGACCTAGTAGCAATTGCTTTACCTTACATCCCGGGCTTAAGCAAACTGCCCTAATCTGACTAAGAACACACACCCTATCTCTCTCTTAGGATCTCCCAATGAAATCCCGGTATTCTGTGATACCGAACACGAACCCTATCTAGTCGTAATCTAAGATCTGAGACTAATTCTCAGAAACTAAGAAAACGAGAAACTAAAAGAAAGAAATAAAACTTTTTCTGAAATCTGAGTCTCTGAGGGACTTGTGTACTCGAGAACTGTACTCTGGAAGTCTCTGAATGACTCAGATCGAGTGGAGAGGGATGATTTCAACTCCTGGAGGCCTAGGGTATTTATAGCAGCTTTCTGGAGTGAAAATCTCCAAACATTTCAATGTGGGACAACTTCTGGTGCTTCGGGACACCCGTCATGGTGGTTTGACTGGGTCGGGACTCCCGTTCCGGACCGTTGACCAAGTCAGCATTTCCAAAAATTGCATTTTTACCCAAAAATTTGTTGTTTTCGTCTACTTTTCACCTGACACTTCCAAAATCATGAAAACTGTGAAATTGAGTAAATAACAATCAATTAAGATCGATTTCCTATCAATTTCACCCTAAATCATACATAAAAACATGCTAAAAAAGGTATATGATTTTCGCGTATCAACGACCCTACTCACGGTTCGAGCTAAAGGCATCCATGAAAGTCCTATGTCACTTAGGAGATCATGCTGCTCGCCCTAATGCCGGTATAAATACACAAACTCAGCCTACTTAGACTACGTTAACAAACATGGTGATCTATAGGTTATTTCATCTAATATGGCAGATATTAATACTTTCCGACGGGAAAGTCCTAAATTAATGCCTGTTAAACTAAATAGGTTATGATTAGACCGTGGTTAGGAGTTGTCTATAACCATTCATTTAGTTTAAAAGAAACTACAGCAGACATGCAGTCATAATGATAGTTAAGTCGGTGACCATTTTTGGAATAACATAAAGTACTTCAACATGCATAACACATATTCATATAATCAAAGTTCAATATTCATAATACATATTTGGACGAACACAGTACAGACATATAAAGAGAGGGACAAGGGGACCGATGCCATAAAGTATTCACCCTTTACGTAGTCTGCTGATGGAGTAACTGCTTGTATATGTTAGACTGCTCGACCGAACTCTGCTCGACAGAACCTTTGGAGGACGCTTCCTCAGCCTAGTAGCTGTACTTTACCTTAATACCCAGCTTAAGCACAAACCCGTTGACTGACTCTTCGAACGCCTAGTGCCCTCTTAGGATCTCCTAACGAAATCTCGGGTATTCTATGAATACCAAAAATGAACCTATGTAGTTGTATTCTAAGATCTGAGACAGACTCTCAGAAACAAAGAACACGAGACACTCTCTAAAACTATGAATAAACCTATACTAAAACCTGAAATCACTAAGTGACTTGTATACTATTGAAAACTGTATACTTGAAGTCACTAAATGACTCAGATCGAGTGGAGAGGAATGATTTCAACTGAGGAAGGCCTAGGGTATTTATAGTAGGGGAACTGGGTGAATTTCTCTTCAAAAATCGATGTGGGATTCTGAACTGGGGCTCGGGACGCCCGTCCCGGCCTGTTGACCAGGTCAGGACGGCCGTCCCTTGTCCTGGACGCCCATCCTGGTCTGTTGACCAGGCCAGGATGCCCGTCCTGGGTTCTGGACGCCCATCCCGACTTTCGAACTTCTGAAAATCATGTTTTTGCCCCGAAATTTGCCATTTTCTTGTACTTTTCACTTGACACTTCCAAAATCACAAAAATTATGAAATTGAGTTAATAACAATCAATTAAGAACGATTTAACACCAATTTCACCCTAAATTGTGCCTAAAAACATGCTGAAACAGTGATATGATTTATGCATATCATATAACCCCACACTTAGCTTTTTGCTTGTCCTCAAGCAAAGTCTACCTGAAGTTAGTGATTTTAAATCATAGGTGCAGTCACTTAAAATTTCTAGTCATGCTTTTATTCCAAAATTCATCACTGAATCAGATAATTCACAACACAAGTTTGACTGGTTAAGTTGCTATGACAAGGTCTCAAATGTCTCTAGTAGATTATCATGGTCAAGCAGGGTTAACAACTTAATAACTAGATTGAACTCTTCTCTCAGTCACAAGGTCTTCTTGATGTGTAGTGTGTGTACTAGTCCAGACTAGATTGTCAACACAATATACTCTCATATCGACTCTTACCAGATAATACTTCAACCCGTCGCTAGATATACCAACAACAAACAACTTTCTGAGTTCTGAGCCTTGGTGACAAGAATTTTAATTAAGTATTTATTGATTTTTCTTTTATTGATTTTTTAGGGTATTTTGTGTCTGCTTTCACACATCAACTTTAACTACCCATGTAGCGAGTCCCACTCCGATGACTCCCAGACCTAGACGACCTTAGGGCATCAGGCTTTAAGTTCCCCTATGGAGTGGTGCTCGAGTAGCAAAGGCCGCTTGCAAACTAGCCTATTTAGTTAACTCTCTTTTTTTTTATTTTCACTTTCAGCTCAGAGCATCATCTAGTCATTTTGATTGCCAATACATCCTCAACTGGTCTAATCTTATCTAGTTAAGTTTTGAAAAGGTATTTGGTTGAGGTCTCTAATCCAAACTAAGTTGTGCTCAATTATCAGGAATTCCCTATTTCTAATCGATAAGTTCAAGAAAGTCATCACGTTGTCTCCTACTGATCATAACATTCTACATACATATCATAGACATCAGCAATTCTTTACCAATCATAACTGCATTTTGAAGTCAAAAATTTTGAAAAAAATTTGGAAGGGTGTGAAAATACGGGAAAAATATGCAAAGATCATGCAAAATTTTGTTTTCTACTACAGTGCACTGTGCACGCTACCCCACACTTAAGTCTGACACTGTCCTCAGTGTTCATGCATATCTAAATTACCCCACGCTTATTTGAAAACAAGAAGAAATAAAAACAAAACAGAGAACTGTTACCCCACACTTATTTGACTAACTAAGGGTATGAAAGAAAGTAAAGCAATCAAAAGAAATAACAAAATAACATAACAAAAAATAAAATGAAAGAAATACTCCCTTATTCTGCGAAGTCAACAGTCTGCTCGGACAAGTCGAAAGGTTCTCTGTAGATCTTTAAGTGTTGCCCATTCACTTTTTGTGTAGTGCCGTCAGAGTCCATGATGACACATGCTCCAAAGGGTGATACTTCCGTGATAGTGAACGGGCCTGACCAACAGCTATGCAACTTTCCTGGGAAAAGTTTGAATCGTGAGTTGTACAGCAATACCTTATCCCCTGGTTCAAAATTCTTCTGGGCTTTGAGTCGCCTGTCATGCCGGAGTTTACTCGTCATCTTGAATTGATGTGAGTTTTCATAGGCTTTGAGCCTCCACTCATCCAATTCGTTGAGTTGTAGAATCCGGTGTTCCTTAGTTAAGTTATCGTCTAGAATGCATTTTTGCACTGCCCAATAAGCTCTATGTTCAAGTTCAACCTGAAGGTGACATGCTTTTCCATAGACAGGTCAATAAGGTGAGAATCCCGTAGTGGTTCTGTATGCTGTACGGAAGGCCCATAATGCATCATCCAACTTTATGGCCCAATCCTTACGGTTAACACCACAGTCTTTTCTAGGATTCTCTTTATTCCTCTATTGGTTACCTCAGCATGCCCATTGGTTTGAGGATGGTATGTAGTGGAAAACTGATGTTGAATTCCATATTACTGAAGTACCTTCTGCAATTGAGAGTTGCAGAAGTGCGTACCTCGGTCACTGATTAGGGCTTTTGGGCATCCAAATCTAGCGAATATCTGTTTAAGGAATCTGCACAAGACTCTAGCATCATTACTAGGTAGGGCCTGTGCCTCAGGCCATTTCGAAAAATATTCTACAGCTACTATGATGTACTTCTTACCAAAAGAGGGAGGAAATGGACCCATAAAATCTATACCCAATATGTCAAATATCTTTACACTTTGAATTACCTGTTGGGGTAGACTGTCTCGAGAAGATATGTTTCCAATTTCTGATAGGCATTGCACGATCTTGTGAATGATGCGGCGTCCTTGAATATGGTAAGCCAGTAGAAGCCTGCTTCTAATACTTTCCGGGCGGTATTAGCTGCAGCTAAGTGACCGCCTGCTGGTCCGCAGTGACAATGTTCCAGGATTTGGAAACCTTCTTCTTGAGAGACACATCTCCTGATCATCTGATCTGCACATATTCGAAATAGAAAGGGATCTTCCCAATAGTAATATTTAAGGTCAGCAAAGAATTTTCTTCTCTGCTGAACAATGATATCACTAGGAAGAGTCTGAGCTACCAAGTAATATGCTATATCTGCAAACCAAGGGGGTGAGAAAATAGCAAACAGTGCACATAGATTCTCATATGGAAATTTGTCAGCTATGATTGATTCATCTATAGCTTCTAGGGTCGGATTCTCTAGCCTTGACAAGTGGTCCGCGACTAAGTTTTCTGCCCCTTTCTTATCCCGAATTTCTATGTCGAATTCTTGAAGCAATAAAACCCATCTGATTAATCTTGGCTTTGTGTCGGTTTTATTGAACAAGTACTTTAATGCAGAATGATCAGTATAAACTATGGTTTTAGATAGGACTAGATAAGATCAAAATTTATCAAATGCATATACTACTGCTAATAATTCCTTTTCTATAGTAGTGTAATTTTCCTGAGCATCAGTTAAGGTTTTACTAGCGTAATATATTACATGAAATTTCTTATCATATCTTTGTCCTAAAACAACTCCTACTGCATAGTCACTAGCATCACACATTAGTTCAAAAGGTAAACTCCAATCAGGTGACGTCATGATAGGTGCAGTAGTTAGAAGTTCCTTAAGTCTATTAAAGGCTTTTAGACATTTTTCATCAAAGACAAATGGAACATCCTTTCCGAGTAAATTGGTCAACGGCCTGGCTATTAATGAGAAATCCTTACCTGTTGACCAGGTCAGGACGCCCGTCCTGATTCGGGACGCCCTCCCCGAAGTCCGAACTTCTGAAAAATTGCGTTTTTACCCTGAAATTTGCCATTTTCTTCTACTTTTCACCTGACACTTCCAAAATCATGAAAACTGTGAAATTGAGTTAATAATAAACAATTAAGACCGATTTTCCCTCAATTTCACCCTAAATCATGCCTAAAAACATGCTTAAAATGTGATATGATTTATGCATATCAGATAACCCCACACTCAGCTTTTTGCTTGTCCTCAAGCAAAGTCTAACTGAAGTTAGTGATTCTAAATCATTGTGCAGTCACTTAGATTTCCTAGTCATGTTTTTATTCCAAAAATTATTCAAACAATTCTTAATATAGGTCTGACTGGTTAGGTTGCTATGACAAGGTCTCAAATATCTCTAGTAGACTGTTATAATCAAGCAGAAAACAATTTAACAACTAGGTTGAACTCTTTTCTTAGTCACAAGGTCTTCCTGATGTGTAGTGTGTGTACTAGTCTAGACCAGATAGTCAATACAATATACTCTCATCTTAACTACTAGATAACACTTCGACCCGTCGCTAGACATACTAACAACAGACAACTTTCGGAGTTCTGAGCCTTGGTGATTAGATTTTTAATTATTTAGCGTTTATTAATTTTCTTTCTTTTATAGATTCAGGGTATTTTGAGTCTGCTTAGAACACATCAACTTCAACTACCATGTAGCGAGTCCCACTCCGATGACTCCCAGACCTACACGACCTTAAGGCATCAGGCTTTAAGTTCCCCGAAGGAGTGGTGCTCGAGTAGCAAAGGCCGCTGGCAAACTACCCTTATTGAATTAACTTTCTTTTCTTTCTTTTCACTTTTAGCTCAGAGTCTCATCTAGTCACTCTAATTGTCAATACAACCACAACTGATCTAATTTTATCTAGTAAGTCTTGAAAAGGTAATTGGCTGAGGTCTCTAATCCAGACTAAGTTGTGCTCAGTTATCAGGAGTTCCCTATTCCTAATCAATAAGTTCAAAATAGTCATCATATTGTCTCCTACTAACCATAGCATTCTACCTACATATCATAGACATAAGCAATGTTTAACCAATCATACTGCATTTAGAAGTCTAAAAGAATGAAAAAAAGTTTTGAAATTTTTTTGAAAGGGTGTGAAAATATGGGGAAAATAAGCAAAATCATGCAAATTTTTTCTCAAACTACTACAGTGCACCGTGCACTGCTACCCCACACTTAAGTCTGACACTGTCCTCAGTGTTCATGCATATCTAAACTACCCCACACTTATTTGAAAACAAGAAACAAAAACAAAACAGAAAACTCTTACCCCACACTTATTCGACTAACTACGGGTAAGAAGGAAAATAGAGCAACAAAACAAGAAGGATAATGGAAATAACAAAACAGAACACAAAACAAAGAAAATAAAATAAAAGTAAAGGAATATGAGGATTAGAAAAACTCCCTTCATGTCGCGAGCAGAAGGGTCTTCTCTGATCTGTCAATTGGCTCTTCACCTTAGCCATGTGCTATTGATGAGGTCTTCTTGACTCTGCAAGCTCTAGATATTGGAACGGATGACGTCAGCTCCGATCCTTCATTGTCGAGCTCCAAGTAGTGGCATATCCATTTGATGAATGACTCAATCCCCAAGGACTGTTTCCTCGAATCATTTGCAAAGGTTCTCGTAATCGTAGCAACGTGTCTAGAAGGACGTGTCTAGGAATGAGACTTCTTTGGATTGGTGTGCCTACCTGCCAATGTCAGTGAAGGTATTGCATGCAAGTTCCGAGTGGTAGAAAAGATACCTGAAGCTTTGGCGAAGCCGTGGTGGTAGGAGGCTCCAGTGGTGTAGATCTGGGCCCAAGTAGTTGAGACTTCCTCGGGGAAGTTTCTCATAGCTGATTGTATGCAGGGGATGCAAGCTCCTTCATTGCTATGCTCCTGATACAACGCCAAATTCCTCTATATCCTTCGATCGTTCGATATCACTTGGTTGATCACTTGCTTGCACTGGTCTGGCTTGAATTGTTGCCAGTATCTCATTTGTTGATTTTGCGGGTAGGGGTTTTGCTGTGGTGGTATCTTCTGAAAGTTTCCAGCTTCCGAATTATTCCTCAGCTAAATCCCGTATGATTTTTCCAGTTGGGATTGTATGCATCTCCCGTTGGAGTAGCATTTTGCAGTAACCTACTCCTACCTCTTTTTGGAATAGTTCGTATTTCATTCACATAGCAATTCATGCTAAAGTGTGGTACTTGGCAGACTTCACGGATTTGATACACAGACTGAACGTTTTCTTCCTAACACATTGGCACTCTGAATCTGGAAAACAACTTCTCATAGAATCTGCACATAACTTTAACATCATTAGTAGGTAATGCATGTGGTTCAGGCCATTTTGAAAAGTGTTCCACGACTACTATGATGTAATTATTGTCAAAGGAAGAAGGGAAAAGGATTCAATCAATACCTCAGATATTAAAGATTTCAAGACTCTATATACCTTACTGGGGTAGGCAATCTCTGGAAGAGGTGTTACCTGTTATTTGGCAAGCATCGCAGGACTGTATCAGAGATACAAAATCCTTGAATATGGTGGGTCAACAAGATTCTACTTCCAACACTTTCCAGACAGTGTTGATAGCAGTTAATTGGTCTCCCATAGATTCCTGCAATGCTTCAGAATCATGTGGCCTTCGCCTTCCGAGATACATCTTCTGATCAACTGATCTGTAAAAATTTGAAATAGAAGAGAAATCTGCCCAGTAGTAATATTTCAAATCAGCAAAGAATTTCTTCTTTTGCTGATAAGCCATATCACTTGGAACTCATTCAGTGACTAGATAATTTGCAACAACAATAAACCACAGATGAGACTTATTATACATAGCAAACAATGCAAATAAGTTTTCATCAAAAATTTATCAGTATTACAATAGCCTCTAACTCGGGGTTTTCTAATCTAGACAAATGGTTTGCTTTCTAGATTTTCAACCCTTCTTCTTATCCCTTCATTCTATATCAAATTCAAGTAACAACAAAACTTAACTTAATCAATTATGGTTCAGCATTAGTTTTATTGAACACAGATATCTCAGAGTGATTAGTGTAACCTATTATTTTTAGACAAGACTAGATAAGATCGGAATTTATCATGCATGAACTTTCTTATCATGTTTCTGTCCTAAAACAATTCTTACTACATCATTACATCACATATTCATTCAAAAAGCAAATTTCAATCAGGTGATGCCATAATGGGTGCAGTAATTCCTTTTGGTTTAAAAGATCTCATGCAATTATCAACAAAACAAAAGGAACATCCTCCTTTTTCTTCAATAGAACGTTCAAAGGTCTAGCTATTAAGGAAAAATTATTTCATAACTCATCCTAATAAAGCTGGCATGACTCTAAGAAAATTCTAAAATGGAGTTTCTTCCCGATAAAAATCTAAGCCAAAACTTTACAACTCAGAAGAAAATATATTTTATCCTCATTTCCATTTTTATTCAAATTAAATAATAGAAGAAAAACACGAAAAAGAGCAACTAAGAAAACAACTAAGAAAGAACAAGAGATGGGGAAAAGAACAACTTACCATTGAGCAAGAAAAATACATTTTTTCGGTTTTTAAATTTAAAATTTTTTTTTCTTTTTATATTTTATTTCGAAAGTAGTTAAATTTCCTCAATATGGTTTTAGAATAATTTTCTAAAATTTGATTATCCTAAGTGTCTTAATTTTATATGATATCTAAAATTAATTAGTTATGATAATCCTATATTTCGGAAATTGATTATCTAATTAGCGCAAGATAAGTGTTGGGTCTAAGGTCTAGGTTACTACCGTTACCTATCATAAGTCTCTAGAATTTTGATCAGGAATCCTAAGTTCATTATGATATTCCCCCGGCAACGGCGCCAAAAATCTGATGGCTTTCCGACTGATATGCTAAATAGGTGTTATTTTACCCTATGTTGATTATGAGTAATTAAGGACTGAGATTGACTAATTGTCACATTTAGTCTCTATGGTGTCACTTAATCAGCCAGAACCTAAGGCAGAGTACCTATCGTGTAGCTAGTCTGTTGGAAAGTATCTACGATTTTATTAAGTTAAATATCGTACTCCCAGGGAAGTGGTAACGGCTTAGTAATAACTAGCGTTTTATCCTAACTCTTATCTTATGATCCAGTTATGCAATCTTCATCAATGACTTTGATGAGAGGGTGATCCATTCTCCACTACGTTTAAGTCTAATTAAGCCTAAAAGTGTTTTATAGATAACGTCCTGATTCTATGTTATACTGTTCCTACATGTTGATTGACCTATCTTCGAGTATTTTAGATGCATCTTAGCCTGGATTGCAACTATGTTCTGAGTCTAAAGGTGTACCACATCTGAGTATCTAATAAACCTCCCCATCGCCAAGGTAAACGGCCCTACCCACAGTTCGAACTAAAGACAGCTATGAAAGCCCTATGTCACTTCGGGGATCATGCCGCTCGCCCATAACCACCGGCATAAATGCTCTACTCAGCCTACTTAGACTACTTTAACAAACAGGGTGTTCCGTAGGTTATTTTATCTAATATGGCAGACACCAATACTAATTGATGCCTGTTAAACTAAACAGGTTATGAATAGACCATGGTTAGGAATTGTCTATAACCCTACATTTAGTTTAAAAGAAACTACATTAGACATGCAGACATAATGAATATTAAGTAGATGGCTATTTCCGGAAAATCATAAGAACTTCAACATGTATAACAAATATTCATAAAAATCATAATCTGATAAACATAATTATTATTTGGACGATCACAATACAAACATATAAAGAAAGGGACAAGGGGGACTGACGCCATAAAGAAATCACCCTTTACTTAGTCTCGCCAATGGAGCAACTTCTTGTATATGTCGTACTGCTCAACCCGACTCTGCTCTACAGAACCTTCGGAAGACGCTTCCTCAGCCTAGTAGCTGGACTTTACCTTAATACCCAGCTTAAGCCTAGCCTTGTGGACTGACTCTTCGAACGCCTAGAGCCCTCTTAGGATCTCCTAACGAAATCCCGGGTATTCTATGAATACCATAAACGAACCTATCTATCGAAGCCTAAGTTCTGAGATTAATTCTCAGAAACTAAGAAAACGAAACACTAACTAGAAAGAAGAAAACTTATACTGAACCCGAGTCTCTCAATGACTTATGTACTCGAGAAAAGTGTACAATCAAAGTCACGAAATGACTCAAATCGTGTGGAGAGGGATGATTTCAACTGAGGAAGGCCTGGGGTATTTATAGCAACTTTCTGGAGTAATTTTTCTTCAAAACTTCGATGTGGGACTTGGAATTCTGGTTCGAGACGCCCGTCCTGGATTGGGACGCCCGTCCCGGTCTGTTGACCAGGTCAGGACGCCCGTCCTGATTCGGGACGCCCTCCCCAAAGTCCAAACTTCTGAAAAATTGCGTTTTTGCCCTGAATTTTGCCATTTTCTTCTACTTTTCACTTGACACTTCCAAAATCATGAAAACTGTGAAATTGAGTTAATAATAAACAATTAAGACTAAATTTCCCTCAATTTCACCCTAAATCATGCCTAAAAACATGCTAAAAATGTGATATGATTTATGCATATCAGATGGTTTGGGCGGAGATGGAGATAGAACTTTACCAGATCATAGAGTGATGGTCTTGCATTCAGTTTGGGGGTTGGTCTCAGTGTTGCTTGGTAGCGTTCCCTGGGACCTGTGAGAGAGATGGGTGGATAGCTGGCCCATTTGTCTCTCCCAGGTTTGTATAGCAGCTTGTGTATTTCTAACTGTTAGCTCGGTTTGCTTCTGTCTATTCTCGTTATGCTGGATTCTCTCTACATGAGCTTCTTGGACTTTCCTGTTTGACTCTATCATCTCTTTGTTAGAGTCGGCAATGTCTTTTAGTATGTCCCTGAATTCTTGCATGGGGTCGACTGGAACGATGTAGTTCCTTGGTGCAGGCAGAGCGACTTGCTGGTTCTGCGGATAGGGCAATTGATGAGGCTCCCTTTTCTGGAAGTTAGCAGTCCCAGAATTGTTTCTCAAACTAAATCTCGGATGGTTCTTCCAGGTGGGATTGTAGGTATTTCCCATAGGGGCAGAGTTAACTGCGTCCACTTGTTCCATATCTTCTGGAATAGTCAATATTCCATTACCATAACAATCTCCACTAAATTGCGGTCCTTGGCAAAATTCATAGACTTGATATACCGGCTGAACGCTTTTCCCTTGTTGGAAAGCATTCATCAATTGATTAGTAATGATAGCCTTTAGTGCCTCAAATTGATCATCAGTGGAGGTGAGAGCCGCATTTACTGGTTGTTTCTTAGCTTGATCACTCGTGCACCAGTTCTTGCTATTCCTATAGAGCCTCTCCAGAGCGTTTCTAGCATCTACATCACTCATTCCATTGAAGCCGCTCTGGAGATTGAGTCCATCAAGAACTTGCTTGCCCATGTCCGTCATACCCCCGTAGAATTGCTGGATCAGCACTGCTTTGGTAAGTCCATCTTGGGGGCAGAGCTTGAGTAGCTCCTTGAATCTATCCCAAGCTTCGATCACTGTCTCGTCAATAGCTTGAGTAAAACTGGATAGAGCCCTTCGATATTCTAGGACTCTTGCTGCAGAGTAGTACTCTTCCAAGAAAGCTTTGCTCAACTCATCCCATGAGGTGATGGAGTTAGTAGGTAGCTGGGCCAACCATCGCTTAGCTCTGTCCCTGAGTGAGTAGGGAAAAAGGTTTAGTTTGGTTACTTTTGCAGTATGATCTCCCTTGAGGCCTTTGCAAAGAGAGGAGAAGTCGGATAAGTGTTCTAGCGGATTCTCGGCTGTAGTTCCTCCAAACTGGACTCGATTAATAATCAACTAGATCACATTCAGTTTAATATCATAGCGAGGGTTTCCAGGGATTTGAATGGCGGATGATACTGGAACAGTCTGTGGTTGGATGTAGGATTCGAGGGGAGGTCTTTCAGCAGCCATCTCTGTTCTTCGCCTATTAGCTGTACGGATGAGACGTTCGGGATTTTCAATTGGGGGTTCAAGGTTAGCTTCTGAAGTTCGAGTCATGCAACTACAGAGAAGAATACGTTTAAGCCTGAGCAAACTGGTTAGTGGAGTAACACAGGAAGTGAAAGATTAGAAAAATTGAAAGAAAACAAATGTTCAACTATGAAAGAACAATTAATACAAGAGATATGGAAGAAGAACAACTTACAGATGAGCAAGAAAAATACATTTTTTTCGGGTTTTAAATTTTTAACATTTTTTTTCTTTTTATATTTTATTTCGAAAGCAATTAAATTTCCTCAATATGGTCTTAGAATAGTTTTCTAAAATTTGATTATCCTAAATGTCTTAATTTCAGATAATGTCTAAAATTAATTAGTTATGATAACCCTATATCTCGGAAATTGATTGTCTAACTAGCATAAAATAAGTGTTAGGTCTAAGGTCTAGGCTACTACCGTTACCTATCATAAGTCTCTAGAATTGTGGCCAATAATCCTAAATTCATTATGATATTTCCCCGGCAACGGTGCCAAAAATCTGATGTGTTCTGCCTGATATACTAAAATAGGTGTTATTTTACCCTATGTTGATTATGAGTAATTAAGGACTTAGACTGACTAATTGTCACATTTAGTCTCTATGCTATCACTTAATCAATCAGAAGCTAAGGCAGAGTACCTATCGTGTAGCTAGTCTATTGAAAAGTATCTATGATTTTAAATAAATTAATTATGGTACTCCCAAGGAAGTGGTAACGGCTTAGTAGTAACTATCCTCTTACCCTAACTCTTATCTTATGATCTAGTTATGCAATCATTCATCAAAATCTTTAATGAGAGGGTGATTCATTCTCCACAAGGTTTAAGTCTATTTAAGCCTAAGAATGTTTTACAGATAATGTTCTGATTCTCTGTTATACTGTTCCTACATGTTGATTGACCTATCTTCGAGTATTTTAGATATATCTTGGTCTAGATTGCAATTATGTACTGAGTCTAAAGGTCTACCACATCTGAGTTACCTGATAAACCGACCCATCTCCATTGACGGCCCTACTCACGGTTCGAGCTAAAGGCATCCATGAGAGTCCTATGTCACTTAAGAGATCATGCCACTCGCCCTAATGCCGGCATAAACACACAAACACAGCCTACTTAGACTACTTTAACAAACATGGTGATGCGTTTTCGACTGATATGCTAAATAGGTGTTATTTTACCCTATGTTGATTATGAGTAATTAAGGACTGAGATTGACTAATTGTCACATTTAGTCTCTATGGTGTCACTTAATCATCCAGAACCTAAGGCAGAGTACCTATCGTGTAGCTAGTCTATTGGAAAGTATCTACGATTTTATTAAATAAATATAGTACTCCCAAGGAAGTGGTAACGGCTTAGTAGTAGCTATCCTTTTATCCTAACTCTTATCTTATGATCAAGTTATGCAATCGTCATCAATAACTTTGATGAGAGGGTGATCCATTCTCCACTAGGTTTAAGTCTAATTAAGCCTAAAAGTGTTTATAGACAAAGTCCTGATTCCATGTTATACTGTTCCTACATGTTGATTGACCTATCTTCGAGTGTTTTAGATATATCTTAGCCTGGAATGCAACTATGTTCTGAGTCTAAAGGTGTACCACATCCGAGTCTCTATGCTACCGCCCCATCGCTAAGGTAAACGGCCCTACTCACGGTTCGAACAAAACATAGCTATGAAAGCCCTATGTCACTTCGGGGATCACGCCGCTGGCCCATAACCGCCAGCATAACGCTCTACTCAGCCTACCTAGACTACTCTAACAAACAGGGTGTTCCGCAGGTTATTTTATCTAGTATGGCAGACACCAATACTAATTGATGCCTGTTAAACTAAACAGGTTATGAATAGACCGTGGTTAGGAATTGTCTATCACCCTAATTTTAGTTTAAAAGAAACTACATTAGACATGCAGACATAATGAATATTAAGCAGGTGGCCATTTCTGGAAAAACATAACAACTTCAATATATATAACAAATATCCATAACAACCATAATCTGATATTCAAAATTATTCTTTGGACAAACACAATAACAACAAATAAGAGAGGGACAGGGGGACTAATGCCATGAAGAAATCACCCTTTACTTAGTCTCGCCGATGGAGCGTACTGCTGTATATGTCGTATTGCTTGACCCGACTCTGCTCGCCAGAACCTTCGGAGGGCGCTTCCTCAGCCTAGTAACTGGGCTTTACCTTAATACCCAGCTTAAGCCCAGCCATGTGGACTGACTCTTCAAACGCCTAGAGCCCTCTTAGGATCTCCTAATGAAATCCCGGGTATTCTATGAATACCAGAAACGAACCTATCTATCGAACCCTAGGATCTGAGACTATTTCTCAAAAACTAAGAAAAACGAAACACTAAAAGAAAGAAAGAAAACTTATACTGAAATCTGAGTCTCTTAGTGATTTGTGTGCTAGAGAATTGTACACTGGAAGTCACTGAATGACTCAGATCGAGTGGAGAGGGATGATTCCAACTGAGGAAGGCCTGGGGTATTTATAGCAGCTTTCTGGAGTGATTTTCTCTCAAAAATTAGATGTGGGATTCTGAATTCTGGTTCGGGACACCCGTCCCTGATTGGAACGCCCATCCCATTCTGTTGACCAGGTCAGGACGCCCGTCCTGAACCGGGATGCCCTCCCCGAAGTCTGAACTTCCGAAAAATTGCGTTTTTGCCCCGAATTTTGCCATTTTCTTCTACTTTTCACCTGACACTTCCAAAATCATAAAAACTGTGAAATTGAGTTAATAACGAGCAATTAAGACCGATTTGCCCTCAATTTTACCCTAGATTATGCCTAAAAACATGCTAAAAACGTGATATGATTTATGCATATCAGATAACCCCACACTTAGCTTTTTGCTTGTCCTCAAGCAAAGTCTACTTGAAGTTAGTGATTATAAATCATAGTGCAGTCACTTAAATTTCCTAGTCATGTTTTTATTCCAAAAATTATTCAAACGATTCTTAACACAGGTCTGACTGGTTAGGTTGCTATGACAAGGTCTCAAATGTCTCTAGCAGATTGTTATAGTCAAGCAGTTGACAACTTAACAACTAGGTTGAACTTTCCTCTTAGTCACAAGGTCTTCCTGACATGTAGTGTGTGTATTAGATTAGATCAGATAGTCAACCCAATATACTCTCGTCTTAACTACTACCAGATAATACTTTGACCCTGTCGCTAGACATAATAACAATAGACAACTTTCTGAGTTCTGAGCCTTGGTGATCAGATTTTTAATGATTTAGCATTTATTGATTTTCTTTATAGATTCAGGGTATTTTGAGTCTGCTTAGAACACGTCAACTTCAACTACCCATGTAGCGAGTCCCACTCCGATGACTCCCAGACCTTAGGGCATCAGGCTTTAAGTTCCCCGAAGGAGTAGTGCTCGAGTAGCGAAGGCCGCTGGCAGACTACCCTTATTTAATTAACTCTCTTTTTGTTTCTTTTCACTTTTAGCTCAGAGTCTCATCTAGTAATTCTAATTGCCAATATATCCACAACTGGTCTAATTTTATCTAGTTAAGTCTCGAAAAGGTAATTGGCTGAGGTCTCTAATCCAGACTAAGTTGTGCTCAGTTATCAGGAATTCCCTATTCCTAATCAATTAGTTCAAAATAGTTCTCAATTGTCTCCTACTAACCATAACATTCTACCTACATATCATAGACATCAGCAAATGTTTACCAATCATACTGCATTTAGAAGTCTGAAAGAATGAAAAATTTTGAAATTTTTTTTGGAAAGGTGTGAAAATACGGGGAAAACAAACAAAAATCATGCAAAAATTTTCAAACTACTACAGTGCACTGTGCACTGCTACCCCACACTTAAGGCTGACACTGTCATCAGTGTTCATGCATTTCTAATTACCCCACACTTATTTGAAAACAAGAAATAAAACAGAAAAGATTCTTACCCTACACTTATTTGAATAACTATGGGTAAGAAGGAAAATAAGGAAATAAAAGAAATAACAAGAAAACATAGAGAAAACAATGTTGTTATGTCATATCAATCAATGTTACACAGAGATTCATATTTCATACAGCCTAGACATGATCACACACATAGAACGAAAACAACAAAAGAAAAAGGAAAGGAAAGAAAAACTAAAAACCCGGCTCACCTTCGTTAGGTGGACCGAAGTCTGCCGGAAAGTGGACCTCGGTGTTTTCCACCAGGTGGGAAGTATGTTGATAGATCTCCTCGATCCTGCTGGTGTTCATAGCGATTCTGTCATCCATCATCGTCAGCCATCTCTCGATTCTGTCCATATCTCAACTATATCGGGCTGACAATTCTGCCAATCCGTGTGACATATGTCGTTCAAAGGCAGTGCGTGGAACGAACATCTCGGACGGAGGTATGTGTGCTGGAACTGCTTCGGGTGCCGAGGCCTGTCCTGGTTGCTCCGTGTGGATGGAGTAGCGTCCATTTGCATCCCGTACGACCATTCCCATGTTCCGTAGTATGGTAAGGTCCGTAGGAATGGTGGTCGGGGCAACCTAGGTCAGCTCTGAGCCCTCGATGTCCAACTCTAGGTAGTGAGCTATCCTGGTGATGAATGGCCCGAGCCCCATACACTGTTTTCGAGTGTCCGTAGCGAAACCCCGCATGATGACCGTGATAAGTCGAGCCATCTCTACTGTGGATCCCATGTGCATGTTGGCCAAGAGGAATGTCTCCATTTGGGTGACATTCCCGGGGGCCGTCCGTCGTCCTGACAATGTGTGTGCGATAATGGCATGTAAGTAACGAAGGGCAGGATAAATACTTGTGGCTTTCGCAAAGCCATGCTGGTAGGGGACACCCGTCATACAGATCTGAGCCCAAGCAGTGGAGACGTCTGCAGACGTGAAGTCTCGAACTGCCGTGGTGTAGGCGGGCGTATCCAACTCGTCTCTCTGCCAGATACCCAGGGCAATGCGGAACTCGGCCATGCTCATCGACCGATCTATTCCGCCCAAGCGAAATGTGATATGCTCCTAATGGTACGTAAATGATGCATAGAACTCACATACCAACTCTAGGTATGTCGGCTCAGTGACAATAAATACTCGACTGTAGGGTAGTACGTCGGGCATGCGTCTGACTTCCTACTCCACCTCTAGCGTCTGTACTGCTGCCCAGTCAAGTATTCTGCCCATCAGTATGGTGCGTCCGATGTATCCGTGACATCTCTCCTGGTATGCTGGGCTGGAGTGAAACAGCATGAAAGGATGTGCCACCGATGTGACGGTCATGGTCGACGTGATACGGGCACGTTTGGGAGCCATTTGAGAAGTTCAAGAGACTTTGAGAATTTAGGCAGGAAGGAAGATTCGAATTCGAATTCTGAAGGTGAATTTGAATTCGAAAGGATGGATTTTGGTTTGGGAAAGATTTTGAATTTTTGGCGGGCAATTCGAATTTTGGAGGGAAATTCGAATTTTGGAAGGAAGTCTAAAATTCAAATTTTGGAGGGAAATTCGAATTTTGAACTTTAGGAAGTTTGCCAAAATTTGTAGAGAGAAGGTAGAGAGAAAATTTTTAGAGAGATGAATTTTTGGAAGTTGATTTGAGGGAAAATGAGAAAAATGGAATATTTGTAGGAGGGGCGGCCTTCGGGACGCCCGTCCCGGGTTGCTTCGGGATGCGTGCTAATTCAAAAAAAAAATCGCAATTCCCTGCAAATCTCAGTACACCAAAAATAATCATAACTTTTAACAAGTCTTCATGTTTATCCAATCAAATTCAGAAGCTGTTAAAAACTCTGTGTAAAAATTCCTCAACCTTTTTCGAAAATCATGACTACCCTAATCTTATCCCAACTTGAATTCAGCAAGAATTTCAGAAAAACAAAAACTGAGTTTATACAATTTAATTAGTGAAAAATAAACTGCATTTGCAAAACTTTTGTTTTTCATAGAAATTTGAAAATAAAATGTCTGAAGGAAAATTGTTGAATAAAATAAAGGACCCTTTAAAAAGATTGAAAAATAGAAAATAGGGGTCAATTATTTAATTTGAGTTCAAACCATTTATTTGCTGAGAATAAGGGTAAAAGAATCTTCCCTTTTTCAACGTCCCTTATCTCTGATCTCTCGTATTTCTACTTGTATGTTTTGCATCTCTATGTGCATGGCTCTCATCTCATCCCTTTGCCTGCCCTGCTCACTTCGTAAGTCAGTCATCTCCCGGAGTAGTTGTGTACATTGGTTCTCCTGGAGACCGACCGTAGCTCTGAGTCGGTCCATGTTGGTTGTGATATTCAGACTGATTTGGTCTAAATGACACAATCTGCTTGCAATTCCTTGATCCATCCCATAGATCTGTCGAGCCAAGGTATCTATCTCCACGGACAACACTGAGTGAAAACCGTTAGTACTTCCCCCGGATGAAGGGGTGTGCTCGTTAGGTGTTGGAGTGTATGCAGGAGATGTTGGTGAATTCTGGGTTTGGTCAAGGGGTGGTGGATTTATAGGAACTCTCTGGGCAGGAGTGTGAACTGGAGATCTTTGAGGTTCTTCTCTAGGAGGGAAGGTATCTTCAGAAGGATCTTCTTCCGTGAGGCTAGGCTCACGGGCGTTCAGTAATCTTCTTACAAGGTCACTAGAATCTAGGCTTGAGTTTACTTCTACCGGTTGTGAAGGAAGATTCCCTCGTGGTATTTCTGGTTCAGTCCTAGATGGTCCTTCTGGCTTTTTCTTCTTTGGTCCTGGAGTGTCAGGGATTTCCGTTTTCTTTGCTTGGTTAGTAGCTGCTCTTGTTCTCTTCATCTCTGAGTGCAAAGTCTGGTTAGGAATAACAAAAAACAAAGATGGAAAGAAAAGTAAAAAAAAAGGAAAAGCAAGAAACATTTTTTTTCTTTTATATTTTATTTAGAAAGCAGATAAATTTTCTCAATATGGTTTTAGAATAATTTTCTAAAATTTGATTATCCTAAGTGTCTTAATATCAGATAATATCTAAAATTAGTTAGTTATGATAATCCTATATTTCGAAAAGTGATTGTCTAACTAGCATAAGATAAGTGTATATCTAAAGACTAGGTTACTACCGCTACCTATCATAAGTCTCTAGAATTGTGGCCAATAATCCTAAATTCATTATGATATTTCCCCGGCAACGGCGCCAAAAATCTGATGCGTTTCCGACTGATATGCTAAATAGGTGTTATTTTACCCTATGTTGATTATGAGTAATTAAGGATTGAGATTGACTAATTGTCACATTTATTCTATATGGTGTCACTTAATCAGCCAGAACCTAAGGCAGAGTACCTATCGTGTAGCTAGTTTGTTGGAAAGTATCTACGATTTTATTAAATAAATATCGTACTCCCAGGGAAGTGGTAACGGCTTAGTAGTAGCTAGCCTTTTATCCTAACTCTTATCTTATGATCCAGTTATGCAATCGTCATCAATAACTTTGGTGAGAGGGTGATCCATTCTCCACTAGGTTTAAGTCTAATTAAGCCTAAAAGTGTTTATAGACAAAGTCCCGATTCCATGTTATACTGTTCCTACATGTTGATTGACCTATCTTCGAGTGTTTTAGATATATCTTAGCCTGGAATGCAACTATGTTCTGAGTCTAAAGGTATACCACATCTGAGTCTTTATGCTACCGCCCCATCGCTAAGGTAAACGGCCCTACTCACGGTTCAAACAAAAGACAGCTATGAAAGCCCTATGTCATTTCGGGGATCACGCCGCTGGCCCATAACCGCCGGCATAACGCTCTACTCAGCCTACCTAGACTACTCTAACAAACAGGGTGTTCCGCAGGTTATTTTATCTAGTATGGCAGACACCAATACTAATTGATGCATGTTAAACTAAATAGGTTATGAATAGACTGTGGTTAGGAATTGTCTATAACCCTAATTTTAGTTTAAAAGAAACTACATTAGACATGCAGACATAATGAATATCAAGCAGGTGGCCATTTTCGAAAAACATAACAACTTCAACATATATAACAAATATCCATAACAACCATAATCTGATATTCAAAATTATTCTTTGGACAAACACAATAACAACATATAAGAGAGGGACAGGGGGGACTGATGCCATAAAGAAATCACCCTTAACTTAGTCTTGCCGATGGAGCGTACTGTTGTATTTGTCGTATTGCTTGACCCGACTCTGCTTGCCAGAACCTTCGGAGGACGCTTCCTCAGCCTAGTAACTGGGCTTTACCTTAATACCCAGCTTAAGCCCAGCCCTGTGGACTGACTCTTCGAACGCCTAGAGCCCTCTTAGGATCTCCTAACGAAATCACGGGTATTCAATGAATACCAGAAATGAACCTATCTATCGAACCCTAGGATCTGAGACTATTTCTCAGAAACTAAGAAAAACGAAACACTAAAAGAAAGAAAGAAAACTTATACTGAAATCTGAGTCTCTGAGTGATTTGTGTACTAGAGAATTGTACACTGGAAGTCACTGAATGACTCAGATCTTGTGGAGAGGGATGATTTCAACTGAGGAAGGCATGGAGTATTTATAGCAGCTTTCTGGAGTGATTTTCTCTCAAACATTCGATGTGGGATTCTGAATTCTGGTTCGGGACGCCCGTCCAGGTCTGTTGACCAGGTCAGGACGGTCGTCCCGAGTCCTGGACGCCCGTCCCGACCTGTTGACCAGGTCAGGACGCCCTCCCCGAAGTCCGAAATTCCGAAAATTTGCGTTTTTGCCCCGAAATTTGCCATTTTCTTCTACTTTTCGCCTGACACTTCCAAAATCATAAAAACTGTGAAATTGAGTTAATAACGAGCAATTAAGACCGATTTGCCCTCAATTTCACCCTAGATTATGCCTAAAAACATGCTAAAAACGTGATATGATTTATGCATATCACATGGTGATCTATAGGTTATTTCATCTAATATGGCAGACATTAATGCTTTTCGACGGGAAAGTCCTAAATTAATGCATGTCAAACTAAACAGGTTATGATTAAACCGTGGTTAGGAATTGTCTATAACCATTCATTTAGTTTAAAAGTAACTACATCAGACATGCAGTCATAATGAGAGTTAAGATGGTGACCATTTCTAGAAAAACATAAAGTACTTCAACATGCATAACACATATTAATATAATCAAAGTTCAATATTCATAATACATATTTGGACGAACACAGTACAGACATATAAAGAGAGGGACAAGGGGACCGATGCCATAAAGTATTCACCATTTACTTAGTCCGCTGATGGAGCAACTGCTTGTATATGTTGGACTGTGATGTGCTTCCGACTGATATGCTAAATAGGTGTTATTTTACCCTATGTTGATTATGATTAATTAAGGACTGAGATTGACTAATTGTCACATTTAGTCTCTATGGTGTCACTTAATCAGCCAGAACCTAAGGCAGAGTACCTATTGTGTAGCTAGTCTGTTGGAAAGTATCTACGATTTTATTAAATAATTATCGTACTCCCAGGGAAGTGGTAACGGCTTAGTAGTAACTAGCCTTTTATCCTAACTCTTATCTTATAATCCAGTTATGCAATCTTCATCAATAACTTTGATGAGAGGGTGATCCATTCTCCACTAGGTTTAAGTCTAATTAAGCCTAAAAGTGTTTATAGACAAAGTCCTGATTCTATGTTATACTGTTCCTACATGTTGATTGACCTATCTTCGAGTGTTTTAGAAATATCTTAGCCTAGAATGCAACTATGTTTTGAGTCTAAAGGTGTACCACATCTGAGTCTCTATGCTACCGCCCCATCGCTAAGGTAAACGGCCCTACTCACGGTTCGAACAAAAGACAGCTATGAAAGCCCTATGTCACTTCGGGGATCACGCCGCTGGCCCATAACTGCCGACATAACGCTCTACTCAGCCTACCTAGACTACTCTAACAAATAGGGTGTTCCGCAGGTTATTTTATCTAGTATGGCAGACACCAATACTAATTGATGCCTGTTAAACTAAACAGGTTATGAACAGACCGTGGTTAGGAATTGTCTATCACCCTAATTTTAGTTTAAAAGAAACTACATTAGACATGCAGACATAATGAATATTAAGCAGGTGGCCATTTCTGGAAAAACATAACAACTTCAATATATATAACAAATATCCATAACAACTATAATCTGATATTCAAAATTATTCTTTGGACAAACACAATAACAACATATAAGAGAGGGACCGGGGGACTGATGCCATAAAGAAATCACCCTTTACTTAGTCTCGCCGATGGAGCGTACTGCTGTATATGTCGTATTGCTTGACCCGACTTGGCTCGCCAGAACCTTCGGAGGACGCTTCCTCGGTTTAGTAACTGGGCTTTACCTTAATACCCAGCTTAAGCCCAACCATGTGGACTGACTCTTCGAACGCCTAGAGCCCTCTTAGGATCTCCTAACGAAATCCCTGGTATTCTATGAATACCATAAACGAACCTATCTATCGAACCCTAGGATCTGAGACTATTTCTCAGAAACTAAGAAAAACGAAACACTAAAAGAAAGAAAGAAAACTTATACTGAAATCTGAGTCTCTGAATGATTTGTGTACTAGAGAATTGTACACTGGAAGTCACTAAATGACTCAGATGGAGTGGAGAGTGATGATTTCAACTGAGGAAGGCCTGGGGTATTTATAGCAGCTTTCTGGAGTGATTTTCTCTCAAAATTTCGATGTGGGATTCTAAATTCTGGTTCGAGACACCCATCCCAGTCTGTTGACCAGGTCAGGACGCCCGTCCTGAACCGGGACGCCCTCCCCGAAGTCCGAAATTCCGAAAAATTACGTTTTTGCCCCGAAATTTACCATTTTCTTCTACTTTTCACCTGACACTTCGAAAATCATAAAAACTGTTAAATTGAGTTAATAACGAGCAATTAAGACCGATTTGCCCTCAATTTCACCCTAGATTATGCCTAAAAACATGCTAAAAGCGTGATATGATTTATGCATATCATATGGTGATCTATAGGTTATTTCATCTAATATGGCAGACATTAATGCTTTTCGACGGGAAAGTCCTAAATTAATGCATGTTAAACTAAACAGGTTATGATTAAACCTTGGTTAGGAGTTGTCTATAACCATTCATTTAGTTTAAAAGAAACTACAGCAGACATGCAGTCATAATGAGAGTTAAGCTGGTGACCATTTCTGGAAAAACATAAAGTACTTCAACATGCATAACACATATTCATATAATCAAAGTTAAATATTCATAATACATATTTGGACGAACACTGTACAGACATATAAAGAGAGGGACAAGGGGACCGATGCCATAAAGTATTCACCATTTACGTAGTCCGCTGATGGAGCAACTGCTTGTATATGTTGGACTATGATGTGCTTCCAACTGATATACTAAATAGGTGTTGTTTTACCCTATGTTGATTATGAGTAATTAAGGACTTAGATTGACTAATTGCAACTTTTAGTCTCTATGCTGTCACTTAATCAGCGAGAATCTAAGGCAGAGTACCTATCGTGTAGCTAGTCTGTTGGAAAGTATCTACGATTTTATTAAATTAAATATCATACTCCCAGGGAAGTGGTAACGGCTTAGTAGTGACTAGCCTTTTACCCTAACTATTATCTTATGATCCAGTTATGCAATCGTCATCAATAAATTTGATGAGAGAGTGATTCATTCTCCACTAGGTTTAAGTCTATTTAAGCCTAAAAGTGTTTTACAGATAATGTCCTGATTCTATGTTATATTGTTCCTACATGTTGATTGACCTATCTTCGATTATTTTAGACATGTCTTGGCCTGGATTGCAACTATGTTCTGAGTCTAAAGGTGTACCACATCTGAGTCACCTAATAAACCGCCCTACCTTAATGACGGCCCTACTCACGGTTTGAGCTAAAGGCATCCATGAAAGCCCTATGTCACTTCGGGGATCATGCCGCTCGCCCTAACGCCGGCATAAAAACACAACTCAGCCTACTTAGACTACTCTAACAAACAGGGTATTCTGTAGGTTATTTTATCTAATATGGCAGACACCAATGAGTCCTAAATTGATGTCTGTTAAACTAAATAGGTTATGATTAGACCGTGGTTAGGAATTGTCTATAACCCTAAATTTAGTTTAAAAAACTACATTAGACATGCAGACATAATGAATATTAAGCAGGTGGCCATTTCCGGAAAATCATAAGAACTTCAACATGCATAACAAATACCCATAAAATCATAATCCAATATACATAATCAATATTTGGACGAACACAATACAAACATATAAAGAGAGGGACAGGGGGACTGATGCCATAAAGAATTCACCCTTTACTTAGTCTCACCGATGGAGCAACTGCTTGTATATGTTGTACTGCTCGACCCGAATCTGTTCGACAGAACCTTCGGAGGACGCTTCCTCAGCATAGTAGCTGGACTTTACCTTAATACCCAACTTAAGCACAGCCATGTGGACTGACTCTTCGAACGCCTAGAGCCCTCTTAGGATCTCCTAACGAAATCCCGGGTATTCTATGAATACCAGAAACGAACCTATCTATCGTAGCCTAGGATCTGAGACTAATTCTCAGAAACAAAGAAAACGAGTCACTATCTAGAAATAAAAGAAACTTCTATTGAACCCGAGTCTCTAAGTGACTTATGTACTCGAAAAAAATGTACACTTTAAGTCACTAAATGACTCAGATCGAGTGGAGAGGAATGATTTCAACAGAGGAAGGTCTGGGGTATTTATAGCAGCTTTCTAGAGTGAATTTTTCCAAGAATTTAGATGTGGGACTTTGACCAGGCATCCAGGACGCCCGTCCCGGCTTGTTGACCAGGTTAGGACGGCCGTCCCGAGTCCTGGACGCCCGTCCTGACCTGTTGACCAGGTCAGCACGCCCACCCCGACGTCTGAATTCCTAAAAATTGCGTTTTTGCCCCGAAATTTGTCATTTCCTTCTACTTTTCACCTGACACTTCCAAAATCACAAAAACTGTGAAATTGAGTTAATAACAAACAATTAAGACCGATTTCCTATCAATTTCACCCTAAATTATGCCTAAAACATGCTAAAAATGTGATATGATTTATGCATATCAGACTGCTCGACCCGACTATGTTCGATAGAACCTTCGGAGGACGCTTCCTCAGCCTAGTAGCTGTACTTTACCTTAATACTCTGCTTAAGCACAACATTGTTGACTGACTCTTTGAATGCCTAGTGCCCTCTTAGGATCTCCTAACGAAATCCTGGGTATTCTATGAATACCAAAAACGAACCTATCTAGTCGTATTCTAAGATTTGAGGCAGACTCTCAGAAACGAAGAACACGAGACACTCTCTAAAACTATGAATAAACCTATACTAAAACCTAAAATCACTTAGTGACTTGTATACTATGGAAAACTGTATACTTGAAGCCACTAAATGACTCAGATCGAGTGGAGAGGAATGATTTCAACTGAGGAAGGCCTGGGGTATTTATAGTAGGGGAACTGGGTGAATTTCTCTTCAAAAATCGATGTGGGATTCTGAACTGGGGCTTGGGACGCCCGTCCTGGATCTGGGATGCCCGTCCCGACCTGTTGGCCAAGTCAGGACGGCCGTCCCAAGTCCTGGACGCCCGTCCTAGTCTGTTGACCAGGTCATGACACCCGTCCTGGGTTCTGGACGCCCATCCCGACTTCCGAACTTCTAAAAATCACGTTTTTGCCCCGAAATTTGCCATTTTCTTGTACTTTTCACATGACACTTCCAAAATCATAAAAACTGTGAAATTAAGTTAATAACAATCATTAAGAATGATTTAACACCAATTTCACCCTAAATTGTGCCTAAAAACATGCTAAAAAAGTTATATGATTTATGCATATCAATATTTCCACTGATCCAACGAAGATGACATTGGTGCAGCATTGTGCTACAGCATTTCAATGTTCCTCATTTCAGCATTCCGAACGTACCCCCAAACTTATGTTTCACAATGTTCATAGCAAACTAGGATCAAGTTTAGGGAAAGCAAAGAATGGATACATGCAAAACATATAGGATAAGTGGCTATCGTTTAATAAGGGTGTCAAGAAATTAGGCTTAAGCTCAACTTGGTTTAACTAAGGAAAAACAAGGCATCAAGGTAAGCTAGAAAGGCTCAAACGATTCAAGAACATGCCTTAATCATTTCTAAATTACCAAATCTACTAGGATTTCGACTCAAGGGATATAATAAAGAGTCTAAAAATTCTGAACCTTCATACCAAAGCTAACTCTTTTTATAAACATGAAATCTCCAAGTAAGACTATGTGCAAAACATTTGGTGGGAGCAAAAATTTTCACCTAAATCTAGTTAATATCAACATATTCTAAGTACCAAAGGCTCACTACCATACAAGAGTTATGAAATCACATCAACATGAATTATCATCATAAGTAATCTTCCCATATTTACACAATCATGCTAGAATGATTCACTACAATCATGCTAGAAATATTCAATAGATATTACGGGAGTTATAAAGTCATTCATTCCGCACATTCATTAAAACCATAGCAATAAACGCATTCATTCATCTTAGCAGTGAAAGAAAACTACAAGAAATGCCCTGGACTTGCTAAAGGACATCCTCCCCCAAACTTAAAGAGGAGCAATGTCCCCATTGCTGTAAAAACAAAGGGAAAGCATGCAATTGGATTAATAATAAAAGGGAAAACTAGTTCAACCCTAAGCACGGAAAATGAACGAAAGTAAAAACTTAAGAGTACAAATTATTGAAATGAAAAAGTTCAAAGGCAGTAAAACAGCAAGAAATAAACCACTCCCCAAGAGTCAAGAGTATCGTCATTCATTGTCACTTTCATCCTCCATGTTCTGAGGAGTGTCTGGAAAAATCTAGAGTGGGGAAGATGGCCATGGTGCCGCGGCAGAGAGCGATAGTGCAGAACATCTCTAGCGCAAGCATTAAATGACCGAAAAAATCTCACACAAGGATATAAAATAAACCGAGAATCTAAAAAGAAATTAAAGACTAAAACAAAAGAACAATAATTAAAACAAGGGAAAGAAATCGAAAGCTGAGAAAAATAAAAACTAACAAGAAGAAATAAAACTAACGAAAGAAATAAAAAAGAAATGAAATGCAATAAAACAATAAATGAAAGTGTTCACTTATAGATCGTGTTCATGTCGGGTCCAATTAACTCCTTGGCATCTACAAGTGTTATTGGTGAAGAATTTTGCACAATGTCACCTCCCTAATAGTGTTTCAACCTATGACCATTTATTTTGAATGCAGCACCATTTTTTCCTTTAACCAAAACCACTCCAGAAGGAAGTACTTGTTCAACCGTGAATGGTCCTGACCATCTTGACTTCAATTTTCTCAGAAATAATCTTAACCTCGAATTAAATATAAGGACTTGTTGTCCCACTTCAAAATTCTTTTCTTGGATGTGTTGGTCATGCCATCTTTTAGTTTTTTCTTTATGAAAATAGTCTCAATTCATCCAATTCCAAGAGTTGCAGCATTCTTTTATCTCTGGCAGCATTCATGTCCAGATTAAGCCGCTGCAATGCCCAGTATGCTTTGTGCTCTAACTCCACTGGAAGATGGCAAACTTTCCCAAAAACAAGTCTGTAAGGAGATATTCCAATTGAAGTCTTAAATGTTGTTCTGTAAGCCCACAATGCATCATCTAGCCTCCTTGACCAATCTCTCCTATTGGGATTAACCACATTCTCAAGTATACCTTTGATGATCAGGTTGGATAATTAAACTTGCCCATTTGTTTGAGGATCATATGGTAGAGCAACTCTATGACGAATATTGTATTTGGCTAGCATAGCACCTAACCATTTGTTGACAAAGTGAGAACCTTCATCACTAATAATTGCTCTTAGAGTTCCAAAGCATGTGAAAATATTTTTGCTAAGGAAGTTCATCACCACTTTGGAATCATTAGTAGGGAATGCTGCAGCTTCAACCCACTTAGATACATAGTCCACTGCCACTAAGATATAAGAATTCCCATAAGAAGGGGGAAAGGGTCCCATGAAGACAATACCCCATACGTCAAAAAGTTCAACCTCTAAGATATTAGTAAGGGGCATTTCTTTTCTTCGTGAGAGATTTCCGACCCTTTGGCAGCCGTCACACTTTGCCACGAACTCATAGCAATCTTTGAATGATGAGGGCCAAAAGAAACCAGATTGTAATACCTTTGCTGCGGTTCTGGACCCTCCAAAATGTCCTCCACGATGCAAGTTGTGACATTGAAACATAATATCCTCAATTTCATCGTCGTTAACACATCTTCGAATCGTTTGGTCTGCACACTGTTTGAATAGAAAGGGCTCCTCCAAAAAATAACTCTTCACATCATGGAGAAACCTCTTTCGTTCTTGATATGAAAAATCTGGCAGCATTTCACCCCTGGCTAGATAATTCGCAAAATCAGCATACCATGGCACTCCCATGTTAATTTCAACCTCCAGCAATTGCTCATTTGGAAAATGTTCATTAATAGGGATTTGAAATCCCTATTGTTGCTCTAGCCGAGACAGATGGTCGGCTACTTGATTCTCTACTCCTTTCTTGTCTTTTATCTCCAAATCAAACTCTTGTAGGTGTAGAATCCATCTAATAAGCCTTGGCTTTGAATCTTTCTTTATGATCAAATATTTAATGGCGGAATGGTCGGTGTAAACTATCACTTTCGTGCCCACCAAATATGACCTGAATTTGTCAAAGGCAAATACAATAGCAAGCAACTCTTTTTTAGTAACAGTATAATTTACCTGTGCTCAAGTGAGTGTCTTGCTGGCGTAATAGATGGAATGAAAGACTTTGTTTCTTCGCTGCCCCAAAATTGCACCAACTGCGTAGTCACTGGCATCACACATTAGCACGAATGGTAGACTCCAGTCTGGTGCTACAATAATGGGGGTTGAGATTAGCTTCAGCTTCAGCTCCTCAAATGTTGCAGCACATGCTGCATCAAAAGAAAACACATTATCTTTTTCTACCAAGGTGCATAAGGGCTTTGATACCTTTGAAATATCTTTGATAAATCTTCTATAGAAGTCCGCATGCCCTAAAAAGCTCCTAATGTGCTTCACAGTAGTAGGGATTGGCAACTTCTCAATCACCTTTATCTTTGCTCTATCCACTTCAAGGCCTTTCTTTAAGACTCGGTGACCTAACATAATGCCTTCTCTAACCATGAAGTGACCCTTTTCCCAATTGAGGACTAGGTTGGTGTCCTCACAACGTTTAAGCACCTTGGCCAAATTTTCTAAGCATTCCTCAAAAGAGTCCCCAAATATGGAGAAGTCATCCATGAAAACTTCTAAATATTGCTCCACCATATCTGTGAAAATGGCCATCATACATCGTTAGAACGTTGCTAGAGCATTACACAGTCTGAATAGCATTCTTCTAAATGCAAAAGTACCATAAGGATAAGTAAAGGTCATTTTGTTTTGGTCCACTAGTGCTACAGCAATCTGATTGTAACCAGAATACCCATCTAGAAAGCAATAATAATCCCTTCCAACTAACCTATCCAACATTTGATCAATGAAAGGCAATGGGAAGTGGTCTTTTCTTGTGGCTTTGTTCAGCTTCCTATAGTCCATGCAAATTCTCCAGGTCGTGACAGTTCTTGTGGGAATTAGTTAATTATCTTCATTTTTCACCATAATAATTCCCCCTTTCTTGGGCACACATTGTACAGGACTTACCCAAGAGTTATCAGAGATAGGATAAATAATGCCAAAATCTAACCACTTAATGATTTGTTCCTTCACCACTTCCTTCATAATGGGATTTAATCTTCTCTGCCCTTCAATTGAACTTTTGGAATTATCTTCGAAAATGATCTTGTGCATTAATAAGATTGGACTTATACCTTTGATGTCGGCTATGGTCCAGCCCATAGCTCTCTTATGCTGCCGCAAAACTTCAAGCAGTTTCTCCTCCTGCTCCGCACTCAGTAGTGCTGAAATAATCACAGGCAGTGTAGATTCTGCCCCCAGAAATCCATACTTCAGATGTTGCGGCAATGACTTTAATTCCAACTTTGGTGGTTCTTCCACAGAAGGTTTGTCACTTTAAAATCCCTAGAAGACAAGTCCGAGGATTCAAATATAGCTCTGAATTTGAAGCCTTGAGAGTTTGCTTCTAACCACGTTGAGTATTCCTTATCTTCATCATTACCCTCATCATTCAAGTTTTCCTCCATCAATACTCTCTCTAATGCATCGTCCCCATACTTCTTTTGCTCCTCCTCTTTCTCCGTCAAAGAATCAATGGTAGACACTTGAAAACAATCCTCACCTTCATCATGAAATTTCATGGCTTTAAACACATCAAATGTGACTTTATCATCTTGAACTCTTGTTGTGAGTTCACCCTTTTGTACATCAATGAGAGTCCTTCTTGTAGCAAGGAAAGGTCTCCCCAAAATGATAGGAACGTCTCTATCTGCTTCATAGTCAAGAACAATAAAGTCAGCAAGAAAAATAAACATATCCACTATTACCAAGACATCCTCAATTTTACCGTCTGGATGGGCAATAGACCTGTCCGCTAGCTATAGCGTTACTGTTGTAGGTCTTACCTCACCAATGCCTAATTGTTTAAACACTGACATAGGCATGAGGTTAATGCTAGAGCCAAGATCACACAAAGTCATGCCACAATATGAGTCTCCAATAGAACAAGGAATGTTAAAGCTCCCTAGATCTTTCATTTTAGGGGGCAGCTTATCCTATAAAAAGAAACTACATTCCTTGGTTAGTGAAACAATTTCATACTCACCCAACCTCATTTTCTTTGTAAGGATATCCTTCATGAACTTAGCATAGTTGGGCATTTGCTCGATTGCTTCTACTAAGGGAATGTTGATGTGCAGCTGTTTCAAAATATCCAAAAATTTCTTGAACTGCTCATCCTGCCTCTTCTTAGCAAACCTTTGTGGAAAAGGCATTCTAGGTTGCACTGGTTTGCTTTTTGAAGCTTTACTTTGCTGCAGCACAGGTGATGCTGCAACATTGGGCTCCACTATAGCGGGTTCAGCTACTGGAATCTCCTTGCTGGGCTCACTGGATTTCTCCATTGCTCCAGGTTTTATTCTTGGTTCATCCAGTACTTTTTCACTCTGTAGTGTCACTGCCTTGCAATGCTCATTTCCATCCCTTCTAGGATTCTCGGTATCACTTGGAAGTGAACCTTGTGGTCTATTCTTTATTTCTTGGGCCAATATCCCCATCTGGTTTTCTAGGTTTCTTACCGTGGATGACAAGCCCCCCCCCCCCCTCCCCCCTTCTCTCATCACGGGATACCGCCTTGAATGGTTGTTTTTGTCCTTGCCATAAAATCTTCCATCATAAACTCTAATGAATTTGAAGGTGGTGGTTGTTGTTGAGGCCTTTGCTGTTGTTGAAGTTGTTGTTGCTGAGGGTATTGCTGTTACTGGAACATTGGCCTCTGGTTCATACCTTGGCTGTTCTGCATCCCCTGGTCTCTCCAAGAAAAGTTGGGATGCTGCCGCCAAGTAGGGTTGTAGGAATTTGACTGCAAACCATTGCCCCTGTTATGGTTCCCCATGTAGCATACTGATGCTGGATTGTGGATATAATCCTCAAAAGAATGTCCTTCACCACAATAAACACAGCACGCATCTTGTACTTGTCTTACATTGGACTAAATTGACTGTTCAACCATCTGTCCGCCATGCTGCTGCATACTCATTGTTTTTAGCATGTTGGACATGGATGAAACTTGAGCTGAAAGTGAAGTTAATGTATCTAACTCCAAAACTCCAGCCACTCTTCTTCCACTAGGCAGTCTAGTTGTAGGCCATTGATAGTTGTTATTGGCAATTCTCTCAATCAATTGATATACCTCTTTGTAAGTCTTTGCCAATAATGCGCCATTTGATGAAGCATCAGCTATCATCCGTGTGTGTGCATTTAACCCATTGTAGAATGTTTCCATCTAAATGCAGTGTGGGATTCCGTGGTGTGGGCATCTTCTTAACAACTCCTTAAATCTTTCCCATGCCTCATACAATGATTCTTCTTGTAGTTGGTGAAAAGAAGTAATTTCATTTCTCAACCTTGCATTTTTTGTTGGAGGAAAATACTTCATCAAAAATCTTTCAGTGAGCTGCTGCCATGTAGTCACACTACCAGAGGGTAGAGAGTTCAGCCATGCTCTAGCTTTATCTCTCAGAGAATACGGAAATAATTACAGCCTCAAAGCATCATCCGAAACCCTGGAAACTTAAAGCATTCACTTACTTCCATGAATAATTGTAGGTGCAAGTGTGGATCTTCAACTGGTAATCCACCAAATTGCCCTACTGTCTGTAGCATCTGAAACATCACTGGTTTTAGCTCAAACTGTGATGTGGCAATCTCCAGTTGCACAATGCTTGGGTTCAGCTCGTTGAACATAGGGACAGCATACTGTCGGATAGCATGGTCCCTATCATCTGCCATTACTACAGGATTATAGACGGGTTCAGTTTGAATGACTCATTATTCTGCCATGACCGCCTTATCTGTAGTTTGCTTCTTCTTTCTTAATGCTTTAGTTGTTCTCTCAATTTCTGGATCTAGTGGCAGCAATGTAGATTGAGAGTCCTTTCGCGTTTTACTCATGCAAAATCAGCACACGTTAAGAAATCGATGATATACACAAGCTGAAAATTAACAAATGATCAATTTCAATACTTCACAAATAAAATTCAGCCTATGTACAAATCTCCTTTACTCATACACAAATTCAATAGACTCTTAATCGCAAGTATGAGCACACAAAAACACAAATAAAAGTAACCAAATGCAAACAATCAATATTCACAAACAATGTCCCCGGCAACGGTGCCAAAAACTTGTTGCGTTGTGCATGTGTCACAAATTGTAAAGATAAGAAAATGAAATAATTCAACGCAATCTTAACAACTGCAAGTATATACCGGTCAACAAGTAATATATGTACCTAAGTACAAGATTATCGATCCCACAGGGACTAAGTATGCCAATTAAGAGTGTAAACATGATTATGCAAATAGTTATCAAACCAAACAAAATAATGATGATGAGGGTGATCTAATGCTACGGCAAAATAAATCTAATCTAAATGTTAGATGTTAGCCTAATAGAGATAACCACAAGAGCAATATATGTAATAAAATGCTGGAGGCATACAGGCTTAAACTGTAAGTATAAACCAGAAGTGAATCAAAACACACTAGAAAATGTCCCCAGTTTTTAGGTCAATGCTACAGCAATTATCTGACGTACTAGTTTAGAGCACAAATACCATTGTCTCATGGAGTATGACGTACTGTGGTCTAAAGCAACACTAGGCAGAGGATTTGGTCATGTCTCCCTGCAATATTGAGCACAAGGTCTTGCAACTCAAGCTAATGCCACTCAATTATCTTGTCAACTAGCTCCCTTTCTCTTGAATGATAGATACTAGTTCAATGTGCAATTTGGACAGTCGTAACCGCAAATAACACTAAGCTTTTAAGTAATCAAGTGAGTAAATCAAGCATGCCCCATACAATTATTGATCACAAAAACTGAGTACAATGTCACAACATGTTCATCAGCATTTATAACAATGTAAGAATCTGTTCATACTCAACTAAGCAGCAGCAAATTCAGATTAAAAACTGTGCATTACAATACTGGAAATAACAAAGTACAAAGGTTAAAGTAATGGAATAAGAAACCCCTAAGGTCTTAGCGAGTAGTTCTAATCCAAAACAAATTTAATTAACCCAAGTGCTTCTCAAATTCATACCCAAAATTGAAGTATAAATTCATAACCAACCGTAGATAAAATGAAAAAATGAAGAGAAAGTTACTATGGTCTTACATCACTTTCTACCCAAATCGATTTAATCACAAGACCCACTGCTTTTCCTCTTCCGAATTGAGTCGCGACTTCCTTCTTTGCTCAGCCCGTAAATTCCTCAACAAATTCCCCTTCTTCCTCTCGGGTTTCTCTCTACAAAAATGTTAATCTAAGTTAGTCTATTGCCTAATGTGCTCTACTCTCTGCCGACTGCCTATTCTCTTTTTCTTCTCTATATGCCGACTCTTCTATCTCTCTATCTCCTTCTCGGGTTTTTCTTCCCTTTTCTATTCCCTGAATTTTCCCAAAAACCTACAGTTGTTCATAATTCTTTTTGTTGTTTTCTCTTACTGTAGAATGTACCATGGTGAGTCATCGTGCAAGCTGGAATTTCTTGATTAAAATCCAAAAATTCTCACTTAATTCTGCAGGGCTTTACCTAATTATTCAGCTGCTATTCTTTTTGTTTTTGTCTCTTTTGTCCAGTTGGAATTGAATTGGTCTTGCTTATATATATATATATATATATATATAATCGGATAGGACAAAATTCCTGCTCATACCATGTAATTTCCCTTTAAATAATCAGCCAATTATTTTCCAATTTCTCCCGATACATCCTTCTCAATCGGTCAATTCCCTTTTCTTCCAATCTCCAATTTTCTTTCACCAATTCCAGCTAGCACAATTTCTCTTTTACACTTAATAAATTGATCCACAAAATTCCATTCTTTCCAAGGTGTTGCAATAAAATTAAAGTCAAAGAAAGACAAAAATTCAATTTCAATAAAAGCTGGAATTTTGTCCAATAAATCGGGTCTTTTGGAATTAAATTAAAAGAATTAAATTTAGAAAGGGAATTATGCAAATTAAAGTATTTAGCCCAAAATCAAGAGACAGTTTATGCAAATCAAGCTAGGAAACAAGGTAAAACATGTACAAATAACTCTACTATCGTAGAGTTATCAGTACTTGAGTTGAAATTCAAACCAAATTTGACTTAAATTTGATGAACTTTGAAACGTTACATTCGTTATATTTGATTCATTTTAATGTGATTTAACTACTTTTGTGTCTTACATCTCAAAAAAGTAACTAAATAACTTGTTATTTCAAGATTCATGTGAATGTACTTGCGTTAAAATTCGATCAAAATTTGACTTAAATTTTATGAACTTTGAAATGTTAAATTCGTTATATTTGATTCTTTTTATTGTGATTTAACTACTTTTGGTCCTTACATGTCAAAAAAAGTAACGAAATAACGCGTTATTTCAAGATTTAGGTGAATGTACTTGCGTTGAAATTCAAACCAAATTTGACTTAAATTTGAAGAACTTTGAAACGTTTAATTCGTTATATTTTATTAATTTTAATGTGATTTAACTACTTTTGTTCCTTATATGTCGAAAAAGTAACCAAATAACTTGTTATTTCAAGTTTCAGGTGAATGTACTTGTGTTGAAAATCAAACCAAATTTCACTTAAATTTCATGAGCTTTAAAACGTTACATTTGTTATATTTGATTCATTTTAATGTGATTTCACTACATTTGTTCCTTACATGTTGAAAAAGTAACCAGATAACTTGTTATTTCAAAATTCAAGTGAATGTACTTGCGTTGAAATTCAAACCAAATTTGACTTACATTTTATGAACTTTGAAACCTTACATTCGTTATATTTGATTCATTTTAATGTGATTTAACTACTTTTTTGCCTTACATGCCAAAAGTAACCAAATAACTTATTACTTCAAGATTCAAATGCATTACTTGCGTTGATATTCAAAAAAATATGACCTAAATTTGATGAAGTTTGAAACGTTACATTTGTTATATTTGATTCTTTTTAATGTTATTTAACTACTTTTGTTCCTTACATGTCAAAAAAATTAACCAAATAACTTGTTATTTCAAGACTCGGGTGAATGTACTTGCGTTGAAATTCAAACGAAATTTGACTTAAATTTGAAAAACTTTGAAACGTTACATTTCTTATATTTGATTCATTTTAATGTGATTTAACTACTTTTATGCCTTACATGTCGAAAAAATAACCAAATAACTTGTTATTTCAATATTCAAGTGAATGTACTTGCGTTGAAATTCAAATTAAATTTGGCTTAAATTTGATGAACTTTGAAACATTATATTCGTTATATTTGATTCATTTTAATGCGATTTAACTACTTTACTGCCTTACATGTCGAAATGGTAACCAAATAACTTGTTATTTCAAGATTCAAGTGAATGTACTTGCGTTGAAATTCAAACTAAATTTCACTTAAATTTGATGAACTTTGAAACGTAACATTCGTTATATTTGATTCATTTTAATGTGATTTAACTTCTTTTATGCCTTACATATGGAAGAAGTAACCAAATAACTTGTTATTTCAAGATTCAGGTGAATGTACTTGCATTGATATTCAAACAAAATTTTACTTAAATTTGATGAACTTTGAAACCTTACATTCGTTATATTTGATTCATTTTAATGTGATTTAACTACTTTTTTGCCTTATATGTCGAAAGTAACCAAATAACTTATTATTTCAAGATTGAAATGCATTACTTTTGAAATTCAAACAAAATATGACTTAAATTTAATGAACTTTGAAACATTACATTCGTTATATTTGATTCTTTATAATGTTATTTAACTACTTTTGTTCCTTACATGTCAAAAATTTAACCAAATAACTTGTTATTTCAAGATTCAGGTGAATGTACTTGTGTTGAAATTCAAACGAAATTTGACTTACATTTGAAAAACTTTGAAACGTACATTCGTTATATTTGATTCATTTTAATGTGCTACTTTTGTGCCTTACATGTCGAAAAAGTATCCAAATAACTTGTTATTTCAAGATTCAAGTGAATGTACTTGCATTGAAATTCAAATTAAATTTGACTTAAATTTGATGAACTTTGAAACGTTATATTCGTTATATTTGATTCATTTTAATGCGATTTAACTACTTTGCTGCCTTACATGTCGAAATGGTAACCAAATAACTTGTTATTTCAAGATTCAAGTGGATGTACTTGCGTTGAAATTCAAACTAAATTTCACTTAAATTGGATGAACTTTGAAACGTTACATTCGTTATATTTGATTCATTTTAATGTGATTTAACTTCTTTTGTGTCTTACATATGGAAGAAGTAACCAAATAACTTGTTATTTCAAGATTCAGGCGAATGTACTTGCATTGATATTCAAACAAAATTTTACTTATATTTGATGAACTTTGAAACCTTACATTCGTTATATTTGATTCATTTTAATTAGATTTAACTACTTTTTGCCTTACATGTCCAAAGTAACCAAATAACTTATTATTTCAATATTGAAATGCATTACTTGCGTTGAAATTCAAACAAAATATAACTTAAATTTGATGAACTTTAAAACGTTATATCACATTTTTAACATGTATTTTGATTTGAATTAGGTCAATTTGAAAGGTATTTAGACTCAATTGCATTAAATTAACATTTTTAATTGCTAAATTTTAGATTTTAAAAGTTTCAGTGGCTAAATTAAAAAAAAGTAAAATATGGGGCAAAATTGCCTAAAACGGCCGTCTTCTGGGGATGGGCAACATCCCCTCAAAACGCCATTCTAAGGTCCAGTCCAACTCCCACATCAAAAATTTATGTTATTTTGGCTCCAGATCACTCCTATAAGTAACCCAGGTTTCCACACTTCAACATATCACTTCTCCACTAAATACATAGCATCTAGTAGCTTAGAGTCACTCGATTTCCTCGTTCTGAGTGTTTATCTCAAGTGTCAGGAACACGTGTAGCATAGTGTTTGAGTCCAATTTTAACATAGAATACCGAAATTTCAATATGAGATCTCTAGGTTCTCATGAAAACTCTACGTTCTCATTGTCTTAGTTCATAGAGTAGTGCTTGAGCGCTCACCAGAAAGTGAAGCATTGCTACTAGATCGAGGAGATGTGCCCCAAAGGTTCTGAAGTCCAAATTATGATCGATTCCTAGAAGCGGAGATCGCATCAAGGAGAATATTAACAATCTTACCGCAAATATTCTCTAAACTCTTTCTTTAATGTTTCCTATAATTTATCTAAATATCTATTTAAATTTTGAAACTCAAGATATTTAATTATATATGTTTGCAATTTAAAGTTATGATTTACTTATTTCGAGAAGATCATGAAGCTAAAATTATTGTTGATTAACTGCATAGTAGTTTCATTTAACAGTCTACATTTACTTGATCTTTTCTCTTTTCCAGCTCCAAAATCAACAATTAGAAGTAGCTTTTTGTTTTGAGATGTAAAATCAAGAATCAAGAACACTGAAACAAGGAATGATCCTTCTCCAAAAATGAAAAAATGCTAAACTAAAAAGGCTGCATGAAACGTCAATGACGAAACTGAAAGACACAGCAGTCTCTTCTCCTTGCATACTTGTCGTGCTTCCTTTCTTCATTTTTTGTAACTTGTAAAAGACAAACATGCCAAAATACAACAGGGATGGATGGATGGGACAGAAAAAGGGGTCAAGAGACAGATCATTTTATGGTTCTATTTACAAAACATCTCAGACAAATGAATAATATCCTATTACCCCCACTCAATAGCCATATAAACTAATTCTCATTCAAGGTACTACCTCTTTTTATCTCTTTTTCTAACATTGCTCGTGCCCCATATGCGGATTTTGGCATCATCACCTGCAGAAGCCAACATCCCCTGTTTTTTAGGGTTCCAACTAACGCAGTTAACAGCACCAGAGTGCCCAGGCAGAGTTGCAACAAGTTCACCCGTAGTTCTGTGCCATATGTATACCTACACAAGTTATGTATGGGGAAATGACTTAGTCAGTCAATTCAGATATGAGCTTTAGCCTATATCAAATCGCTGAAACAATTTAGCACTAAGTACAGGCAAGATAATCTGAGAGAAGACAGACACTATTGTAAATAGCAATCAGTCACAAAAATACAAAGTTTCCATGCATAAAATTTTAGTTTAAATTTCTCAGTTACAGCATCTCCCATCTTTTAAGCTAAACAATATGACGTGTGATTATACTTTTTAAATTTTAGTAGGAGAATCTCTATATGTCATGTACCAAAAGGAGCAAAACAAAACTTCATAAGCATAAGATATGATGAAGGCTGCTAGTAAACACATGCATGAGTAAAATGCAGATATCGGTATTTAGACTCCAAAACCTATTTGACTTGAGTAAGGAAAAGAAACCCTAATCCTACTATAAATCAAAGAAAGAAATCTGAAAGTGTCTTCCATTTTTCTTTTTCCTATTTCCTTTTCAAATATAAAAAAGAAACTACTGACAACTCTACCATCTTCCGAGAATAGCATAGAAAATAATACCTGCGAATCTTCACTTCCACTGGCAATAAATGTTTGCTCAAATCCACCAAAACAAGACCTAATAATAAATCGGGAACTTTTGTGACCTTTAAAGGTGGAAATGATCTTTGGGTTTTCTTCAATGTTCCAAAGATGAATCTCCTGGCTTAAGAGATTAACCAACAAATATTTATTGTCTTTGGACAGTGAGAATGAAGTGACAAAATCTTTTTCTGTAATAGTTCTCTCAACTTTTGCCTCCCTATCAAAAAATAGAATTTCAGAAGCTCTACAGATGCTTATAATCCACTTCCCATCATCAGTAATAGCCATGTCAGATATCTCAAGTGTCCGCTGACCTTTCCAGCATTCAAGCTCTCTCCCATCCAAATGCCACAAACATATGCTCTTGTCAGCCATGCCAGAGACTATACCTTTACCATCAGGGAACCATCCACATGATATCAGGCCAACACCAACTCTTTCATAAATGTTAAGACATTCACCGGTATTAACATCCCAGCGTCTAATAACTTCTTCCACTCCACATGTCAGGATTTGTGTATCGTCAGGGCTCCACGAGGTACCCAAAATTGGTTTCTGGTGACCAGATAATGTATGCTTCAACAGTATTTGACCATCATCTTTAACCTGTATAGTTAAGACTTCTAATGAATTTTTAGAGGACAAATAATTATGAATCCTAAATGTACACATTCATTTGTAAGCTGTCGAAGGCATCTAGAATAATATTTAATCAAAAACTGTTAACACAAGTCCTTATGATGTAACAGTTTAATTAGGGGGTGAAAAAAATGAACAAAATTGAATCTCATCCATTTTTTTTCTCCCCCGGTAAATTGAATGAAAAAGGATAGATTTAATGTCTAGATGTAATTCCACTGTACAAAAAAGGTATGTGCTGCTTTAGTTTAACAGATTATGCAAGGCCGTCATCTCATTACCTTTTTTTTAAGCTGCTTGAGTAAGTATAACTGAAAGAGTAGATTGTCCATAAATGGAATGTGTTTATATATGATAGAGGCAATAGAATTGAGGCTGGAGCAATTAGGTTAACTCTCAGTCAAGGGCTATCACATGTTATCCAAGGAAGGAAGGCAGTCTTTCCCACACCTTTATGCATGAAAAGCAAAGACCTATAAAGCAATGGCCATTTTGCCAAGGAAGCTGTACTCGACAGGATTCTTAGAGGGTAACTTTGCTAGAAAAGAAGAGTTGTCTCAAATGCTATGTACAAACCATGAGTTATATACTCTTGATTGTAAAAGGTTGTACTGTGAGAATATGTTGCTTACACTGATAAAAAATGCAAAATAAGTGGAATACTTGTGGTGGTGGAGCTCATGTATATGTAAATCTATTGACCTAGTTATGGCTGGCTATATTAGCTTTGATATGGATGTTTTGGAGCAAAATGAAGCCCCTGAACCCTGACAATACAGAAAGGGATAAAGATGTATTTTGATGCATGAACAGATTTCTTTTCATATAAATTGTCTTAAGGAACTCTTTTAGCTAATGATAAGTTCATTTTCAAATTAAGTCACACAAATTGCAAATGGATGCTCATTGGAAAATGCCTATTGGAGGGATCTGTCCCTGTACCTGAAGGGAGTGAAGCAGTTAAGTTCACTTATATGTAAACTGAAGGAAGCTATAGCAATCTTATCAACAGAAGAATGATGATTCAGAAATTACTCCAAAGTATCAGATGCTAGGATATAGCATTCATTGACAATATTTGACATATATACCCATATCTATGTCAGCAAACAGAGCAGCAAGTTACAGAAACTGTCAAGGATCCTTTCTAATTTTACCACCAGAGATATCCACAAACAGTATTTCACATGTCAAGAAAGCTAGATATAATTAATGCTCAAACATCGTAATAACATAAGAGCATCATATGCTATTTAGTTACCATCAAAGAAAATAAAAGAAGCACATATAATGCAGATCCTCAATTAGTTGATGAGTTGAAAACATACTACCGACTGTTTCTGTATCTCATTATTACTAGAGTAAAAAAAAAAAAAAAACAACAGGAATGAAATTACCAACAAGTAAAATAAAAGAACCACATATAATGCAGATCTTCAATTAGTCGATGAATTGCAAATACAATACGGATTGAATATAGTACCTCTTTACTATCAAAGCAAACAAAACAAAAAGGGAGATAAACAAGGATCTAGATGATTTAAATTCTATGATTTTGAGCATGAGAGTGCAGAATGCATTTGTGCTGTCATAAATAGCTCTCGTGTTTAGGTGTATAAACAAGGAGAAAAAGGCAGAAGCATGCATGCACTTGGATAGCACTCTTATCTTTGTAAACTTCACCAAGGAAGCCATCAACCTGAGTATTCTTTTTCCCCAAACCTATGACTGATGAGACGGAGAAGAGGAAAAGTAAATGAACTCCTAACCTCCCATATTTTAGCAGATTTATCTTTGGATGATGAAGACAAATAATTCCCATTGTGAGAGAACTGCAGAAACCAGACTTCATCTGCATGTGCATCCACTACCTGTTCCATTCAAATAAAAGTTTTAGAGCCTAAGTTTAACATTTCTAGAAGATTGTTGGCAGTGCTACTGAATCTATAAATGTTAGGAAGGCCATCACCAAAGAGAGAGTTTTTAAACAAAACAGATCCCAACTCATGCAACATAGGAAAGGCATGATTAAAGTCTTCAAGGTTTAATTTAGTACTAAAGCCCCATGACAGTAAGTAGGAAAGAAAATTATACAACATAATCACTACTACATTTCCTACGAGTTTTTTAAAAAAAAAAAAAATTAAAAAGTTGACATTAATCATCAATTAACAGCACATCTATCATTCTCTATCATTTATTCTGAAACGTTTCGCATCTAAAACATTCCAAGCAAAGATAGACTTTATATCTCAACAGCACATCGTACACAATTAACAAAAAACCACAGCCATTGCAGCAGTAGTAAAGCAAAATTAGTTTGCCTATCTTTTTTCTTTCCCGATTTTGAGCTCTCAATTCCTGTCTCTATTACCTATAGCATAATGTAGGTAAGTTGATTGAAATTACAATTCAACATCTTCTCCCCTCATATAAAAACATAATCTTAAGAAGAAGAAATAACCTGAAATAAGCAACATATCAAAGGCTACTAATGGAAAAGTATTATAAGATATTGCCATTTTAAGATAGAAGAACTAGCACCCAGAATCTGGATTTCATTAACCAAGCCAGGATAGATTGATATTCCGAATCCAATTTTTAGTAATAGATCCATAGATTTTTATAGGAGACAGCTCATGAATGAAACTGAGGTTTAAGTGTATAAAAATTCCCATGAGGAAAACTATAGTAGTACGTATCCTTGCTGCTAAAAGGAAAAATGTATTTTTGCTCAATTTTATCAACTGAAAATAGTGATGTCATCTTAATGTTCCACATACAGAACAAGAACATTCTCCGGATCATCTTTTACAAGAAGAGGGGTAACATTTCATATTGCTAAAAATATCAATGTTATATACAATAAGATATATTTCAGTAGAAATCTGCTATTAATCTCTTGGACATATCATCCTGGACCACAAAATTATATTAAATAAAATAAACTACTGCGAAGAGATCATCAATCGCAAGATTTAACTGGTATATCACCATTTCATGGTTTTTCTATGCGATAGCACTCTCTTTGGTCCTAAATAAAATGGTATTGCAACCTCTTCAGTTTGCCAGCCAGACCTGCTGTCACATTTTCTTCTAGCAGATTGCTTCCACCCTTCCAAATGCAGACAAGTTACTGGTTCACCACAGATGCAAGTAAATACCAATTTTCTCTGTTCTTCTTTGGATATGTACCCTTAACAGTAACCTTTTTATGCTCACCACTTTCCATAAGAATAATCACATGCAAAAAGATAAGTTTCAAAATGTAGTTGGGCTTTTTGTTTCTTTTTTGGGAGAGGGATGTATTTACTAGGATTCATAACACTTATCTCATTGTCCAGATTCTCAGTTTTTTTGTTCATTGCATCTTAAAATGCCTGAGATGCTCCAGGGTTTTTAGCTTTAAAACCAACCAATACATTGCCAAAGAAGTGTTAACAAATAGAGAATATAAAATTTCGAAATTGGCAGTTCAGCACATCACATACATGGAGCTTATGAACAACTCAAGTAGACTTAGACACACAGGCAAGAAAAGGAAAATAAATCCTTATCCAAGAAACTAGAGTTAATTTTTTCTGTTTGATCCTAAACAGAAATAAGCAGGTCTTGATAGGTTTGCTTTGATCCCTATATATGAGAAGAACGAATGCCTCAAGGTGCAACTTGCATGCAGCCTTAACTGACTAGTTCTTATCCTCAATCTCAAAGCAATTAAGGCACCTATAGAAGTTCAACAAAATTGTTATAGAAAAAGTAGTTGCAGATTTACTTCTCTCCTACTACATACCACCAGAGAAATTGGAAACAGTTATTCCTGTTTAACACAAGATATAAAATGGTGATAACATAAACCACCACCACCCCAACCCCCTGAAAGATTAAAAAAAAAAAAAAAAAAAAAAAAAAAAAAAACAGCACAGTAGGTGGATGAATAAATACCACTGGAAATTTCTTAAAAAAATGAAAAAATGATGATTATGATATTTGTTACAATAAATAAAGTGATGAAGGATACATGAAAACAAATAGCAAAAGCTTTATTCATTGCAGAAGAAGAAAAGGATATTACAAACCCATAAAGGAACAACCAGAAAGATCACTAACTCAGAGACAATAATATTCTTTGATTAAAGCGCACTTCTAACCTGCATAGTCTGGGAAGGAATCTGGCTTCTTCCACAATCATGATCTGTATATAAAGACATTTCACTTTCCAAAGCATTGTGATACACACATGCATCTCGCTGTACATCAAGAGCCTGTTCAACGAGATGTTCTAACCTGCTTTCAGGTATTATCACCTCTGCAGGAAGTAGTTTCTGCAATTTCTCAAGAAAAGTTCTTCTAATCTTCTTCATATCAGTGTCCTGGAGGCAAATCCCAAGTTCAAGTCTAGATATAGGAGAAATAATTGAAGCAGCTAGCTCATGAACTCGTCCAGAATTGATGGAGAGAGGCACCATCCTGTTCTTTAGAATTCCTAAAGCCTCCATACATTTATCTTCCTTTAGCAGCTCTAGAAAATTCTGCTCCAGTATCAAGAATGATACTGAACGTTTGATGGTCCCATCCACTAGATCAATTTTCTGAAGCGTCTCCAAGCTATCTTCCCATTGCCCATTCATTGCTTGCTGCTTTAACAAATTAAAGTTTAATGAATGCAACTGTATCCCTGATTCTTTCTCCAGAAGGGCACCAGTTTTGTCAAATCCAAGTGAATACAATGCCCCGGTGATGATCTTGACAAACTCATTCTTCTTGATAACTCCTTTGGGACCAATAGTTTCTCCATCTTCTGGTAAGGACTGTGGTTGAGCCATGGGATCTCCCAAAGAGGTAGATGCAAACTCTAAATGTGATGACTCCTCGGAGAGTTGGTTTAAATCAGACAGATGAACTTTTGCACGTTTCAATGGTCGTTCACTTCCCTTAACTTCCATGAAATGCAGCCCATATATATCTCCTAGGGTGTTCAGTTGAATAAAAGAAACACCCACACAGAAGAAAAAAAAAAAGAGTCTACTAAGTTTTCAGAAAAGAAGCTTCAAACAAACACGTCATTGTGAAATGTTTATTTCAATTCAATGATAAGATGCACCTTGATGCTTCAACCTCCCTAATCAACTTGGATAAACAATCACAGCCAATCATAATGAATAAACTACTACAAGATTATTCTGATTACGAGCAAATGAAGAGAGAAATCTCTTTACACACAAGGAAATTCAATTCTGCGGCACAAGAATTCCCTAAGACCTTGAGTAAACAAAAATGTATAATCAAGAATTTCAAAACATAGCAAAGGGAAAAAAATGCAACATTCAGTGGCCAGCCCAAGGAAGGCGATGAAGTTTGTGAACAGCGAAACAAATATAACCCCCAAAATTAGCAACAAATAGAAACGAACCCTAATTTGAACAGCAAGCCAAAGATGAATGTCAGAAATTGTTAAAAACAGGTCACGAAGATTCATTTACCTGAAAACTTCACAGACGATGACGATATTGAATTGATATCTTCAAAGATTGAATGAAGAATTGAGGAGGCTTGGATTAGAAGAAGAAGAAGAAGAAGTGAAGGAGAAAAAAGGGACGAAAATTGTGTGGGCACGTTTGCTAAAACTGAAGGAATACCAAATTTAGAGGTGTATTGAATACTTTGGGTTCAGATTAATAGGAAAAGGGTATGCGGTGATGCCTTTCCTCTTTGGCGGTTTGCACTTTTCACTTTGCACACCACACCAAACCAAACCATACCTCTTTTTGACAGATTTTTTTGAAGTGTTAACCGAGAAGGTCCATTGAGGGGCTTACTTAATACGTTGGAAATTTTTAGGCCCAAATGAGAAGCACCATAAGTGTGTATCTTAATATCTATCAATTGAACTACACCTTTTTTACAATTGTGTTTTTTCTTGTTCAATCAAATGTCAAGAAAATGTATGCCATTGCAAATGCAAATTCATCAGTTCTATTACACTGAGAACTTTGCACAACTGAAAATACCCCATCGAGAATTGAAAAGGGGTATGGCAATATCTTAGTGTCTAATCATTCATTGGTTTGCTTCTGGAAGATATCTTCTAGAAGATATTTTTAAGTAAAGAATACAACAAAATGGACTTCTTAAAGAACAAAAATCTTGCCACTTCTTTGGTGGCTAGGATGTTGTTACAAAAAAGATGAACATATTGACAGTATAATAATCTTTAGTAAAAGAGAAGTCTCTTTCTGACAAGTCGACCTTCATAACTGTTGTTCGAGCAGAATGTATATCTTGAAATGCTACATATATAACTTACTGGGACAACCCCAAACTGCTTTTTGTTCTTTCTCTCACCATGGTCTGGACAAAGAGCTCCCCAGCTCGATATGAGGATCGAACCTGTAAAACAAACAAAATGTCAGTGATATCCTGTTTGTGAGTGTACAAATCAACTGAGACTCAGCTCAACCAAATAGACTACACAGGCTAAAGGCCGGAAAACAAAAGATAAGACGGATCAAATCCATGATGTTTACGATATTAACTGAATTAAATCCTAGCTCTTCTCATTCGGCTTTAGTATTTCAGCTGCTTCTACATTCATCTAGATAAACTAAAGGTTATTTGGAGTAAGTAAGAGGGGAAACATCACCAGGGGTCCACTAGCAACATAACGGAATCCAATGGATTCTCCGTAGTCCTTCCAAAAGGCAAATTTTTCAGGGGTAACATACTCTTTCACAGTCAGATGTAATGGAGTTGGCTGCAGAAAAGAAAATTCATAAACAATTATTAACAAAGGCACATATCAAGGTATAACAAGTAAAATATTGTAGTGGATCCAAAGGTTTTTACACCAGATAACTGATAAGGGCAACAAGCATTTTGAGTGCTCACCTGCAAATACTGTCCTAGAGTCAAAATGTCAACATCAATGGCCCTTAAATCAGCCATTGCTTCCTTCAGCTCATCATCAGTTTCACCAAGTCCCAACATAATAGAAGATTTAGTTATCATCCCATCCTTGCTCAGTTTTGCATGTTTCAAAACAGATAAACTTTGTTCATACCTGCATCATAGTAATTCTTCAGCTTTGCATGTTTCATAACAAGAATTAAAAGAACGTAATATCTTCAAATGGTTGGAAAGTTGTCACCCAAGTTTGGCAATCTAAACAATTTCACTGAGTATTACACCAATACAGCACCATGTGTTAAAATTATATATTATATAAGGAGGATTCACCTGGTCTATGACCTATACCTATTCAAACAGTATAATATCTTTTCAACAGTATAATATCCTTTCAAGTGTACATGACATCACTTAATTTATGAAACCCTGAAAATATCTATTACAAACCAGACTTAAAGAACTAAGCTTTTTTCTATAAAATCACTTCTAATTCTATTAAAAACTTTGGCAAAAACAGAAGCCTGCATATGACATCGGAGAGAAATGAATATTGTCAAAATATTTCTTGCTTTAATAGAAAACATCTCTCTCACATGCAAACGTTCATAAACGCATTGTAGCATCGAGAAAATCATATGGAGAAGCATTTAACTAAATAAACATAAAACTTAAAATGAAAAAAGAAAAAGTTTGAAAGTCCAACTAAACTTGATCATTCACTAAAGAAAATATTATTGATATTCCTGAGCTACCATAAAGTACCAGTCTAGTCATTCAGCAGAATAAAAGTAAAGCAGTAACCTAGGGACAGAAGTTCATGGTGTAGGAATGAAAAAACATTAACCTCAAGAGTATCCTGCTAATCCATTGAATAGACAGAAGAAAGAAACTGTGACCAGTCACATTGAATTCTATGTTTCCTTTTCAATACGTAACAGCCACTGCTGAAAGCTTAAAATAAATTAGGCTAAAAAAATTGGGTGATCTTTTAAAGTACTTACCCAGCCCTAGGATCTCGAACAATACGCTGGAGTCGTTTCACAGTCTCAATGTTGTGAGCAAACACATCTAATCCTGAGTGAGTTAATAAAGATACAGCATCAAGGTCACCCCGAAAATCTGAAGTTAAACATTCAACCAAAATTTCAGGCTTCAGTTCCTGCCAAGAAAATCAAACAAAGTTTTGAATAGAATAATCAGTCATACCCCAATATCCTACTTCCATATTCACACAGATATTTAGAAACAAATTTTATAGAAAATACGAAAAGGAAAAGGTTGGATTACAATATTCAGACAGATGGTAAAACCTTCATTGCTTTAACTGTTTCAGAAAAATGCCCACTTCCTCCATCAGGTAAATCATCACGATCCACACTGGTTAGGACAATATAATCCACACTGCAAGAAGAAAACATTGTGTTCACATCAATGCTCAGGTTGTTTTTCATATCACTCTATCATTAAGCTTTCACGTGTTTGATGTCTTTGGAGAAGAAGTGATAAACATGAATAATAAAATTATATCACCAAAATGATAATAATGGGACTGAACATTCCTAAATTTTTCCACTACAATTTCCAATTATGTACAAGAACCTCTGCAGTTAACCCCAATAAAATTATGTAGATGTACCTAAATCTTTTAAGATTATTGAATGTACTAATCCTAAATTGTCCCCAGAAACAGAAACAGATAGTTAAGACATTGTTTGTCCAGTATTCAGATTCAATCTCAAAACAATCCATATGTACAATTTCACTAGCAAACATTCGATTGTCCCCGACTCCCCACGAAGTAAGAATTCTTAAATACGCTAAAACTATGTGTGATACTGAGCAGTGATCAGAATAACTGGCAGTGCCATTGTTCAAAAAAAAGTTTCAGTAGCTCACTATCCCTTGCTCAGATATTTTGGAGTAATCTAATTATTGATAAAATATGATCTGCTTTTGATAATCACAGTCTGTAACACAAAATTTAACCTCTGCCAAAATGTTAGAAAGTGAAAACAAGGCATGAGATGAGACGTACCCCCAACTAGCAATGGCCTTAGCAGTATTGTAAGGCTCCATAGGGTCAGGAGGCGGAGGGTTCCGACTAGTCTTGACTGCGCAGAATCTGCAGCCACGAGTACACGTGTCCCCAAGAAGCATAATGGTAGCAGTAGCGATCCCATCTCCGCCGCCATTCCAGCACTCCCCAATATTGGGACACTGAGCTTCTTGACAAACTGTATGGAGATTGAGCCTAGACAACGAATCCTTGACCTCATCGTACTTGTTCCCTTGAGGCGCTTTCTGCCTCAGCCAACCTGGTTTCTTTACACTGGGATCCCTCCCCGTGTAAGGTCCCATCCCGCCGGGGTATGGCGGGCTCCCAGGCTTTTCTTTGTCATTAACAGAAATGGAGGCTGACGACGACGATGATGACGAAGAATTGTAAGATTGGGCAGGTTTCAATTCAACAGAGTGAGATTCACATTTGATAATCACAGAAGCAGAAGGGAGTTTGATTCTTGAAAAAGAATGGCGATGGCTGGAATAGAGAGGAGGTGGAGAAGGTGAAGAAATGGGAGGTCTTGAGAGATATTGGTGAATCATTTTCTGCAACCAACACACTAACAGAAGAGAAAGAGAGACAGAGACAGAGAGCAGAACAGCCACTGTTTGTGGGAAGCAAAGGATTGTGGAAAACTACGAAGATTGTGGGAAGGAAGAAAATCTCCTCACTGTTTGTTTGTTAACTGACATTGATTTCTCCGTCGGGGGAAGCCTTTGGTTAGTGAAAAAGAGGCGAAAAACCCCACCTTCCTTCCAACAACCCAAAAATTGAAAAAACTGGCATTTTCCCTAATGACATTGTAATATGTATAAAAAAAAAACTTTTTTTAAAAATTTTAAAAATACTTTTGTTTTTTTTTTATTATGACTTTTTAAAATTACACAAAAATTCTTGAATCACCTTTAATCTTTTTTATTAAAAAAAATTATGTATAAACAAAATAGATAATAACAAAGTATTGCAAGAATGCAATCATACGTATATAATGCAATCATACGTATATGAGAATACAAAGCAACAAAATAACTCAATACTGAAAGAAAATCCCCACAAATCATAGTCTATTACAAATATATAATAGTTTCCTAATATATATACACAAATCTATTACAACTAATATACCGAATGTAATTTCCTATTACCCATTGAATGCTCAACTTGCAAAGAACAAAGAAGATGTTGAAATTAACAATCACCTAATGTTTTTTAGTGAAGATATCAACCAAATTGTGGATCGGTACAAACATGAATTAACATTTGAATGAACAGCATCACAAATAAACTGATAATAAACTGTTAACCATCTGGATTATGCAAAACATCGCACTAAGGTCAAATTATGTTGTTACATTGGAAATGAAGTTGGTTTAGTACCAAGTAGGAACTTCTGCAATTATATCTAAGGCATATTTTCTTTGAAACAAATAAATGCCCCCTAAGCTTTGTGCAACTTCAATACTTAGGAAATACTTGAACAATCTCAAATCCTTCATATAAAAGTAAGTACTCAAGTACTGCTTAAATAGATAAATAGTTGAGTGATCATTTTCGGACACAATAATGTCATCAACATAAACAAGAATATTAAATTGTACCTGATTTTTCTCAAAGTGAAGAGAGAATAATCATAATAGGACTGCTTTTACAACTTCGACTAGGAAACTTATCTTCTTCTCATATATGTTCTCATAATAGGATTGTTTTAGAACACAATATGTGATCAATTCTTTGTTCCTTTCTCATATTGTCGGATTAGAGATTATTCAGATCTTTTTTCTCTCCTCATTAAAGGAGAGAGTTATTTATAATCAAGAATTAGAAGCTTAATTGAATTCTAATTCCTTTTTTCAAAGAAATAAGGAATATATTTGTAAGAGGGTTTTCTAAAAGTTCCCTTAGGTTTTATGGTAAATTGATGCGTTCTGCTTGACATGCTAAAAGATAGGGTTTATTTATCTATGTTGATTATGAGTGGTTAAAGACATAGAATTTAGCATTTAATTATTTGTCAGTTAATCAAACAAAACCTAAAGAAAAGTACCTATCGTGTAGCTAGTTATTGGAAGTATCTACGATTTTAAATTTATAATATTGTAATCCCAATGAACTAACAATAGCACATAACAGATAAATAGCATTCAAGAGTAAAAATGTATTCATCAATTAAGCTCAGTTTATTACAGCTTGTTTGATCTTATGTTCAAATATTTTAGATATATCTTGATCTCTAAGGCAATTATGAAATATAACCACCTGTATACCATATCTGAGTTACCTGGTGTATTTATCTCCAAAGAGGGATAACCCTTCTCATCTGTCGGATTAAAGTATCCATGAACGGTCCCCTATGTCACTTCGGTATCATGTCACTTAACCCTAGGATTGGCCTAGCGTATAAACTCAACTTTATTAGGGTACTCTAAAAATAGTAGTGATATGTTTTGTTATTTCTTCATAATATGGCAGACCTGTTACTGTTTGTTAAACTAAATCGATTATGATTCAGACATTAGTTAGGAGTTATCTATAACCCTAGTTTAATTTAAAAGGACACGACAGTTCAACATTCATAATGATTATTCTAGCTCTACGATCTCCTGGGAAAATGAACAGTATCTCAAATTGCAAAACATGTATGATATCTAAATTCAGTATCAAATAATTATCCAGATAAAACAATTCAGAAAGCATATAACAACTCATCTAGGGAACCCAATTTCATAAAGTAGTCACCACTTTATGTAGTTCAACGGCGCTGCAGCTCCTATATGTCTTTGATTGCTTGATCCTACTCTGCTCGGTAGAGCCTTCGAAAAACACTTATTAAACCTAGTAGCAATTGCTTTACCTTATATCCCGGGCTTAAGCAACTTACCCTAATTTGACTAAGAACACGCACCCTATCTCTCTCTTAGGATCTTCTAACGAAATCTCAGTATTCAATGACACCGAAAATTGAATAGTAATCTAATCGAATTCTCGAATATTGAGATAAACAATCAGAGATAAGAGAAAATGATATACTCAAATTGCTAAATGACTTGTATTGAGTGCTGAGGGATGAATTCAATACTCTAGACCCCAGGGTATTTATAGGGGATAAAAGGAGTGATTTTTCCTTGAAGAACTGATGTGGGACACCAATCTGCTGGTCGGGACGATCGTCCCTAGGCTTGGGACGCCTGTCTTGAGCTTTGACTAGGTCAAGGTGGGCGTCTTGACCTCTAGGACGGCCACCCCGAGCCTTAACTTGGTCAGGATGGGCGTTTCAATCTCCGGGACGATCACCTTGAGCTTAGCTATTTCAAAAATTGTACTTTTGCCCCAATATTTGCTATTTTATGCAATCTAATCCTGAAACTTCAAAAATTACAAATTACACAATTTTATGTCAATTCAATTCAATTACGATCAAATAAGTTCCAATATTGTCCTAATTTGTGCCTAAAAGCATGCTAAAAATGTGATATGATTTGTGCATATCACATAACCCCACACTTAGCTTTTTGCTTGTCCTCAAGCAAACCTAAATGAGATCATGGAATAAATAAATCATAGGTGCAATCACAAATAGTTTTCAGCAATATTTTAGAAAATTTCGCATTGATTCAGATGTTTCAAAAAACATGTGTAGCTAGATTAAGCTGCTATGTAAAGGTCTAAAAAATTCAGTGAAAAGGGTGTCATGACCGTATAGGCTGGAAGACAATTCAAAAGATTTACTGAGTTCTAGTTCTACCTTAGTCACAAGATTTTCTTGATGTGTAGTGTGTGAAGTAGTTTTGATTAGATCATTAACTCAAAATAAGCTTCTCAAGTAGTCATTGAATAATACTTCGACCAGTTATTGTGAACAAAAACAACATAATAAACAACTTTCTAGGTTCTGAGTTTTTGGTGCCAACACTTTACTTTTAAGATTTTCAAAGAAAAATACATTAAGTGTATGTTTTAATTGACTTTCGGGATATTTTTATGTTTGCTTTCACATATCAACTTTAACTACCCAAGTATTGAGCCCCACTCCGATGACTCCCAGATCTACACAACCTTAGGGCACCAGACATTAACTTTCCTTCAAAAGGGGTGCTCAAGTAGCAAAGGATACTTGCAAACTACCCTTATGACATTTAAATTGTGGCACCTCAACTCAGAATTCTATCAAGTCATTCATAATGCTATCACATTCTCTAACGGTCTGGTATTAAATAGTTTAATTCAAAAAGGTACTCGGTTAATTTATCTAACCAGAACTAGATTGTGCTCAAAAATAAGGAATTTCCTATTTCTAAATGATGAAATCAGTAAAATAGAAGAAATGTTCCTAATGGTACAACACTCTACTGAATATTATATCACATAAAAGCAATTTTTAATCAGTTAACATAGTTTTTGAAATCTGAAAAAGTGAAAAAGTGAAAAATTTTGATTTTTTTAGAAAGAGTGCAATCTCAATGTAAAACATAGTAAAACATGGCAAATATTTGAAAAATTGAGTGCACTGTGCACTACTACCCCATACTTAAGATAAACACTGTGCTCAGTATTCTTGCATGTCATTCAACCCCACACTTATTTGAAAAATAGAAATAAAAACAAAAAGCGGGAAATACAAAACACAAAATAGAACCAACACTGTTATATCATATAAATTAAAGTTTGAATACAAAGAGATATATGTCATACAGTCCAAACTTGCCACATAAAACAAATAAGAAAATAAAACGATGAAAAAGAAAAGCAAAGAGAAAGAAGATAGGTCTAAGAACCAGGATCATCCTCTAGTGGAGGAACACCGTACAGATCTGTCTCATAGTCATCGGTTGAGATGTTGTTCGAATAGAACTGATACAGCTCTTCAAGTCGTTTGCTATCTCGTCCCGTGGTGTTCTCCATGGCTGTCAAACGACTATGAATCTCTGACATGTCTTGGCGATAAGTGATACGCGAAAATCGTATCACATTTTTAGCATGTTTTTATATATGTTTTAATGTGAAATTGAGAGTAAATTGACATTAATTTTTTATTATTTACTTGATTTCACGGTTTTTATGATTTTGGAAGTGTCAGGTGAAAAGTAGACGAAAATAGCAAATTCTGGGGCAAAAACGCAATTTTTGGAAATATTGACCCGGTCAAAGGTCCGGGACGGGCGTCCCGAACCCGGAACGGGCGTCCCGACCCAGTCAAACCGCCAGGACGGGCGTCCTGACCCGGGACGGGCGTCCCGAACCTGGTCAACGAACCAGGACGGGCGTCCCGAACCGGCGGGACGGGCGCCGAACCGCCAGAAGCTGTCCCACATCGAATTTTTCAGAGATTTTCACTCCTGGAAGCTGCTATAAATACCCTAGGCCTCCAGCAGTTGAATTCATCCCTCTCCACTCGATCTGAGTCATTTAGTGGTGTCTAGTGTACAATTCTCTCGTACACAACTCACTCAGAGACTCAGATCTCAGTTTTCTTTCTTGTTAGTGTTTTGCTCTAGTTTTTGAGAATTAGTCTCAGATCCTAGGTTTCTATAGATAGGTTCGTTTCTGGTATTCATAGAATACCCGGGATTTCGTTAGGAGATCCTAAGAGGGCTCTAGGCGTTCGAAGAGTCAGTCCACAGGGCTGGGCTTAAGCCGAGAGTCGAAGGTAAAGCCCAGTTACTAGGCTGAGGAAGCGTCCTCCGAAGGCTCTGTCAAATAGAGTCGGGTCGGCAGTACGACATACAAAGGAGCACAGTCCCACGGCAGTGACTACGTAAAGGGTGATTTCTTTATGGCATTGGTCCCCCCGGTCCCTCTCTTTATATGTTGTTACTGTGTCTGTCCAAATACTTATTTTGAATATCAGACTATGATTGTTATGGATATATGTTTTGAAGTTGTTATGTTTTTCCGGAAATAGCCACCTGCTAAATATTCATTATGTCTGCATGTCTAATAGTTTCTTTTAAACTAAAGTTGAGGTTATAGACAATTCCTAACCACGGTCTATTCATAACCTGTTTAGTTTAACAGCCATCAATTAGTATTGGTGTCTGCCATGCTAGATAAAATAACATGCTGATCACCTTGTATGTTAGAGTAGTCTAGGAAGGCGTGAGTAGAGCGTTATGCCAGCGATTACGAGCCTTCAGAGTGATCCCCGAAAGTGACATAGGGCTTTCATATCTGTCTCTGTTCGTACCGTGAGTAGGGCCGTTTACCCTTGATGAGTGGGGGGCGGTAACATAGAAACTCAGATGTGGTAAACCTTTAGACACAGAACATAATTGCATTCCAGGCTAAGATATATCTAAAACACTCGAATGTAGGTCAATCAACATATAGGAACAGTATAACATAGAATCAAATTTATCTTTAAAGCACTTCTAGGATTAATTAGACTTGAACCTAGTGGAGAATGGATCACCCTCTCATCAAAGAATTTGATGAAGATTGCATAACTGGATCATAAGATAAGAGTTAGGATAAGAGGCTAGTTACTACTAAGCCGTTGCCACTTCCCTGGGAGTACGATAATTAAAATCGTAGATACTTTCCAATAGACTAGCTACACGATAGGTACTCTGCCTTAGATTCTGGCTGATTAAGTGACACCATAAGACTAAACGTGACAATTAGTTAATCACAGTCCTTAATTAATCATAATCATCATAGGGTAAAATAACACCTATTTAGTAAGTCAACCGGAATCCACACATCAGATTTTTGGCGCCGTTGCCGGGGAAATATCATAATGAATTTAGGACTCCTGATCAAAATTCTAGACACCGATCAAAATTCTAGATACTTATGATAGGTAACGGTAGTAACCTAGACTTTAGACCCAACACTTATGTTATACCAGTTAGACAATCAATTTCCGAAATATAGGATTATCATAACTAATTAATTTTAGATGTTATCTGGAATTAAGACACTTAGGATAATCAAATTTTAGAAAATTATTCTAAAACCATATTAAGGAAATTTACCTGCTTTCTAAATTAAACATAAAAAGAAAAAAAATGTTAAAAATTTAAAATCCCAAAAAGAATGTATCTTTCTTGCTCAACGGTGAGTTGTTCCTTTTCCCTATCTCTTGTTTTTCGTTATTTTCTTAGTTGCTTTTTTTTTCGTGTTTTTTTTTTTTTTTTTCCTTTATTTAATTTCGAAAAAAAAATAAAATAAAAATGGAAATGAGAATAGAATATTTTTCTGAGTTGTCAATTTTTGGCTAAGGCTTTAATCTGGAAGAAATATCATTGTGGAATTTTCTTAGGTCATGCTTAGTCTATTAGACAGAATCGTGAAATAAAATTTTCTTTAATAGACAGACCTCTGAGTATTCTAATGAGAAAGGATGTTCCTTTTGTTTGATGATTGCATGAGAACTTTTAAACCAAAAGGAATTACTGCGCCCATTATGACATCACCTGATTAAAAACTGCTTTTTGAATGAATATGTGATGTAATGATGTAGTACGAATTGTTTTGGGACAAAAACATGATAAGAAAGTTCATGCATGATAAATTCCAATCTTATCTAGTCTTGTCTAGAAACAATAGGTGACACTGATCACTCCAAGATATCTGTGTTCAATAAAACTAATATTGAACCATCCTTGATTAAGTTAAGTTTTATTGTTACTTGAACTTGATATAGAATAAAGGGATAAGAAAAAGGGTTAAGAATCTAGAAAGCAAACCTTTGGTCTGGATTAGGAAACCCTGAGTTAGAGGTTATTGACGAGACAGTAGTATCTGACAAATTTCTGAATGAGGATCTATTTTCATTGTTTGCTATGATTAATGATTCTCCTCCGTGGTTTACTGATATTACTAATTATCTAGCTGCTAATTATTCCCAAGTGATATGACTTATTAGCAAAAGAAGAAATTCTTTGCTGATTGGAAATATTACTACTGGGTAGATTTTCTTCTATTCCAAATTTTTACAGATCAGTTGATCAGAAGATGTATCTCGGAAGGCGAAGGCCACATGATTCTGAAGCATTGCAGGAATCTATGGGAGACCAATTAACTGCTACCACACTGTCCGGAAAGTGTTGGAAGTAGAATCTTGTTGACCCACCATATTCAAAGATTTTGTATCTCTGATACAGCCCTGCGATGCTTGGTAACACCCCTTCCAGAGATCGCCTACCCCAGCAAGGTATACAGAGTATTGCAACCTTTGATATCTGGGGTATCAAATCCTTTTCTTTCTTCCTTTGAAAATAATAACATCATAGTAGTTGTGGAACACTTTTCAAAAATGGCCTGAACCACAGGCATTACCTACTAATGATGTTCAAGACATGTGCAGATTCTATGAGAAGTTGTTTTCAGATTCAGAATGCCAACGTCTTAGGAAGAAAGGCTCAGTCTATGTATCTAATCTGTGAAGTCTACTAAGTACCACACTCTAGCAGGGATTGCTATGGGAATGAAATACGAACCATTCCAAAAGAGGTAGGAGTAGGTTACTGCAGAATGCTGCTCCAATGGGAAACGCATACAATCCCAACTAGAGGAATTGTACGGGATTTAGCTGAGGAGTAATTCGGAAGCTGGAAACTTTCAGAAGACACCACCACAAAACCCACACTCGCAGAATCAATAGATGAGATACTGGCAACAATTAAAGCCAGATCAGTGCAAGCAAGTGATCTACCAAGAGGTAACGAACGGTCGGCAGATACAGAGGAATTTGGCATTGTGTCGGGAGCATAGCAATGGAGGAGCTTGCATTCCCTGCATACCAATCAGCTGTGAGAAACTTCCTCGAGGAAGTCTCAAATACTTGGGCCCAGATCTACACAACTGGAGCCCCCTACCACCACAGCTTCGCCAAAACTTCAGGTATCTTTTCTTCCATTCGAGACTTGCATGCAATACCTTTACTAACATTGGCAGGTAGGCACACCAATCCAAAGAAGTCTCATTCCTAGACACGTTCCTTCTGGACACGTTGCTACGATTACGAGAAACTTTGTAGATGATTCGAGGAAACAGTCCTTGGGGCGTGAGTCATTCATCAAATGGATATGCCACTACCTAGAGCTCGACAATGAAGGATCGGAGCTGGCGTCATCCGTTCCAATATCTAGAGCTTGCAGAGTCAAGAACACCTCAGCAATAGCACATGGCTAAGGTGAAGAGCCAATTGACAGATCAGAGAAGACCCTTCTGTTCGCGACATGAAGGGAGTTTTTCTAATCCTCATATTCCTTTATTTATTTATTTTGTGTCTGTTTTGTTATTTCTATTATCATTGTTGTTTTGTTGCGTTATTTTCTCTCTTACCCTTAGTTAGTCAAATAAGTGTGGGGTAAGAGTTCTTTATTTTGTTTTCATTTCTTCTTGTTTTCAAATAAGTGTGGGGTAATTAGCTATGCATGAACACTGAGGACAGTGCCAAACTTAAGTGTGGGGTAGCAGTGCACGGTGCACTGTAGGCAGTTTGAAGCAGTTTGAAAAAAATTTTCGCATGCTTTTGCTTGTTTTCCCCGTATTTTCACACCTTTCCAAAATTTTTTTCAAAATCTTTCCGTCTTTCAGACTTATAAATGCAGTATGCTTGGTTAAACAAATTGCTTATGTCTATGATATGTAGGTAGTATGTTATGGTTAGTAGGAGATAGTTAATAGCTATCTTGGACTGATTGACTAGGAATAGGGAATTCCTGATAACTGAGCACAACCCTGTCTGGATTAGAGACCTCAACCAATTGCCTATTCGAGACTTAACTAGATAAAACTAGACCAGTTGTGGATATATTGGCAGTTAGAACGACTAGATGAGACTCTGAGCTAAAAGTGAAAAGAACTTAAGGAAATTAATTATAATAAGGGTAGTTTGCCAGCGGCCTTCGCTACTCGAGCACCACTCCTTCGGGGAATTTAAAGCCTGATGCCCTAAGGCCGTGTAGGTCTGGGAGTCATCGGAGTGGGACTCGTTACATGGGTAGTTGAAGTTGACGTGTTCTAAGCAGACTCGAAATACCCTGAATCTATAAAGAAAATAACTAAGTGCTAAAACGTTAAAAATCTTATCACCAAAGCTCAGAACTCAGAAAGTTATCTGTTGTCAGCATGTCTAGCGATAGGTCGAAGGGTTATCTGGTAGCAGTTAAGATAGGAGCCATTGTGTTGACTATCTGGTCTGGACTAGTACACACACTACACATCAGGAAGACCCTATAACTAAGAGAAAGGTTCAACCTAGTTGTTGATTTGTTTTCTGCCTGATCATAACAAACTACTAAAAACATCTGAGACCTTGTCATAGCAACCTAACCAATCAGACTTGTATTAAGAATTGTCTGAAAAATTTTTGGAATAAAAACATGACTAGGAATTTAAGTGACTGCACTACGATTTAGAATCACTAACTCCATGTAGACTTTGCTTGAGGACAAGCAAAAAGCTAAGTGTGGGGTTATCTGATACGCGAAAATCGTATCACATTTTTAGCATGTTTTTATATATGTTTTAATGTGAAATTGAGAGTAAATTGACATTAATTGTTTATTATTTACTTGATTTCACGGTTTTTATGATTTTGGAAGTGTCAGGTGAAAAGTAGACGAAAATAGCAAATTCTGGGGCAAAAACGCAATTTTTGGAAATATTGACCCGGTCAAAGGTCCGGGACGGGCGTCCCGAACCCGGAACGGGCGTCCCGACCCAGTCAAACCGCCAGGACGGGCGTCCCGAACCTGGTCAACGAACCAGGACGGGCGTCCCGAACCGGGACGGGCGTCCCGAACCGCCAGAAGCTGTCCCACATCGAATTTTTCAGAGATTTTCACTCCTGGAAGCTGCTATAAATACCCTAGGCCTCCAGCAGTTGAATTCATCCCTCTCCACTCGATCTGAGTCATTTAGTGGTGTCTAGTGTACAATTCTCTCGTACACAACTCACTCAGAGACTCAGATCTCAGTTTTCTTTCTTGTTAGTGTTTTGCTCTAGTTTTTGAGAATTAGTCTCAGATCCTAGGTTTCTATAGATAGGTTCGTTTCTGGTATTCATAGAATACCCGGGATTTCGTTAGGAGATCCTAAGAGGGCTCTAGGCGTTCGAAGAGTCAGTCCACAGGGCTGGGCTTAAGCCGAGAGTCGAAGGTAAAGCCCAGTTACTAGGCTGAGGAAGCGTCCTCCGAAGGCTCTGTCAAATAGAGTCGGGTCGGCAGTACGACATACAAAGGAGCACAGTCCCACGGCAGTGACTACGTAAAGGGTGATTTCTTTATGGCATTGGTCCCCCCGGTCCCTCTCTTTATATGTTGTTACTGTGTCTGTCCAAATACTTATTTTGAATATCAGACTATGATTGTTATGGATATATGTTTTATGTGTTGAAGTTGTTATGTTTTTCCGGAAATAGCCACCTGCTAAATATTCATTATGTCTGCATGTCTAATAGTTTCTTTTAAACTAAAGTTGAGGTTATAGACAATTCCTAACCACGGTCTATTCATAACCTGTTTAGTTTAACAGCCATCAATTAGTATTGGTGTCTGCCATGCTAGATAAAATAACATGCTGATCACCTTGTATGTTAGAGTAGTCTAGGAAGGCTGAGTAGAGCGTTATGCCAGCGATTACGAGCCTTCAGAGTGATCCCCGAAAGTGACATAGGGCTTTCATATCTGTCTCTGTTCGTACCGTGAGTAGGGCCGTTTACCCTTGATGAGTGAGGGGGCGGTAACATAGAAACTCAGATGTGGTAAACCTTTAGACACAGAACATAATTGCATTCCAGGCTAAGATATATCTAAAACACTCGAATGTAGGTCAATCAACATATAGGAACAGTATAACATAGAATCAAAATTTATCTTTAAAGCACTTCTAGGATTAATTAGACTTGAACCTAGTGGAGAATGGATCACCCTCTCATCAAAGAATTTGATGAAGATTGCATAACTGGATCATAAGATAAGAGTTAGGATAAGAGGCTAGTTACTACTAAGCCGTTGCCACTTCCCTGGGAGTACGATAATTAAAATCGTAGATACTTTCCAATAGACTAGCTACACGATAGGTACTCTGCCTTAGATTCTGGCTGATTAAGTGACACCATAAGACTAAACGTGACAATTAGTTAATCACAGTCCTTAATTAATCATAATCATCATAGGGTAAAATAACACCTATTTAGTAAGTCAACCGGAATCCACACATCAATAAGCTGCCCTCGACTCTGTAAGCTCATGTACCATATAGCACTGAAAAGCAGTACGTGGGATAAACATCAGAGCAGCTGATGGTGGTGGCATGGTGGATGCAGGCGCTGACGACTCGCTTGGGTGCTCCGTATGGAGGGTGTATCTACCCTTTGCATCTCGTATTATCATCCCCATGTTCTAAAGAATAGCATGGTTAGTAGGAATGGTGAATGGAACTATCTTTGCCAACTCTGAGCCCTCGATATCCAACTCCAGGTAGTGGGCTATCTGTGTAATAAATGGCCCGAGCCCCATACACTACTTCTGCGAATCAGTTGCAAAGCCTCTCGCAATGTGAGCAATAATCTCACCCATATCCATAGTGATGCCTCTGTGCATATGGGCTAAGAGAAATGTCTCCAGCTGCATGACATTCCCGGGAGTGGTGCATCGACCTGCCAAAGTCTGGGATGCTATAGCATGTAGGTAGCGGAGGGCAGGAAGAATACCTGAGGCCTTGGTGAGGCTGTGATGATAGGGGGCTCCAGTAGTGCAGATCTAGGCTCAAGCAATTGAGACTTCTTCGGAGAAGTCTCTCATAGCCGACAAGTAGATGGGTCTCAAGCTCCTCCCACTGCCAGACGCCTAGTGTGACGCCAAACTCAGCAATGCTCATCGACCAGTCAATGCCACCCAATCGAAAAGTCACCTGATCACACTGGTATGTAAAGGAAGCATAAAACTCACATACCAGCTCAATATAAGTGGGCTCCGTGATGATGAAGACTAGGCTGTATGGAGGTAAGTCGAGTATGTGCTAAATCTCTTGCTCGACTTTGAGTGTCTGGACCGCAGTCTTGTCAAGTGTGCAACCAGCCATAATGCACCACCCGATCAATCCCTAGCTCCTCTCCTAGTAGGCTCGTATAGCAGGAAACATGACAAATGGATGATCGTGGAGGTAACTTTCATCGTCGAAGTAGAACAAACGCGTTTGGGAGCCATTTCTGCGAAAAAATTGAACTTTAAGAAAATTCAAAATTTTGGTGGAAAAATTTGAAATAGGCGGGAAAATTTGAAATTTTGAATTTTGGAGGTAAATTCGTATTTGGAGGGAAATTCGAATTTAGAGGAAAATTTGAAAATTTAAATTTTTGAAGGGAAAATTTGAAATTTTGAAAATTCAAATTTTTGAATTTTTGGCAGGAAATTTTTAAATTTTTGGCAGGAAATTTTTAGAGATAGAATTTTTGAGGGGTAGTATGAATTTTTGTCGTGAAAAATATGAGGGGATGCTCCTCTATTTATAGAAGAAAAACTCCCTCAAGATGCTCGCCCCAGGCTGGACGGCCGTCCAGCTCACCCGTGTGGCCGTTCCAACTGCCTTAGTTTGCGTGTCTTTAGCTCATTTTCGATTTTCATTGTTTTTCGAGCTTTTTCTGATTTCGTAATGTCCTACAAACTTATTTACACAAATATCAACTGCCAAACATCAAATTAATCATTATCAAATTATCAAATTTTGAACAATTAAACACTGAATTTGTTTTTGAATTTTTTTTGAAAAATTCTCTTTCTTTTTTCGTTCAAAAATTTTAGACATTTATACTATTCCATCAATTCCAAAAATTATTTTCCAACTTCATAAGTCAAAAATATGTTTGATTGAAAAATAAATTCAAAAAATATATCATAGATACATAAATTTTTCAATCAAAAACAAAATCATTTTTTAATAAAACTTTGAAAATCAATAAAACCCATTTATTGTGTGAATAAAAGAATAAAGGAATGGGAAAATTATTAACTCAAATAATATATCTAAAAAGACTATTTATTTGCATATGAAAAAAATTCTTCCCTTTTCTTCACCGCTCATTTTTTTATGCTCTCTATTCTGCTTGCATCCTGCTCATTTCTTCTCGCATCTCCTCACCTCTCTCAGCAAAAGCACAATTTTATCTTCTTGAAGATGAACCAAAGCTCTGAGCTGATCTACTCCAACATTAGTGTTCAGTATTGCCTAATCCGTATGATAGAATAGATCTTATTGGTCAGGTTGTCCATCTGCACAAACAAGACTGAGTGAAAACCTTTAGTGCTACCCCCAGACGAAGGTGTGCAATCGGTAGGTAGTGGTGTATATTCTGAAGACGTGGAGAAGTAGGGGTGTGATCAACAAAAGTTGGTACACGTTCAGGAGCTCTTGGGGTTGGAGTTGGAAATGGCATTTCTGGAACATGAGTTGGAATTGGAGATTTTGGTGGTTCATTTCTTGAAGGAAAGGTTTCTTCGGTTGGATCTTCTTCTGAACTAGGTTCACAAGGTTTCTATGTGAAGCATCACAATTTTGCTAACAGTGGTATTTTGTTGCCTTGGAATAATCAGAAGAGTTTGAGCAATGATGTGCCAGAGGGGTATGGGCAAGATTATCACGATGCAAATTTTTTGCATAAGTATCGATTTGAGCTGTTGGTGGGAGAGGATTGGTCGGATACCCTGATGAGGCTTGCGGGTTTGGAATTTTACTCAAGATTGGACATCCAGAAACTAAGTGGGTGGAACTAGGGGATCGGGAGAGGGGGGGGGGTTTATATATGAAATTTTCATAAGTGTTTTATCTGAATGCTAATGTTTAGTTTGCTTGTTTTGTTCACTTGTAGGAAAGAACTTAGTGATGGAAATGGTTCAGAATAACCTAGACAAACGAAAGAAGAAACCCACTAGTAAACTTAAAATACTTTCGGTTATGCTTGACAAAGGGAGCTTTAGCTTCGTTACCGGAACTCATAGGTATTATTGTCCAGGGATGTTCCAGGAAGCTGAACGGAAGGAAGGGGGGTTGCAGATAAGGCCAGGAAGGGGGATGGGGCAGCTGTAGGAGACAGAAAAAAGAAGTATTACCCCTAGTAGTAAAAAAGAAAGTGGTGAAGGGGAAGGGGAAGGAGGTGGCGGTGGTGGAGGTTCCGGCTGACGTATCTCCACTGAAGAAGTGGGTAAGGTTGGAGGGTGGTGCGTCTAGGGAGGGAGAGAGGGGTAAGTATGTTCTGGCTTGAGACATACCTTCAAATGTCACGGTGGGAGGTCCGGGAGTTTCCATGACCTTTTTTCAACATTGCTTTCCACCGGGGCTGAAGAAGTCGATGGAGAAGGTGTCGATGGAAGTGCTCATCGAGAACGTGTATCAACAAAAATTTGAGGTAAGTGTATTGGCCGAATGTAAATTGATTATATGATGTATGTAAGTGTTACCTTGATGTTGGAGATGGACTTAAATGTTTTGTGTGACTTGTGCAGGGGTTGCTTTCAGAGATGGAGCTCCTTGAACGGTTTTGGCTCACTCATTATAATTATGAGTGTCTGGAAGCAGAAAAAGAATCTACTCTGAAAGAACAGAAGGAGGCTATGGCTGCTAAGGATGCAGCCGGAATGAGGGTTTGAGAACTTGAAGAAAGGTTGCGGAGGCAAGGGGAGGAGTTGGAGGAGGTGCGGCAGGATGTGTTACGGGAGAAACTGAGGGTGGGTGAACTGGAACTGGCAAGGAGGAAGTGGGAAGAGAAGCTGTACGGTTGTGGGACCGTTATGAAACCCCTGAGGGTCTCATTAATGATGGGACGGAGAAAGTAGTTATAACATCATTTTTTAAAGATCAATAGTGTTATAAATTGTTTTCCCGAGTGGTGGCTCCCGTTGCTGGTGATACATTAGCTGTGTTGAGGGATCACATTCAGTAGACAGATGTTACATTGTGTGCGTGTGTCACAAATTGTATTGATTAGAAAATCAACGCAATCTTAACAAGTGCAAGTATACACCGGTCAACAAGTAATATATGTACCTAAGTACAAGATTATCGATCCCACATGGACTAAGTATGCCAATTACGAATGCAAATATGATTGTACAAATGGTATCAACCAAACACAATAAAGATGATGAGGGACTTCATGGCAAGGAAAGAAACAACTATACAGGGATTATCCTCTACTGTGCGAAACTTGGAAAGCCAAATGGGGTAGTTAGCTCAAGAGATGAGGAGCAGACCATAAGGATCACTTCCAAGCGATACAGAGAATCCAAGAAGAGAAGGAAAGGAACATTGCAAGGCGGTCACATTACGGATTGACAGAATACTGGACGGACAAAAAATGAAGTCTGGAGTAGCGGAGAAGTCCAGCAAGCCCAGCAAGGAGGCAGAAATTCCAATAGCTAAACCAGAACCAGTGGAGCCAAATGCTGCAGCATCGAAAATGCGGTAGCAGAGCACCATTCCAAAACAGCCGAATGCTGTAGCATCGCAAATGCCGTAGCAAAGCACCATTCCAGAACCGATCGATGCTGCAGCATTGCCTATGTCGCAGCAAAGTAATATTCCAGAGAGCAAACCAGTACAGCAACGAATGCCTTTTCCACAGAGGTTTGCCAAAAAGAAACATGATGAGTAGTTCAAGAAGTTCTTGGACATTTTGAAACAACTGCACATTAACATTCCATTGGTAGAAGTAATAGAACAAATGCCCAACTATGCCAAGTTCATGAAGGATATCCTTACAAAGAAAAGAAAGTTGGGAGAATATGAAATTGTTTCATTAACCAAAGAATGCAGTTTCTTTTTGCAGGACAATTTGCCCCCTAAAATGAAAGATCCAGGGAGCTTTAATATTCCTTGTTCTATTGGAGACTCATATTGTGGTATGGCTTTATGTGATCTTGGTGCTAGCATCAACTTGATGCCTATGTCAATTTTTAAACAGTTGGGCATAGGTAAGGTAAGACCTACGACGGTAACACTACAATTAGCAGATAGGTCTATAGCACACCCAGATGGAAAAATTGAGGATGTCCTGGTAAGAGTCGACAAATTTATTTTTCCTGCTGACTTTATTGTTCTTGATTATGAGGCAGACATGGAAGTTTCCATTATTTTATGGAGACCTTTCCTTGCTACGGGAATGACTCTTATTGATGTTCAGAAAGGGGAACTCACCATGAGATTCCAAGATGATAAAGTCACATTCAACGTATTCAAAGCTATGAAAGTTTATGACGAAGGTGAGGAGTGTTTTCAAATCACCACCAGTGATTCTTGGGCAGAAGAAGATGAAGAGCAAGAGGAGGATGTCGTGGATGCATTGACAATGATATTGATGGAGGAAAGTCTACATGATAATGGTAATATGGAGACCGAAGCACATTCAGCTTGGTTGGAGGCAAACCCCCACGGGTTCAGATTTAGAGCTCAATATGAATCCTTGGAGTTGTCTTCTTGAGATTTCAAGAAACAAAACCTTCCGTGGAAGAACCACCACAGCTGGAATTGAAGCCATTACCGTAGCATTTGAAGTATGGTTTTCTAGGGGCAGACTCAACGCTGCCAGTAATCATTTCAACATTCCTTGATGATGAACAAGAGGAAAAATTTCTTGGAGTTCTACGACAGCATAAGAGAGCTATGGGCTGGACCATAGCTGACATCAAAGGTATAAGCACAACCTTATGCATGCACAAAATCATTTTGGAAGAAGGTTCCAAAAATTCAATAGAAGGGCAAAGAAGATTAAATCCAATTATGAAGGAAGTGGTAAAGGAACAAATCATCAAGTGGTTAGATTTTGGCATAATCTACCCTATCTCTAACAATTCTTGGGTAAGTCCTGTACAATGTGTGCCCAAGAAAGGAGGAATTACAGTGGTAAAGAACGAAGATAACGAGTTGATTCCTACCAGAACCGTCACGGGATGGCGCATATGCATTGATTATAGGAGACTTAACAAAGCCACGAGGAAAGACCACTTCCCATTGTCTTTCATTGACCAAATGTTGGACTTGTTAGCTGGACATGAGTATTACTGTTTTCTGGATGGTTATTCTGGTTACAACCAGATTGCTGTATTACCGGGGGACCAGGACAAAATAACCTTCACTTGTCCCTATGGTACGTTTGCATTCAGAAGGATGCCATTCGGACTTTGCAATGCTCCAGCAACATTCCAAGGTTGCATGATGGCCATTTTCACGGATATGGTAGAGTAGTACTTAGAAGTTTTTATGGACAACTTCTCCATATTTGGGGATTCTTTTGATAATAGTTTAGAAAATTTAGCTAATGTACTTAAACGTTGTGAGGAAACTAATTTAGTCCTCAACTGGGAAAAGTGTCACTTTATGGTTAGGGAAGGAATTGTGTTAGGTCACAGGATCTCGAAAAAAGGTCTTGAAGTAGACCGAGCAAAGATAGAAGTGATTGAAAAACTACCAACCCCAACAACTGTGAAACACATTCGAAGCTTTTTAGGACATGCGGGCTTCTACCAGAGATTCATCAAAGACTTTCCAAAGGTATCTAAGCCCTTATGTAAGTTGTTAGAAAAAGATAATATGTTTTCTTTTGATGCAGCCTGTGCCGCAGCCTTTGAGGATCTTAAGCAGAAACTAATTTCAGCACCAATTATCATAGCACCAGATTGGAGTCTACCATTTGAATTAATGTGTGATGCAAGTGACTATGAAGTAGGTGCAATTTTAGGGCAGTGGCGTAACAAAATTTTTCATTCCATCTATTATGCTAGCAAGACACTCACTGAAGCACAAATCTATTATACTGTAACTGAAAAAGAGTTGCTTGATGTTGTGTTTGCCTTTGACAAGTTCATGTCCTACTTGGTGGGGACTAAAGTGATAGTCTCACCGATCATTCCGCCATCAAGTACCTAATCTCGAAGAAAGACTCAAAACCAAGGCTTATTAGATGGATTCTACTCCTACAGGAATTCGATGTGGAAGTCAAGGACAGAAAGGAGTGGAAAATCAAGTAGCCGACCATTTATCCCTGCTAGAGCAACATGAGGAATGTCAAATTCCCATAAATGAGCATTGTCCAGATGAACAACTGCTGAAAATTCAAGATGCACAAGTACCATGGTATGCTGATTTTGCAAACTATTTAGCCAGTGGAGTGTTACCACCAGACCTCTCATACCAAGAAAGGAAGAAGTTCTTCCATGATGTAAAAAGTTACTTTTGGGAGGAACCATTCTTGTTCAAATAATGTGCAGATCAAATGATTCGAAGGTGTGTGAATGATAACGAAATTGAGGATATTATTTTTCACTATCACAATTCTCCTTGTGGAGGACATTTTGGAGGGTCTTGAACTGCAGCTAAGGTATTACAATCTGGTTTCTTTTGGTCCTCATTATTTAAAGATTGTTATCAATTTGTGATAAAATGTGACTGTTGCCAAAGGGTCAGAAATCTCTCCCGTCGAAAGGAAATGCCACTTACTAATATACTAGAAGTTGAACTCTTTGATGTATGGGGTATTGATTTCATGGGACCTTTCCCACCTTCTTTTGGAAATTCATACATACTAATGGCAGTGGATTATGTGTCTAAGTGGGTGGAAGCTGTAGCATTCCCCACTAATGACTCCAAGGTTGTGATAAATTTCCTTAGAAAAAATATTTTCTCACGCTTTGGAACACCTAGAGCATCATCATTGATGAAGGTTCTCATTTTATCAACAGATGGCTAGGAGTTATGCTAGCCAAATACCATGTTCATCACCGAGTTGCCTTGCCACACCATCCTCAAATAAATGGGCAAGTTGAATTGTCCAATCAAATCATAAAAGGTATCCTTGAGAAGGTGGTTAACCCAAACAGAAAAGATTGGTCAAGACGGTTAGATGATGCTCTATGGGCTTACCGGACAACTTTCAAGACTTCAATAGGTATGTCTCCCTATAGACTCATTTTTGGGAAAGCTTGCCACTTACCAGTTGAGTTAGAGCACAAAGCATACTGGGCGCTGCAGCATCTCAATCTGGATATGAATGCTGCGGGAAACAAGCGAATGCTGCAGCTTTCAGAACTAGATGAGCTGAGATTATTTTCTTATGAAAATGCCAAATTGTACAAGGAAAAGACCAAAAGATGGCATGACAATCACATCCAAAAGAAAAATTTTGAAATTGGGCAGCAAGTATTAATTTTTAATTCAAGGCTGAAGCTATTTCCAGGGAAATTAAGGTCACGATGGACAGGGCCATTCACCATACAGCAGGTATTTCCATATGGGGCAGTCCTAGTCCAAGGTCAGAATGGTGTCCAATTTAAGGTAAATGGGCATCGACTGAAGCATTATAGAGATGGTGATTTTAAACATCAAATTGCACTTCTAACATTGCTTGAAGCAGAAGGCGTCCTGGACTCAACAGATGAGCAAAATTCCAAGTGACACTTGAAGTTTATTTTTAATTTTTTTTTCTATTTTCTGTTATTTCTTTCATTTTTTTTTCAAATTCTTTTCCCGCGTTTTGTTTCATAACTGACTCTCTTCTTCTCTATCAGCTATGTTCTTTCATCTCTATTCTTTTCTCTCAAATTTTGCCACTTCACTTTTTGGAAACCAACATTTACCTAGCAGTGGAGTAATGAATGCAAATCCCAAAAAGCCTGAAGATGGGATTTGAAACACCAACAGTCAGCCAATCAAGCCTCCTGAAGCAATCATATTTATTCACCTCGAACAGACGAAGCAAGGTACACTTCTCTCTGCTCTCACTACTTAGAAACAGAAACGGTAGGTAAAAGGAGTTTTTTGTTTCTTAATAACCTCTATCGAACTATGAAATCGGAAAAACACTTCAACCCACAACTGTTCTTCTTAAAAATACCCGTAGGTAGTTGCTTAAATTCGCCAATTTGAACTGTTCGGCGATGAAATCATCTGCTCTCAGTCACGCCCATTTGCCAAATCTTGGAAAAAGGTATGTTCTCTTACTCACCGAGTCTGATTAAGCATGAATTTCGTTTATTGGGGATTTCCGTGACTTGAATCTTGCATATATTGAGGTATATATATGAATGTGAAAACTAGGGCTTCTGATTTTTCTTCTCGGTTTTGTCTTTGATTGGTGGAAATGATCTATTTTATTGGCACATAATGGCATATTTCACGTTTAGGAGTTAGGGTATTCTACTGTTTTGTGCTTAAACCTCTTGAAAGCACACTATTTTGGGTTTTTAAATGTTGGTAGCACACTGTTTTTCTCACTCTATGCTTATTGTCAAAATTCAAATTTTGTGTTAAAATGATGATTTATCAGTTTATGCCTGCGACCAGTTACTAATTTGAGGTTTAACTGTTGAAAACGCACTATTTTGCTTACTATATGCTTACTGTAAAGTTCAGATTGTGTGTTGGCATGATGCCTTAGTGAACTATGCTTATTGTCAGTTGCTAATGTGGTATATACATGTTAAAGTATACTGTTTTCTTGCTCTATGCTTACTGCCAGAATTCAGATTGTGTTGGTATGCTTATTGACAGATTTCTGATTTTGTGTTGGCATGCTTACTACCAGTTGTTGAATTGGTGTGTATATGTTAAGATCATACTATCTTCTTGATATGTGCTTAATGCCAACCTTTAATTCTGTTGTTAAATGTTAAAATAGCCTACTGTGTTCATAATATATGCTTACTGCCAGTTTCAAATGCTGAGTTTAAAATGTTGTACACAACTGTTATCTATAAATATGCTTACTGCTACTTTCAAGTGGGTGTTTAAATATTGAAACTGGATGGTTTTCTCTATATCTGCTTACTGCCAATTAGGGTCTTATGTGTATTTGTTAAATACATCATGCTTTCTTATATATGACATTAGGTAATCTGCCAATTATCAGTGCACAACATACTGTTCTCTTGTAGCATTCGAAATGCTGCAGCAATATCAATGCTGCAACAATTCTATTGATGACAGGCTGCACTAGGTTGATTTTCTTTACTCTGTTTTTTACAGCATATTGCTTAATGTTTACATGTGAAGAACACACTGACTTATGCATGATTCTATGATACTCTGTGTTCACTTGTTGAATCTGTGTGTGAGCTAATGCATAAATTCTTGCAGACCAATCCTTATCTATTTAAAAATTGCTGTAACACTTAGCTCTAATGTTTGCCAGTGTTTTAGATGCCTAGGGTGAAGCAAGTCGAAAGGAAATGTACTGATGCGGTTTCCGACCGATGTGCTAAATAGGTGTTATTTTACCATATGTTGATTATGAATAATTAAGGACTGTGATTGACTAATTGTCACATTTAGTCTCTATGGTGTCACTTAATCAGCCAGAACCTGAGGCAGAGTACCTATCGTGTACCTAGTCTGTTGGAAAGTATCTACGATTTTATTAATTTAATTATCGTACTCCCAGGGAAGTGGCAACAGCTTAGTAGTAACTAGCCTTTTATCCTAACTCCTATCTTATAATCCAGTTATGCAATCTTCATCAAATACTTTGATGAGAGGGTGATCCATTCTCCACTAGGTTTAAGTTTAATTAATCCTAAAAGTGTTTTAAAGATGAGTTGTTCTGATTATGTTATACTGTTCCTATATGTTGATTGACCTATATTCGAGTGTTTTAGATATATCTTAGCCTGGAATGGCAACTATGTTCTGTGTCTAAAGGGTGTACCCATGAGGGTCTCTACACTACCGCCCCATCGTTAAGGTAAAACGGCCCTACTCACGGCCCGGACTAAAGTCAGCAATGAACGGTACCCTATGTCACTTGGGGTCATGCTGCTCGTCGCAAAAACCGCGGCAAACTCTCTACTCAGCCTACCTAGACTACTCTAACAAACAAGGGTGTTCCGTTGGTTATTTTATCTAGTATGGCACACACCAATACTAATTGATGCCTGTTAAAACTAAACAGGTTATGGAATAGACCGTGGTTAGGCAATTGTCTATAACCCCTAGTTTAGTTTAAAGAGACTTACATTAGACATGCCGACATAATGATATTTAGCAGGTGGCTATTTCCGGAAAAACATAAAACTTCAACAATAACACAACTATCATAAAATCGTAATGATATTCATAATTCATATTTAGAACAAAGCAATAACACATAAAGATGAGGGGACATGGGGACCGATGCCATAAAGAATCACCCTTACGAAGTCTCACTACGGAGCGTACTGCTGTATATGTCGTATTGCTCGCCCTGACTCTGCTCACCAGAACCTTCGGAGGACGCTTCCTCAGCCTAGTAGCTAGACTTACCTTACGTCCTGGGCTTAAGCCTAGCCCTGTGGAGACTCTTCGAAAGCCTAGAGCTCTCTTAGGATCTCCTAACGAAATCCCGGGTATTCTATGAATACCAGAAACGAACCTATCTATAGAAACCTAAGATCTGAGACTATTTCTCAGAAACTAAAACAAACACTAATAAGAAAGAAAATTGAGATCCGAGTCTCTGAGTGAGTTGTGTACTGGAAAATTGTACACTGGAAACCACTTAATGACTCAGATCGAGTGGAGAGGGATGATTTCAACTGCTGGAGGCCCGGGGTATTTATAGCAGCTTCCCGGAGTGAAAATCTCTGAAAAATTCGATGTGGGACAGCTTCTGGAGGCTCGGGACGCCCGTCCTGATTCGTTGACCAGGTTCGGGACGCCCGTCCCGGTTCAGGACGCCCGTCCCGGTTCAGGAAGCCCGTCCCGGTTCAGGACGCCCGTCCTGGCGGTTTGACTGGGTCAGGACGCCCGTCCCGGACCTTTGACCGGGTCAACATTTCCAAAAATTGCGTTTTTGCCCCAGAATTTGCTGTTTTCGTCTACTTTTCACCTGACACTTCCAAAATCATAAAAACCGTGAAATCAAGTAAATAGTAAACAATTAATGTCAATTTACTCTCAATTTCACATTAAAACATATATAAAAACATGCTAAAAATGTGATACGATTTTCGTGTATCAGATAACCCCACACTTAGCTTTTTTCTTGTCCTCAAGCAAAGTCTACATGGAGTTAGTGATTTTAAACCGTAGTGCAGTCACTTAAATTCCTATCATGTTTTTATTCCAAAAATTCTTCAGACAATTCTTAACACAGGTCTGACTGGTTAGGTTGCTATGACAAGGTCTCAAATGTTTCTAGTAGCTTGTTATGATCAGGCAGAAAACAAATCAACAACTAAGTTGGACTTTTTCTTAGTCACAGGGTCTTCCTGATGTGTAGTGTGTGTACTAGTCTAGACCAGATAGTCAACACAATGAACTCTTATCTTAACTGCTACCAGATAATACTTCGACCTATCGCTAGACACACTGACAACAGATAACTTTCTGAGTTCTGAGCTTTGGTGATAAGATTTTTAATGTTTTAGCACTTGGTTATTTTCTTTATAGATTCAGGGTATTTCGAGTCTGCTTAGAACACGTCAACTTCAACTACCCATGTAGCGAGTCCCACTCCGATGATTCCCAGATCTACACGACCTTAGGGCATCAGACTTTAAGTTCCCCGAAGGAGTGGTGCTCGAGTAGCGAAGGCCGCTGGCAAACTACCCTATTGTAATTAACTTCCTTAATGTTCCTTTCACTTTTAGCTCAGAGTCTCATCTAGTCATTCTAACTGCCAATATATCCACAACTGGTCTAATTTTATCTAGTGGAGTCTCGAATGGGCAATTGGTTGAGGTGTCTAATCCAGACAAGGTTGTGCTAAGTTATCAGGAATTCCCTATTCCTAATCAATTAGTCCAAGATAGCTATCGACTATCTCCTACTAACCATAACATACTACCTACATATCATAGACATAAGCAATTGTTTAACCAAGCATACTGCATTTAGAAGTCTGAAAGACGGAAAAATTTTGAAATTTTTTTGGAAGGGTGTGAAAATACGGGGAAAACAAGCAAAAGCATGCGAAAAAAATTTCAAACTGCTTCAAACTGCTACAGTGCACCGTGCACTGCTACCCCACACTTAAGTTTGGCACTGTCCTCAGTGTTCATGCATAGCTAATTACCCCACACTTATTTGAAAACAAGAAATAAAACATAAAAAAAAAACAAGAAAAAACAAAATAATGCAACAATTCTGTATGTCATATAAATCAATTTTGTACAAAGATTCATAGTCATACAGCCCAAACATACACAAAGAACAAGATAAACAAAAGACAAAAGAAAGGAAAGAAGGGGAGAGAGAGACTAAGAACCCGGCGGGTCGCCATCCAGTGGACCGAGGTCTGCTAAGTCAAACTTGAAGTTCTCCGCTACTCTGGCAGTCTGCTGATGTATCTCCTCAATCCTACTGGTGATCATGGCGATCCTGTCATCCATCATTGCCAGCCGTCTGTCGATCCGGTCCATGTCTCGACTGTATCGTGCTGATAGTTCTGCCAATCCGTGCGACATGTGTCGTTCGAAGGTAGTACGTGGCACGAACGGCTCGGATGGAGAGATATGCGGTGGAGCTGCTTCTGATGCCGAGGCCTGTCCTGGCTGCTCTGTGTGGATGGTGTAGCGGCCGCTCGCATCCCGGACAACCATTCCCATGTTCCGTAGGATGGTAACGTCTGTGGGAATAGTGGTTGGGGCGACCAGAGTAAGCTCCGAGCCCTCTATGTCCAACTCCAGGTAGCGGGCTATCCTGGTGATGAATGGCCCGAGCCCCAGACACTGTTTCCGAGTGTCCGTAGCAAAACCCCGCATGATGACTGTGATAAGTCGAGCCATCTCTACTGTGGATCCCATATGCATGTTGGCCAAGAGGAATGTCTCCATTTGGGTGACATTCCCGGGGGCCGTCCGTCGTCCTGACAAAGTGTGTGCGATAATGGCATGTAAGTAGCGAAGAGCGGGATAGATACCTGTGGCTTTCGAGGAGCCGTGCTGGTATGGGGCACCCGTCATACAAATCTGAGCCCAAGCAGCGGGGACGTCTGCAGTCGTGAAGTCTCGCACTGCTATGGTGTATGCGGGCGTATCCAGCTCATCTCTCTGCCAGATACTCATGGCGACGCCGAACTCGGCCATGCTCATCGTCCGATCTATTCCGCCTAAGCGGAATGTGATCTGCTCCTGGTGGCATGCAAAGGATGCATAGAACTCACATACCAGCTCCAGGTATGTGGGCTCTGTGATGATGAATACTCGACTGTAAGGTGGTACGTCGAGTATGCGTCTGACCTCAGCCTCTACTCCCAGTGTCTGTACTGTTGCCCAATCCAATGTTCTGCCCGTCAGTATCGTGCGTCCGATGTATCCGTGACATCTCTCCTGATGTGATGTGCTGGAGGGAAAGAGCATAAAAGGATGTGCCACTGAGGTAACTGCCATAGTGGATGTGGTACGAGCACGTTTGGCAGCCATTTGGGTTGAAAGTGTTTGAGAGATTTTGGGAGTTTTAGGTAGGAAGGAAGGTTTGAATTCGAATTCTGGAGGTGAATTTGAATTCAAAAGGGTGAAATTAGGCTAGGGAAAGATTTCTAAATTCTTGGCGGGAAATTCGAATTTTGGAGGGAAATTCGAATTTGGAAGGAAATTTAAAATTTAAATTTTGGAGGGAAATTTGAAATTTTAAATTTGAAAAGTTTGCCAAAGGTAAAGGGAGAGAGTTATTTGAGAGAGGGGGATTTTTGGAAGTGAATTTTGAGGGAAAAATGAAAAAATTGAGATTTTATAGAAGGGGCTGCCTTCGGGACGCCCGTCCCGGAGGCAGGACTCCCGTCCCGGGTTGCATCGGGACGCGTGCCAATTCCGAAAATATTATTTTTTTTTCTAATTCCTGCAAATCTCAGTATACCAAAAATAATCATAATTTTTAACAAGGCTTCATGTTTATCCAATGAAATTCAGAAGTTGTTAAAAAAAAAACTCTATGCAAAAATTCCTCAGTCTCACTTTTTCGAAAATCATACTACCCTAATTTTATTCCTATTTAAATTCAGCAAGAAAAACAAAAATTTGAGTTTATACAATTTAGTTAATGAAAAATAAACTGCAATTGCAAACTTTTCGTTTTTCATAGAAATAAAATGTCTGAAGAAAATTGTTGAAAATAAAGGACCCTTTAAAAATGTTTTGAAAAATAGAAAAATATGGGTCAATTATTCAAGTTTCAGTTCAAACTTATTATTTGCTGAAAATAAAAGTAAAAGAATCTTCCCTTTTTAACGACTCCTGTCTCTGATCTCCTGTAGTTCTGTTCGAATGTTTCGCATCTCTTGCAGTTCTGCTTGTATGTTGCGCATTTCCTCCTGCTGGTTCCTTTGTTCCTTCAAGATTTCCATCATCTCTCGGAGTAATTGCACATTTTGGCATTCTATTGTGGTTCTGAGTTGGGTTACTTCAGAACTTAAGGTTAGAACAGCCTGATATGATCGTCTTAGTCCGCCCGGTATTGTCTGAGTCATAGCGCTTATCCTGTGAGATATAGCATCTACCCGGGCAGCCAAGGCTGATTGAGAACTATCAGTGCTATCCTCTGATGAAGGTGGTTGGTCGTTAGGTGCGGGGGATGCAGGAGTATATTCAGGAGATTTCGGGGTGTACTCGGGAGATTTAGGAGTATATTCGGGAGAAGCAGGAGTGTATTCGGGAGAGGCAGGAGTGTATTCGGGAGAAGCAGGAGTGTATTCGGGAGAAGAAGGAATTGTTTGGATTTCTGGGGAAGTGTTATGTTCTACTTCATCCAGAGTATCCTGGGCTCTTGTTCCCTTCATTTTTGAGTGCAAAGTCTGGTTAAAAATAACAAATAACAAACATAGGAAAGTGAAGAGAAAAAAAAAACGAGAAATTTTTTTTTATGGATTTTGAAATTTATTTAGAAAGCAGGTAAATTTCCTCAATATGGTTCTAGAATAATTTTCTAAAATTTGATTATCCTAAGTCTCTTAATTTCAGATGACATCTAAAATTAATTAGTTATGATAATCCTATATTCAGGAAAGTGATTGCCTAACTGGTATAACATAAGTGTTAATCAAAAGTCTAGGTTACTACCGTTACCTATCATAAGTCTCTAGAATTGTGGCCAATAATCCTAAATTCATTATGATATTTCCCCGGCAACGGCGCCAAAAATCTGATGCGGTTTCCGACCGATGTGCTAAATAGGTGTTATTTTACCCTATGTTGATTATGAATAATTAAGGACTGTGATTGACTAATTGTCACATTTAGTCTCTATGGTGTCACTTAATTAGCCAGAACCTGAGGCAGAGTACATATCGTGTAGCTAGTCTGTTGGAAAGTATCTACGATTTTATTAATTTAATTATCGTACTCCCAGGGAAGTGGCAACGGCTTAGTAGTAACTAGCCTTTTATCCTAACTCCTATCTTATAATCCAGTTATGCAATCTTCATCAAATACTTTGATGAGAGGGTGATCCATTCTCCACTAGGTTTAAGTCTAATTAATCCTAAAAGTGTTTTAAAGATGAGTTCTGATTCTATGTTATACTGTTCCTATATGTTGATTGACCTATATTCGAGTGTTTTAGATATATCTTAGCCTGGAATGCAACTATGTTCTGTGTCTAAAGGTGTACCACATCTGAGGTCTCTACACTACCGCCCCATCGTTAAGGTAAACGGCCCTACTCACGGCCCGGACTAAAGTCAGCAATGAACGGTACCCTATGTCACTTCGGGTCATGCTGCTCGTCGCAAAACCGCCGGCATAACTCTCTACTCACTACCTAGACTACTCTAACAAACAAGGTGTTCCGTTGGTTATTTTATCTAGTATGGCACACACCAATACTAATTGATGCCTGTTAAACTAAACAGGTTATGAATAGACCGTGGTTAGGAATTGTCTATAACCCTAGTTTTAGTTTAAAAGAGACTTACATTAGACATGCAGACATAATGAATATTTAGCAGGTGGCTATTTCCGGAAAAACATAAAACTTCAACATATAACACAACTATTCATAAAATCGTAATATGATATTCATAATTCATATTTAGAACAAAGCAATAACACATATAAGAGAGGGACATGGGGACCGATGCCATAAAGAAATCACCCTTTACGAAGTCTCGCCTACGGAGCGTACTGCTGTATATGTCGTATTGCTCGCCCTGACTCTGCTCACCAGAACCTTCGGAGGACGCTTCCTCAGCCTAGTAGCTAGACTTTACCTTACGTCCTGGGCTTAAGCCTAGCCCTGTGGACTGACTCTTCGAACGCCTAGAGCTCTCTTAGGATCTCCTAACGAAATCCCGGGTATTCTATGAATACCAGAAACGAACCTATCTATAGAAACCTAAGATCTGAGACTATTTCTCAGAAACTAAAACAAACACTAATAAGAAAGAAAACTGAGATCCGAGTCTCTGAGTGAGTTGTGTACTGGAAAATTGTAAACTGGAAACCACTTAATGACTCAGATCGAGTGGAGAGGGATGATTTCAACTGCTGGAGGCCTGGGGTATTTATAGCAGCTTCCCGGAGTGAAAATCTCTGAAAAATTCGATGTGGGACAGCTTCTGGCGGCTCGGGACGCCCGTCCCGGTTCGGGACGCCCGTCCTGATTCGTTGACCAGGTTCGGGACGCCCGTCCCAGTTCAGGACGCCCGTCCTGGCGGTTTGACTGGGTCGGGACGCCCGTCCCGGACCTTTGACCGGGTCAACATTTCCAAAAATTGCGTTTTTGCCCCAGAATTTGCTATTTTCGTCTACTTTTCACCTGACACTTCCAAAATCATAAAAACCGTGAAATCAAGTAAATAGTAAACAATTAATGTCAATTTACTCTCAATTTCACATTAAAACATATATAAAAACACGCTAAAAATGTGATACGATTTTCGCATATCATGTACCAAGGCAAAGTTTGCCTCTTTGGATGCTGAGACAAGGTTTCAAGAGACCTATAGCGATAAGAAGTTTCTGGCAGATCTAGGATTTATTTCAACTGGAGAGGATCCTTATCCTCTTCCCGCAGAATGCAGAACCATGATTCAAACCTTAGGCTGGAACAAATTCAGCAATCAAATAATTAATCCAAACATCTCTATTGTTCGAGAATTTTATTCCAATCTCTAGCCTAACAACGTTTATTCTATTTTTGTCAGGGAACGCCAGGTTCCTTTAAACCCAAAGATTATCAACCAGCTATTTGATCTTCAGGACTTCAACAATGATGCAAATGACTACCACTCACTGTCTTTAAACCTCACAAATGAAGTCTGGGACCAAGTGTTGAAGGACGTTACTGTTCCAAGGACCCAATGGACTTGTTCCCAGCACGGGGACAAGACTTCCAGACGAGAGTTCCTGACCGATGAAGCTAAGGTCTAGTTCTACTTCATCCACCACTCCTTAATGCCTACCGCACACACGTCCACCATCAACGTGGACAAGATACTGCTGCTGTCTTGCATTCTTAAAGGAAAGACCATCAACGTGGGCAAGATTATTTGTGACCAGATCAGAGCATGTGCTAACCAAAAGACTGAAGAAATGTACTTCCCAACGCTCATCTGTTTGCTTTGCAGAGCCTCCGGGGTGATGGTGGCCATAGATGATGGGGACTTATATGCCCAAGGCACGATATTCGCTCATGACTTGAGCAGGATTCTGCCCGTGACCTCAGCACAACCATCCAGGCCGAGCACAATCAGCCCGCAGATCAACTGTCCCACAATCTCCTACAGCCTCCAATGCTCCAGCAATCAATATGTAGCAGCTATACGCGCAGCAGTAAGTGTACTGGTGGTATGTGCGAGACCGCGATGTAGCCATATTCTGCTCACTGCCAGTACAGAGGCAACAAGCTAGAGAACCATGGCCCACTTTCCCTGACCAACTTCTGCCCGATGATCGCACAATGGGCAGCGACGAGGACATATAGCAACCCTCCCTGTACTTCGGGAGTGGTTCTATTTCTCTTCCCTTCTCTCTTTGATACACTGTCTCTCTATTCCTTAGTACTTGTATTTCTTTTCGATTGACTTACTGTTAAGGCTTGACCTTGTGATATGTGAATGCTGAATGCTATATTTTTTTTTTGCCTGCTGCAATGAGGACATTGCTCCCTCTTAAGTTTGGGGGAGGGTACCCTCTTGCTGGTTGGATGAATGATTATTTTGATGATGATGAATGATGGATAAATGCTTATTTTTTATGATGGATGATGGATGAATGATTACTTTTATTTAATGATGCAATTATGATGCAAATTGTTTGCTATTCTACTGGAATTCCCTTCTGAAATGAATGAATACTTTGTGTTGAGTAGATGACTGCGGTAGGAAGTCTTGTGTTTCTTTTCATCTAGTGATTAGTTGGTTGTACCGGCCTTGGGATTGCAATTGATGATGATTTCTTGAACCAAAAACTCAAAATTCTTGTATGTCAAGTACCTTTTTTTTAGATATATAGATATTAGCTGATATTGGGTGATAATGCATTTTACTCCAAACAGTTTTTGGCACAATAGTCTTAACCTAGACAAAATTTTCGTTCATAACAAAAATTAGCTGTGGTATGAAGAAACAAATTTTTAGACTCATTTATGATATCTTTCGAGGCAAAATCCTAGTAGAATCATTAGCAATGAAATGATTAAGGCATGTTCCTGAAAACGATTGAGCCTTTCTAGCTTACCCTACTACATTGTATTTCCCTAGTTAGCCAAGTTGAGCCTAGGACTGTTTTCTTTCAAAAATCAGTTAAACTAGCCACTGTTTCCAAATATTTGTGTATATCTTTTCTTTGACACCCGTTGACTCTATCTCAATCTGCCTGGAACACTAAGTTTGGGGAATGTGATAGGAAGATAACATAAAAAGTAGGGATGCTACAACATTGACATCGTTGCAGCATTGGTGCTGCGACTGCACTAAGGTTGCTGCAGCATTTTGACTCTGTGGCAGTTGTATGAAAAAAAAAACATTTTTGAAATTTTGTTTACAAAAAGAACTCTCAGTACTTGAGAGTGTAAAAAAACAAAAAAAAAATATAAATAAATAAATAATAATAAGAGAGAAGAAAAAAGAATCAAACCAAAGCTCTCTACTTGATTATTGGGTGATTACTTCTTGAGTATTACAAGATGTAAATTGTGGTAGATAGAAAGAATTGTTTGTGCTTAATGTGTTCAGGGCAGGTTGGGGCTGAGTTTGAGCCTACTATGCACCCAAATGTATCACACCTGACCCTCAGCCAACAATACAACCAGAGTAAGACCTCTTTGATCTTTGCTATTGAGACTACTACATTAGTGGAGAAAGGTATGATGAATTGGAGTTTAATTATGCAAAATGAATCTACGGATTATCATTTGCTGATTCATGAGCAAGAATTAAGTAGGGGATAGACTATACACACACATACTGGAGTAAATTGATTATTTGATCTTGATTTGGTTAGTATTTTGATATTTGAAAAATTGGAACTTGCTATCCACAATTTTCTAAATCTGAAATCGCAAGTCCCAAGTTAGCTAGGTGCTACTGAACTAATTGTTGGATGATTAATACATTTCTCTCCTTTGCATTATTGCAGCATTGCTCGGGATGAGCAATAATTTAAGTTTGGGGGTGTGATAACTCTACGATAGTAGAGTTATTTGCACCTATTTTACCTCATTTCTAGCATGATTGGTAGAAGATGTCTCTTAATTCTGGATAAATTGCGCTACATTGTACATTTTCCTTTTAATTTCACTGGTTTAGTCCATTTGATAAAAATTCCACTATTTATTTAAATTAAATTCTGATTTTCTTTGATTTGTAATTGCAGCACTTTAAAAGTGGGATTTTTATGAACCAATTGACCAAGGGTAAAAAGGGAAGTTGGCTGGTTAAAGATGATCAACCGATTGAGGATTTTTGTACCGAGAAAAATTGGAATTTATGTTATATATATATATATACGTACACACATAACAACTGGAAATTCCAATCGGTTGAGGCATAAGGTTCGCGGGTTTTCAGGAGGAAAAGAAGACAAATATAATCAGCAGTTTGTTATATATATATATATATATATATATATATATATTATATACATATTTACCAAAGAATCATCCCAGCTGGAGCATAAGTCATCAAAAACCGGCTGATGTAAAACCCGTGAGGATAGCAGCAAGGGAATCATTCTAGGAAAGAAGGACAGTTGTCCACTATCAACCGGTGGACAAATGAATTTCTAGGAGAATCAAAGACATGTTTAAATAGAGGAGAAAGCAAAAGAGAAAAGTTTGGATAGGAGAAGAGGAGAAATATTGTAAGTACCGTAGATAGAGCTTATTTGTATTTAGCGTCGGGTTGCTTAGAATAGAATTAGTGGGTAGGTTGTTTTAGAGTGTCTTTTAGCTTAGATAGAGTGGAAAAGAACTTGAGAGACCTTGCTGGGATTTGCAAACTAGGCAGAACCGAAGGCAGCAGCACCACGCAGAGGAGACGAAGGGCAGCAACAACTTGATTAAATTCGATTTGGGACAGTAGGGTGATCTCCGACCCGAGTAACTCTCTTCCCATTTCTTCAATTTGCTACTGTTTTTATGATTAAGTATTCTTTGTAATATGGGAATATTTAGATGAATTCAAGGATTAATTAAATACTGTTTTGGGATTGATATGTTCACTATGACCCTATGGACTGTTTTTCCTATTACGTTGATCCTTGTACTTCATGATTCGTTTCAATAAAATATCTATTCATAACCTGAAGGTGATGTAGTCTAGTAAATCATAAACATGTGGAAAAATAATGTGGAATATGATGATAAGAATGCATAAGTTTTGTGTATTCATGCAATTACTTAAATGGATATGCAATTACTTAAATGGATTAGGAATAACTTGCGGTTATGACTGTCCAAGTTATGTATTGAACTAGTATCTGGCTTTCTAACCGGAAGGGGTCTAGTTGACACGATAATTGCATGGCACTAGATTGAGACGCATGACCGTGTGCTCAACATTGCAGGGGACACGGCCAATTTCACTGACTAGTGTTGTTCTAGGTTCACGGTACTTCGTACTCCATGAGACGATGTTATCGGGGGTTTAGACTAATAGGCTAAGTAATCTGGGTAGAACAAGATCGCTGTAGTGTTAATTTGGAAATCGAAAGCATGCTTAGTATTTTTTGATTCACTACTGGTTTGTATTTGCATCTTTAGCTTGATTTTCTCAGCAATGTATTACCTATTGTATTCTTATGGTTATTTTCAGTAGACTGACCCGTAGCTGTTAGTTAGCGTTGCTGCAGCAGTACCATAGCAGTAGCTTAATCTCTGACTCTCCTTCCCATTATTCATCATTCTTTATTCTTTTAACCAAATGTAAATCATGTTTGCATGTATAATTGGCATACTCAGTCCCTGTGGGATCGATAATCTTGTACTTAGGTACATATATTACTTGTTGACCAGTGTATACTTGCACTTGTTAAGATTGTGTTGATTTATTCTATTTTCTTATCTTTTCAATTTGTGACACACGCGCACAAAGCAACAAAGTCACCCTTGGCGAAGGGGACAAAGCAAGGACTGAGGAGATCAAGTTCTATGTTGTGGACTTAGAATCCCCCTACAATGTCATAGTAGGGACACCTTTCCACCCAGCTTTTGATTTAGTAATCTCTACATCACACCAACAAGTGAAGTTCAACACTTTGCGAGGTGTTGGGTTTGTGAAAAGCAGCCCACGAAGATATTCTCCCGCCAAAGTCGGGAACATCAATGTAGTGACAAAAGAGTATGACCTGAGGATACAAAGGATACTGGAGAAACAAATATGCGACCTAGTCATCGAAGTATCGCGAGAGAGCGAGTTTGACGACGTGGCGATAAATTTGAACTATCCTCAACAACTTGTCAAAATTGGAAGAGAGATGCCAAATCAACTTCGGCAAGACATCATCAAATTCTTAAAAGATCATCAAAATAGCTTCGCCTGGTGTACAGAGGATATGCTAGGTATTGACATCTTCATTGCCGAACACGCACTGAATATAAGCCCGACGTGCTGCCCGATAAAATAGAAATCTAGACAATTCTGTGAGGAGAAAATACAAGGCATGAAAGAGGAGGTAGATAAACTCTTGAAAGCAGGGTTCATTAGCCAGGTAAAGTATCCGACATGGCTTGCTAATGTAGTAATGGTCAAAATGTCCACGGGAAAATGGAGAATGTGCGTGGATTATACCGACCTCAACAAAGCCTGCCCCAAAGACGGCTACCCGCTACCTCAAATTGAGGCACTGGTAGATTCAACAGTGAGATACGAATTTCTAAGTTTCATGGATGCCTTTTCAGGATACCATCAAATAAAAATGAAGCCAAGTGATCAGGTACATACTTCGTTCCGAGCTGCAAGGGCCATATATTGCTATAACATTATGCCATTCAAATTGAAGAATGCAGGGGCAACATACCAACGGATGATGAATCACATCCTCAAAAGCCAAATCGAAAGGAACATAGAGGCATATGTTGACGATATGGTGGTCAAAACCAAACATGGCACTTTGCACCTAGATGACCTAGAAGAAACTTTCTCCAACCTGGCAAAGTTTAACCTCAAACTCAACCCGACGAAGTGCACGTTTGGAGTAAAATCTAGCAAATTTTTGGGTTTTATGACATCTGAGCGAGGAATTGAAGCCAATCAGGAGAAATTAGAAGCTATAGCTCGGCTTACCTAGCCCCGATGCGTCAAAGACATCCAAAGACTAAACGGATGTATAGCTGCATTAGGACTATTCATTTCAAAATCGGCAGAGAAGTGCCTCCCATTCTTCAAAGCCTTGAAAAATTTGAAGAATGATTTTGTTTGGACTCTGGAATGCAGCCACTCCTGGAGAAGCTTGAAAGACCATCTATTAGATCTTCCCCTACTACTACCTCCAAGCATAGGGGAAATACTATTCCTATACTTGTCCTTCTCCGATTTGATCGTGGCGTCAGTATTGATAAAGGAGGATGGAACAAAGCAACACCTTGTATACTTGGTCAGCAAGGTCTTAAATGATGCAGAGTCCAGGTATTCAAACATTGAAAAGCTAGCATATGCACTGGTGATATCCACACGAAAACTTAGGCCATACTTTGAATCTCACCCTATTGTGGTCTACACTAATGCCCCGCTGAAGCAAATTTTTCATAAACTGGATCAATCCGGGAGAATATTGCAATGGGCTATTGAATTATGTGGGCAAGAAATCACGTTTAAGTCCCGAACAGCAATCAATGCACCGGCTCTGGCAGACTTCCTCGCAGAAGGGTCCTTCATTGAATTAAGCCTAGATGTGGAGGAGCCTACAAAAGAACCATGGGAACTGAGAGTCGATGGAGTAGTCAACTCCAGTGGAGTCAGAGCAGGAATTGTCTTAACTTTGCCTAACAAAGAATACACAAAAATGCGGGCTCTCAAATTGAAGCCCAATATCTCGAACAATCAAGCGGAGTACGAGGCGTTGTTAAATGGATTAGAATGGGCCCATGGAGCTAATATCAAAGCTCTGAAGGTATATAGCGATTCGCAATTGATGGTGAATCAGGTCCAAGGGACCTATACAGTACAATCGGAGGGTTTACAATCCTATGTGGATGAAGCAAGAAAATGGAGAGAGAAATTCTGCCCTTTCTCGTTGTCTTTAATCAGCAGGAAAGAAAATAAGCAAGCAGAAAAGCTTGCAAAAATTGCCTCCGGAGAGACTCCCAACGAAGAAGGCATCCCTATAGAAAGGGTAACAACAACGATCAAAGAGCCGGAGTCAATTCAATGCCTAAATCCCACTTCGGAGAATTGGGATGAGGAAATAAAAAACTTCATTCAGCGAGGGAACCTCCTAGATGATGCTACTCGGGCCAGACAAATCAAAAGACAGTCTGCGAGATACACAATCCATGAGGACGTATTGTATAGATGATCTTTTTCGAGGCCCTTACTTCGTTGCATCCCTCCATCCCATGTCAACGATCTGCTAGTTGAGATACATGAGGGAGTATGTGGAGGACATCCCGGGGCCCAAGCTCTGGCTGAAAGAGTAATCAACCAAGGGTATTACTGGCCAACACTCAGAGAGGATGCTAAAAAATATGTCAAAAAGTGTGAGACATGCCAAATTTTCGGAACCATTCCACAGTTACTTTCGATTGAACAAACACCGGTGGTTGCAGCCTGGCCGTTCGACATGTGGGGTATGGATCTAATGGAAAAGTTTTCGAAAACAAGAAATGGATGTGAATACTTGGTAGTGGAGGTGGATTATTTCTCAAAATGGGTAGAAGCAAAAGCCCTCACACACCCAATAGAGGAAAATATTTCTAAGTTCTTCCGAGAATATGTCTTGTGCCACTTTGGGATACCCAAGGCAGTAATTACCGATCACGGAGTCCAATTTTCAGCCAAGTTCACCTCAAAATGTCAAAGGTTGCACATTAAACACTGGAAATCATCCGTAGCACACCATCAGGGGAATGGTCAAGCAGAAGCTGCCAACAAATTGGTGTTAATGGCTCTAAGGAAAAACTTGGAAGGAAAATCCAACAAATGGGTTGATGAATTAAACCCCGCTCTATGGGCAATCCGTACTTCGACTAGGGGCCCCACGGGAGAAACGGCTTACACATTAGTGTACGGTTTCGAGGCGGTAGCACCAGCCGAAGTCACATTGCCCACAGCAAGGGTATCGATGTACAACGACGATGTCAACAAAGAAAGAAGAGGCATGGAACTAGATCTGCTAGAGGAAAGAAGAATAGCAAGCTGCCTAAGAATGCAATCATTCAAGCAAAAAATAAAAAAAGCCCACGATAAGAAAGTATTCAAACGACCAATAAAGATTGGGGACTGGGTACTTCGGAAGATAGAAGGCACGACGAGGCATATAAAAGCAAACAAGTTGACTCCGAACTGGGAAGGACCGTACTTCGTGAAACACGAAGTAAGACCCAACACCTACAAACTCACGAACAAAGATGGCATCCTCCTACCAAACCCGTGGCACGTAAATCACTTAAAAAGGTACTATGTATGAAGAGTATCTAGAAAGCATTGTTTTGAATATCAAGTCATCTTGAAAACAAGTTGTTGAATAGTTTCTGAAAGTATTCTCTTGGAATAAAAACTACCATTTGAGTAAAATCTCGTGGTTACGAAGTATCGAGCACGATCTCGAAAGAAAGTAAATTACCATTTGGGTAAAATCTCGTGGTTACAAAGTACCGGGTTCAATCTTGGGAGAAAAACATCACCACCGAATAAAAGTCTGTGGCTAAGAAGTACCAAGTTAAAAGGAAAGTTGGAATTTAAAAATACCACGAGATAGTCCGTGGTTATGAAGTACCAAGTTAAAAGGAAACTTGGAAATTTAAAAATACCATGATGTAGTCCGTGGTTACGAAGTACCAAGTTAAAAGGAAACTTGGAAATTTAAAAAATACCACGAGATAGTCCGTGGTTACGAAGTACCAAGTTAAAAGTAGACTTGGAAATTTAAAATACTATTAGTTCGTGGCTACGAAGTGTCAATATAAGGGAGACTTGGAAGAGAAAGCTACCGCGAATAAAAGCTGGGGATTACGAAGTGTCGAGTTGAAGAACTTAGAAGAATTCAAATTGTTAAGTGCACAATCTTATAAAGTTCAAAGTTAGAAAGTTTCGACAAGTGGGAAAAGTTAAACAAAGACACAAGACAATGAGATTTTCATTAAAGTCTCTAAGAAATGGAGTACAAGTACAAGAAAGTGTTCAAAAACCTAAGTTCTAAATACAAAAGAAGCTTCAGGGAGCAGCAGAACTTGAGCCCTCATCAAGCATGTCCCAGAAGGTGGGAGTGGTAGGTCGAGGTGACTTCCAAAAAGGCCTCCCCCTTTTCTCATCTCGTTCCCGGAGTGCCTCCAACTCTTCGACAGTGATATGCATAAATCATATCACGTTTTTAGCATGTTTTTAGGCATAATCTAGGGTGAAATTGAGGGCAAATCGGTCTTAATTGCTCGTTATTAATTCAATTTCACAGTTTTTATGATTTTGGAAGTGTCAGGTGAAAAGTAGAAGAAAATGGCAAATTTCAGGGCGAAAATGCAATTTTTCGGAAGTTCGGACTTCGGGGAGGGCGTCCCGGTTCAGGACGGGCGTCCCGGTTCAGGACGGGCGTCCTGACCTGGTCAACAAGTCGGGACGGGCCTCGGGACGGCCGTCCTGACCTGGTCAACAGACCGGGACGGGCGTCCCGAACCAGAATTCAGAATCCCACATCGAATTTTTGAGAGAAAATCACTCCAGAAAGCTGCTATAAATACCACATGCCTTCCTCAGTTGAAATCATCCCTCTCCACTCGATTTGAGTCATTCTGTGACTTCCCGTGTACAATTCTCTAGTACACAAATCACTCAGAGACTCAGATTTCAGTATAAGTTTTCTTTCTTTCTTTTAGTGTTTCGTTTTTCTTAGTTTCTGAGAAATAGTCTCAGATCCTAGGGTTCGATAGATAGGTTCGTTTCTGGTATTCATAGAATACCCGGGATTTCGTTAGGAGATCCTAAGAGGGCTCTAGGCGTTCGAAGAGTCAGTCCACAGGGCTGGGCTTAAGCTGGGTATTAAGGTAAAGCCCAGTTACTAGGCTGAGGAAGCGTCCTCCGAAGGTTCTGGCGAGCAGAGTCGGGTCAAGCAATACGACATATACAGCAGTACACTCCATTGACGAGACTAAGTAAAGGGTGATTTCTTTAGGGCATCAGTCCCCCTGTCCCTCTCTTATATATTGTTATTGTGTTTGTCCAAAGAATAATTTTGAATATCAGATTATGGTTGTTAAGGATATTTGTTATATATGTTGAAGTTGTTATGTTTTTATGGAAATGGACACCTGCTTAATATTCATTATGTCTGCATGTCTAATGTAGTTTCTTTTAAACTAAAATTAGGGTTATAGACAATTCCTAACCACGGTCTATTCATAACCTGTTTAGTTTAACAGGCATCAATTAGTATTGGTGTCTGCCATACTAGATAAAATAACCTGCGGAACACCCTGTTTGTTAGAGTAGTCTAGGCAGGCTGAGTAGAGTGTTATGCCGGTAGTTATGGGCCAGCGGCGTGATCCCCGAAGTGACATAGGGCTTTCATAGCTGTCTTTTGTTTGAACCGTGAGTAGGGCCGTTTACCTTAGCGATGGGGCGGTAGCATAGTGACTCAGATGTGGTACACCTTTAGACTCAGAACATAGTTGCATTCCAGGCTAAGATATATCTAAAATACTCGAAGATAGGTCAATCAACATGTAGGAACAGTATAACATGGAATCAGGACTTTGTCTAACACTTTTAGGCTTAATTAGACTTAAACCTAGTGGAGAATGGATCACCCTCTCATCAAAGTTATTGATGACGATTGCATAACTGGATCATAAGATAAAAGTTAGGATAAAAGGCTAGCTACTACTAAGCCGTTACCACTTCCCTGGGAGTACGATATTTATTTAATAAAATCATAGATACTTTCCAACAGACTAGCAACAAGATAGGTACTCTACCAGACTAGCTACACGATAGGTTCTGGCTGATTAAGTGACACCATAGAGACTAAATGTGACAATTAGTCAATCTCAATCCTTAATTACTCATAATCAACATAGGGTAAAATAACACCTATTTAGCATATCACTCGGAAACGCATCAGACAGTAAAGGGAACGAAGTCTGCTCCTTGACTACATAGATCGTTGTCAAAATTTGATTTAAAAGCTTGTAGGAGAAGGGACTTGTCCTCGAAGTAAGGATGAAGCTGCCGGATGATATGGATGCATCCTTTATCCAAAAAAGAACCAGCCTCACGACCGATGCCTTCATGGTATGCAGGAGAACTCTTGAAGTCATCAACTATCTTCTTCTTGAAATCCTCTGATCGACAATGCTCCAACTCCTCATGCTTGGAGATCCGACTAGCAACAGCCTCATCCCTAGCCGAATTTAAGTCATTGTTGGTAGCCTGCAACTCTGCATTCCTTTCCTCTGCCTTGGCCAGCCACTCCTTCAACTCCGCCATCTCGCTAGCCATCTAGAGCTTCTCAAAATTGGTTAACTCCAAACGTGAAACTTGAATAGCCACTTCCGATTCCAGAGCAGCCAAGCGAGGTTCGTTGACCACCCGCCACTCGGCATTAGCTGCTGCTCGCTCGGTTTGCTCCGAAGTTTGAGACTTGGAAATGTGAAGAACTAAGGAGGAAACCTGTTAAAAAAAGGGAAGAAGATTATAAAAGATATTTCATAAATGCTGAAAGGAAAGGAGAAGTAAAAGATGGATGAAACTTACCCGAGCTATCAGAGCACTAACCCGGTTAGTGGCTTCCTCAACTCCCATCTCTCTCATCCCTTCCAAACTCTCTGCGTCATGAGCTGGGTCTAGGATGGTACCTCCGAGTAGAGCTGCAGCATACATATTGTTGAAACAAAGGTTGTTGAGGGGAGGAGTTTGGGCGGATATTTCCGCAGCTAGAGCCTGCAAGGCTCCCTCCTCAGCAGGCAGCTCAAACCCCGGCTAGAGCCATGAAGGGTCGGGGTTCCCAAAGTCCACATCAGCTTTGGGAATGGGAACAGCCTCAACTTCAGCAGTAGGAGCAGGCTTAGGACCCCTTCGAGCTGCCAAAGGCATATCATCCAGGGCATCCGTTGGAATGGGAGAAGAAGGTGGAGAGATTACTTCGGTAGGGGGGCGCCAAGGAGAAGTCCTCCGCCTTTGACATAGACGGAGTTGCTCTTCGTCCTCCCCTACCTCGGGGGTTGCTTCCCATCGAGACTCGGGAGCAGAGCGAGGAGTCCTACCTCTCACTTCCCCATCCCTTGCTCGACGAAGGTTTCTACCTCACCCAGACGGACTAGCAGAGGATGGATAAGTGATGGGAGTGTCCCCCGCTGCACCCCGGTCTATCAAGCGAGGAGGAAACCGAGGTAGGGAGTCCAAGTGTGATTGCCGGAGATCCCTATCCTCCACATGGTTTCCCCAAGCTTTACTAAACATAGTGGGACCTACGACGAAATAACCAAGTTAGAATCCTTACGAAGTGCCAAAAAAAAGACATATATATGTTACCCTAGCCATTTCCACACCCACGGGCAGTAGAATTACACAAGTCACATTGGAAAGAAAAAATACCCCCGGGGTGTATGGTCCAGTCCTGGTTTGGTCCCTCCTCCGCAAAGCCTAACTCTTTTTTCCGCTCAAACAAGCCAGCCCTTATACCACACTACTTCAAACTTGCCTCACTAAGTAAGTCAGCAAAAGAATATACCCGGGATTAGTTCTGGCAACTATCTCCTAAATCTCGGGTAATGGTCTCTAGGAAGGCTCTTTTAGAATAATTGAGGGAAGAAAGACTTTGGATTTGGGACCACTGGTAGTTCTCGCTGACACATGGACGGAAGGGGAAACTTATACGAGACTCTACCATCAACCATGATATGCATAAATCATATACCTTTTTAAGCATGTTTTTAGACATAAATTAGGTCAATATTTGAATGTATTTGATCTTAATTGAATCAAATTGACATAAAATTGCTTAAATTTCGATTTTGGAAGTTTCAGGAGCAAATTGCACGAAAATAGCAAATTTTGGGGCAAAATGCAATTTTTGGAAATGTTGAATTCGGGACGGGCGTCCTGACCCAGTCAAAGCACCAGGACGGCCGTCCCAAACTCAGGACGGGCGTCCCGAGCACCAAAAGTTGTCCCACATCGAAATTTTCGGAGATTTTCACTCCAGGAAGCTGCTATAAATACACCAGGCCTCCAAGAGTTGAAATCATCCCTCTCCACTCAATCTGAGTCATTTAGTGACTTCGATTGTACATTTTTCTCGAGTTACTTGAATTTGATATAGAATGAAGGGATAAGAAGAAGGGTTGAAAATCTAGAAAGCAAACCATTTGTCTAGATTAGAAAACCCCGAGTTAGAGGCTATTGTAATACTAATAAATTTTTGATGAAAACTTATTTGCATTGTTTGCTATGTATAATAAGTCCCATCAGTGGTTTATTGTTGTTGCAATTTATCTAGTCACTGAATGAGTTCCAAGTGATATGACTTATCAGCAAAAGAAGAAATTCTTTGCTGATTTGAAATATTACTACTGGGCAGATTTCTCTTCTATTTCAAATTTTTGCAGAGTAAGTAATCAGAGGATGTATCTCGGAAGGCGAAGGCCACATGATTCTGAAGTATTGCAGGAATCTATGGGAGACCAATTAACTGCTATCAACACTGTCCGGAAAGTGTTGGAAGTAGAATCTTATTGACCCACCATATTCAAGGATTTTGTATCTCTGATACAGTCATGCGATGCTTGCCAAATAACAGGTAACACCTCTTCCAGAGATCGCCTACTGTTGCGCGATTTGTGTGCGTGTGTCACAATTTGTAAAGATAAAGAAAATAGAATAAATCAACGCAATCTTAACAAGTGCAAGTATACACCGGTCAACAAGTAATATATGTACCTAAGTACAAGATTATCGATCCCACAGGGACTATGTATGCCAATTACAAATGCAAATACGATTGTACAAATGGTTAAAAGAATAAAGAATGATGAATCATGAATGGAGAGTGGTCTAATGCTACGGCATTCCTACTCCTAACTACAGTTAACAGTTAAAAGTCTACTGCTAAGCTACTGCTGCAGCAATAGAAATGCTGCAGCAACCGAAATGCTGCAGCAATTCTACCTAACTAAAATTACAGTTAAAAGTCAGCCTACTGGAAATTACCACAAGAGTACTGCAGGTAATACAATGCTGCGGCATTTACGCCAAAAATGTAAGTACAAGCCAAAGATGAATCTAAGTATACAAAGCATGCTTTCAGTTCCATATCAATGCTATAGCATGTCTGGTTTCACCCAAACTACTTGATCTACTAGTCTAGATCCCCGATAACATACCTTGGACCTAGCGCAACGCTAGTCAGTGGATGTACCGCTGTTCACGCAGTTATCACTCCACTACTATATGAGTTACCGCTGTTCACGCAGTGCTCAATCTAACGCCACATAATTCTAATGTAATTACATGAATAAACCAAGCATTACCCCATACAAGCATTAAACATAAAAACAGAAAGCAATGCCGCAGCATACTTATCATCATAGTCAAAACAGTATATTCAACATGCTCATACTTAACTACACCACAACATCTTCAGGTTAAAGTTATATTATGCTGAAACGAATCATGGAAAACAAAGAATAACGTAATGGGAAAAAACAGCCCCTAGGTCCATAGTGACACCAATCAACGGAATCAACCCTAAGACGGAAAGCATATCACTCCCAAAACATATTTAATCATTCCTTGAACCAAGAATCATGAAATACAAGGATTAAAGTAATAGGAAGCATAGTCCCGAGATCCAAAGTGAAACCAATGAACGGAGTCAAGCCTAAGATGGAAAACATATGACTCCTAAAACATATTTAATCAATCCTTGAATCCATGTAAACATTCTCAAAATACAAAGAACATTTAGTTACAAAAAAAGTAGCAAATTGAGGAAATGAAGAGAGGATTACTTCTGGCCGGAAGATCACCCACTGCCCAAATCAGTTTAATCAATTTGCTGCCCTTCGTTTCCTCTGCTTGATGCTGCTGCCTTTCTACTGCCCAGCTGATGAATGTTGCAGCAAGTCACCCTGCTCACTCTTAGGTTCTTCCCTCTCAAAAGTTAGTCTAAAAAAACTAAGAAGAAAACCTATCCTATTCTCCAATGGCCAAAAGCCAAAACTGAACTACTCTCTCCCTCTGCCGTGCCCACTGTCCATAATTCTGTTATATTTCTTTCCAAAGATTCCAGCAAATAAAATATTAATTTTGCAGCTGCCTTCTGGAATTTTCTTTTCATATTCCACCGAATGCTGCCCCTTTTCTCCACCTACTCTCACAAAACCAGCCAGCAATTTTGAGTTGTCATCATGTGTATGTATATACATATATATATATATGTATACCCACTAGGGAATATGCTTCTTCTTTCTTTTGTATAATGCAGCTGCCCGTGCACCTTGTGTCCTGAAAATCTGGCAGAAAATTGAGAGGAATCTCATCATATGTATGTATATATATGTATATATATATATATATTGTTGGACAACAACTATCTTCTATCATTATGTCCACCTTGCCAACTTGTACTCCCACAAATATATATATATATATACATATAACAAAGATTTCAACATGTGTACCTTATATATATTAGTATGTTATATATGTGTATAATGGATGGGACCAAAGAAATGAATACATAGGACCGAAAGTGTACATCTTTAAATATGCCCAGCTGGATTTTTAAATGACAAATGGTGTGTGGGTGTGTAATATATATATATATATATATATATATATACATATAGATACGTATAGATACATATATGTAGAGATGCAAATTTTCCACACATTCTTCACTTTCCTCTCGGTCACTTTTATCCAACAATGTCAACCATCCACATTCCCTTTTTACCCTTGTCACAATAAGTCAATTCAAATAAATTCTCAAATAACAAATAATACAACTTATCCACATGTTGAGAAATTTATTCAATTAAATTGACTTTTAACCATAAATCCACATTTTTAGGTAAAAAGAGGGAAAATATCAAATCAACACATTTTTATTCCATTTTCCAAATAAAGTCAATTAATTCCCGAATAAAATGTGGTAAATTAGATGTGAATAACTCTATTATTCTAGAGTTATCACACCCCCAAACTTAGGTCATTGCTCGTCCCGAGCAATGCTGCAGCAATGCAGAAGCAACCAGAAATATACATACCCACATAAAAACTTTGTTCAGCAGTTTCAGCCAAACCTGGGACCAATGATTTCAGAAAGAGAAAATTAAAAATTCGAGTAGACATAATGTTCCATCCTTAGTGAATAACCAAATATTAACTAACCCAAGTTCAACGAATTTCCACTCCAGTGTGTGTGTGAATAGTCTTTCCTTTTTAATCTCTCATTAATAAGTCAACATATGGTAATCCTAAGGTTCATTTTGTATCCTCAAACTCAATCTATTACACCCCTCTCCACTAATGTAGCAAATTTAACAATAAAGATCAAAGAGGTCTTAATTTGGTTGTAATGTAGGCTAGGGCTAAGGTAGGAAAAATATGGATAAAAAGTGGCTCAAAACTTAGTCCTAGTCTGTCATGAGCTTCTCCCTAATGCTATCACTTCCCAAAAGAAATTGTTTTTTTTTTTTTTTTTTTAAATAAAAATGCTGCAGCAACACCAATGCTGCAGCAATTCTACAACATTTCTATTTTTTTTTTCAACTCAAGGAGCATAAACATTTACACCCTGTTTCAGAAATACGTGTAACATTTAACCACAATCAACATATAACATTTGACCTCAAAGAAGCATAACACGTATTTCCTTTTTGCTCTTCTCTTTGTTCTTCTTTTTCTTTTTAAAGTAACGAGGGTGCTTTCATTTTTTCACACATGTTTTCATATACATACCCTCAATACATAGAGCATTTATATCAGAAGTTCAAATTTTTCTTAAATACCACTAACCCCATAAAAATGATAATGCTGTAGCATTGAGCTACGGCATTCCTATGTTCCTCCTCATAGCATTCTTAGTATACCCCCAAACTTATGTTTAACAGTGTTCATTGCAGACTAAGATCAAGTTTAGGGAAAACAAAGAATGGATACATGCAAAACATTTAGGATAAGTGGCTATTTAATAAGGGTGTCAAGAAATTAGGCTTAGGCTCAACTTGGGTTAACTAAGGAAGCAAAATATATTAGGGTAAGCTATAAAGGCTCAAACGGTTCAAGAACATGCCTCAATCATTTCTTTAGTACCAAATCTACTAGGATTTCGCCTCAAGGACTATAACAGATGAGTCTAAAAATTCTGAACCTTCATACCAAAGTGACTCTTTTTATAAACATGAAATTTCCAAGTAAGACTATGTGCAAAAGATAGGGAGTTGAAATAATTCTCACTTAGAGTCAACTAATACCTAATTATTCTGAAAGAAGGTACAAAGTCTACGAGAATGTACTTTTGTTTTGAAGATATCATCATAAATCGGGTCCCAAAAGTCTACGCTAATCCTGCTAAAACTAAGGTTCTAATGGGTCATATGAAAAATGCTGCCACATTCATGCAAACAGGTCTTCTATGCCAGATCAATCAATTTATAAGGCATCCTAAAACAGTTTTTTCAGACAAGGCATCTATGCATTCAAATAGATCACTCAGAATTTCAGCACAGAGGATGTTCATGCATTCAAAAGACAGTAGGAAAAATTTTGAAAATTAGCACCATTTTTGAACTTTTTACCCTAAGAGGACACCATCCCCCAAACTTAAAGGGAAGCAATGTCCTCATTGCTTTAACATAGAATTTCAGACAGCAGGCAAAGCAATGTAACAAAACAGAACAAAACAAAACAAAAGGAGAAAAACAATCAAAGAAAACAAACCAAAACAAAAGATAAGTAAAGTTGTTCAAGACCTGCACAGCAGTCAATTAAAGTACAATCCAAAAAACATAAAAGTAAAGGAGGGTAAGGTTAAGAACTACTCCCGTTTCGATGGGAGTGCATCAAGGGGTGATGATGACATCGTCATCTATTCTGTTGGGATCCTCCTCAAGTAGGAGTTCGGTCGGGAAACAGGGCCAAGGATTTCCAGCACGTTGTCGTTGCCGCGGCATCTGTAGAGGTCGATGCTGGAGCATCCCCCAAACTGAAATAAAAACAAAGAAAACAACAAAACAGAAAAAAAACTAACAATGGTCGGGTACAGGGGTACCCGACACCTAATAAAACAAAAAGAACAGAAATAATAAGTAATCAGGAAGAAAGAAAAATAGGAAATAATAAATAAACAGAAAGAAAGGAAAAACATAAAATAAAGCAAAAATAAAAAGTGTTCACTTGAATTTGTCACTTGTTTTGGGTCCATTTAATTCTTCAGCATTGACCAAAGATAGAGAAGCAACGGTTTGCTCTTGGTCTCCATCTTTGTAGAGTTTTAGTCTATGCCCGTTGACTTTAAATTTGATCCCCTTTTTATCCACAACCGAGACCACTCCATAAGGATAAATTTGTTCAATTGTGTATGGTCCGGTCCATCTCGATTTCAATTTGCCTGGAAATAGTCTCAATCTTGAATTAAAAATCAAAACTTGTTGTCCAACTTCAAAATTTCTTAGCTGGATGTGTTTATCATGCCACCTCTTCGTTTGTTCCTTGTATAATTTGGCATTTTCATAAGAAAATAACCTCAGCTCATCCAGTTCAGAAAGCTGCAGCATTCTCTTATTTCCAGCAGCATTCATGTCCATGTTGAGATGCTGCATCGCCCAGTTTCTGAAATTTCCAACAATTGTTCATCAGGAAAATGTTCATTAATTGGGATCTGGAATCCCTCTTGTTGTTCCAATCGAGACAAATGATCAGCCACTTGATTTTCTACTCCCTTCTTGTCCTTGATTTCCACATCAAATTCTTGTAGGAGTAGAATCCATCTAATGTGCCTTGGTTTTGAGTCCTTCTCTGAGCCTCCGTGAGTGTCTTGCTTGCATAATAGATGGAATGAAAAAATTTGTTATGCCGCTGCCCCAAAATTGCACCTACTGCATAGTCACTAGCATCACACATTAGCTCAAATGGTAAATTCCAGTCAGGTGCTATGATAACGGGGGCTGAAATAAGCTTTTGTTTGATCTCCTCAAATGCTACGGCACAGGCTGCATCAAAAGAAAACACATTATCTTTTTCTACTAATTTACATAATGGCTTAGATACCTTTGAAAAGTCTTTGATGAATCGTCGATAGAAGCCCGTATGTCCCAAGAAGCTTCGAATGTGTTTCACAGTTGTTGGGGTTGGTAGTTTTTCAATCACCTCTATCTTGGCTCAGTCTACTTCACGACCTTTCTTTGAAATCCGGTGTCCCAACACAATTCCTTCTCTAACCATAAAGTGACACTTCTCCTAGTTGAGGACTAAGTTGGTGTCCTCACAACGTTTAAGCACCTTGGCCAAATTCTCTAAACATTCATCAAAAGAATCCCCAAATACGGAGAAGTCATCCATAAAAACTTCTAAGTACTGCTCCACCATATCTGTGAAAATGGCCGTCATACAGCGTTGGAACGTTACTGGAGCATTGCATAATCCAAATGGCACCCTTCTGAAAGCAAATGTACCATAGGGACAAGTGAAAGTCATTTTGTTCTGGTCCCTTGGTGCTACAGCAATCTTGGTTGTAACCAGAATAGCCATTCAGAAAACAGTAGTAATCACGTCCAGCCAACCTATCCAACATTTGATCCATGAAGGGCAGTGGGAAGTGGTCCTTTCGTGTGGCTTTGTTGAACTTGCTGTAGTCAATGCAAATCCTCCATCCCGTGATGGTTCTAGTGGGAATCAATTCATTATCTTCATTTTGCACCACAGTGATTCCCCCTTTCTTGGGCACACATTGTATAGGACTTACCCAAGAACTGTCAGAAATAGGATAGATTATGCCAAAATCCAGCCACTTGATAATCTGATCCTTTACCACTTCCTTCATAATAGGATTTAATCTTCTTTGCCCCTCAACTGAATTTTTGGAATTTTCTTCCAAAATGATTTTATGCATGCATAAGGTTGGACTTATACCTCTTATGTTAGCTATGGTCCAGCCCATAGCTCTCTTATGCTGCCTCAGAACTCCAAGTAATTTTTCTTCTTGTTCAACATCCCGCAATGATGAAATAATCACAGGCAGAGTTGAGTCTGCTCCCAGAAATCCGTACTTCAAATGCTGCGGCAATGACTTCAGTTCCAGTTCAGGTGGTTCTTCCACAGAAGGTTTTATCACTTTGATCTCCCGAGAAGACAAGTCCAAGGATTCAAATTGTGCACGAAACTTGAAACCATGAGAATTGGCTTCTAACCACGCTGAGTATTCCTCTTCTTCTTCATTACCATAGTGCAACATTTCCTCCATCAACACTCTTTCCAATGCATCATCTCCATCGTTCATCCATTCTTCATCATCACTTGTCAAAGCATTAACAGTGGATATGCGAAAGCAATCCTCACCTTCATCGTGGAATTTCATGGCTTTGAACACATTGAATGTGACTTTATCATCTTGAAACCTCATGGTAAGTTCTCCTTTTTGAACATCAATGAGGGTTCTTCCCGTAGCAAGGAAAGGTCTCCCCAAAATAATTGGAACTTCTCTATCTGCTTCATAATCAAGAACAATAAAGTCAGCTAGAAAAATAAATTTATCAACCCTTACCAGGACATCTTCAATCTTTCCATCGGGGTGAGCTATAGACCACAATATGAGTCTCCAATAGAACAAGGAATATTAAAGCTCCCCGGATCTTTCATTTTAGGGGGCAGCTTATCCTGCAAAAAGAAACTGCATTCTTTGGTTAGTGAAACAATTTCATATTCTCCCAACTTTCTCTTTTTTGTAAGGATATCCTTCATGAACTTCGCATAGTTGGGCATTTGTTCTATTGCTTCCACCAATGGAATATTGATGTGCAGCTGTTTCAAAATGTCCAAGAACTTCTTAAACTGCTCATCTTGTTTCTTCTTGGCAAACCTCTGTGGAAAAGGCATTCTTTGTTGTAGTGGTTTGCTCTCTGGAATATTGCTTTGCTGCGGCATTAGCGATGCTGTAGCATTTGGCTCCACTGATTCTTTTTCAGCTACTGGAATTTCTGCATTCTGGCTGGACTCACTGGTCGACTCAGCTGCTCCAGACATCATTTTTGGCTCGTCCAGTATTCTGCCACTTCGTAGTGTTACCGCCTTGCAATGTGCTTTTCCTTCTCTTCTTGGATTTTCTGTATCGCTCGGAAGTGATCCTTGTGGTCTGCTCCTCATCTCTTGAGAGCCCTTGCGCGTTTTACTCATGCAAAACAGCACACGTTAAGGAATGAATGATACATAAGCTGACATTTAGCAAATAATTTAGATCAATAAATCCACAAAAATAGTTCAGCTCATGCATAATTTATTCGTACCTTATACAATCATTTAAATAATCTTGTAAGTTCAAGAATGAGTATAAAAACAAACTGAAAAATAAAAGTAACCAAATGCAAACAATCAATATTTACAATCAAATTGACTCCAAAGTCCCCGGCAACGGCGCCAAAAACTTGTTGCGCGATTTGTGTGCGTGTGTCACAATTTGTAAAGATAAAGAAAATAGAATAAATCAATGCAATCTTAACAAGTGCAAGTATACACCGGTCAACAAGTAATATATGTACCTAAGTACAAGATTATCGATCCCACAGGGACTATGTATGCCAATTACAAATGCAAATACGATTGTATAAATGGTTAAAAGAATAAAGAATGATGAATCATGAATGGAGAGTGGTCTAATGCTACGGCATTCCTACTCCTAACTACAGTTAACAGTTAAAAGTCTACTGCTAAGCTACTGCTGCAGCAACTGAAATGCTGCAGCAATAGAAATGCTGCAGCAACCGAAATGCTGCAGCAATTCTACCTAACTAAAATTACAGTTAAAAGTCAGCCTACTGGAAATTACCACAAGAGTACTGCAGGTAATACAATGCTGCGGCATTTACGCCAAAAATGTAAGTACAAGCCAAAGATGAATCTAAGTATACAAAGCATGCTTTCAGTTCCATATCAATGCTATAGCATGTCTGGTTTCACCCAAACTACTTGATCTACTAGTCTAGATCCCCGATAACATACCTTGGACCTAGCGCAACGCTAGTCAGTGGATGTACCGCTGTTCACGCAGTTATCACTCCACTACTATATGAGTTACCGCTGTTCACGCAGTGCTCAATCTAACGCCACATAATTCTAATGTAATTACATGAATAAACCAAGCATTACCCCATACAAGCATTAAACATAAAAACAGAAAGCAATGCCGCAGCATACTTATCATCATAGTCAAAACAGTATATTCAACATGCTCATACTTAACTACACCACAACATCTTCAGGTTAAAGTTATATATTATGCTGAAACGAATCATGGAAAACAAAGAATAACGTAATGGGAAAAAACAGCCCCTAGGTCCATAGTGACACCAATCAACGGAATCAACCCTAAGACGGAAAGCATATCACTCCCAAAACATATTTAATCATTCCTTGAACCAAGAATCATGAAATACAAGGATTAAAGTAATAGGAAGCATAGTCCCGAGATCCAAAGTGAAACCAATGAACGGAGTCAAGCCTAAGATGGAAAACATATGACTCCTAAAACATATTTAATCAATCCTTGAATCCATGTAAACATTCTCAAAATACAAAGAACATTTAGTTACAAAAAAAAGTAGCAAATTGAGGAAATGAAGAGAGGATTACTTCTGGCCGGAAGATCACCCACTGCCCAAATCAGTTTAATCAATTTGCTGCCCTTCGTTTCCTCTGCTTGATGCTGCTGCCTTTCTACTGCCCAGCTGATGAATGTTGCAGCAAGTCACCCTGCTCACTCTTAGGTTCTTCCCTCTCAAAAGTTAGTCTAAAAAAAACTAAGAAGAAAACCTATCCTATTCTCCAATGGCCAAAAGCCAAAACTGAACTACTCTCTCCCTCTGCCGTGCCCACTGTCCATAATTCTGTTATATTTCTTTCCAAAGATTCCAGCAAATAAAATATTAATTTTGCAGCTGCCTTCTGGAATTTTCTTTTCATATTCCACCGAATGCTGCCCCTTTTCTCCACCTACTCTCACAAAACCAGCCAGCAATTTTGAGTTGTCATCATGTGTATGTATATACATATATATATATATATGTATACCCACTAGGGAATATGCTTCTTCTTTCTTTTGTATAATGCAGCTGCCCGTGCACCTTGTGTCCTGAAAATCTGGCAGAAAATTGAGAGGAATCTCATCATATGTATGTATATATATGTATATATATATATATATTGTTGGACAACAACTATCTTCTATCATTATGTCCACCTTGCCAACTTGTACTCCCACAAATATATATATATATATACATATAACAAAGATTTCAACATGTGTACCTTATATATATATATATGTATGTATATATATGTGTATAATGGATGGGACCAAAGAAATGAATACATAGGACCGAAAGTGTACATCTTTAAATATGCCCAGCTGGATTTTTAAATGACAAATGGTGTGTGGGTGTGTAATATATATATATATAATATAATACATATAGATACGTATAGATACATATATGTAGAGATGCAAATTTTCCACACATTCTTCACTTTCCTCTCGGTCACTTTTATCCAACAATGTCAACCATCCACATTCCCTTTTTACCCTTGTCACAATAAGTCAATTCAAATAAATTCTCAAATAACAAATAATACAACTTATCCACATGTTGAGAAATTTATTCAATTAAATTGACTTTTAACCATAAATCCACATTTTTAGGTAAAAAGAGGGAGAATATCAAATCAACACATTTTTATTCCATTTTCCAAATAAAGTCAATTAATTCCCGAATAAAATGTGGTAAATTAGATGTGAATAACTCTATTATTCTAGAGTTATCACCTACCCCAGCAAGGTATATAGAGTCTTGAAATCTTTAATATATGGGGTATTGATTGAATCCTTTTCCCTTCTTCCTTTGAAAATAATTACATCATAGTAGTCGTGGAATACTTTTCAAAAATGGCCTGAACCACAGGCATTACCTACTAATGATGTTAAAGTCATGTGCAGATTCTATGAGAAGTTGTTTTCCAGATTCGGAATGCCAATGTCTTAGGAAAAAAATGTTCAGTCTGTGTATCAAATCTGTGAAGTCTGCCAAGTACCACACTTTAGCAGGGATTGCTATGGGAATGAAATACGAACCATTCCAAAAAGAGGTAGGAGTAGGTTACTGCAGAATGCTACTCCAATGGGAAATACATACAATCCCAACTAGAGGAATCATACAGGATTTAGCTGAGGAATAATTCGGAAGCTGGAAACTTTCAGAAGATACCACCACAGTAAAACCCCTACCCGCAGAATCAACAGATGAGATACTGGCAACAATTAAAACCAGACCAGTGCAAGCAAGTGATCTACCAAGTGATATCGAACGGTCGGAGGATATAGAGGAATTTGGCGTCGTATCAGGAGCATAGCAAAGGAGCTTGCATCCCCTGCATACCAATCAGCTGTGAGAAACTTCCCTGAGGAAGTCTCAAATACTTGGGCCCAGATCTACATCACTGGAGCCTCTTACCACTACGGCTTCGCCAAAGCTTCAGGCACACCAATCCAAAGAAGTCTCATTCCTAGACATATTCCTTCTGGACACGTTGCTACGATTACGAGAAACTTTGCAAATGATTCGAGGAAATAGTCCTTGGGGCTTGAGTCATTCATCAAATGGATAGGACACTACCTGGAGCTCGACATTGAAGGATCGGAGCTGACGTCATCCGTTCCAATATCTAGAGCTTGCAGAGTCAAGAACACCTCAGCAATAGCACATGGCTAAGGTGAAGAGCCAATTGACAACTCAGAGAAGACCCTTCTCGAAACATGAAGGGAGTTTTTCTAATCCTCATCTTCCCTTACTTTTTTTTTATTCATTTTGTGTTCTGTTTTGTTACTTCCATTATCCTTTTGTTATTTTGTTATTATTTTCTCTCTCTTACCCTTAGTTAGTCTAATAAGTGTGGGGTAAGAGTTCTTTGTTTTGTTTTTGTTTCTTGTTTTCAAATAAGTGTGGGGTAGTTTAGATATGCATGAACACTGAGGACAGTGTCAGACTTAAGTGTGGGGTAGTAGTGCACGGTGCACTGTAGTAGTTTGAAGAAAATTTTTTTGCATGATTTTGCTTGTTTTCCCCGTATTTTCACACACTTCCAAAAATTTTCAAAATTTTTCATTCTTTCAGACTTCTAAATGCAGTATGATTAATAAAACATTGCTTATGTCTATGATATGTAGGTAGAATGTTATGGTTAGTAGGAGACAATATGATAACTATTTTGAACTCATTTATTAGGAATAGGGAATTCCTCATAACTTAGTCTGGATTAGAGACCTCAGCCAATTACCTTTTCAAGACTTAACTAGATAAGATCAGACCAGTTGTGGATGTATTGACAACTAGAATGACTAGATGAGACTCTGAGCTAAAAGTGGAAAGAAACAAAAGAGAGTAAATTAAATAAGGGTAGTTTGCCAGCGGCCTTTGCTACTCGAGCACCACTCATTAGGGGAACTTAAAGCCTGATGCCCTAAGGTCGTGTAGGTCTGGGAGTCATCGGAGTGGGACTCGCTACATGGGTAGTTAAAGTTGACGTGTTCCAAGCAGACTCAAAATACTCAGAACTCAGAAAGTTATCTGTTGTTAGTATGTCTAGCGACGGGTCGAAGTGTTATCTGGTAGGATCTAAGACAAGAGTATATTGTATTGACTATCTGGTCTAGACTAGTACACACACTACACATCAGGAAGACCTTGTGACTGAGAGAAAAGTTCAACCTAGTTGTTAAGTTGTTTTCTGCTTGATCATAACAATCTACTAGAGACATTTGAGACCTTGTCATAGCAACCAAACCAGTCAGACCTGTGTTAAGAATTGTATGAGTAATTTTTGGAATAAAAACATGACTAGGAAATTTAAGTGACTGCACATATGATTTTAAAATCACTAACTTCAGGTAGACTTTGCTTGAGGACAAGCAAAAAGCTAAGTGTGGGTTATTTGATATGCATAAATCATATACCCTTTTAAGCATGTTTTTAGACATAAATTAGGGCAATATTTGAATGTATTTGATCTTAATTGAATCAAATTGACATAAAATTGCTTAAATTTCGATTTTGGAAGTTTAAGGAGCAAATTGCACGAAAACAGCAAATTTTGGGGCAAAAATGCAATTTTTGGAAATGCTGAGTTCGGGACGGGCGTCCTGACCCAGTCAAAGCACCAGGACGGCCGTCCCAAACTCAGGAAGGGCATCCCGAGCACCAGAAGTTATCCCACATCGAAATTTTTGGAGATTTTCACTCCAAGAAGCTGTTATAAATACCCCAGGCCTCCAAGAGTTGAAATCATCCCTCTCCACTCGATCTGAGTCATTTAGTGACTTCGATTGTACATTTTTCTCGAGTACATAAGTCACTGAGAGACTCGGGCTCAGTATAAGTTTATTTCTATTCTTAGAGAGTTTCTCGTTTTCTTTGTTTTCTGAGAGTCTGTCTCAGAATCTTAGATTACGACTAGATAGGGTCCGTTTTTGGTATCATAGAATATCGGGATTTCGTTAGGAGAACCTAAGAGAGAGATAGGGTGCGTGTTCTTAGTCAGATTAGGGCAATTTGCTTAAGCCCGGGATGTAAGGTAAAGCAATTGCTACTAGGTCTGAGGAGCGTTCTCCGAAGGCTCTGTCGAGCAGAGTAGGATCGAGCAGTCAGAAGCATACAGGAGCTGCAGCGCCGGCTGGACCTGCATAAAGCGGTGACTACTTTATGATAGTTGGTCCCCTAGACGAGGTTCTGTATGTTTACTAATTATTTTATCTGAATATCAATTTGATATTGAATTTATTATCATACATATTTTACAATTTGAGATACTGTTCATTTTCCCAGGAAGATCATAGAGCTAGAATTATCATTATGAATGTTGAACTATCGTGTCCTTTTAAATTAAACTAGGGTTATAGACAACTCCTAACCAAGGTCTGAATCATAACCGGTTTAGTTTAACAGACTGTAAAAGGTCTGCCAGATTAGGAAGAAATAACAAAACAAATCACCATGTTTGTTAGAGTACCCTAATAAAGCTGAGTTTGTACGCTAGGCCAATCCTAGGGTTAAGTGACATGATACCAAAGTGACATAGGGTACCGTTCATGGATACTTTAATCCGACAGATGAGAAGGATCACCCCAAGGTAGGGGTGAATACACTAGGTAACTCGGATATGGTAAATAGATGGTTACATTTCATAATTGCCTTAGAGATCAAGATATATCTAAAATGTTCGAAGATAAGGTCAAACAAATTGTAATAACTGAGCTTAAATTGATGAATGCCTGTCTACTCTTGAATGCTATTTGCTTGTTGTGGGTGATTGGGATCACAAATCAATCTCAAAGTATTGATTATTGATTGCATAACTGGATCATAAGATAAGAGTTAGGGTAAGAGGATAGTTACTACTAAGCCGTTACCACTTCCCTGGGAGTACGATATTTGATTTAATTAAAATCGTAGATACTTTCCAACAGACTAGCTACACGATAGGTACTCTGCCTTAGGTTCTGATTGATTAAGTGACAATATAGAGACTAAATGTGACAATTAGTCAGGCTAAGTCCTTAATTACTCATGATCAACATAGAGTAAAACAACACCTATTTTAGTATATCAGTCAGAATGCATCAAACCACCTCCCTTTGAAGTATATCTTATTAGGAGGAGAATAAAAAAGGACGACTCTATTTCGGCGCGGACGGAGTGAAAGAGTATTGTCCAACATCCGAAGTGAAGAAAAAAACATTCTAAGAATATTAGAAGATAACTCAAAACCTAACCTACGGCAAAGGCAAATCAGACAAACAATGGTGCGAACAGCATTTGGATGCACTTGTCCAGGCTGAACTCGGGCAAAAATCAAAAAATCTACAAAGGCGGGGTCCATGGGAAGGCAAAGGTCAACCTCAAAATGAGCTAAAGGAATGGGGATACTACGAATTGACATTTTTCCTACCAGAGCGGCAACAGAAACTCTATAAGTCCTAGGATCTACGCTATACCTACGGGCAAAAGACTCTGCCTGTTCAAGGCTAATCCTACTTCGACCCAAGGTAAATTTCGAAGCAGAAGGAGCAGGCATGGGCGGGTGAAATGGGACACCCTCATGAACCTCACCCTGGCCTTCCCTAACCGCCACAGTGACCTCTGGTTGGGCAGGCTGAGGAGCACCAAAACCTTCATTCATAAGCTCCTCAACCTCCCTTTCATCAGCTATTTCCTACCTACGAACGAAAGTTCAACATTTAAGAACTCCATTCAAACAAAAAGCCACCCAGAAAGAGATGCCTAAATCATGACTAAACCCTAAACCCAGAAAAACACATGATTCTACCCTTACTACAGAAAAACAAAGCAAACAAAGGAAGCATAAAAGATAGTCAAAAGATGGCATATCAACAACGGAGGAATAAATAGAAACCCGGCAATAAGAGGACAAAACATACCTTTTAAGTGTTTAAAATCGAGATGAAAGTCTGAGAAAATGTGACTAAACTTGCGATGAAAACAAAGGTGAAAGAATCTTTAGAAGACGTTAATGGCAGAAAGCTATAAAAGCAAGAAAGAAAAAGTGAAGAAAAAAGCATATGGGAAGGAAGAGATTACTAAATAGCTGAAAAAAATTTTGTGAAATGATTACTTGCCAGAATCGATGCATCGGGAAAAGAGAAAAGGCACTTCTGCTGGCTGACATTCTACAATTAATGACAGAAGCAGAAGACGAAAAGACAGCCAGTCACAATCAAGGACCCTAACTTCAGCCACAAGTCAAAGTACTCAACACACTTCTTCCGCTGAAGCCCCCCTACTTCGTCATGTGGAACTTTGACGAGGGGCCACTGAACAGTCAGAAAAATACCTCAGGGCCACGTAATTATTACCCCTGATCTCACCGGACGTCATAAGTCCAAATTCATGGGCTTCATAAAGAGTAGACGTTTCCACTCTTTTAATACCTTATTAAAAGGCTCGTTTACTATAACGGTCAAAACGGCCCAAATAAAACTCTGACGGGAAAGCTCGTGAATAAAGGTCCTCAAGATAAACTCCTATAAAGGGGGGATGGGAACGAAAGGTAAGACAGATTCTAGATATCCAAAATACACACAAACACTCTACTGACTTAAGCATCAGAGAGTTCACGGGGAACAAACTTCCCATCGAACTTACTTGTTTTGTAGGTACTTGCTATTGGAAGTTCAGTGTCGCGAAGTACATTTACTCTGGCTCCACATTGCGAAGTATAGTTTCCGAAATTATAGCTCGTCAAGGGGCCACTACTCGAAGTACCCATTCCATTGACTTTGACTGATCCAAAGTCTCCTAAAGATGAATCTATCCAAACGTTTCCTGAATTCTCGGTCTTTTAAATTACGCTTTCACCCCCGACAGATTTTTTTAGAATCAATATATATATATATATCATTTTCCTTCATTTTGTCTTCTTGACGCGTGTGCACACACACACACATATATATAATCCAATTGATTTCCAATTTATTCCGATAATACGCTCCTCAATCGGTCATTTGTTCTTCAAATCTCCAATTTCTTTCACTATTTTTAGCTACAAAATTCCTTTTTTACCCTTAATAAATTGATCCATAAAATTCCATTCTTTTTGAAAGTGATGCAATAAAATTAAAGTCAAAGACAGTCAAAATTCAAGTTTAAATAAAAGGTAGAATTTTATCCAATAAATCAGGTCTTTTAGCATTAAATCGATATAATTAAATTTGGAAAGGGAATTGTACAAATTAAAGTATTTAACCCAAAATCAAGAGACAAATTATGAAAATCAAGCTAGAAAGTAGGCAAAACATGTGCAAATAACTCTACTATCGTAGAATTATCATACCCCCAAACTTAAACTATTGCTCATCCCGAGCAATGCTGTAGCAAAAGATAGACCAATTAACCTTAACCAAAATAGCACAACAATCATGTTCAGAATCATCCAGTAATCATAGGAAAATTTGGGTTCATATTTTCAGATCAAAGATGTGAAACAAAACTCTAGTACTTTCATGACCCAAGTTCCTCAAATATCAGAACATTAACTAAATCAAGCTAAAAAATCTGCTCCCGTGTGTGTGTGTGTGAATAGTCTTTCCTTTTCAATCTCTCATTCATAAGTCAACATATGGTAATCCTATGATTCATTTTGCATCCTTAAACTCAATCTACTATACCACTCTCCACTAATGTAGCAAATTTAGCAATAAAGATCAAAGAGGTCTTAGTTTGGTTGTAATGTAGGCTAGGGCTAAGGTGAGAAAAATATAGATGTAAAGTAGGCTCAAAACTTAGTCCTAGTCTGCCTTGAACTAACCAGATGCTATTACTCTTCTCATTTTTCTTTTCACAACTCAAGGAGCATAAACATTTACACCCTGCTTTAGTAATAAATGCAGCATTTAACCACCATCAGTATATAGCATTTAACATTTGACCACAAGAAGCATAATATGTACTCCATTTTGCTCTTTTTGTTCTTCTTTTTTTTAAAGAGGGTTCTTTCATTTTTGTTTTCACACTTTTTTATACACATACCCTCAATACATAGAGCATACATAACACAATTTTAGAATTCAATTAACTACCACTGATTCAATTGTGCTACAATATTTCTATGCTCCTCATCACAACATTCTCAGCATACCCCCAAACTTATGTTTAACAGTGTTCATAGCAGACTAAGATCAAGTTTAGGGGTAACAAAGAATGGATACATGCAAAACATTTAGGATAAGTGGCTATCATTCAATAAGGGTGTCAAGAAAATAGGCTGGGCTCAACTTGGTTTACTAGGGAAAATAATGCATCAAGGTAAGCTAGAAAGGCTCAAACGAATCAAGAACATGCCTTAATCATTTCTATGTTACCAAATCTACTAGGATTTCAGCTCAAGGGATATAATAAACGAGTCTAATGATTCTGAACCTTTATACCAAAGCTAACTCTTTATATAAACATCAAATCTCCAAGTAAAACTATGTGCAAAAATTTTGGTGGGAGCAAAAATTTTCACCTAAATCTAGTTAATATCAACATATTCTAAGTACTAAAGGCTCACTACCATACAAGAGTTATGCAATCACATCAACATGAATTATCATCATAAGTAATCTACCCAAATTCACACAATCATGCTAGAATAACTCACTATAATCATACTAGGAATATTCAATGGATATTACGGGAGCAATAAACTCATTCATTTAGAACCTTCATGAGAAACTACAACAATAAATGCATTCATTCAACTTAATAATGAAAAGAAAAAAAATGCTTTGGACTTGCAAAAGGACATCCTCCCCAAAACTTAAAGAGGAGCAATGTCCCCATTGCTGTAGCAGGGAACAACAAAGGGAAAGCATGCGATTGGACTGTTAATAAAAGGGAAAACTAGTTCAACCCTAAGCACGGGAAATGAACGGAGATAAAGACATAAGAGGGCAAATTATTACAAAGGAGTTCAGCGGGAAGCAAAGAAAGTGCAAGATAAAAACCACTCCCAAAAGGCCAGGAGTGTCATCATTCGTAGTTGCCATCATCCTCCATGTTCTGAGGAGTGTCTGGCAAAATCTAGAGTGGAATAGGTGGCTGATGCGTTTCCAACTGATATGTTAAATAGGTGTTATTTTTACCATATGTTGATTATGAGTAATTAAGGACTGAGATTGACTAATTGTCACATTTAGTCATTATGGTGTCACTTAATCAGTCAGAACCTAAGGCAGAGTACCTATCTTGTAGCTAGTCTGTTGCAAAGTATCTACGATTTTATTAAATAAATATCGTACCCCCAGGGAAGTGGTAACGGCTTAGTAGTAACTAGCCTTTTATCCTAACTCTTATCTTATGATCCAGTTATGCAATCTTCATCAATAATTTTGATGAGAGGGTGATCCATTCTCCACTAGGTTTAAGTCTAATTAAGCCTAAAAGTGTTTATAGACAAAGTCCTGATTCTATGTTATATTGTTCCTATATGTTGATTGACCTATATTCGAGTATTTTAGATATATCTTAGCTTGGATTGCAACTATGTTCTGAGTCTAAAGGTCTACCACATCTGAGTAATCTGATATATCACCCCATCGCCAAGGTAAATGGCCATACTCACAGTTACTACTAAAGACAGCTATGAAAGCGCTATGTCACTTCGGGGATCATGCCGCTTGCCCATAACCGCAGGCATAAACGCTCTACTCAGCCTACCTAGACTACTCTAACAAACAGGGTGTTCCGCAGGTTATTTTATCTAGTATGGCAGACACCAATACTAATTGATGCTTGTTAAACTAAACAGGTTATGAATAGACCGTGGTTAGGAACTGTCTATAACCCTAATTTTAGTTTAAAAGAAACTACATTAGACATGCAGACATAATGAATATTTAAGCAGGTGGCTATTTCCGAAAAAACATAATAGCTTCAACAAATATAACAAATATTCATAACAATCATAATCTCATATTCATAATTAATATTTGGAACAAACACAGTACAAACATATAAAGAGAGGGACATGGGGGACTGATGCCATAAAGAAATCACCCTTTACGTAGTCGCGCCATTGGAGCAACTGCTTGTATATGTCGTACTGCTCGACCCGACTCTGCTCGCCAGAACCTTCGGAGGATGCTTCCTCAGCCTAGTAACTGGGCTTTACCTTAATACCCAGCTTAAGCCCAGGCCTATGGACTGACTCTTCGAAAGCCTAGAGCCCTCTTAGGATCTCCTAACGAAATCCCGGGTATTCTATGAATACCATAAATGAACCTATCTATCGAACCCTAGGATCTGAGACTAATTCTCAGAAACTAAGAAAAACGAAACACTAATTGGAAAGAAAGAAAACTTATACTGAACCCGAGTCTCTCAGTGACTTATGTACTCGAGAAAAATGTACACTTGAAGTCACTAAATGACTCAGATCAAGTGGAGAGGGATGATTTCAACTGAGGAAGGACTTGGGTATTTATAGCAGCTTCCTGGGGTGATTTTTCATCAAAAATTCGATGTGGCACTTGGAATTTCTGCTCGGGACGCCCGTCCTGGATTGGGACGATCGTCCTAAACTGTTGACCAGGTCAGGACGCCCGTCTTGATTCGGGACGCCCTCCCCGAAGTCCGAACTTCTGAAAATTACGTTTTTGCCCCGAAATTTGCCATTTTCTTCTACTTTTCACCTGACACTTCCAAAATCATAAAAACTATGAAATTGAGTTAATAATGAACAATTAAGACCAATTTGCCTTCAATTTCACCCTAAATCATGCCTAAAAACATGCTAAAAATGTGATATGATTTATGCATATCAAATAACCCCACACTTAGCTTTTTGCTTGTCCTCAAGGAAAGTCTACCTGAAGTTAGTGATTCTAACTCATATGTGCAGTCACTTAATTTTCCTAGTCATGTTTTTATTCCAAAAATTATTCAGACAATTCTTAATACAGGTCTAACTCGTTAGGTTGCTATGACAAGGTCTCAAATGTCTCTAGCAGATTGTCATAATCAAGCAGTTGACAACTTAGCAACTAGGTTGAACTCTTTTCTTAGTCATAAGGTCTTCCTGATGTGTAGTGTGTGTACTAGTCTAGACCAGATAGTCAACACAATTTACTCATGTCTTAACTACTACCAGATAATATTTCGACCCGTCGCTAGACATACTAACAACAGACAACTTTCTGAGTTCTGAGCCTTGGTGATCAGATTTTAATTATTTAGCACTTATTGATTTTCTTTTGTAGATTTTCTAGGGTATTTTAAGTCTGCTTAGAACACGTCAACTTCAACTACCCATGTAGCGAGTCTCACTCCGATGACTCCCAAACCTACACGACCTTAGGGCATCAGGCTTTAAGTTCCCCGAAGGAGTGGTGCTCGAGTAGCGAAGGCCGCTGGCAGACTGCCCTTATTTAATTAACTCTCTTTTTGTTTCTTTTCACTTTTAGCTCAGAGTCTCATCTAGCCATTCCAATTACCAAAACATCCACCACTGGTCTTAATTTTATCTAGTTCAGTCTCAAAAAGGTAATTGGCTGAGGTCTCTAATCCAGACTAAGTTGTGCTCAGTTATCAAGAATTCCCTATTCCTAATCAATAAGTTCAAAATAGTCATAAATCGTCTCCTACTAACCATACCACTCTACATACATATCATAGACATAAGCAATGTTTAACCAATCATACTATATTTAGAAGTCTGAAAGAATGAAAACTTTTGAAAACAATTTGGAAGGGTGTGAAAATATGGGGAAAACAAGAAAAATCATGCAAAAAATTTTCAGACTACTACACTACACTGTGCACTGCTACCCCACACTTAAGTTTGATATTGTCCTCAGTGTTCATGCATAGTTAAACTACCCCACACTTATTTGAAAACAAAAATAAAACAAAACAAAGAATTCTTACCCCACACTTATTCGACTAACTACGGGTAAGAAGGAACATAGAGTAATGAAAGAAATAACAAAACATGAAATAAAATGAAAGAGATACTCCCTTATTCTGTGAAGTCCACAATCTGCTCGGACGAGTCAAACGGCTCTCTGTAAATCTTTAGGCATTGTCCGTTTACTTTTTGAATAATACCGTCAGAATCCATGATGTCACATGCTCCGAAAGGTGATACTTCCGTGATTGTGAACGGTCCTGACCAACAGCTACGCAGCTTTCCTGGAAAAAATTTAAAACGTGAGTTGTATTTTAATACCTTATCTCCTGGTTCAAAATTCTTCTGGGTTCTGAGTTGTCTATCATGCCGGAGTTTACTTGTCATCTTGAATTGGTGTGAGTTTTCATAGGCTTTGAGCCTCCACTCATCCAATTCATTGAGTTGTAGAATCCGGTGTTCCTTAGTTAAATTATCGTCGAGGTTGCATTTTTGTACAACCCAATAAGCTCTGTGTTCATGTTCAACCGGAAGGTGACATGCTTTTCCATAGACTAGTCGATAGGGTGAGAATCCAGTAGTGGTCTTGTATGCTGTACGGAAGGCCCATAATGCGTCCTCCAGCTTATTGGCCCAATCCTTACGGTTAACACCTACAGTCTTTTCTAGGATTCTCTTTATACCCCTATTGGTTACCTCAGCCTGCCCATTGGTTTGGGGATGGTAGGCTGTGGAAATGCGATGCTGAACTCCGTACTGCTGAAGTACCTTCTGCAATTGAGAGTTGCAGAAGTGCGTACCTCGATTACTGATTAGGGCTTTTGGACATCCAAATCTGGCGAAAATCTGCTTAAGGAATTTGCATACGACTCTAGCATCATTAGTAGGTAGGGCCTGTGCCTCAGGCCATTTTGAAAAATATTCCACAACTACTATGATGTACTGCTTACCAAAAGAGGGAGGGAATGGACCCATGAAGTCTATACCCCATATGTCAAATATTTCTACACTTTGAATTACCTGTTGAGGTAGACTGTCTCGAGAAGAAATGGTTCCAGCTTTCTGACAGGCATCGCACGATCTTGTGAATGTTGCGACATCCTTGAATATGGTAGGCCAGTAGAAGCCTACTTCTAATACTTTTTGGGCGGTATTAGCTGCAGCTAAGTGACCGCCTGTTGGTCTGCAGTGACAATGTTCCAGAATTTGGAAGCCTTCTTCTTGAGAGACACATCTTCTGATCATCTGATCTGGAATGTCTGCAATTTTGTAGGCGAAGACTCTTCTATACTTTCTGCACATGTCCACAGTCAGCTTCCTTTGTTCTGCAGTCAGATCAGCTGCAAGAATGATGGGAAGTTTCTTGTTGTCATCTAGGAATTCGTAGCACAGATGAGTGGACAGTTCCTTTAGTTCCAAGTCTGGTGGATCTTCAAACGAGGTTCGTTCTTTCTTCATCTCATCATCACCTATCTCAGTGAAACTATCAGAAGTATTTTCATTTTCAAAAGAGCTAAGTTCAGGCTCTTCTAATTCTAGGGAGTCCTCACTTAGGACTTGATAGTTTGAGTATAGGTCGGTCACGTTAATTGTAATCAAGTGTTACATGGCATCCACACAAAAACAAGTATCATCTAAATGCATGGGATACCTAAGGGTCTCATTTAGATCAAAAGTGATGTCATCATTTCCTACCCTTAACTTGATTTGACCATTACTGATGTCTATTAATACTTTTGAGGTAGCTAGAAATGGTCGACCTAGGATCAGGGGTACTCCTCCTTCCCCATTCATATCCATGACAACAAAATCCACAAGAAACACAAATTTTCCGACCTTTACTAAGAGATCTTCAATTATTCCTTTGGGGATCTTGACTGTCCTATCTGCAAGTTGTATGCACATCCTAGTCGTTTTCAAATCATGCAATCCTAATTTATCAAATAAGCTAGATGGCATAAGATTGATACTAGCTCCTAAGTCTGCTAATGCATGCATGTTAGTAATATTTCCAATTGTACATGGCAAGGTAAAACAACCAGGATCTTTTTGTTTAGACGGTAGTTTATTCAACAGGACCGCCGAACATTCTTCATTAAGAACCACCTTGTCCATGTCAAATTTTCTTTTATTACTAACAACTTCTTTTAAAAACTTAGCATACTTTGGCATTTCAGAAATAACATCAAGTAAAGGCAAATTAACTTGAATCTGACTAAAGTTCTTAAGAAATTTTTCAAATTGCTCCTTATCTTTATTGTGCATAAGTTTGGCAAGGTAAGGTACTTTTGGCCGGTACTCAGGAATAAACTCCGTCTTCCCTTTCCTTGCTACTTCGATTTCGACATCCGTCAGCATTGGGTCCTTGGAGCCTTCTTCTGGTTCCCGCACAAGAATAGGAGGGTCAGATGGTTTGGGTGGAGATGAAGATAGAATTTTACCAGATCTTAGAGTGATAGTCTTGCATTCAGTTTGAGGGTTAGTCTCAGTGTTGCTTGGTAGCATTCCATGGGACCTGTGAGAGAAATGGGTGGATAGCTGACCCATTTGTCTCTCTAAAGTTTGTATAACAGCTTGTGTGTTTCTGATTATTTGCTCGGTCTGCTTCTGTCTGTTCTCGTTCTGCTGGATTCTTTCTGCGTGAGCTTCTTGAATCTTTCTGTTGGACTCTATCATTTCCTTGTTAGAGTCAGAAATGCTCTTCAGCATGTCTCTGAATTCTTGCATGGGGTCAGTTGGAACGATGTAGTTCCTTGGTGCAGGCAGAGCGACTTGCTGGTTCTGCGGATATGGCAGCTGCTGAGGTACTCTTTTCTGGAAGTTAGTAGTCCCGGAATTGTTTCTCCAGCTAAATCACGGATGGTTCTTCCAAGTGGGATTGTAGGTATTTCCTATAGGAGCAGAATTCACTGCGTCCACTTGTTCCATATCCTCTGAAATAGTTAATATCCCATTACCATAACAATCTCCACTGAAATGTGGTCCTTGGCAAAATTCGCAGACTAGGTATACTGACTGAACGCTTTTCCCTTGTTGGAAAGCATTTAGCTGATTAGCAATGCTGACCTTTAGTGCCTCAAATTGATCATCAGTGGAGGCAACAGCCGCATTTACTGGTTGCTTCTTAGCTCGGCCACTTGTGCACCAGTTCTTGCTATTCCTGTAGAGTCTCTCCAGAGCGTTTCTAGCATCTACATCACTCATTCCATTGAAACCGCTCTGGGGATTGAGTCCATCAAGAATTTGCTTACCCATGTCTGACATACCCCCGTAAATTTGCTGAATCAGCAATGCTTCGGTAAGTCCATGTTGGGGGCAGATCCTGAGTAGCTCCTTGAATCTGTCCTAAGCTTCGATCACTGTTTCATCAGCAGCTTGAGTAAAACTAGACAGAGCCCTTCGATATTCTAGGACTCTTGCTGCAGAGTAGTACTCTTCTAGGAAGGCTTTGCTTAACTCGTCCCAAGAGGTGATGGAGTTAGTAGGTAGCTGGGCCAACCATCTCTTAGCTCTGTCCCTCGGTGAGTAGGGAAAGAGGTTGAGTTTAGTTACTTCTGCAGTATGATCTCCCTTGAGGCATTCGCAGAGAGAAAAGAAATCAGATAAGTGTTCCAGCAGATTCTCGGCTGCAGTTCCTCCAAACTGAACCCGATTTATAATCAGCTGGATCACATTTGGTTTAAGATCATAGCGAGGGTTCCCAGGGATTTGGATGGCGGATGATATCGGAATAGTCTGTGGCTGGATGCAGGATTCGAGGGTAGGTCTTTCGGCAGCCATCTCTGTTCTTCGCCTATTAGATGTACAAATGAGACGTTTAGGATTCTCAACTGGTGTTTCAAGGTTAGCTTCTGAAGTTCGAGTCATGCAACTACAGAGAAGAATACGTTTTAACCTAAGCAAACTGGTTAGTGGGGTTACAGGGAAAATGAAAAATTAAGAATTCGGAAGAAGAACGAAAAAAACAACTATTCTATTATGAAAGGGAAATAACACAAGAGATAGGGAAAAGAGAACAACTTACCATTGAACAAGAAAATTACAATTTTTTCGGTTTTTAAATTTTAAAATTTTTTTCTTTTTATATATATTTCGAAAGCACTTAAATTCCCTCAATACGGTTTTAGAATGATTTTCTAAAATTTGATTATTCTAAGTGTCTTAATTCCAGATAATGTCTAAAATTAATTAATTATGATAACCCTATATTTCATAAACTGATTGTCTAACTAGTGTAAGATAAGTGTAGGTCTAAAGTCTAGGTTACTACCGTTACCTATCATAAGTCTCTAGAATTTTGATCAGGAATCCTAAATTCATTATGATATTTCCCCGGCAACGGCGCCAAAAATCTGATGCATTTCCGACTGATATGCTAAATATGTGTTATTTTTACCCTATGTTGATTATGAGTAATTAAGGACTGGGATTGACTAATTGTCACATTTAGTCTTTATGGTGTCACTTAATCAGTCAGAACCTAAGGCAGAGTACCTATCGTGTAGCTAGTCTGTTGGAAAGTATCTACGATTTTATTAAATAAATATCGTACTCCCAGGGAAGTAGTAACGGCTTAGTAGTAACTAGCCTTTTATCCTAACTCTTATCTTATGATCCAGTTATGCAATCTTCATCAATAATTTTGATGAGAGGGTGATCCATTCTCCACTAGGTTTAAGTCTAATTAAACCTAAAAGTGTTTATAGACAAAGTCCTGATTCTATGTTATATTGTTCCTATATGTTGATTGGCCTATATTCGAGTATTTTAGATATATCTTAGCCTAGATTGCAACTATGTTCCGAGTCTAAAGGTCTACCACATCTGAGTAATCTGATATACCGCCCCATCGCCAAGGTAAACGGCCCTACTCACAGTTACTACTAAAGACAGCTATGAAAGCCCTATGTCACTTCGGGGATCATGCCGCTTGCCCATAACCGTAGGCATAAACGCTCTACTCAGCCTACCTAGACTACTCTAACAAACAGGGTGTTCCGCAGGTTATTTTATCTAGTATGGCAGACACCAATACTAATTGATGCCTGTTAAACTAAACAGGTTATGAATAGACCGTGGTTAGGAATTGTCTATAACCCTAATTTTAGTTTAAAAGAAACTACATTAGACATGCAGACATAATGAATATTTAAGCAGGTGGCTATTTCCAGAAAAACATAACAACTTCAGCAAATATAACAAATATTCATAACAATCATAATCTCATATTCATAATTAATATTTGGAACAAACACAGTACAAATATATAAAGAGAGGGAGGACAGGGGGGACTGATGCCATAAAGAAATCACCCTTTACGTAGTCGCGCCGTTGGAGCAACTGCTTGTATATGTCGTACTGCTCGACCCGACTCTGCTCGCCAGAACCTTCGGAGGACGCTTCCTTAGCCTAGTAACTGGGCTTTACCTTAATACCCAACTTAAGCCCAGCCCTATGGACTGACTCTTCGAACGCCTAGAGCCCTCTTAGGATCTCCTAACGAAATCCTGGGTATTCTATGAATACCAGAAACGAACCTATCTATCGAACCCTAGGATCTGAGACTAATTCTCAGAAACTAAGAAAAACGAAACACTAACTGGAAAGAAAGAAAACTTATACTGAACCCGAGTCTCTCAGTGACTTATGTACACTTGAAGTCACTAAATGACTCAGATCAAGTGGAGTGGGATGATTTCAACTGAGGAAGGCCTGGGGTATTTATAGCAGCTTCCTGGGGTGATTTTTCATCAAAAATTCGATGTGGGACTTGGAATTTCTGCTCGAGACTCCTGTCCTGGCCTATTGACCAGGTCAGGACGCCCTCCCCAAAGTCCAAACTTCTGAAAATTTGCATTTTTCCCCGAAATTTGCCATTTTCTTCTACTTTTCACCTGACACTTCCAAAATCATAAAAACTGTGAAATTGAGTTAATAATGAACAATTAAGACCAATTTGCCATCAATTTCACCCTAAATCATGCCTAAAAACATGCTAAAAATGTGATATGATTTATGCATATCAGTGGCCATGGTGCCCTGGCTTGCTGGTGTTGCCGCGGCAGAGGCAAAAGTGCGCAGCATCTCTGTCGCGAACATACTGCCAGTACAATTATTGTTGGTCATGCATCAAGGAGAGGGTTGTTGCTACTGCACTAAGAATCTAAAAAGAAATTAAAGACGAAAAAGCCATCAACTTCAAATTGAGGCACCTAAAAATAAAAGAACAACAATTAAAACACACTAAGGAAAAGAAATCGAATGCTGAGAAAATAAAAACAAACAAGATGAGATAAAACAAAAGAAAGAAATAATAACGAATTGCAATAAACTAAAAATGAAAGTGTTCACTTATAGATTGTGTGCGCGTTGGGTCCAATTAACTCCTTGGCATCAACAAGGGTTATAGGTGAAAAATTATGCATAATGTCGCCTCCCTGATAGTGTTTCAACCTATGACCATTTACTTTGAATGCTGAACCATTCTTTCCCTTAATTAAAATTGCTCCATATGGAAATACTTATTCCACCGTGAATGGACCTGACCACCGTGATCTCAACTTTCCCAGAAATAGTCGTAACCTTGAATTGAACAAAAGAACCTTTTGTCCAACTTCAAAATTCGTGTCTTGGATGTTTTTATCATGCCATTTTTTTGTTTTTTCCTTGTATAATTTGGCATTCTCATATGAAAATAATCTTAACTCATCCAATTTTGAGAGTTGCAGCATTCGCTTGTCTCTGGCAGCATTCATGTCCAAATTAAGTTGTTGCAATGCCCAGTATGCTCTGTGCTCTAACTCTACTGGAAGATGGCAAGCCTTCCCAAAAACAATTCCCTAAGGAGACATGCCAATTGATGTCTTAAATGTTGTTCTATATGCCCACAATGCATCATCTAGCCTCCTTGACCAATCTTTCCTGTTTAGATTAACCACCTTCTCAAGTATACCTTTGATGATCCGGTTAGACAATTTGACTTGCCCATTTGTTTGAGGATGATATGGTAGATCAATTCTGTGACGAACATTGTATTTGACTAGCATAGAACCTAACCATTTGTTGACAAAGTGAGAGCCTCCATCACTGATAATTGCTTTTGGAGTTCCAAAGCGTGTGAAAATATTTTTCCTGAGAAAGTTCATCACCACTTTGGAATCATTAGTGGGGAATGTTGTAGCTTCCACACACTTGGATACATAGTCCACTGCCACTAAGATATAAGAATTCCCAAAATAAGGGGGAAAGGGTCCCATGAAATCAATACCCCATACATCTAAAAGTTCAACTTCTAAGATATTAGTAAGGGGCATTTCTTTTCTTCGTGAGAGATTTCCGACCCTTTGGCAGCGGTCACACTTTGCCACGAACTCATAGCAATCTTTGAATAATGAAGGCCAAAAGAAACCAGATTGTAATACCTTTATTGCGGTTTTGGACCCTCCAAAATGTCCTCCACAAGGCGAGTTGTGACATTGAAACATAATATCCTCAATTTCATCATCATTTACACATCTTCGGATCATTTGGTCTGCACACTGTTTGAATAGGAAAGGCTCCTCCCAAAAATAACTCTTCACATCATGGAGGAATCTCTTTCATTCTTGATATGAAAAATCTGGTGGCATTTCACCACTAGCCAGATAATTTGCAAAATCAGCATACCATGGCACTCCCATGTTAGTTTCAACCTCCAGCAACTGCTCATCTGGAAAATGTTCATTAATAGGGATTTGAAATCCCTCTTGTTACTCCAACCGAGATAGATGGTCAGCTGCTTGATTTTCTACTCCTTTCTTGTCCTTTATTTCCACATCAAATTCTTGTAGGAGTAGAATCCATCTAATGAGCCTTGGTTTAGAATCCTTCTTTGAAATCAAATATTTGATGGCGGAATGATCGGTGTAAACTATCACTTTCGTGCCCACCAAATATGTCCTAATTTATCAAAGGTAAATACAATGTAAGCAACTCTTTTTCAGTAATAGTATAGTTTACCTGTGCTCTAGTGAGTGTCTTGCTGGCGTAATAGATGGAATGAAACACTTTGTTTTGCCACTGCCCTAAAACTGCACCAACTGCGTAGTCACTGGCATCACACATCAGTTCAAATGGCAGACTCCACTCTGGTGCTACGATAATGGGGGCTGAGATTAGCTTCTGCTTTAGCTCCTCAAATGTTGCGGCACATGCTGCATAAAAAAACACATTATCTTTTTCTAACAAAGTACATAAGGGCTTTGATACCTTTGAAAAATCTTTGATGAATCTTATGTAGAAGCTCACATACCCTAATAAACTCCTAATGTGCTTTACAGTAGTAGGGGTAGGCAATTTCTCAATCACCTCAATCTTTGCTCTATCAACTTCGAGGCCTTTCTTCGAAATTCGATGACCTAACACTATACCTTCTCGAACCATGAAGTGACACTTTTCCCAATTAAGGACTAGGTTGGTGTCCTCACAACGTGTAAGCACCTTGGCCAAATTTTCTAAGCATTCATCAAAAGAGTCCCCCAAATATAGAGAAGTTATCCATGAAAACCTCTAAGTACTGCTCCACCATATCTGTGAAAATGGCCATCATACATCGTTGGAACGTTGCTGGAGCATTTCACAGTCTGAACGATATTCTTCTGAATGCGAAAGTACCATAAGGACAAGTAAAAGTTATTTTGTCCTAGTCCTCTGGTGCTACAGCAATCTGATTATAACCAGAATAACCATCCAGAAAGCAATAATAGTCACGTCCAGCCAACCTATCCAACATTTGATCAATGAAAGGTAGTGGGAAGTGGTCTTTCCTTGTGGCCTTGTTTAGCTTCATATAGTCCATGCAAATTCTCCATCATGTGACGGTTCTGGTGGGAATTAATTCATTATCTTCATTTTTCACCACCGTAATTCCCCCTTTCTTGGGCACACATGATAACTCTAAAATAATAGAGTTATTCACATATGCTTTGCCCACATTTGGCTTTTAAAATGACTGAATTTATTCAGAAATTGGGGTTAAACGCGTCTAGTTGATTAACTTTTCCTTTTTACGAAAAATGTGGTTTTAATGTCAATAAGTCAATTTAATTTAATTAATTTCCAAATGTTTGTTACAAGTTGCATTTATTAAATTATTATTTTGGGATTTAATTTGAATTGATTTAGGGTAACAAGGGCAAAAAGGGAATGAGATTACCAATTTATTATTCAGTTATTTTCAGAAATTATTATGTTTTAATTAATTAAATACGTGGTAGCTGCAGCTTGATACCCGAAAAGAATCCTGCAGCATGAAGGAAAAAGACAAAGAATCAGAAGGCAGCTGGAATTAATTTTTGGATTATTCATTTTATTTGTTGAATATTATAAGAAAATTCCAGAAATCTGGACAGATGGCGGGAGGAGGCTGAATCTCGGGAGCAAGATAAGGCACTATATATATTTGAAAAATCGAGAGAAGAGGAGATTAGACTTTAAGACTTTTGGAGAAGAGATTGGTTTTTACTCACTCTTAGATAGCACTATAGAAATTCAGTAGTAGAGTTTAGCATTTCTTTTTAGTATAGATTAATTCTGTAGGGAAAAACCCGAGAGGAAGCAGGGTGACTTGCTGAGTATTCATCAGCTGAGCAGAAAAGACGCCGCGGCATCGGTCAGAGGAGAATATCATTGGGCAATCGTGATTAAACTTATCTGGGCAGTAGCATGATCTCATACCCGAGTAATTCTCTGCCCATTACTTCATTATTGTTAATTGTCTTGTATAAACTCTTACTTAAATGTTGGGTATGAGTTGAGGGCGAATTTATGGATTAATTAAACTTGTTTTGTAATAGAATTATTCACTATGACCATAGGAGCATTTTATTACATTACTTTAATTCCTAGATTTCGTTATTCTCAGTACTGAATGTATATTTGTAACCTGAAGATGATGTGGCATAGTTAAGTATAAACATGTTGATTACACTGTTTGGAATATGATGATGAATATGATATAGCATCGTTCTCCATTTTTATGATTACTGCTTGTATGGGGCATGCTTGGTTTATTCATGTAATTACTTAAATAGATTTAGCATAACTTGCGGTTACGACTGTCCAAGTTATGTATCGAACTAGTATCTGGCTTTCTAACCGGAAGGGAGCTAGTGGACAAGATGATTATGTGGCACTAGATTGAGACGCATGACCGTGAAAAATAAAATCATGACTACCCTAATTTTATCCCAACTTAAATTCAGAAAAACAAAAAAATTGAGTTTGTACAATTTAATTAGTGAAAAATAAACTGCATTTGCAAAACTTTTGTTTTCCATAGAAAAATAAAGTGTCTGAAAAAAATAATTGTTGAATATAAAGGACCCTTTAAAAAGTTTGAAAAATAGAAAATATGGGTCAATTATTCAGGTTTAGTTCAAACAATTTATTTGCTGAGAATAAAAGTAAAAGAATCTTCCCTTTTTCAACGACCCTTATCTCTGATCTCCTGTAGCTCTGCTCGAATGCTTCGCATTTCTATGCGTAGGGCTCTCATCTCATCCCTCTGCCTGCCCTGCTCACTGCTTAAGTCAGCCATCTCCCGGAGTAGTTGTGCACCTTGGTTCTCCTGAAGACTGACCGTGGCTCTGAGTCGGTCCATGTTAGTTGTGATGTTTAGACTGAGCTGGTCTAAATGACACAATCTGCTTGCAATTCCTTGGTCCATCTCATAGACCCTTTGAGCCAACGTATCTATCTGCACGGACAACATTGAATGATAACCATTAGTACTCCCCCCGGATGAAGGGGTGCTCTCGTTAGGTGTTGGGGTGTATGCAGGAGATGTTGGTGAATTTTGGGTTTGGTCAGTGGGTGGTGGATTTATAGGAACTCTCTGAGCATGAGTGTGAACTGGAGATCTCTGGGGTTCTTCTCTAGGAGGGAAGGTATCCTCAGAAGGATCTTCTTCCGTGGGACTAGGCTCACGGGCGTTCAGGAATCTTCTCACTAGGTCACTGGCATCTAGGCTTGAGTTTACTTCTACTGGTTGTGAAGGAATAGTCCCTCGTGGTATTTCTGGTGCAGGCCTAGATGGTCCTTCTGGCTTTGTCTTCTTTGGTCCTGGAGTGTCATGGATTTCTGTTTTCTTTGCCTGGTTAGTAGCTACTCTTGTTCTCTTCATCTCTGAGTGCAAAGTCTGGTTAGAAATAACAAATAACAAAAACAGGGAAGTAAAATAGAAAAAGCAAGAAAATTATTTTTAGGGATTTTGAATTTTATTTAGAAAGCAGGTAAATTTCCTCAATATGGTTTTAGAATAATTTTCTAAAATTTGATTATCCTAAGTTTCTTAATTTCAGATAGTATCTGAAATCAATTAGTTGTGATAATCATATATTTTGGAAAGTGATTGTCTAACTAGTATAAGATAAGTGTAAATCAAAAGTCTAGGTTACTACCGCTACCTATCATAAGTCTCTAGAATTATGCCCAATAATCCTAAATTCATTATGATATTTCCCCGGCAACGGCGCTAAAAATCTGATGCGTTCCGATTGGTATGCTAAAAGATATGCTTTATTTACCTATGTCGATTATGAGTAATTAAGGACTGAGTCTTACTAACTGTCACTTAGCATTCAATTATTGTCACTTAATCAATCAGAACCTAAGGCAGAGTACCTATAGTGTAGCTAGTCTGTTGGAAAGTATCTACGATTTTATTAAGTTAAATATCGTACTCCCAGGGGAGTGGCAACGGCTTAGTAGTAACTAGCCTTTTATCCTAACTCCTATCTTATGATCCAGTTATGCAATCTTCATCAATGACTTTGATGAGAGGGTGATCCATTCTCCACTAGGTTTAAGTTTAATTAAGCCCATAAGTGTTTTATAGATGAGGTCCTGATTCTATGTTATACTGTTCCTACATGTTGATTGACCTATCTTCGAGTATTTTAGATATATCTTAGCCTGGATTGCAACTATGTTCTGTGTCTAAAGGCGTACCACATCCGAGGTCTCTAATAAACCGCCCTACCTTAATGACGGCCCTACTCACGGTTCGGGACGAAGGCATCCATGAAAGCCCTATGTCACTTCGGGGATCATGCCGCTTGCCCTAGCCGCCGGCATAATCAGACTCAGCTCGGCCTATCTAGACTACTCTTAACAAGCAGGGTGTTCAGCAGGTTATTTTATCTAGCATGGCAGACACCAATACTAATTGATGTCTGTTAAACTAAACAGGTTATGATTAGACCGTGGTTAGGAATTGTCTATAACCCTAACTTTAGTTTAAAAGAGCACATTAGACATGCAGACATAGTGAATATTAAGCAGGTGGCCATTTCCAGAAAACTATAACAACTTCAACATATAAAACAAATATTCATACAAATCGTAATCTCGTATTCATAATCAATTTTTGGAACAACTTAATAACAACATATAAGAGAGGGACAGGGGGACTGATGCCATAAAGAAATCACCCTTTACGTAGTCTCGCCGATGGAGCGTACTGCTGTATATGTCGTATTGCTCGCCCCGACTCTGCTCGCCAGAACCTTCGGAGGACGCTTCCTCAGCCTAGTAACTGGGCTTTACCTTAATACCCAGCTTAAGCCCAGCCCTGTGGACTGACTCTTCGAACGCCTAGAGCCCTCTTAGGATCTCCTAACGAAATTTTGGGTATTCTATGAATACCATAAATGAACCTATCTATCGAACCCTAGGATCTGAGACTAATTCTCAGAAACTAGAAAAACGAAAACAAAAAGGAAAGAAAGAAAACTTCTACTGAAATCTGAGTCTCCGAGTGAGTTGTGTACTACAGATTTATACACTGGAAACCACTGAATGACTCAGATCGAGTGGAGAGGGATGAATTAAACTGCTGGAGGCCTGGGGTATTTATAGCAACTTCCTGGGGTGATTTTTCATCAAATATTCGATGTGGGACTTGATTTGGGGGTTCGGGACGCCCGTCCCGGATTGGGACTCCCGTCCTGGTCTGTTGACCAAGTCGGGACGCCCGTCCCGGTGCTTTGACTGGGTCGGGACGCCCGTCCTGAGCCTTTGACCAAGTCAGCATTTCCAAAAATTGCGTTTTTGCCCCAAAATTTGCTATTTTCGTCTACTTTTCACCTGACACTTCCAAAATCATAAAAACTGTGAAATTAAGTAAATAATAAACAATTAAGATCAATGTACCCTCAATTTCACCTTAAATCATATATAAAAACATGCTCAAAAGGTGATACGATTTTCGCGTATCAGTGTTGGAGGTAGACCCAATAACTTCACTTTCAGCTCAAGTATCATCCATGTCCAACATGCTGAAAACACTGAGCATGCAGCAGCATAATGGACAAATGGCTGAGCAACCAAACCAGTCTAATGTAAGCCAGGTACAAGATGTATGTTGTGTCTACTGTCGCAAAGGACACTCTTTTGAGGATTGTATTCACAATCCAGCTTCAGTGTGCTACATGGGGAACCAGAATAGAGGTAATGGTTTACAGTCAGATTCTTATAATCCTACGTGGCGGCAGCATCCCAACTTTTCTTGGAGAGACCAAGGGATGCAAAACAGCCAAGGTATGAACCAGAGGCCAATGTTCCAGCAACAACAGTACCCCCAACAGCAACAACAACTCTAGCAAAGGCCTCAACAACAACCACCACCACATTCAAATTCATTGGAGAATATGATGAGAGATTTTATGGCAAGAACAGAGACAACCATTCAAGGATTGACATCCACTGTACGAAACCTTGAAACCCAAATGGGGCAGTTGGCCCAAGAACTAAAGAATAGACCACAAGGGTCACTCCCAAGTGACACCAAGAATCCGAGGAGAGAAGGAAAGGAACATTGCATAGCGGTATCTCTATGGAGTGGGAAAATACTGGAAGAACCAACAATCAAGCCTGGAGCAGTGGAGAAATCCAGTGAGCCCAACAAGGAGGACAAAGAAGAAGAAATTCCAATAGCTGAACCAGCCAAAGTGGAGACCGATGCTGCAGCATCATCAATGCCGTAGCAAAGCAAAGTTCCAAAAAGCAAACCAGTACAACCAAGGATGCCTTTTCTGCAAAGGCTTGCTAAAAAGAAACAAGATGAGCAGTTCAAGAAGTTTCTGGACATTTTGAAACAACTGCATATCAACATTCCTTTGGTCGAAGCCATAGAGCATATGCCCAACTATGCCAAATTCATGAAAGACATTCTTACAAAGAAAAGGAGGTTGGGTGAGTATGAAATTATTACACTAACCAAAGAATGTAGTTTCTTTTTACAGGATAAGCTACCCCCCAAAATGAAAGATCCAGGGAGCTTTAACATTCCTTGTTCTATTGGAGACTCTTATTGTGGTATGGCATTATGCGATCTTGGCGCCAGCATCAACCTAATGCCCATGTAAGTTTTTAAACAATTAGACATTGGTGAGGTAAGACCTACAATAATGACATTGCAACTAGCGGATAGGTCTATAGCCCATCCGGATGGGAAAATTGAGGATATCCTGGTAAGAGTGGATAGATTTATTTTTCCAGCTGACTTTATTGTTTTGGATTATGAAGCAGATAGGGAAGTTCCTATTATTTTGGGGAGACCTTTCCTTGCTACGGGAAGGACTCTCATTGATGTCCAAAAGGGGGAACTCACCATGAGAGTTCAAGATGATAAAGTCACGTGCAATGTGTTCAAGGCTATGAAATTTCATGATGAAGGCGAGGATTGTTTTCAAATATCTACTGTTGATTCTTTGACAAAGGAAGATGAAGAGTGGAAGAAATATGGAGATGCTGCACTAGAGAGAGTGTTAACGGAGGAAATGTTGCATGATGATGGCAATGAGGAGGAAGAAGAATATTCAGCGTGGTTAGAAGCTAATTCGTAGGGTTTCAAATGTAGAGCTTAGTTTGGATCCTTGGACTTATCTTCTCGGGAAATTAAAATAACAAAACCTTCTGTGGAAGAACCACCTGAGCTGGAACTGAAGTAATTACCGTAGCATTTGAAGTACGAATTTCTGGGAGCAGACTCAACTCTGCCTATGATTATTTCAGCATTATTGGATGCTGAACAAGAAGAAAAACTGCTTGGAGTTCTGAAGCAGCATAAGAGAGCGATGGGCTGGACCATAGCTGACATAAAAGGTATAAGTCCAACCTTATGCATGCATAAAATCATTTTGGAAGAAGATTCCAAAAATTCAATTGAGGGGCAGAGAAGATTAAATCCTATTATGAAGGAAGTGGTAAAGGAACAAATTATTAAGTGGTTAGATTTTGGCATAATTTATCCTATCTCTGACAGTTCAATGGGTAAGTCCTGTACAGTGTGTGCCCAAGAAAGGGGGAATTACAGTGGTGAAAAATGAAGACAATGAATTAATTCCCACCAGAACCGTTACATGATGGAGAATTTGCATTGACTGTAGAAAGCTCAACAAAGCCACAAGAAAAGACCACTTCCCACTGCCCTTCATTGATCAAATGTTGGATAGGTTGGCTGGACGTGATTATTATTGTTTTCTGGATGGTTATTTTGGTTATAACCAGATTGATGTAGCACCAAGGGACCAGGACAAAAAGACTTTCACGTGTCCTTATGGTACGTTTGCATTTAGAAGAATGTCGTTCGGACTATGCAATGCTCCAGCAACGTTCCAACGCTGTATGATGGCCATTTTCACAGATATGGTAGAGTAGTACTTACAAGTTTTTATGGATGACTTCTCCATATTAGGGGATTGATACGTAAAAATCGTATCACTTTTTTAGCATGTTTTTATATATGATTTAGGGTGAAATTGATGGGAAATCGGTCTTAATTGATTGTTATTAACTCAATTTCACAGTTTTATTAATTTTGGAAGTGTCAGGTGAAAAGTAGATGAAAACATCAAATTTTGGGGCAAAAATGTAATTTTTGGAAATGCTTACTTGGTCAACGGTCCGGGACGGGCGTCCCGACCCAGTCAAACCACCAGGACGGGCGTCCCAATCCAGGACTGGCGTCCTGAAGCACTAGAAGTTGTCCCACATCGAAATTTTTTTATTTTTTCACTCCAAAAAGCTGCTATAAATACCCCAGGCCTCCAGGAGTTGAAATCATTCCTCTCCACTCGATCTGAGTCATTTAGTGGTTTCCAGTGTACACTTCTCTAGTACACAACTCACTCAGAGACTCGGATCTCAGTTTTCTTTCTTATTAGTGTTTTGTTTTAGTTTCTGAGAAATAGTCTCAGATCTTAGGCTTCTATAGATAGGTTCGTTTCTGGTATTCATAGAATACCCGGGATTTCGTTAGGAGATCCTAAGAGGGCTCTAGGAGTTCGAAGAGTCAGTCCACAGGGCTGGGCTTAAGCTGGGTATTAAGGTAAAGCCCAGTTACTAGGCTGAGGAAGAGTCCTCCGAAGGTTCTGGTGAGCAGAGTCAGGGCGAGCAATACAACATATACAACAGTACGCTCCGTCGGCGAGACTACGTAAAGGGTGATTTCTTTATGGCATCAGTCCCCATGTCCCTCTCTTATATGTTGTTATTGTGTTGTTCTAAATATCTATTATGAATACGAGATTACGATTTTTATGAATAGTTGTTTTATATGTTGACGTTGTTATGTTTTTCCGGAAATAGCCACCTGCTAAATATTCACTATGTCTGCATGTTTAATGTGCTCTTTTAAACTAAAGTTAGGGTTATAGACAATTCCTAACCACGGTCTAATCATAACCTGTTTAGTTTAACATGCATCAATTAGTATTGGTGTCTGCCATGCTAGATAAAATAACCGGCTGAACACCCTGTTTGTTAGAGTAGTCTAGGTAGGGGCCGAGCTGAGTCCGATTATGCCGGCGGCTAGGGCAAGCGGTATGATCCCCGAAGTGACATAGGGCTTTCATGGATGCCTTCGTCCCGAACCGTGAGTAGGGCCGTCATTAAGGTAGGGCGGTTTATTAGAGACCTCGGATGTGGTACGCCTTTAGACACAGAACATAGTTGCAATCCAGGCTAAGATATATCTAAAATACTCGAATATAGGTCAAACAACATATAGGAACAGTATAACATAGAATCAGGACTCATCTATAAAACACTTCTAGGATTAATTAGACTTAAACCTAGTGGAGAATGGATCTCCCTCTCATCAAAGTATTTGATGAAGATTGCATAACTGGATCATAAGATAGGAGTTAGGATAAAAGGCTAGTTACTACTAAGTCGTTGCCACTTCCCTGGGAGTACGATATTTAACTTAATAAAATCGTAGATACTTTCCAACAGACTAGCTACACGATAGGTACTCTGCCTTAGGTTATGGCTGATTAAGTGACACCATAGAGACTAAATGTGACAATTAGTCAATTACAGTCCTTAATTATTCATAATCGACATAGGGTAAAACAACACCTATTTAGCATATCAACCGGAAACCCATCAGATTTTTGGTGCCGTTGGCGGGGAAATATCATAATGAATTTAGGACTCCTGATCAAAATTCTAGACACTGATCAAAATTCTAGATACTTATGATAGGTAGCGGTAGTAACCTAGACCTTAGACCTAACACTTGTTTTATGCTAGTTAGACAATTAGTTTCCGAAATATAGGATTATCATAACTAATTGATTTTAGATAATATCTGAAATTAAGACACTTAGGATAATCAAATTTTAGAAAATCATTCTAAAACCATATTGAGGAAATTTAACTGCTTTCGAAAAAAAAAGAAAAAAAACTTTAAAATTTAAAAACAAAAAAAAATGTATTTTTCTTGCTCAATGGTAAGTTGTTCTTTTCCCCATCTATTGTTCTTTCTTAATTATTTTTTTAGTTGCTCTTTTTCGTGTTTTTCTTCTATTATTTAATTTCGAATAAAAATGGAAATGAGGATAAAATATGTTTTCTTCTGAGTTGTAAAACTTTGGCTTAGATTTTTATTGGGAAGAAACTCCATTTTAGAATTTTCTTAGAGTCATACCGGCTTTATTAGGACGAGTTATGAAATAATTTTTCCTTAATAGCTAGACCTTTGAATGTTCTAGTGAAAAAAAAGGATGTTCCATTTGTTATGTTGATAATTGCATGAGATCTTTTAAACCAAAAGGAATTATTGCACCTATTAGGGCATCACCTGATTGAAATCTGCTTTTTGAATGAATATGTGATGTAATGATGTAGTAAGAATTGTTTTAGGACAGAAACATGATAAGAAAGTTCATGCATGATAAATTCCGATCTTATCTAGTCTTGTCTAGAAACAATAGGTGACACTGATCACTCCAAGATATCTGTGTTCAATAAAACTAATGTTGAACCATACTTGATTAAGTTAAGTTTTATTGTTACTTGAACTTGATATAGAATAAAGGGATAAGAAAAAGGGTTGAAAATCTAGAAAGCAAACCATTGGTCTAGATTAGAAAACCCCGAGTTAGAGGCTAGTGTAATACTGATAAATGTTTGGATGAAAACTTATTTGCATTGTTTTCTATGTATAATAATTCTCATATGTGGTTTATTTCAAATTATCTAGTCACTGAATAAGTTCCAAGTGATATGACTTATCAGCAAAAGAAGAAATTCTTTGCTGATTTGAAATATTACTACCGGGCAGTTTCTCTTCTATTTCAAATTTTTGGCAGATCAGTTGATCAAAAGACGTGTCTCGAAAGACGAAGGCCACAAAATTTTGGAGCATTGTCATCAAGGATCTACAGGAGACCAATTGACTGCTATCAACACTATCCGGAAAGTGTTGAAAGCAGGATCTTGTTGACCCACCATATTCAAGGATTTTGTATCTCGATATAGTCCTGTGATGCTTGCCAAATAACAGGTAACACATCTTCCAGAGATCATCTACACCAGCGACGTACACAGAATGTTGCAACCGTTGATATCAGGGGTATTTCGAATCCTTTTCCTTTCTTCCTTTGACACTAATTAACATCATAGTAGTCGTGGAAGACTTTTTCAAAATGGCCTGAAGCACATGCATTACCTACTAATGATGTTAAAGTCATGTGCAGATTCTATGAGAAGTTGTTTTCTAGATTCAGAGTGCCAATATCTTAGGAAGAAACGTTCAATCTGTGTATCAAATCTGTGAAGTCTGCTAAGTACCACACTTTAGCAGGGATTGCTATGGGAATGACTGACCATTCCAAAAGAGGTAGGAGTAGGTTACTGCAGAATGCTGCTCCAATGGGAAATACATACAATCCCAGCTGGAGAAATCATACGGGATTTAGCTGAGGAATAATTCGGAAGCTGGAAACTTTCAGAAGATACCACCACAGCAAAACCCCTACCCGCAGAATCAACAGATGAGATACTAGTAACAATTAAAGCCAGACCAGTGCAAGCAAGTGATCTACCAAGTGGTATCGAAGGGTCAAGGGATATAGAAGAATTTGGCGTTGTATCAGGAGAATAGCAAGGGAGGAGCTTGCATCCCCTGCATACCAATCAGCTGTGAGAAACTTCCCTGAGGAAGTCTCAAATACTTGGGCCCAAATCTACACAACTGGAGCCCCCTAGCACCACAGCTTCGCCAAAACTTCAGGTATCTTTTCTTCCATTCGAGACTTGCATGCAATACCTTTACTAACAATGGCAGGAAGGCACACAAATCCGAAGAAATCTCATTCCTAGACACGTTCCTCCTGGACACGTTGCTATGATTGTGAGAAATCTTACAAATGATCCGAGGAAGCAGTCCGTGGGGCTTGAGCCATTCATCAAATAAATAGGCCACTACCTAGAGCTCGACGATGAAGGATCGAAGCTGACGTCATCAGTTCCAGTATCTAGAGCTTGCAGAGTCAAGAACACCTCAGCAATAGCACATGGCTAAGGTGAAGAGCCAATTGACAGATTAGAGAAGACCCTTCTGCTCGCGACATGAAGGGAGTTTTTCTAATCCTCATGATCCTTTACTTTTGTTTTCTTTATTTTGTGTTCTGTTTTGTTATTTCCATTATCCTTCTTGTTTTATTTTCTCTCTTACCCTTAATTAGTCAAATAAGTGTGGGGTAAGAGTTCTTTGTTTTGTTTTCATTTCTTCTTGTTTGCAAATAAGTGTGGGGTAGTTTAGCTATGCATGAACACTGAGGACAATGTTAGACTTAAGTGTGGGGTAGCAGTGCACAGTGCACTGTAGCAGTTGGCAAAAATTTTGCATGATTTTGCTTGTTTTCCCCGTATTTTCACACCCTTCCAAACTTTTTTTTTCAAAATTTTTCCATCTTTTAGACTTCTAAATGCAGTATGCTTGGTTAAACAATTGCTTATGTCTATGATATGTAGGTAGAATGTTATGGTTAGTAGAAGATAATTGATGACTATTTTTGAACTTATTGATTAGGAGTAAGGAATTCCTGATAATTAAGCACAACTTAGTCTGGGTTAGAGACCTCAGCCAATTACCTTTTCAAAACTTAACTAGATAAAATTAGACCAGTTGCAGGATGCATTGACAATTGGAATGACTAGATGAGACTCTGAGCCAAAAGTGAAAATGAAAAAAAGCGGTCTTCGCTACTCGAGCACCACTCCTTCGGGGAACTTAAAGACTGATGCCCTATGGTCGTGTAGATCTAGGAGTCATCGGGGTGGGACTCGCTACATGGGTAGTTGAAGTTGACGTGTTCTAAGCAGACTCAAAATACCCTAGAAAATCTATAAACAAAAGGAATCAATAAATGCTAAATGATAGAATCTGATCACCAAAGCTCAGAACTCAGAAAGTTATCTGTTGTCAGTGTGTCTAGCGATAGGTTGAAATGTTATCTGATAATAGTTAAGACAAGAGTTTGTTGTGTTGACTATCTGGTCTGGACTAGTACACACACTACACATCAGGAAGACCTTATGACTAAGAGAAAAGTTCAACCTAGTTGTTAAGTTACTTTCTGCTCAACCCTAACAAACTACTAGAGACATTTGAGACCTTGTCATAGCAACCTAACCAGTCAGACATGTGTTAAGAATTGTCTGAAGAATGTTTGGAATAAAAACATGACTCGGAATGCACATATAGTTTAGAATCACTAACTTCAGGAAGACTTTGCTTGAGGACAAGCAAAAAGCTAAGTGTGGGGTTATCTGATACGCAAAAATCGTATCACTTTTTTAGCATGTTTTTATATATGATTTAGGGTGAAATTGATGGGAAATAGGTCTTAATTGATTGTTATTAACTCAATTTCACAGTTTTTATGATTTTGGAACTGTCAGGTGAAAAGTAGACGAAAACGGAAAATTTTGGGGCAAAAATGCAATTTTTGGAAATGCTGACTTGGTCAACGGTCCGGGACGGGCATCCCGAAGCACCAGAAGTTGTCCCACATCGAAATTTTTGGATTTTTTCACTCCAGAAAGCTGCTATAAATACCCCAGGCCTCCAGGAGTTGAAATCATTCCTCTCCACTCGATCTGAGTCATTTAGTGGTTTCCAGTGTACACTTCTCTAGTACACAACTCACTCAGAGACTCGGATCTCAGTTTTCTTTCTTATTAGTGTTTTGTTTTAGTTTCTGAGAAATAGTCTCAGATCTTAGGCTTCTATAGATAGGTTCGTTTATGGTATTCATAGAATACCCAGGATTTCGTTAGGAGATCCTAAGAGGGCTCTAGGAGTTCGAAGAGTCAGTCCACAGGGCTGGGCTTAAGCTGGGTATTAAGGTAAAGCCCAGTTACTAGGCTGAGGAATCGTCCTCCGAAGGTTCTGGTGAGCAGAGTCAGGGCGAGCAATACGACATATACAGCAGTGCGCTTCGTCGGCGAGACTACGTAAAGGGTGATTTCTTTATGGCATCAGTCCTCATGTCCCTCTATTATATGTTGTTATTGTGTTGATCTAAATATCTATTATGAATACGAGATTACGATTTTTATGAATAGTTGTTTTATATGTTGACGTTGTTATGTTTTTCCGGAAATAGCCACCTGCTAAATATTCACTATGTCTGCATGTTTAATGTGCTCTTTTAAACTAAAGTTAGGGTTATAGACAATTCCTAACCACGGTCTAATCATAACCTGTTTAGTTTAATAGGCATCAATTAGTATTGGTGTTTGCCATGCTAGATAAAATAATCGGCTGAACACCCTGTTTGTTAGAGTAGTCTAGGTAGGGGCTGAGCTGAGTCCGATTATGCCGGCAGCTAGGGCAAGCAGTATGATCCCCGAAGTGACATAGGGCTTTCATGGATGCCTTCGTCCCGAACCGTGAGTAGGGTCGTCATTAAGGTAGGGCGGTTTATTAGAGACCTCGGATGTGGTACGCCTTTAGACACAGAACATAGTTGCAATTCAGGCTAAGATATATCTAAAATACTTGAATATAGGTCAAACAACATATAGGAACAGTATAACATAGAATCAGGACTCATCTATAAAACACTTCTAGGATTAATTAGACTTAAACCTAGTGGAGAATGGATCACCCTCTCATCAAAGTATTTGATGAAGATTGCATAACTGGATCATAAGATAGGAGTTAGGATAAAAGGCTAGTTACTACTAAGCCGTTGCCACTTCCCTGGGAGTACGATATTTAACTTAATAAAATCGTAGATACTTTCCAACAAACTAGCTACACGATAGGTACTCTGCCTTAGGTTCTGGTTGATTAAGTGACACCATAGAGACTAAATGTGACAATTAGTCAATCACAGTCCTTAATTATTCATAATCGACATAGGGTAAAAGTGTTTAGATGAATGTTTAGAGAATTTGGCCAAGGTGCTTAAACAATGCGAGGACACCAACTTAGTCCTCAACTGGGAAAAGTGTCACTTCATGGCTCAAGAAGGTATTGTTTTGGGTCATCAGATTTCGAAGAAAGGCCTTGAAGTAGACCGAGCAAAGATAGAGGTGATTGAGAAATTACCAACCCCTATGACCGTGAAGCATATTAGAAGTTTTCTAGGGCATGCGGGCTTCTATAGAAGATTCATCAAAGATTTTTCAAAGGTATCGAAGCCCTTATGTAAGTTATTAGAAAAAGATAATGTGTTTTCTTTTGATGCAGTCTATGCCTTAGCATTCGAGGAGCTTAAGCAGAAGCTAATCTCAGCCCCCATTATCATAACACCGGACTGGAGTCTGCCATTTGAACTAATGTGTGATGCTAGTGACTATGCAATTGGTGCAGTTTTGGGGCAGCGGCGAAATAAAATGTTTCATTCCATCTATTACGCCAGCAAGACACTCACTGAGGCGCAGGTAAATTACACTGTTACTGAAAAAGAGTTGCTTGCTGTTGTATTTGCCTTTGATAAATTCAGGTCCTATTTGGTGGGCACGAAAGTGATAGTCTACACCGATCATTCTGCCATCAAATATTTAATTTCAAAGGACTCTAAACCAAGGCTCATTAGATGGATTCTACTCCTACAAGAATTTTATGTAGAAATCAAGGATAAGAAAGGAGTGGAAAATCAAGTAGCCGACCATCTATCTTGGCTGGAGCAACAAGAGGGATCTCAAATCCCCATTAATGAATGTTTTCTAGATGAACAACTGCTGGAAATTCAAGAAGATATGAAAATGTCATGGTATGCTGACTTTGCTAACTATTTGGCCAGTGGTGAAATGCCACCGAATTTCTCGTATCAAGAAAGGAAGAAGTTCCTTCATGATGTAAAGAGTTATTTTTGGGAGGAACCCTTTTTGTTCAAACAATGTAAAGACCAAACGATTCGAAGATGTGTAAATGACGATGAAATTGAGGATATCATGTTTCAATGTCACAACTCACCTTGTGGAGGACATTTTGGAGGGTCAAGAACTGCGGCAAAGGTATTACAATCTGGTTTCTTTTGGCCTTCATTATTCAAGGATTGCTATGAGTTTGTGGCAAAATGTGACTGCTGATGGGTTTTCCGACCGATGTGCTAAATAGGTGTTATTTTACCCTATGTTGATTATGAATAATTAAGGACTGTGATTAACTAATTGTCACATTTAGTCTCTATGGTGTCACTTAATCAGCCAGAACCTAAGGTAGAGTACCTATCGTGTAGCTAGTCTGTTGGAAAGTATCTACGATTTTATTAAGTTAAATATCGTACTCCCAGGGAAGTGGCAACGGCTTAGTAGTAACTAGCCTTTTATCCTAACTCCTATCTTATGATCCAGTTATGCAATCTTCATCAAATACTTTGATGAGAGGGTGATTCATTCTCCACTAGGTTTCAGTCTAATTAATCCTAGAAGTGTTTTATAGATGAGTCCTGATTCTATGTTATACTGTTCCTATATGTTGAATGACCTGAATTCGAATATTTTAGATGCATCTTAGCCTGGATTGCAACTATGTTCTGTGTCTAAAGGCGTACCACATCCGAGGTCTCTAATAAACCGCCCTACCTTAATGACGGCTCTACTCACGGTTCGGGACGAAGGCATCCATGAAAGCCCTATGTCACTTCGGGGATCATACCGCTTGCCCTAGCCGCCGGCATAATCGGACTCAGCTCGGCCCCTACCTAGACTACTTTAACAGGCAGGGTGTTCAACATGTTATTTTATCTAGCATGGCAAACACCAATACTAATTGATGCCTGTTAAACTAAACAGGTTATGATTAGACCGTGGTTAGGAATTGTCTATAACCCTAACTTTAGTTTAAAAGAGCACATTAGACATGCAGACATAATGAATATTTAGCAGGTGGCTATTTCTGGAAAAACATAACAACGTCAACATATACAACAACTATTCATAAAAATCGTAATCTTGTATTCATAATAAGTATTTAGAACAAAACAATAACAACATATAAGAGAGGGACATGGGGACTGATGCCATAAAGAAATCACCCTTTACGTAGTCTCACCGACGGAGCGTACTGATGTATATGTCGTATTGCTCGCCCTGACTCTGCTCGCTAGAACCTTCGGAGGACGCTTCCTCAGCCTAGTAACTGGGTTTACCTTAATACCCAGCTTAAGCTCAGCCTTGTGGACTGACTCTTCGAACGCCTAGAGCCCTCTTAGGATCTCCTAACGAAATCCCGAGTATTCTATGAATACCAGAAACGAACCTATCTAGAGAAACCTAAGATCTGAGACTATTTCTCAGAAACTAAAACAAAACACTAATAAGAAAGAAAACTGAGATCCGAGTCTCTGAGTGAGTTGTGTACTAGAGAAGAGTACACTAGAAACCACTAAATGACTCAGATCGAGTGGAGAGGAATGAATTCAACTGCTGGAGGCCTGGGGTATTTATAGCAGCTTCCCGGGGTGATTTTTCAGCAAAAAGTTGATGTGGGATTGGTTCTGGGGGCTCAGGACGCCCGTCCTGATCTATTGACCAGGTCGGGACGCCCGTCCCGGCGGGTTGACTGGGTCGGGACGCCCGTCCCGGGTTCAGGACGCCCGTCCTGACCCGTTGACTAAGTCAATATTTCCAAAAATTGCGTTTTTGCCCCAAAATTTGCTGTTTTCGTCTACTTTTCACCTGACACTTCCAAAATCAGAAAAACTGTGAAATTAAGTAAATAATGAACAATTAAGATCAATTTACCCTTAATTTCACCCAAATTCATACATAAAAACATGCTAAAAAGGTGATACGATTTTCGCGTATCAATTGCTGCCAAAGGGTAGGGAACATCTCACGAAGAAAAGAAATGCCCATTACCAACATTTTGGAAGTTGAACTTTTTGATGTATGGGGTATTGACTTCATGGGACCTTTCCCCCCTTCTTTCGGAAAATCGTACATCTTAATGGCAGTAGACTATGTATCAAAGTGGGTGGAAGCTGCAGCATTCCCCACCAATGATTCCAAAGTAGTGATGAAGTTTCTAAGGAAAAATATTTTCACACGATTTGGAACTCCACGAGTAATTATTAGTGATGAAGGATCTCACTTTGTCAATAGGTGGCTAAGTGTTATGTTAGCCAAATATAATGTTCGTCACAAAATTGCTCTACCGTATCATCCTCAAACCAACGGACAAGTGGAATTGTCCAACCGGATCATTAAAGGTATACTTGAGAAGGTGGTTAACCCTAATAGAAAAGATTGGTCAAAAAGGTTAGATGATGCTCTATGGGCCTATAGAATATCTTTCAAGACTTCAATTGGAATGTCTCCTTATAGACTTGTTTTCGGGAAAGCTTGTCATCTACCAGTGGAATTAGAGCACAAGGCATACTGTGCATTGCAGCATCTCAATCTGGACTTGAATGCTGCTAGAGATAAGAGAATGCTGCAGCTTTCGGAATTGGATGAACTGGGACTATTTTCTTATGAAAATGCCAAGTTGTACAAGGAAAAAACTAAGAGATGGCATGACAAACACATCCAAGCAAGAAACTCTGAAATTGGACAACAAGTTCTAATATTTAATTCAAGGTTGAAATTATTTTCGGGCAAATTAAAATCGAGATGGATAGGGCCATTCACAATTGAACAGATATATCCTTATGGAATGGTCTTGGTCGTAGGCAAAAATGGTGTCAAATTCAAGGTCAACGGGCACAGATTGAAACTTTACAGAGATGTTGATCTCGAGCAAAACTTTGCATCTCTATCCTTGGTCGCGGACGAGTAATTAAATAGACCGGACAAAAGTACAAAAATTCCAAAGTGAACACTTTCCTATTTTGTTTTATTTTGCTTTTATTTCCGTCAGTTTGTTTTAGCAATGTCGGGTATTTCTGTACCCGACTCTGTTTGTTCTTTATTTGTTTTTGTTTTCTTTCGTTTTTCTCTTTTGCAAACTGGGTAGTTACTTACACATTCCGTGTATGTATTTTTTCAAGTATCAAACCGGGGGACAGGGCATTAATACCACAGATTGGGCAGGTAAGAAAAGTCCACTCAACATTTATGACTCTCGGGCAGAGTTAAAAATTTGGAAGGGAAACTTGTTAGGAATAAAGGGAGCTTTTCAGTGTGGCATAGAAATTTCCAATACCTCGGGACCGGTAAGTATTCATTCTCCCTTTTTGGTTTTAACTTAGATAGGGATACAAATTGGTTCGAGAAACCGAAGAGACACAAATATCCATTTTTTGACACATTCTTAAATCTGGGGAGTTAGAACTCTTTTAAAACCTACAGTAGTTACATTCTGCCTTTGTCCTCTTAACTTCCATTACTCTTCAAACCCCTTCTACTTTCTTACACTCCCGAAGAACACGAAGGTGCACACAGCGAAAATTTTTCCGAGCAACAAATTCAAGCTTTATACGGACTCAAGGTATGTATTTTCTTTTTATGAAAGACACGACATTTCATAGAAAAACAAACTGAAGGTTGTTCTGAAACGTACTTCGAAAGAGAAATATGAATTAAAATTTTCTTTGAAAACTAGGGTTCCGTTCACTGTTTCTGTACTTCTATTTTAAAATATCTCTTTTTCGGGTATGCATTTTCTATTCGCAAATTTGGGGTTTCTCCTTTCAGAATAGGTACATTGCTAGCTATACTGTTTTCTTCTTTTGGGTATAACATTTCCGTTCGGAAAATGGAGTTTCTCTTTATAGACATGTCATTTTACTTTCGGGTTTTATTACTGTGAAACCTGTTTGAGGGAATGCAAGTTTCTATTCAGAAAATGGGGTTTGTTCTTTACAGATATTGCTTTACTTTTTGGTTATGTTGCTTTGTTAAGTTGTTTTTGGGTATGAAGGTTCTTTCGGAAAAATGGGTTTGTTCATTCAGAACAAATACAATGCTTTACTGTCCAGCCATGTTGTTTTGAGATCTATTTTTCTAGTATGAGATTTCTGTTCAAAATAGATTTTTCTCTTTCAAAATGATTACATTATTCTAATTGGTTGTATTAAGTGGCCTGGGTTAAATGAAAAATATTCATGCTTACTGTACTCATATTTTGTTTAGCCACTAAAATCTCTGATGTGTTTGGCAAAAACTGGGTATTGACTAACATCTACTTTTATAGATGCCTCGAATCAAACAAATTGCCCAAAAGTGCACTAAGGAGCAGTTCGCGTCGATGGATGCAGAAGCACACTTTCAGGAACTGTACTCCGAAAAACAATTTTTGTCCGACCTAGGGTTTGTCTTGGATGGGGAGTCTCCTTATCCTCTTCCCACTGAATGCCGTGATGTGATACGTATTTTGGGTTGGGAAATATTTTGTACCCTGTGCGTAGAACCAGATCCCTCGATCATTCGCGAATTTTACACCAACTTGTGGCTGAATAATGTTTATTCGGTCTTCGTCAGAGAAAGCCATGTTTCATTGAACCCAAGAGCTATAAATCAGCTCTTCGATCTGACCAACTATCAAAATGACGTCGACGACTTTTACTCATATCTTGCCCATTTAACCGATCACATTTGTGATAAGTTGTTACAAGAAGTAACTGTTCCAGGAACACAATGGTCCCTCTCTAAGCAAGGAAACAAGACCTGTCGCAGGGAATTTTTGACAAATGAAGCAAAAATTTGGTTCTATTTCATCAGGCGTTCGTTGATGCCCACAGGGCACACTTCTTCGCTGAATGTTGAACGCATCGTCCTGCTAACCTGCATAGTTAAAGGCCGGCCTATAAATATTGGTAAATTGGTGTGTGAATAGATTTGTGCCTGTGTTAATAAGAAGTGTGGGGAAATGTTTTTTCCCCACTTTGATTTATTTATTGTGCAGGGTTGCCAGAGTGGTGGTAGGCATGGAGGATACGGACTTTTACCCGCAGGGGACTATCTCTGCTTACAACTTAAGTAGGATACTCACCACTGCATCACCACAACCTCCGAGAGACAGCACCCAGACTCCTTCTACTCAAACTCCATTTTTGGCAACACCGGATGCTCCAGCAACTACATTAACAGATGCTCCGATAATGACCGTGGCTCAATTGTATGCACAACAACAACTGTATTGGCAAAATGCCAGAAACTGGGATGCTGCGCACTTCAGGTCATTGCCACAACAACGACAACAATCAGGAGCACTCTGGCCAACCTTTCCACAACAGCTACTGCCCGAAGACCCACACAAAATGGATGATGACATCGATATTCTTTAAGGCACTCCAGGCACAATGGGAGTGGTTCTTTCTCTCAACTCTTGACTTTTAATTCTGCTTTGCGTTTGTATTATTAACCTACTGAGCAGGGCCGAACAATTTGTTTTCTTTCTTTTTTTTTGTTTATTTTGCAATGGGGACATTGCTTCTCCTTCAGTTTGGGGGAGGGTGTCCCTTGGCCAAAAGCTGAAATCATTGTCCTGAAGCTATAATACCATCTCCTTTCTGCTATACTTATTTCAAAATGATTTGTGTTATGCTATAGCAATTCTGGTCTAATTAAGTTAATATCTGGACCTATTTTATTGAATGAATAGCTTAGCATAAAAGAGCTGATAGCATGAATGCGGTAGCATTTGCATGTGTTCCATTAGAAAAAATGGCTTAAGCAAGATTATGACAGACTTTGGGACTCGATTAATGATGAGTTCTTAAAACTAAAGTATATTCTTGTATGCCATGTACCATTTTTTTTAAAAAATAATTAGGTATTAGTTGACTCTAAGTGAAACCTATTTTTACTCCCCATCTTTTACACAATAGTCTAGACTTAGACAATTTTCTTTATTCATAAAAAAGAATTAGCTTGGTATGAAGAAACAGAATTTTTAGGTTCATTTATATACCCCTTGAGGCGAAATTATAGTAAACTCAGTAGCATTGAAATGATTAAGGCACATTTTTGAAACGATTGAGCCTTTTTAGCCTGACCATAATGCATTTATTTTTCCTAGTAAACCAAGTTGAGCCTAGCCTAATTGTTTTGGACACCTACATCGAACAGATGAGCCACTTTTACCAAAATATTTGTTTGTATCCTTTCTTTGCCGCCTAAAAACTTAATCTCATTCTTCTTAGAATATGTTTAAAAATAAGTTTGGGGTGCGAGAAAGAGAGAAAAAGAGAATTTCTGGAAAAAAAACATAGAAACATTGTAGCAACAATGCTGCAGCATCCTAGAAGGATGGTAGTAAAATTTTAAGTGTATGGGCGATAATGGTTCATTTAAATGCTTGAAAAAGAAAGTCAAAATCTCTGACTACAAAGGTGAAAGAAAAAAGAAATAAAGAGCAAAGCTTATTATTGAGGATGTCTATAAAAAATGTGACCAAATGATGAATTATTTGATGGAGCAAAAATGAGAAAAAGGTAGACCCTCAACAAGAGAAATATATAAACATTACTTGCATTAAGTGTGTTCCGGGCAGATTGGGACTGAGTTCAAGCCCACTTTTTACCTATATTTATCATACCTTAGCCCCAGCCAACATTACAACCAAAGTAAGACCTTCTTGATCTTTGTTAATGAGTTTGCTACATTAGTGGTGAGTGGTATAGTAAATTGAATTTTGGCAATACAAAATGTATCTTAGGATTATCAACTGTTGATTCATGAATGAAAGAAACCAATAAGCTGGACTATTCACACACACACTGGAGTAGAAATTCTTTGAGCTTGGGTTGGTTAATATTTTTCTATTTAACGAAAGATGGAACATAATGCCTGCTTGAATTTTGAATTTTTCTCTCTAAAATCACTGGCCCCAAGTTTAGCTGAAACTGTTGAGCCAAATTTTCTAGTGGGTATGCATATTTCATTTTGTCTTCGCTTTGCTTCAGCATTGCTCGGGACGAGCAATGGTTTAAGTTTGAGGGTGTGATAACTCTAAAATAATAGAGTTATTCACATAAGCTTTGCCCACATTTGGCTTTTAAAATGACTGAATTTATTAAGAAATTGGGGTTACAATGCGTCTAGTTGATATTCTTTTCCTTTATACAAAAAATGTGGTTTTAATGTCAATAAGTCAATTTAATTTAATTAATTTCCAAATGTTTGTTACTAGTTGCATTTATTAAATTATTATTTGGGGATTTAATTTGAATTGATTTATGGTAACAAGGGTAAAAAGGGAACAAGATTGCCAATTTATTATTCAGTTATTTTCAGAAATTATTATGTTTTAATTAATTAAATACATGGCAACTACAGCTTGATACCCGAAAAGAATCCTGCAGCATGAAGGAAAGAGACAAAGAAATCAGAAGGCAGCTGGAATTATTTTTTGGATTATTCATTTTATTTGCTGAATATTATAAGAAAATTCCAGAAATCTGGACAGATGGCGGGAGGAGGCTGAATCTCGGGAGCAAGATGAGGCACTATATATATTTGAAAAACCGAGAGAAGAGGAGATTAGACTTTTAGACTTTTGGAGAAGAGATTGGTTTTTACTCACTCTTAGATAGCACTATAGAAATTTGGCAGTAGAGTTTAGCATTTCTTTTAAGTATAGATTAATTCTGTAGGGAAAAAACCCGTGAGGAAGCAGGGTGACTTGCTGAGTATTCATCAACTGAGCAGAAAAGACCCCGCGGTATCAGTCAGAGGAGAATAGCATTGGGCAACCATGATTAAACTGATCTGGGCAGTAGCGTGATCTCAGACCCGAGTAATTCTCTACCAATTTCTTCATTATTGTTCATTGTCTTGTATAAACTCTTACTTAAATGTTGGGTGTGAGTTGAGGGCAAATTTATGGATTAATTAAACTTGTTTTGTAATAGAATTATTCACTATGACCATAGGAGCATTTTATTACATTACTTTAATTCCTAGATTTCGTTATTCTCAGTACTAAATGTATATTTGTAACCTGAAGATGTTGTGGCATAGTTAAGTATGAACATGTTGAGTACACTGTTTGGAATATGATGATGAATATGTTGTAGCATCGTTCTCCATTTTTATGATTACTGCTTGTATGGGGCATGCTTGGTTTATTCATGTAATTACTTAAATAGATTTAGCATAACTTGCGGTTACGACTGTCCAAGTTATGTATCGAACTAGTATCTGGCTTTCTAACCGGAAGGTAGCTGGTGGACAAGATGATTATGTGGCACTAGATTGAGATGCAGGATCGTGCGCTCAACATTGCAGGGGACATGACCAAATTCACTGACTAGTTTTGTTCTAGGTCAACGGTACTTCGTACTCCATGAGACGATGATATCGGGGATTTAGACTAGTAGATCAAGTAATCTGGGTAGCACCAGATCGCTGTAGCATTAATTTGGAAACTGAAAGCATGTTCTGTATGTTTAGATTCATCTATGGTTTGTATTTACATTTTGGGCGTGAATACCACAGCATTGTATTACCTACAGTACTCTTGTGGTTATTTCCAGTAGGCTAACCCTTAACTGTTAGTTTAGTCTTACCGTAGCATTAGCATTGTCGTAGCATTAGACCAATCTCTATTCATCATTCATCATTATTTATTCTTTTATTCTTTTAACCAATTGTACAATCGTATTTGCATTTGTAATTGGCACACTTAGTCCCTGTGGGATCGATAATCTTGTACTTAGGTACATATATTACTTGTTGACCGGTGTATACTTGCACTTGTTAAGATTGCGTTGATTTATTTCATTTTCTTATCTTTACAATTTGTGACACACGCACACAACGCAATAACACACTGTACAGGACTTACCCAAGAGTTGTCAGAGATAGGATAAATAATGCTAAAATCTAACCACTTAATGATTTGCTGCTTCACCACTCCTTCATAATGGGATTTAATCTTCTCTGCCCCTCAATTGAATTTTTGGAATTTTCTTCCAAAATGATTTTGTGCATGCATAAGGTTGGACTTATACCTTTGATGTCAGCTATGGTCCAGCCCATAGCCCTCTTACGCTGCCTTAGAACTCCAAGCAATTTGTCTTCCTGTTCTGCACTCAGCAATGCTAAAATAATCACAGGTAGAGTTGATTCTGCCCCCAGAAATCCATACTTCAGATGCTGTGACAATGGGTTCAATTCCAGATTGGGTGGTTCTTCTACAGAAGGTTTTGTCACTTTGAAATCCCTAGAAGACAAGTCCAAAGATTCAAATTGTGCTCTGAATTTGAAACCTTGAGAGTTTGCTTCTAGCCAACTGAGTATTCCTGATCCTCCTCATTGCCATCATCATTCAAGTTCTCCTCCATCAACACTCTCTTCAATGCATCGTCTCCATACTTCTTTTGCTCCTCCTCTTTCTCCGTCAATGAATCAATGGTAGACACTTGAAAACAATCCTCACATTCATTAGGAAATTTCATGGCTTTAAACATATTGAATGTGCCTTTATCATCATGAACTCTCATCGTGAGTTCACCCTTTTGTACGTCAATGAGAGTCCTTCTTGTAGCAAGGAAGGGTCTCCCCAAAATAATAGGAACGTCTTTGTCTACTTCATAGTCAAGAACAATAAAGTCAGCAGGAAAAATAAACTTATCCACTCTTACCAAGACATCCTCAATTTTACCGTCCGAATGGGTAATTGACATGTCTGCTAGTTGTAGCGTTACTGTTGTAGGTCTTACCTCACCAATGCCTAATTGCTTGAACACAGACATAGGCATGAGGTTAATGCTGGCGCCAAGATCACACAAAGCCATGCCACAATATAAGTCTCCTATTGAGCAAGGAATGTTGAAGCTCCCTGGATCTTTCAATTTAGGGGGCAGCTTATCCTGTAAAAAAAACTGCATTCCTTGGTTAGTGAAACAATTTCATACTCACCCAACCTCCTTTTCTTTGTAAGGATATCCTTCATGAATATAGCATAGTTGGACATTTGCTCAATTTCTTCAACCAAAGGAATGTTGATGTGCAGCTGTTTCAAAATGTCTAAAAATTTCTTGACCTGCTTCTTCTTAGCAAACCTTTGCAGAAAAGGCATCCTCTGTTGTACTGGTTTGCTCTCTGGAACTTTGCTTTGCTGCGACAAAGGTGATGCTGCAGCATCGGGCTCCATTATGTTGGGCTCAGCTACTGGACTCTCTTCTTCTTTGTCCTCATTACTGGGCTCACTGGATTTCTCCACTGCTCCAAGTTTAATTTTTTGTTCATCCAGTACCTTTCCACTCCGTAGTGTCATTGCCTTGCAATGCTCCTTGCCATCCCTTTTCGGATTCTCGGTATCACTTGGAAGTGAACCTTGTGGTCTATTCTTTATTTCTTGGGCCAATTGCCCCATATGGTTTTCAAGGTTTCTTACAGTGGATGTCAAGCCTTGAATGGTTATTTCCGTCCTTGCCATAAAATCTTTCATCATATTATCTAATGAATTTGAAGGTGGTGGTTGTTGTTGAGGCCTTTGCTATTGTTGAAGTTGTTGCTGCTAGGGGTATTGCTGTTGCTGGAACATTGGCCTCTAGTTCATACCTTGGCTGTTTTGCATCCCCTGGTCTCTCCAAGAAAAGTTGGGATGCTGCCGCCAAGTAGGGTTGTATGAGTTTGAATGCAAACCATTGCCCCTATTATGGTTCCCCATGTAGCATACTAATGCTGGATTGTGAATGCAATCCTCAAAAGAATGTCCTTCACCATAATAAACACAACACTCTTCTTGCACTTGGCTTACATTGGACTGAATTAACTGTTCAGCCATCTGTCCGCCACTCTTCTTCCAGCCACTCTTCTTCCACTAGGCAGTCTAGTTGTAGGCTATTGACAGTTGTTGTTGGCAATTCTTTCAATCAGTTCATATGCCTCGTTGTAAGTCTTTGCCAATAATGCACCATTTGCTGAAGCATCAACTATCATCTGTGTGTGTGCATTCAACCCATTGTAGAATGTTTCCATCTGAATGCAGTGTGGGATTCCATGGTGTGGGCATCTTCTCAACAATTCTTTAAATCTCTCCCATGCCTCGTACAAAGATTCTTCTTCTAGTTGGTAAAAAGAAGTAATTTCATTTCTCAACCTTGCATATTTTGTTGGAGGAAAATACTTCATCAAAAACCTTTCAGTGAGCTGCTGCCATGTAGTCACACTACCCGAGGGTAGAGAGTTCATCCATGCTCTAGCTTTATCTCTCAGGGAATACCGGAATAATTTTAGCCTTAAAGCATCATCTGTAACCCCTAGTAACTTGAAGCAGTCACATACTTCCATGAATAAACGTAGGTGCAAATGTGGATCTTCAGCTGGTAATCCACCAAATTGCCCTACTGTCTGTAGCATTTGAAACATCACTGGTTTCAGCTCAAACTGTGCTGCGGCAATCTCTGGCCGCACAATGCTTGGGTTTAGCTCATTGAACATAGGGACAACATACTGTAGGATAGCATGGTCCCTATCATCTGCCATTACCACAGGATTTTAGAAGGGTTCAGCTTGAATAATTCTTTGTTCTGCCATGACCACCTTATCTGTAGTTTGCTTCTTCTTCCTTAATGCTTTGGTTGTTCTCTCAATTTCTGGATCTAGTGGCAGCAATTTAGATTGAGAGCCCGTTCTCGTTTTACTCATGCAAAATCAGCCCACGTTAGGAAATAGATAATATACACAAGATGAAAATTATCAAATGATAAATCTCAACAATTCACAAATAAAATTCAGCCTATGTACAAATATCCTTCACTCATACACCAAGTCAATAGTCTCTTAAGCACAAGTATGAGTACAAAAACCAAATGCAAACAATCAATATTCACAAATAATTGACTCCAAAGTCCCCGACAACGGCGAGAAAAACTTGTTGCGTTGTGTGCGTGTGTCACAAATTGTAATGATTAGAAAAACAACGCAATCTAACAAGTGCAAGTATACACCGGTCAACAAGTAATATATGTACCTAAGTACAAGATTATCGATCCCACATGGACTAAGTATGCCAATTACGAATGCAAATATGATTGTACAAATGGTATCAACCAAACATAATAAAGATGATGAGGGGTGATCTAATGCTACTGAAAATAAATCTAAACTAAATGTTAGATGTTAACCTACTAGAGACAACCTCGAGAGCAGTGTAGATAAAAAAATGAAGTAGAAATGTAAGTATAAGATGTTATGTATGAACTAGTGGTGAATCAGAACATGCCAGAAAATATACCTAGTTTTATGATTAATACTACAGCAATACAGACATTACTAGTCTAGAATGCAAATACAATCACCTCGAAAAGTATGACGTATTGTGATCTAGAACAACACTAGGCGGAGGACATCTCTGTCTCTCCACTGATTTGAACGCAATCTCTTACTGCCCAAACTAGTGTCATTCAATTATCATGTCCATTAGCTCCCTTTCTCTCGAATGATAGACATTAATCAATGTGCTATTCAATAGTTGTAACCACAAATAACACTATCCTTAAGTAATTGAATGAGTAAAATCACATATCCCCCATGCAAGTATTGATCATAAAAACCAAATCAACAATCAAAGCAACTTCATCAATATTTATGCAATTATATATTGTTCATACTCAACTAAGTGACAGCAAAATCAGACTAGAATGCCACTGTATAAACTGGAAATCACGAAGAAATTGAGATGAAGAAATGGGTAAATACACTCCTAATATCTTAGTGAGCAATCTGCCCAAATCAATTTTAATCAACCCAATTGCTCCTCAAATTCATATTCAAAACGAAAATACAAATTCAAGATAGAATGAAGAAATGAGTAGAGAATTACTAATCTCTTAGCTAACTCTGTTGCCCTGATGCGTTTCGACTGATATGCTAAAAATAGGTTTTATTTACCCTATATCGATTATGAATAATTAAGGACTTAGAATTACTAATTGCCACATTTAGCATCTATGTTGTCACCTAATCAATCAGAACCTAAGGCAGAGTACCTATCGTGTAGCTAATCTGTTGGAAAGTACCTACGATTTTAATATAAGAAATTATCGTACTCCCAGGGAAGTGGTAACGGCTTAGTAGCAACTATCCTTTTACCCTAACTCTCATTTTATTATCCAGTTATGCAATCATTCATCAATATCTTTGATGAGAGGTTGATCCATTCTACACTAGGTTTGAGTTCATTAAGCATACAAGAGTATTTTAAGACATTGTTCTGATACATGTTATATTGTTTATACATGTTGATTGACCTATCTTTTAGTATTTTAGATATATCTTGGTCTAGATTGCAATTATATACTGATTCAACTTGTGTACCACATCTGAGTTATCTGATAAACCGCCCCATCGCCATTGATGGCCCTACTCACTGTTCGAGCTAAAGGCATCCATGAAAGTCCTGTGTCACTCAGGAGATCATGCCGCTCGCCCTAACGCCGGCATAAACACACGAACTCAACCTACTTAGACTACTTTAACAAACATGGTGATCTATAGGTTATTTCATTTAATATGGCAGGCTTTAATACTTCTGTCCTCACACAAAGCCCTAAATTAAGGCTTGTTAAACTAGACAGGTTATGATTAGACCATGGTTAGGAGTTGTCTATAACCGTTCATCTAATTTAAACGAGCCAGTAGATATACAATCGTAATGATAATTAAGCTGGTGACCTTTCCGGAAAAATGTAAATATTTTCAACATGTAAAACACATATTCATAATATCATAATGTAATAATTAAATGGGTCTTTGGACAAACACAGTACAAAGATATAAAGAGAGTGACAAGGGGACCACCACCATAAAGTATTCACCCTTTATTAGGTCCGCTGATGGAGCAATTGCTTGTATATCCTAGACTGCTTGACCTGACTCTACTCGACAGAACCTTCGGAGAACGCTTCCTTACCCTAGTAGCTATTGCTTTGCCTTCCTTCCCTTCTCTCCTCGGCTTAAGCAAAGCCCTGTTGAATAATTCTTCGAACGCCTAGTGCTCTCTTAGGATCTCCTAACGAAATCCTGGGTATTCTATGAATACTAAAAAATAAACCATATCTAGTCGTATTATAAGATTTGAGACAAACTCTCAGAAAATAAAGAACACGAGATACTCTCGAATACTAGAAATCTACTTGAACGAAAACACCTGAGATCATTGAATGACTTGTAAACAGTAGAAAACTGTGTACTGGAAGCCACTAAATGATTCAGATCAAGTGGAGAGGGATGATTTCAACTGTAGAAGACCTGGGGTATTTATAGCAGGGAGGCTGGGTGAATTTCTCTTCAAAAATCGATGTGGGATATTGTTCACGGATTTAGGATGCCCGTCCAGATCTGTTGATTGGGTTAGGACGCTAATCCCGGTGCTTTGACCGGGTCGGGACGCCCGTCCCAGGTCCTGGACGCCTGTCCTGACCTTGGGACGACCGTCCTGACTTCCGAACTTCTGAAAATCACATTTTTGCCCCAAAATTTGCCATTTTCTTGCATATTTCACCTGAATCACGTTTTTGACTATTATTAATTGTGTTAATAACAGTCAATTAAGAAAGATTTAACTCCAATTTTGCCCTAAATTGTGCCTAAAAATATGCTAAAAAAGTGATTTGATTTGTGCATATCATATAACCCCACACTTAGCTTTTTGCTTGTCCTCAAGCAAAGCCTACACGAAATTATTGAATTTTAAATCATAGGTGCAGTCACTTAAAATTCCTACCAATGTTTTTAGCTAAAAATTGATCACTGAGTCAGATGATTCACAAAACAGGCTTGACTGGTTAAGTTGCTATGACAAGGTCTCAAATATCTTAGTAGATTATCATGGTCAGGAAGGATTAACAATTTAATAACTAGACTGAACTCTACTCTTAGTCACGAGGTCTTCCTGATGTGTAGTGTGTGTATTAGTCCAGACTAGATTGTCAACACAATATAGTCTTCTCTTAACTCTTACCAGATTATACTTCGACCAGTCGCTAGACATAACAACAACAAACAACCTTCTGAGTTCTGAGCTTTGGTGTCAAGGTTTTCAATTAATAATTTCAATATAAGAACACAATGGGCTATGTATTTTTAGATTGATTGTTCAGGGTATTTTTGTGTTCGCTTTCACACATCAACTTTAACTACCAATGTAGCGAGTCCCACTCCGATGACTCCCAAATCTACACGACCTTAGGGCATCAGACTTTAAGTAACCTTAAGGAGTGGTGCTCGAGTAGCAAAGGACACTTGCAAACTACCCTATTTATTTAACTTTTTTCACTTCCAGCTCAGAGCATCATCTAGTCATTCAAATTGCTAATACATCCTCAACCGGTCTAATATTTTTTAGTTAAGTATCGAAAAAAGTATTTTGGTTGATGTCTCTAATCCAAACTAGGTTGTGCTCAATTATCAGGAATTCCATATTTCTAATCGAGGCATTCAGTAAAGTTATCAACTTGTTTCCTACTGATCATAATGCTCTACTCACATATATCATAGACATAAGCATTTCTTTACCAATCACAACTGCATTTTGAAGTCTGAAAGAGTGAAAAGTTTATAAAATTTTTTTTTTGGAATGGCGCAATTTTAGTGAGAAATATGGGAAAACATGCAAAATATTTTACATTTTTACTGCTACTACAGTGCACAGTGCACTGCTACCCCACACTTAAGGTTTACACTATTCTCAGTGTTCATGCATATCTAATCACCCCACACTTATTTGAAAAACAAAAGTTTAAAACATAACAAATAAAACTGATGCTGTTCCGATTGGTATGCTAAAAGATAGGCTTTATGTACCTATGTCGATTATGAGTAATTAAGGACTGAGTCTTACTAACTGTCACTTTACCATTCAATTATTGTCACTTAATCAATCAGAACCTAAGGCAGAGTACCTATCGTGTAGCTAGTTCTTGGAAAGTATCTACGATTTTAATTTATTAATATCATACTCCCAGGGAAGTGGTAACAGCTTAGTAGTAACTATCTTCTTAACCTAACTATTATCTTATGATTCAGTTATTCAATCGTTCATCAATAACTTTGATGAGAGGGTGATTCATTCTCCACTAGGTTTAAGTCTATTTAAGCCTAAAAGTGTTTTATAGATAATGTCCCGAGTCTATGTTATACTGTTCCTACATGTTGATTGACCTATCTTCGAGTATTTTAGATATATGTTAGCCTGTATTGCAACTATGTACTGAGTCTAAAGGTGTACCACATCCGAGTCAACTAATAAACCGCCCTACCTTAATGATGGCCCTACTCACGGTTCGAGCTAAAGACATCCATGAAAGCCCTATGTTACTTCGGGGATCATGCCGCTTGCCCTAACGCCGGCATAAATGCTCAACTCAGCCTACTTAGACTACTCTAACAAACAGGGTGTTTTGTAGGTTATTTTATCTAATATGGTAGACACCAATACTAATTGATGCATGTTAAACTAAACAGGTTATGAATAGACCGTGGTTAGGAATTGTCTATAACCCTAAATTTTAGTTTAAAAGAGACTACATTAGACATGCAGACATAATGAATATTAAGCAGGTGGCCATTTCCGGAAAATCATAAAAACTTCAACACATATAACAGATATTCATAAAAATCATAATCTAATATTCATAATAAATCTTTGGACAAACACAATACAAACATATAAAGAGAGGGACAGGGGGACTGATGCCATAAAGAAATCACCCTTTACTTAGTCTCGCCGATGGAGCAACTGCTTGTATATGTCGTACTGCTCGACCCGACTCTGCTCGACAGAACCTTCGGAGGACGCTTCCTCATCCTAGTAGCTGGACTTTACCTTAATACCCAGCTTAAGCACAGCCCTGTGGACTGACTCTTCGAATGCCTAGAGCCCTCTTAGGATCTCCTAACGATATCTCGGGTATTCTATGAATACCAGAAACGAACCTATCTATCGTAGCCTAAGATTTGAGACTAATTCTCAGAATCTAAGAAAACTAAACACTATTTAGAAATAAAAGAAAACTTATACTGAACCCGAGTCTCTAAGTGACTTATGTACTCGAGAAAAATGTACAACTTAAGTCACTAAATGACTCAGATTGAGTGGAGAGGAATGAATTCAACTGAGGAAGGCATGCGGTATTTATAGTAGCTTTTCAGAGTGATTTTTCTTCAAAAATTTGATGTGGGACTCTGAATTCTGGTTCGGGATGCCCATCCTGGATTGGGATGCCCGTCCCAGCCTGTTAACCAGGTCAGGACGCCCGTCCTGATTCGGGACGCCCGACGTCTGAACTTCTGAAAAATTGCGTTTTTGCCCTGAAATTTGCCATTTTCTTCTACTTTTCACCTGACACTTCCAAAATCATAAAAACTGTGAAATTGAGTTAATAACAAACAATTAAGACCGATTTCCTATCAATTTCACCCTAAATTATGCCTAAAAACATGCTAAAAATGTGATATGATTTATGCATATCAGATAACCCCACACTTAGCTTTTTGTTTGTCCTCAAGCAAAGTCTACCTGAAGTTAGTAATTCTAAATCATATGTGCAGTCACTTCAATTTCCTAGCCATGTTTTTATTCCAAAAATTATTCAGACAATTCTTAACACAGGTCTGACTGTTTAGGTTGCTATGACAAGGTCTCAAATGTTTTTAGTAGATTGTTATAATCAAGCAGTTCACATCTTAACAACTAGGTTGAACTTTTCTCTCAGTCACAAGGTCTTCTTGATGTGTAGTGTGTGTACTAGTCTAGACCAGATAGTCAACACAATATACTCTCGTCTTAACTACTACCAGATAACACTTCGACCCGTCGCTAGACATACTAACAATAGACAACTTTCTGAGTTCTGAGCCTTGGTGATCAGATTTTTAATTATTTAGCATTTATTGATTTTTTTTCTTTTATAGATTTTTCAGGGTATTTTGAGTCTGCTTTGAACACGTCAACTTCAACTACCCATGTAGCGAGTCCCACTCCGATGACTCCCAGACCTACACGACCTTAGGGCATCATGCTTTAAGTTCCCCTAAGGAGTGGTGCTCAAGTAGCAAAGGCCGCTGGCAAACTACCCTTATTTAATTAACTCTCTTTTGTTTCTTTTTACTTTTAGCTCAGAGTCTCATCTAGTCATTCTAATTGTCAATACATCCTCAACTGATCTAATCTTATCTAGTTAAGTTTTGAAAAGGTAATTGGTTGAGGTCTCTAATCCAGACTAAGTTGCGCTCAATTATCAGGAATTCCCTATTCCTATTCAATAAGTTCAAGATAGTTATCACATTGTCTCCTACTAATCATAACTTCTACACACATATCATAGACATCAGTAATATTTTACCAATCGTACTACATTTTGAAGTCTGAAGAAATGAAAAATTTTGAAAAAATTTGGACGGGTGTGAAAATATAGGGAAAACATGCAAAATCATGCAAAACAATTTCTCAGACTACTACAGTGCACCGTGCACTGCTACCCCACACTTAAGTCTGATACTGTCCTCAATGTTCATGCATATCTAGATTACCCCACACTTATTTGAAACAAGAAACAAAAATAAAACAGAAAAGACTCTTACCCCACACTTATTCGAATAACTATGGGTAAGAAGGAAAATAAAGCAATAAAATAACAAGATAAAATAGAGGAAACAATGTTGTTATGTCATATCAATCAACTTTATACAGAGATTCATATTTCATACAGCCCAAACATGATCACACACATAGAAGAAAAACAACAAAAGAAGAAACAAAAGAAAAGGAAAAGAAAAGCTAAGAACCCGGCTCGTCGTCATTAGGTGGACCGAAGTCTGCTGGAAAGTAGACCTCGGTGTTTTCCACCAGTTGGGAGGTATGCTGATAAATCTCCTCGATCCTGTTAGTGTTCATAGCGATTCTATCATCCATCATCGTCATCTGTCTCTCGATTCCTTCCATATCCCGGCTATATCGGGCTGACAGTTCTGCCAATCCGTGCGACATATGTCGTTCGAAAGCAGTGCATGGAACTGCTCCTAGTACCGATGCCTGTCCTGGCTACTTTGTGTGGATGGAGTAGCGCCCATTTGTATCATGTACGACCATCCCCATGTTCTGTAGAATGGTAAGGTCCGTAGGAATGGTGGTCGGGGCAACCTGGGTCAGCTCCGAGCCCTCGATGTCCAACTCCAAGTAGTAGGCTATCCTGGTGATGAACTACCCAAGCCCCAGACACTGTTTCCGAGTGTCTGTAGCGAAACCCCGCATGTTGACCGTGATGAGTCGAGCCATTTCCACTGTAGAACCCATGTGCATGTTGGCCAAGAGGAATGTCTCCATTTGGGTGACATTCCCGGGGGCCATCCGATGTCCTGACAGAGTGTGTGCGATAATGGCATGTAAATAGCGAAGAGCAGGATAAATACCTGTGGCTTTCGCAAAGCCATGCTGGTAGGGAACACCCATCGTACAGATCTGAGCCCAAGCAGTGGAGACGTCTGTAGAAGTGAAGTCTCGAACTGCTGTGGTGTAGGCGGGCGTATCCAGCTCGTCTCTCTGCCAGATACCCAAGGTGATGCCGAACTCGGCCATGCTCATCGACCAATCTATTCCGCCCAAGCGGAATGTGATCTGCTCCTGATGGAACGTAAACGAAGCATAAAACTCACATACCAGTTCTAGGTAGGTCGGCTCAGTGACGATGAAGACTCGACTGTAGGGTAGTACGTCGAGTATGCGTCGGACTTCCTGATCAACCTCTAGTGTCTGCACGGCTGCCCAGTCAAGAGTTCTACCAGTCAGTATGGTGCGTCCGATATACCCATGACATCTCTCCTGGTATGCTGGGCTGGAGGGGAACAGCATGAAAGGATGTGACACCGATGTGACGGTCATGGTAGACGTGATACGAGCGCGTTTGGGAGCCATTTGGTTGAGAACGTACGAGAGACTTTGAGAATTTAGGCGGGAAGGAAGATTTGAATTCGAATTCTGAAGGTGAATTTGAATTCAGAAGGATGGATTTTGGTTAGAGAAGGATTTTGAATGTTTGGCGGGAAATTCGAATTTTGGAAGGAAATTTAAAATTCAAATTTTGGAGGGAAATTTGATTTTTGAAACTTTGGGGAGTTGCCAAAAATTTGTAGAGAAAAGGTAGAGAGAAATATTTTTTAGAGAGATGAATTTTTGGTGGTGGGTTTGAGAGAAAATGGAAAAAATGGAATATCCCGAAGGCCGCCCCTCCCGGGTTGCTTCTGGATGCGTTCCAATTCCGGATTTTTTTTGTAATTCCTTGCAAATCTTAGTACACCAAAAACAATATATAACAAGTATTCATGTTTATCCCATCAAATTCAGAAGCTATTAAAAACTCTGTGCAAAAATTCCTCAATCTCAATCATGACTACCCTAATCTTATCCTAACTTCTGTTCAGCAAGAATTTCAAAAAAAAAAAAAACAAAAACTGAGTTTATAGAATTTAATTAGTGAAAAATAAACTGCATTTGAAATACCTTTGTTTTTCATAAAAAAATTGAGAAATAAAATGTCTGAAGAAAAATTGTTGAATAAAATAAGAGACCCTTTTAAAAAGTTTGAAAACCAAAAAGAAAAAAAGTAGGGGTCAATTATTTAATTTTAGTTCAAACAATTTATTTGCTGAAAAGAATAGTGAAAAGAATCTTCCCTTTTTCAATGGCCCTTATTTCTGAGCTCTCGTATCTCCGCTTGTATGTTTCACATCTCTATGCGCATGGCTCTCATCTCATCCCTTTGCCTGCCCTGCTCACTTCGTAAGTCAGCTAACTCTCGGAGTATTTGTGCATTTTGGTTTTCCTGAAGACCGACGGTAGCTCTGAGTTGGTCCATGTTGGTTGTGATATTCAAACTAACTTAGTCTGAATGACACAATCTGCGTGCAATTCCTTGATCCATCTCATAGATCCTTTGAGCCAAAGTATCTATCTGCACGAACAACACTAAATGAGAACCGTTAGTACTTCCCCCGGATGAAGGGGTGTGCTCGTTAGGCGTGGGAGTGTACTCAAGAGATGTTGGTGAGTTTTGGGTTTGGTCAAGGGGTGGTGGATTTATAGGAACTCTCTAGGCAGGAGTGTGAACTGGAGATCTTTGAGGTTCTTCTCTAGGAGGAAAGGTATCTTCAGAAGGATCTTCTTCCGTGGGACTAGGCTCACGGGCGTTCAGTAATCTTCTCACTAATTCACTGGTGTCTAGGCTTGAGCCTATTTCTATAGGTTGTGGAGGAGGATTCTCCCGAAGTATTTCTGGTTCAGGCCTAGATGGTCCTTCTGGTTTGGTCTTCTTTTGTCCTGGAGTGTCAGGGTTTTCTGTTTTCTTTGCTTGATCAATAGCTGCTCTTGTTCTCTTCATCTATGAGTGCAAAGTCTGGTTAGGAATAACAAATAACAGAAACAGAAATAAAACAAGATAGAAAAAGTAAGAAAGATATTTTTGGGATTTTAAATTTTTCACATTTTTTTCTTTTATATTTTATTTAGAAAGCAGATAAATTTCCTTAATATGGTTTTTAGAATAATTCTGTAAAATTTGATTATCCTAAATGTCTTAATTTCAGATAATATCTAAAATTAGTTAGTTATGATAACCCTATATTTCGGAAAGAGATTGTCTAACTAGCATAAGATAAGTGTAGGTCTAAAGTCTAGGTTACTACCGCTACCTATCATAAGTCTCTAGAATTGTGGCTAATAATCCTAAATTCATTATGATATTTCCCGGTAACGGCGCCAAAAATCTGATGCTGTTCCGATTGGTATGCTAAAAGATAGGCTTTATGTACCTATGTCGATTATGAGTAATTAAGGACTGAGTCTTACTAACTGTCACTTTAGCATTCAATTATTGTCACTTAATCAATCAGAACCTAAGGCAGAGTACCTATCGTGTAGCTAGTTCTTGAAAAGTATCTACGATTTTAATTTATTAATATCGTACTCCCAGGGAAGTGGTAACGGCTTAGTAGTAACTATCTTCTTAACCTAACTCTTATCTTATGATTCAGTTATGCAATCGTTCATCAATAACTTTGATGAGAGGGTGATTCATTCTCCACTAGGTTTAAGTCTATTTAAGCCTAAAAGTGTTTTATAGATAATGTCCTGAGTCTATGTTATAATGTTCCTACATGTTGATTGACCTATCTTCGAGTATTTTAGATATATGTTAGCCTGGATTGCAACTATGTACTGAGTCTAAAGGTGTACCACATCCGAGTCAACTAATAAACCGCCCTACCTTAATGACGGCCCTACTCACGGTTCGAGCTAAAGGCATCCATGAAAGCCCTATGTCACTTCGGGGATCATGCCGCTCGCCCTAACGCCGGCATAAACGCTCAACTCAGCCTACTTAGACTACTCTAACAAACATGATGTTTTGTAGGTTATTTTATCTAATATGGCAGACACCAATACTAATTGATGCCTGTTAAACTAAACAGGTTATGAATAGACCGTGGTTAGGAATTATCTATAACCCTAAATTTTAGTTTAAAAGAGACTACATTAGACATGCAGACATAATGAATATTAAGTAGGTGGCCATTTCCGGAAAATCATAAAAACTTCATCACATATAACAGATATTCATAAAAATCATAATCTAATATTCATAATAAATCTTTGGACAAACACAATACAAACATATAAAAAGAGGGACAGGGGGACTGATGCCATAAAGAAATCACCATTTACTTAGTCTCGCCGATGGAGCAACTGCTTGTATATGTCGTACTGCTTGACTCGACTCTGCTCGACAGAACCTTCGGAGGACGCTTCCTCAGCCTAGTAGCTGGACTTTACCTTAATACCCACCTTAAGCCCAGCCTTGTGGACTAACTCTTCGAACGCCTAGAGCCCTCTTAGGATCTCCTAACGAAATCCCGGGTATTCTATGAATACCAGAAACGAACCTATCTATCGTAGCCTAAGATCTGAGACTAATTCTCAGAATCTAAGATAACGAAACACTAATTAGAAATAAAAGAAAACTTATACTTGTTGCGTTGTGTGCGTGTCACAAATTGAGAAGATAATAAAATAGAATAAATCAACGCAATCTTAACAAGTGCAAGTATACACCGGTCAACAAGTAATATGTACCTAAGTACAAGATTATCGACCCCACAGAGATTTTGTATGCCAATTATATGTGCAAACATGACTTACATTTGGTTAAAAGAATAAAGAATGATGAATAAATGGGTGGAGATTCGAAGGTTAATCTACTGCTAAGCTACTGCTGTAGCAACAGAAATGCTGCAGCAATTATACCTAACTAAAATTACAGGACAGCCTACTGGAATTTTACCAACAGAACACAACAGGTAATACAATGCTGTAAAAATCAAGCCAAAAATGCAAACATAAACCAGTAATGAATCCAAGAATGCTAAGCATGCTTTTCGGTTTCCAAATTAACACTACAGCGGTTTGGTTCTACCCAAACTACTTAGCCTACTAGTCTAAACCCCCGATAACATCGTCTCATGGAGTACGAAGTACCGTGAACCTAGAACAACACAAGGCAGTGAAATTGGTCGTGTCCCCTGCAATATTGACCGCACGGTCATGCGTCCCAAGCAAGTGCCATGCAATTAACGTGTCAACTAGACCCCTTCCGGTTAGAAAGCCAGATACTAGTTCGATACATAACTTGGACAGTCGTAACCGCAAGTTATTCCTAATCCGTTTAAGTAATTGCATGAATAAACTAAGCATGCCCCATACAAGCATCAACAAGGAAAACGATACACAAAACTTATGCATTCTATTCATCTTATGCCACATTACGTTTTTCCACATGTTTATAATTTGGTAGGCTACAACACCTTCAGGTTATGAATATAAATTTTGCTGAAACGAATCATGAAAGACAAGGATTAAAGTAATAGGAAAAATAGTCCCTAGGTCCATAGTGACACAAGTCAATCCCAAGACGGAAAACATATCAATCCCAAAACACTTTTAATTAATCCTTGAAAACATGTAAACATTCTCATATCATCAAGAATATTCAATTACAAAGCAGTGACAATTTGAAGAACATTCGATTACAAAACAGGAAGAAAATTGAAGAAATAGAGAGAGCGTTACTCGGGTCAGAGATCGCCCTACTGCCCCAAATCGGATTTAATCAAGCTGCTGCTGTCCTTCGTTTCCTCCGCGTGGTGCTGCTGCCCTCGATCATAAGCAGCCCGAAAATTCCAGCAATGTAGCCCAGCCTTCTTAGGTATCTTTCCTCTCAAACTAAAGCTCAAAAACAACTCAAAACAAACTACCTACTGCCTAAGTCCTAAGCTGCCCGAGAACTAAACACAAACATAGAAAAGCTACGGTACTTACAATCTATCTCCTCTTCTCCTCTCCAAGCATTTTTCTACTGTTTTTTTCCTCTTCTTTTAACCTTCAATTTCTCCTCTTGCTTCCCGAACTTGTTGTGCCTTATTGACAGCTGTCCCTTACTCTCCCAAAACAACCTACATCTACCCGGTAATTTTTGTGTTGCTGCCGATTCTTCCAGTGGTGAGTCACAACGCCAGCTGGATTCAATTAATTTCTAAATCCAGAAATTCAGAAATTCCAATTTTACTTCTGCTGGATTTCACCAAATGCTTAGCTGCAATATGTATGTATTTTGTCTTATCTTCAGCTGTAATTGATTTGGAGTTTAAGAATATATATTATATATATATTATTATATATATATATATATATATATATATGTGTGTGTGTGTGTGTAACAATTGCAGCTGCTTTCCCTCCTGAAATTCTGCCTGAAATGAGCACCTACTGCCGTTCCATCCTTCATTCTTTGTCCTTTTTCTTTTGTCTTTTGTGCCCACTTGTCCACTTGCATGTGCATCTATAGATATATATATATATATATATATATATAATATATATATATATTAGTAACGGACAATAGAGAAATCAACCATCCACCAATTCCCAATTCATTCTAAATTGGTCAATATTTTATCCAATTCCTTTTTGACCCATTTCAATCAAAAATTCCATTTTTACCATTTTGCAATTGGATCCAAAAATTCAATCACCTTTTATATGAAATCCTGCACAAATTTAAATGTTAGTAATGGAATTTAATTATAATAAAATTTAGGAATTTAAAAATTAAAATGGCCATTTTTACAATTAATCCACAAAATTAAAATGGAGAAAGGAATTATGCAATTTGGTCCATTTTAACTCAAAAACCTCTGCACAAGTCATGAAATTGGATTCAAATAAAGGGCAAAACATATGTGAATACCTCTATTATTTTAGAGTTATCAATACTGAACCTGAGTCTCTAAGTGACTTATGTACTCGAGAAAAATGTACAACTTAAGTCACTAAATGACTCAAATTGAGTGGAGAGGAATGAATTCAACTGAGGAAGGCCTGATGTATTTATAGTAGCTTTTCGGAGTGATTTTTCTTCAAAAATTCGATGTGGGACTCTGAATTTTGGTTCGGGACGCCCGTCCTGGATTAGGACGCCCATCCCGGCCTGTTGACCAGGTCAGGACGGTCGTCCCGAGTCCTGGCTGCCCGTCCTGGCCTGTTGACCAAGTCAGGACGCCCACCTAGACGTCTGAACTTCTGAAAAATTGCGTTTTTGCCCCGAAATTTGCCATTTTCTTCTAATTTTCACCTGACACTTCCAAAATCATAAAAACTATGAAATTGAGTTAATAACAAACAATTAAGACCGATTTCCTATCAATTTCACCCTAAATTATGCCTAAAAACATGCTAAAAATGTGATTTGATTTATGCATATAAAAAACTCTTACCCCATACTTATTTGACTAACTAAGGGGAAGAGAAAGAAAATAAAACAACAAAATAAAATGGTAATAGAAATAACGGAAAATAATGCTGTTATGTCATACAAATCAACATTTTGCATACAAAGATTCATATTTCATACAGCCCAGACTTATCACATAAGCACACATAAAGTGAAAAGAATGAAAGAAAGAAAAAGAAAAAGAAAGAAAGAGAAACTAAGAACCGGGCTCATCATCATCAGGTGGCCAGAAGTTGACCTCGATTTCTTCATTAAATCGGGAGGTTTGCTGATAAATCTCCTCGACCCTACTGCTGGTCATGCTGATTCTATCTTCCATCATCGTCATCTGCCTGTCAATGTTTCCCATATCCCGACTATGTCGGGCGGTGAGTTCCGCTAATCCCTACGACACATGTCGCTCAAAAGCGGTGCTTGGTAAGAACGTCTGGGTCGGTGGTGTATACTCTGCTACCTATCCCGGTACTGATGACTCTCCATGCTACTCCGTGTGGATGGAGTAGTGCCCAACTGCATCCCGTATGACCATTCCCGTGTTTCGTAGAATAGTCAAGTCCGTAGGAATGGTGGTTGGGGCAGTCTGGGTCAACTCTGAGCCCTCGATGTCCAGCTCCAAGTAATGGCCTATCCGAGTGATGAACGGCCTAGCCCCAAACACTGCTTCTGAGTGTCTATGGCAAAACCCCACATGATGACGGTAATAAGCCATGCCATCTCCACAGTAGTACCCCTGTGCATGTTGGCCAGGAGGAATGTCTCCATCTGGGTGACATTCCCGGGGGCTGTATGACGCCCTGCCAGAGTATGCGCTATGATAGCATGTAAATAGCGAAGGGCTGGATGAATACCTGTGGCTTTCGCAAAGCCATGCTAGTAGGGGGCGCCAGCGGTACAGATCTGGGCCCAGGTGGTGGAGACGTTCGCAGAGGTGAAGTCTCGTACGACGGTAGTGTAGGCGGGCGTATCCAGCTCCTCCCTCCGTCCGATACCCAAGGCAATGCAGAACTCGACCATGCTCATCGATCGGTCCATTCCGCCCAGTCAGAATGTGATATGCTCTTGCTGGAATGTAAAGGAAGCGTAGAACTCACATACCAGCTCGAGGTAGGTCGGCTCAGTGACGATGAAAACTCGATTGTAGGGTAGTACGTCGAGTATGCATTGGACCTCCTGCTCGACTCTTAGTGTCCGAATGCTGCCCAGTCGAGCGTTCTGCCAACCAGTATGAGCGCCTAATGTGTCCGTGGCACCTCTCCTGATACGCTAGTATGGAGGGAATAAGCATGAAAGGATGTGCCACATATGTGACAGTCATGGAAGAAATAATACGAGCGCGTTTTGGAGCCATTTGTATGAAGAAATTTGAGAGAGTTCGAGAATTTGGTGGGAAAGAAAATTCAAATTCAAATTCTGGAGGTAAATTCGAATTCCGAAGGGTGAATTTTGTTTAGGGAAGGATTTTGAGTTTTTGGAGGGATATTCAAATTTTTGGAAGGAAATTCAAAAGTTCAAATTTTTGGAGGGAAAATTGAGATTTGAAATTTCAAGAGTTTGCCAAATTTAGGTGCTAGGGACGCAAGAGTGTACTCAGGAGATTTTGGAGTATACTTAGGGGATTTTGGAGTATACTCCGGAGATGCAGGAGTGTACTCAAGTGATGTAGGAGCTATTTGGATCTCTGGGAAAGGGTTAATGTTGTTTTCTAATTTGTTCAGAATATTCTGGGCTCTTATTCTAATGGTCTCCAAGAATGTAATTGTTTTTATTCCGCCTTCCTCATCAGAATCTATTGGATCGGGGCATTGATGCATTCCGATTGGTATGCTAAAAGGTATGCTTTTATTTACCTATGTCGATTATGAGTAATTAAGGACTGAGTCTTACTAACTGTCACTTTAGCATTCAATTGTTGTCACTTAATCAATCAGAATCTAAGGCAGAGTACCTATCGTGTAGCTAGTTCTTGGAAAGTATCTACGATTTTAATTTATTAATATCGTACTCCCAGGGAATTGGTAACGGCTTAGTAGCAACTATCCCTTAATCCTAACATTCATCTTATTTATCTAATCAGTCAATCGATAATCAATACTTTGAGATTGATTGGTGATCCCAATCACCCATAACAAGCAAATAGCACTCAAGAGTAGACAGGCATTCATCAATTTAAGCTCAGTTATTACAATTTGTTTGACCTTATCTTCGAATGTTTTAGATATATCTTGATCTCTAAGGTAATTATGAAATGTAACCATCTGTTTACCATATCCGAGTTACCTGGTGTATTCACCCCTACCTTGGGATGATCCTTCTCATCTTTCGGATTAAAGTATCCATGAACGGTACCCTATGTCACTTCGGTATCATGCAACTTAACCCTAGGATTGGCCTAACGTACAAACTCGGCTTTATTAGGGTACTCTAACAAACATGGTGATCTATTTTGTAATTTCTTCCTAATCTGGCAGACCCTTTTACAGTATGTTAAACTAAACCGGTTATGATTAAGACCTTGGTTAGGAGTTGTCTATAACCCTAGTTTAATTTAAAAGGACACGACAATTCAACATTCATAATGATAATTCTACCTCTATGATCTTCTCGGGAAAATGAATAGCATCTCAAATTGTAAAACATGTATGATATATAAATTCAGTATCAAATCAATATCCAGATAAAACAATTCATAAACATATAGAACCTCGTCTAGGGGACCCACTATCATAAAGTAGTCACCGCTTTATGCAGGTCCAACCGGCGCTGTAGCTCTTGTATGCTTCTGACTGCTCGATCCTACTTTGCTCGGCAGAGCCTTCGGAGAACGCTCCTCAGACCTAGTAGTAATTGCTTTACCTTACATCCCGGGCTTAAGCAAATTACCCTAATCTAACTAAGAACACGCACCCTATCTCTCTCTTAGGATCTCCTAAAGAAATCCCGGTATTCTGTGATACCAAAAACGAACCCTATCTAGTCGTAATCTAAGATTCTGAGACAGACTCTCAGAAAGCAAAGAAAACGAGAAACTCTCGTATACTAAACTACTTGAATGAAACACTTGAGATCACTCAATGACTTGTATACTATAGAAAAATGTATACTTGAAGTCACTAAATAATTCAGAACAAGTGGAGAGGGATGATTTCAACTGTTGGAGGCATGGGGTATTTATAGCAGCTTTCTAGAGTGAATTTCTCCAAAACTTTCGATGTGGGACAACTTCTGGTGCTTGGGACGCCCGTCCTGAGCTTGGGACGACCGTCCTAATGCTTTGACTGGGTCGGGACGCCCGTCCTGAACTCAGTATTTCCAAAAATTGCATTTTTGCCCCAGAATTTGTTATTTTCGTGCAATTTGCTCCTGAAACTTCCAAAATCAAAATTTAAGCAATTTTATGTCAATTTGATTCAATTAAGATCAAATACATTCAAATATTGCCCTAATTTATGTCTAAAAACATGGTAAAAGGGTATATGATTTGTGCATATCAAATAACCCCACACTTAGCTTTTTGCTTGTGCTCAAGCAAAGTCTATATGAAATTATTGATAATTCTAAATCGTAGGTGCAATCAGTTAAAATTTCTAGTCATATTTTTACTCCAAAATTTATCACTGAATCAGATAATTCACAACACAGGTCTGACTGGTTAAGTTGCTATGACAAGGTCTCAAATGTCTCTAGTAGACTATCATGATCAAGCAAGGTTAACAACTCAATAACTAAATTGAACTCTTATCTCAGTCACAGGGTCTTCCTGATGTGTAGTGTGTGTACTAATCCAGACTAGATTGTTAACACAATATACTCTCATCTCGACTCTTGCCAGATAATACTTCGACCCATCCTTAGACATACCAACAACAAACAACTTTCTGAGTTCTAAGCCTTAGTGACAAGATTTTTAATTAAGCATTTATTGATTTTTCTTTTGCTTTTTCAGGGTATTTTGTGTCTGCATTCACACGTCAACTTTAACTACCCATGTAGCGAGTCCCACTCCGATGACTCCCAGACCTACACGACCTTAGGGCATCAGGCTTTAAGTGCCCCTAAGGTGTGGTGCTCGAGTAGCAAAGGCCGCTTGCAAACTACCCTATTTAATTAACTCTCTTTATTTTTTTCACTTTTAGCTCAGAGCATCATCTAGTCATTTTGATTGCCAATACATCCTCAACTGGTCTAGTCTTATCTAGTTAAGTTTTGAAAAGGTATTTGGTTGAGGTCTCTAATCCAAACTAAGTTGTGCTCAATTATCAAGAATTCCCTATTTCTAATCGATAAATTCAAGAAGGTCATCATGTTGTCTCCTACTGATCATAACATTCTACACACATATCATAGACATCAGCAATTTTTTTACCAATCATACTGCATTTTGAAGTCACTGAAGGAGTGAAAATTTTTGAAATTGTTTTTTGGAAGGGTGTGAAAATACGGGAAAAACATGCAAAAATCATGCAAAATAATGCACTGTGCACTGCTACCCCACACTTAAGTCTGACACTGTCATCAGTGTTTATGCATATCTAAATTACCCTACACTTATTTGGAAACAAGAAGAAATAAAAACAAATAGAAAATTCTTACCCCACACTTATTTGACTAACTAAGGGGAAGAGAGAGAGAGAATAAAAGAAATAACAAAACAGGAAGGTAATAGAAATAACAAAGCAAAACACAAAATGAAGATAAAAATTAAAAGAGCACAAAATAAAAGTAGAGGAAGATGAGGATTAGAAAAACTCCCTTCATGTATCAAGTAGAAGGGTCTGCTCTGATTTGTCAATTGGATGTTCACCTCAGCCATGTGCTATTGCTGAACTGCCCTCAACTCTGTAAGTGCTAGATGTTGGAGTAGCTAACTCTGCAGTGTACTTCGTATGGAGAGTGTATCCACCCTCTGGGTTGCGAACTACCATCCCCATGTTTTGAAGAACGGTCAGGTCTAGTAGATGAAGCTATCCTCGTCAGCCATGATTCCTTAATGTCGAACTCCAGGTAGTGGCCTATTCATTTGATGAATGGCTCGAGCCCCAAGGACTGCATCCTCGAATCATTTGCAAAGTTTCTTGCAATCATAGCAACGTGTCCAGGAGGAACGTGTCTAGGATTGTGACTTCTTTGGATTGGTGTGCCTACCTGCCAATGTCTGTGAAGGTATTACATGCAAGTTTTGAATGGCAGAAAAGATACCTGATATGCATAAATCATATCACATTTTTAGCATGTTTTTAGGCATAATTTAGGGTGAAATTGATAGGAAATAGGTCTTAATTATTTGTTATTAACTCAATTTCACAGTTTTTATGATTTTGGAAGTGTCAGGTGAAAAGTAGAAGAAAATGGCAAATTTTGGGGCAAAAACGCAATTTTTCAGAAGTTTAGATGTCGGGGTGGGCGTCTCGAATCAGGATGGGCGTCTCGAATGAGGACGGGCATCCTGACCTGGTCAACAGGCCAGGACGGGCGTCCAGGACTCGGGACGACCGTCCTGACCTGGTCAACAGGCCGGGACGGGCATCCCGGGTGCCTGGTCCAAGTCCCACATCGAAATTCTTAGAAAAATTCACTACAGAAAGCTACTATAAATACCCCAGGCCTTCCTCAGTTGAATTCATTCCTCTCCACTCGATCTGAGTCATTTAGTGACTTCAAGTGTACATTTTTCTCGAGTACACAAGTCACTTAGAGACTCGGGTTCAGTATAAATTTTCTTTTATTTCTAGTTAGTGTTTTGTTTGCTTAGTTTCTGAGAATTAGTCTCAGATCTTAGGCTACGATAGATAGGTTCGTTTATGGTATTCATAGAATACTCGGGATTTCGTTAGGAGATCCTAAGAGGGCTCTAGGCGTTCGAAGAGTCAGTCCACAGGGCTGGGCTTAAGCTGGGTATTAAGGTAAAGTCCAGCTACTAGGCTGAGGAAGCGTCCTCCGAAGGTTCTGTCGAGTAGAGTCGGGTCGAGCAGTACGACATATACAAGCAGTTACTCCATCGGCGAGACTAAGTAAAGGGTGATTTCTTTATGGCACCAGTCCCCCTATCCCTCTCTTTATATGTTTGTATTGTGATCGTCCAAAAATTAATTATGTTTATTGGATTATGATTCTATGAGTATTTGTTATGCATATTGAAGTTCTTATGATTTTCCGGAAATGGCCACCTGCTTAATATTCATTATGTCTGCATATCTAATGTAGTTTCTTTTAAACTAAATTTAGGGTTATAGACAATTTCTAACCACGGTCTATTCATAATCTGTTTAGTTTAATAGGCATCAATTAGTATTGGTGCCTGCCATATTAGATAAAATAACCTATAGAACACCCTGTTTGTCAGAGTAGTCTAAGTAGGCTGAGTTGAGTTTTTATGCCGGCGTTAGGGCGAGCGGCATGATCCCCTAAGTGACATAGGGCTTTCATGGATGCCTTTAGCTCGAACAGTGAGTAGGGCCGTCAATGGCGATGGGGCAGTTTATTAGTTAACTGAGATGTGGTACACCTTTAGACTCAGAACATAGTTGGAATCCAGGCCAAGACATGTCTAAAATACTCAAAGATAGGTCAATCAACATGTAGGAACAGTATAACATAGAATCAGGATATTATCTATAAATCACTTTTAGGCTTAAATAAACTTAAACCTAGTGGAGAATGAATCACCCTCTCATCAAAGTTATTGATGACGATTGCATAACTAGATCACAAGATAATAGTTAGGGTAAAAGGCTAGTTACTACTAAGCCGTTACCACTTCCTTGGGAGTACGATATTTAATTTAATAAAATCGTAAATACTTTCCAACATACTAGCTACACGATAGGTACTCTGCCTTAGGTTCTGGCTGATTAAGTGACAGCATAGAGACTAAAAGTGACAATTAGTCAATCAAGTCCTTAATTACTCATAATCAACATAGGGTAAAACAACTCCTATTTAGCATATCAGTCGGAGCAGCATCATATTTTTGGCGCCGTTGCCGGGGAAATATCATAATAAATTTAGGATTATTGGCCACAATTCTAGAAACTTATGATAGGTAACGGTAGTAACCTAGACCTTAGACCTAACACTTATTTTATGCTAGTTACACAATCAATTTCCGAAATATAGGGTTATCACAACTAATTGATTTTAGATATCATCTGAAATTAAGACATTTAGGATAATCAAATTCTAGAAATTTATTCTAAAACCATATCGAGGAAATTTGTCTGCTTTCGAAATAAAATATAAAAAGAAAAAAAATTTTAAAAATTTAAAACCGAAAAAAATTGTATTTTTCTCGTTCAACAGTAAGTTGTTCTTCAACCCTATCTCTTGTCTTATTTGTTTTTTTCCTCAGTTGTACATTTGTTGCTTTTTTTTCGTGTTATTTCTATTTTTGAAAAAAAAAATTATTTGGAAATGAGAAAAAATATATTTTCTTCTGAGTTGTAAAATTTTGGCTTAGATTTTTATTGGGAAGAAATTCCATTTTAGAATTTTCTTAGAGTCATGCCGGCTTTATTAGGACGAGTTATGAAATAATTTTTCCTTAATAGCCAGACCTTTGAATGTTCTATTGAAAAAAAAGGATGTTCCTTTTGTTTTGCTGATAATTGCATGAGATCTTTTAAACCAAAAGGAATTACTGCACCCATTATGGCATCACCTGGTTGGAAACTGCTTTTTGAATTAATATGTGATGTAATGATGTAGTAAGAATTGTTTTAGGACAGAAACATGATAAGAAAGTTCATGTATGATAAATTCCGATCTTATCTAGTCTTGTCTAAAAACAATAGGTTACACTGATCACTATGAGATATTTGTGTTCAATAAAACTAATGCTGAACCATAATTGATTAAGTTAAGTTTTATTGTTACTTGAATTTGATATAGAATGAAGGGATAAGAAAAATGGTTGAAAATCTAGAAAGCAAACCATTTTTCTAGATTAGAAAACCCCGAGTTAGAGGCTATTGTAATACTGATAAATTTTTGGATGAACACTTATTTGCATTGTTTGCTATGTATAATAATTCTCATCTGTGGTTTATTGTTGTTGCAAATTATCTAGTCACTGAATGGGTTCCAAGTAATATGACTTATCAGCAAAAGAAGAAATTCTTTGCTAATTTGAAATATTACTACTGGGCAGATTTCTCTTCTATTTCAAATTTTTGCAGATCAGTTGATCAGAAGATGTGTCTTGAAAGACAAAGGCCACAAAATTTTGGAGCATTGTCATCGACGATCTACGAGAGGCTATTTGACTGCTAGCAACACTGTCCGGAAAGTGTTGGAAGCATGATATTACTGGCCCACTATTCAAAGATTTTGTATCCTTGATACAGTCCGATGATGCTTGAAAAATTACAGGTAACACGTCTTCCCAAGATCATCTACCCCAGCAAGGTATACAGAATACTAAAATCTCTTATATTTGGGGTACTGATTAAATCCTTTTCTCTTTCTTCCTGTGAAAATAATTACATCATAGTAGTCGTGGAACACTTTTCAAAATGGCCTGAACCACAGGCATTACCTACTAATGATGTTAAAGTCATGTGCAGATTCTATGAGAAGTTGTTTTCCAGATTCAGAATGCCAATGTCTTAGAAAAAAAATGTTCAGTCTGTGTATCGAATCTGTGAAGTCTGCCAAGTACTTCACTTTAGCGGGAGTTGCTATATGAATGGAATACTGACCATTCCAAAAGAGGTAGGAGTAGGTTACTGCAGAATGCTACTCCAATGGGAAATGCATACAATCCCAACTAGATTTAGCTGAGGAATAATTTGAAAGATGGAAACATTCAGAAGATACCACCACAGCAAAACCCCTACCCGCAGAATCAACAGATGAGATACTGGAGGAGCTTTGAGATACTGGCAACAATTAAAGCCACACCAGTGCAAGCAAGTGATCTACCAAGTGGTATCGAATGGTCGAGGGATATGGAGAAATTTGGCGTTGTATAAGGAGCATAGCAATGGAGGAGCTTGCATCCCCTGCATACCAATCAGCTGTGAGAAACTTCCCCGAGGAAGTCTCAAATACTTGGGCCCAGTTCTACACCACTGGAGCCTCCTACCACCACGGCTTCGCCAAAGCTTCAGGTATCTTTTCTGCCATTCGAAACTTGCATGCAATACCTTCACTGACATTGGCAGGTAGGCACACCAATCCAAAGAAATCTCATTCTGATGGCTTTCCGACTAATATGCTAAATAGGTATTATTTTACTCTATGTTGATTATGAGTAATTAAGGACTGGGATTGACTAATTGTCACGTTTAGTCTTTATAGTGTCACTTAATCAGTCAGAACCTAAGGCAGAGTACCTATCGTGTAGCTAGTCTGTTGGAAAGTATCTACGACTTTATTAAATTAAATATCGTACTCCCAGGGAAGTGGTAACGACTTAGTAGTAACTAGACTTTTATCCTAACTCTTATCTTATGATCCAGTTATGCAATCTTCATCAATAACTTTGATGAGAGGGTGATCTATTCTCCACTAACTTTAAGTCTAATTAAGCCAAGTGTTTTATAGATAATATCCTGATTCTATGTTATATTGTTCCTACATGTTCATTAACCTATCTTCGAGTATTTTAGATATATCTTAGCCTGGATTGCAACTATGTTCTGAGTCTAAAGGTGTACCACATCTGAGTAATCTGATAAACCGCCCCATCGCCAAGGTAAACGGCTATACTCACGTTTCAAGCAAAAGACAACTATGAAAGCCCTATGTCACTTAGGGGATCACGCTGCTGGCCCTTAACGCCGGCATAAACGCTCTACTCAGCCTACTTAGACTACTCTAACAAATAGGGTGTTCCGCATGTTATTTTATCTAATATGGCAGACACCAATACTAATCGATGCTTGTTAAACTAAACAGGTTATGAATAGACCGTGGTTAGGAATTGTCTGTAACCCTAAATTTAGTTTAAAAGAAACTGCATTAGACATTCAGACATAATGAATAATAAGCAGGTGGCTATTTCTGGAAAATCATAAGAGCTTCAACATATGCAACAAATATTCATAGAAATCATAATCTCATATTCATAATAAATATTTGGACAAACTCAATACAAATATATAATGAAAGGGACAAGGGAGACTGATGCCATAAAGAAATCACCCTTTACTTAGTCTCGCCAATGGAGCAACTTCTTGTATATGTCGTACTGCTCGACCCGACTCTGCTCGATAGAACCTTCGGAGGACGCTTCCTCAGCCTAGTAGCTGGACTTTACCTTAATACCCAGCTTAAGCCCAGCCCTGTGGACTGACTCTTCGAACGCCTAGAGCCCTCTTAGGATCTCCTAACGAAATCCCGGGTATTCTATGAATACCAGAAACGAACCTATCTATCGAAGCCTAAGATCTGAGATTAATTCTCAGAAACTAAGAAAACGAAACACTAACTAGAAAGAAGGAAACTTATACTGAACCCGAGTCTCTAAGTGACTTATGTACTCGAGAAAAATGTACACTTGAAGTCACTAAATGACTCAGATCAAGTGGAGAGGGATGATTTCAACTGAGGAAGGCCAGAGGTATTTATAGCAGCTTTCTGGGGGTGATTTTTCTTCAAAAATTCGATGTGGGACTTGGAATTTCTGCTCGGGACGCCCGTCCTGGACTGTTGACCAAGTCGGGACGCCCGTCCTGGACTGTTGACCAAGTCGGAACGCCCGTCCTGGACTGTTGACCAAGTCAGGACGGCCGTCCTGACTCGGGACTCCCTCCCCGAGGTCCGAATGTCTGAAAATTTGTGTTTTTGCCCCGAACTTTGCCATTTTCTTCTACTTTTCACCCGACACTTCCAAAATCATAAAAACTATGAAATTGAGTTAATAATAAACAATTAAGACCGATTTACCCTCAATTTCACACTAATTCATGCCTAAAAACATGCTAAAAATGTGATATGATTTATGCATATCACATTCCTAGACACGTTCCTTCTGGACACATTACTACGATTACGAGAGACTTTGCAAATGATTTAAGGAAACAGTCCTTGGGGCTTGAGTCATTCATCAAATGGATAGGCCACTACCTGGAGCTCGACATTAAAGGATCGGAGCTGACGTCATCCGTTCTAATAGCTAGAGCTTACGGAGTCAAGAACACCTCAGCAATAGCACATGGCTAAGGTGAAGAGCCAATTGACAACTCAGAGAAGATCCTTCTGCTCGAAACATGAAGGGAGTTTTTCTAATCCTCACTTCCTCTACTTTTATTTTATTTTCTTTTGTTTTGTGTTCTGTTTTGTTATTTCTATTATCCTTCTTATTTTATTGCTTTATTTTCTCTCTTACCCTTAGTTAGTCAAATAAGTGTGGGGTAAGAGTTTTTCTGTTTTGTTTTTATTTCTTCTTGTTTTCAAATAAGTGTGGGGGTAATTTAGATATGCATGAACACTGAGGACAGTGTCAGACTTAAGTGTGGGGTAGCAGTGCACGGTGTACACTGTAGTAGTTTGAGAAAATTTTTGCATGATTTTGCTTGTTTTCCCCGGATTTTCACACCCTTCCGAAATGTTTTTCAAAATTTTTCATTCTTTCAGACTTCGAAATGCAGTATGATTGGTAAAACATTTGCTGATGTCTATGATATGTAGGTAGAATGTTATAGTTAGTAGGAAACAGTGTGATGACTATTTTGAACTTAATGATTAGGAATATGGAATTCCTGATAATTGAGTACAACATAGTCTAGATTAGAGACCTCGGCCAATTACCTTTTCAGAACTTATCTGGATAAGATTAGATCAGTTGAGGATGTATTGACAATTAGAATGACTAGATGAGGCTCTGAGCTGAAAATGAAAAGAAAAAAAGAGAGAGTTAATTAAATAGGGTAGTTTGCCAGCGGCCTTTGCTACTCGAGCACCACTCCTAAGGGGAACTTAAAGCCTGATGCCCTAAGGTCGTGTAGGTCTAGGAGTTATCGGAGTGGGACTCGCTACATGGGTAGTTAAAGTTGACGTGTTAAAGCAGACTCAAAATACCCTGAAAAAAAATCTATAAAAAAAATCAATAAATGCTAAATAATTAAAAATCTGATCACCAAGGCTCAGAACTCATAAAGTTGTCTGTTGTTAGTATGTCTAGCGACGGGTCGAAGTGTTATCTGGTAGTAGTTAAGACGAGAGTATATTGTGTTGACTATCTGGTCTAGACTAGTACACACACTACACATCAGGAAGACCTTGTGACTGAGAGAAAAGTTCAACCTAGTTGTTAAGTTGTTAAACCTGCTTGATTATAACAATCTACTAGAGACATTTGAGACATTGTCATAGCAACCTAACTAGTCAGACTTGTGTTATGAATTGTCTGAATAATTTTTGGAATGAAAACATGACTAGGAATGATATGCATAAATCATATCACATTTTTAGCATGTTTTTAGGCATGATTTAGGGTGAAATTGAGGGCAAATCGGTCTTAATTGTTTGTTATTAACTCAATTTCACAGTTTTTTTGATTTTGGAAGTGTCAGGTGAAAAGTAGAAGAAAATGGCAAATTTCGGGGCAAAAATGCAATTTTTCAGAAGTTTGGACTTCGGGGAGGGCGTCCCGAATCAGGACGGGTGTCTTGACCTGGTCAACAGGCCAGGACGGCGTCCAGGACTCAGGGTGGCCGTCCTGACCTAGTCAACAGTCCAGGATGGGCGTCCCAATCCAAGACGGGCGTCCCAATCTAGGACGGGCATCCCAATCCAGGACGAGCATCTCGAGCTGCAATTCCAAGTCCCACATCAAATATTTGAAGAAAAATCACTCCAGAAAGCTACTATAAATACCCGAGGCCTTCCTCAGTTGAAATCATTCCTCTCCACTTAATTTGAGTCATTTAGTGACTTCAAGTGTACATTTTTCTCGAGTACATAAGTCACTGAGAGACTCGGGTTCAGTATAAGTTCTCTTTCTTTCTAGTTAGTGTTTCGTTTTCTTAGTTTCTGAGAATTAGTCTAAGATCTTAGGCTTCGATAGATAGGTTCGTTTCTGGTATTCATAGAATACTCGGTGATGGGTTTCCGACTGATATGCTAAATAGGTGTTATTTTACCCTATGTTGATTATGAATAATTAAGGACTGTGATTGACTAATTGTCACATTTAGTCTCTATGGTGTCACTTAATCAGCCAGAACCTAAGGCAGAGTACCTATCGTGTAGCTAGTCTATTGGAAAGTATCTACGATTTTATTAATTTAATTATCGTACTCCCAGGGAAGTGGCAACGGCTTAGTAGTAACTAGCCTTTTATCCTAACTCCTATCTTATAATCCAGTTATGCAATCTTCATCAAATACTTTGATGAGAGGGTGATCCATTCTCCACTAGGTTTAAGTCTAATAAATCCTAAAAGTGTTTTAAAGATGAGTTCTGATTCTATGTTATACTGTTCCTATATGTTGATTGACCTATATTCGAGTGTTTTAGATATATCTTAGCCTGGAATGCAACTATGTTCTGTGTCTAAAGGTGTACCACATCTGAGGTCTCTACGCTACCGCCCCATCGTTAAGGTAAACGGCCCTACTCACGGCCCGGACTAAAGTCAGCAATGAACGGTACCCTATGTCACTTCGGGGTCATGCTGCTCGTCGCAAAACCGCCGGCATAACTCTCTACTCAGCCTACCTAGACTACTCTAACAAACAAGGTGTTCCGTTGGTTATTTTATCTAGTATGGCAGACACCAATACTAATTGATGCCTGTTAAACTAAACAGGTTATGGATAGACCGTGGTTAGGAATTGTCTATAACCCTAGTTTTAGTTTAAAAGAGACTTACATTAGACATGCAGACATAATGAATATTTAGCAGGTGGCTATTTCCGGAAAAACATAAAAACTTCAACATATAACACAACTATTCATAAAATCGTAATCTGATATTCATAATTCATATTTAGAACAAAGCAATAACACATATAAGAGAGGGACATGGGGACCGATGCCATAAATAAATCACCCTTTACGAAGTCTCGCCTACGGAGCGTACTGCTGTATATGTCGTATTGCTCGCCCTGACTCTGCTCACCAGAACCTTCGGAGGACGCTTCCTCAGCCTAGTAGCTAGACTTTACCTTACGTCCTGGGCTTAAGCCTAGCCCTGTGGACTGACTCTTCGAACGCCTAGAGCTCTCTTAGGATCTCCTAACGAAATCCCGGGTATTCTATGAATACCAGAAATGAACCTATCTATAGAAACCTAAGATCTGAGACTATTTCTCAGAAACTAAAACAAACACTAATAAGAAAGAAAACTGAGATCCGAGTCTCTGAGTGAGTTGTGTACTGGAAAATTGTACACTGGAAACCACTTACTGACTCAGATCGAGTGGAGAGGGATGAATTCAACTGCTGGAGGCCTGGGGTATTTATAGCAGCTTCCCGGAGTGAAAATCTCTGAAAAATTCGATGTAGGACAGCTTCTGGCGGCTCGGGACGCCCGTCCTGGTCTGTTGACCAGGTCAGGACGCCCGTCCCTGGTTTTGGACGCCCGTCCTTCTGGCTTGGCTTGGTCGGGACGCCCGTCCTTGGTTCGGGACGCCCGTCCCGGACCATTGACCGAGTCAACATTTCCAAAAATTGCGTTTTTGCCCCAAAATTTGCTATTTTCGTCTACTTTGCACCTGACACTTCCAAAATCATAAAAACTGTGAAATTAAGTGAATAATGCACAATCAAGATCAAATTGCCCTTGATTTCACCCAAATTCATACGTAAAAACATGCTAAAAAGGTGATACGATTTTCGCGTATCACTCGGGATTTCGTTAGGAGATCCTAAGAGGGCTCTAGGCGTTCGAAAAGTCAGTCCACAGGGCTGGGCTTAAGTTGGGTATTAAGGTAAAGCCTAGTTACTAGGCTGAGGAAGCGTCCTCCGAAGGTTCTGTCGAGCAGAGTCGGGTCAAGCAGTATGACATATACAAGCAGTTGCTCCATCGGCGAGACTAAGTAAAGGGTGATTTCTTTATGGCATCAGTCCCCCTGTCCCTCTCTTTATTTGTTTGTATTGAGTTTATCCAAAGATTCATTTTGAATATGAGATTATGATTTCTATGAGTATTTGTTTTATATGTTGAAGCTTTCATGATTTTCCAGAAATGGCCACCTGCTTAATATTCATTATGTCTGCATGTCTAATGTAGTTTCTTTTAAACTAAAATTAGGGTTATAGACAATTCCTAACCACAGTCTATTCATAACCTGTTTAGTTTAACAGGCATCAATTAGTATTGGTGTCTGTCATATTAGATAAAATAACATGCGGAACACCCTGTTTGTTAGAGTAGTCTAAGTAGGCTGAGTTGAGCGTTTATGCCGGCGGTTAGGGGCGAGCGGCATGATCCCCGAAGTGACATAGGGCTTTCATGGATGTCTTTAGTTCGAACCGTGAGTACGGCAGTTAACCTTGGCGATGGGGCGGTTTATCAGACACTCAGATGTGGTACACCTTTAGACTTAGAACATAGTTGCAATCCAGGCCAAGACATGTCTAAAACACTCGAAGATAGGTCAATCAACATATAGGAAAAGTATAACATAGAATCAGAACATTGTCTACAAAACACTTTTAGGCTTAATTAGACTTAAACCTAGTGGAGAATGAATCACCCTCTCATCAAAGTTATTGATGAAGATTGCATAACTGGATCATAAGATAAGAGTTAGAGTAGAAGGCTAGTTACTACTAAGCCGTTACCACTTCCCTGGGAGTACGATATTTAATTAAATAAAATTGTAGATACTTTCCAACAGACTAGCTACACGATAGGTACTCTTCCTTAGGTTCTGACTGATTAAGTGACACCATCAAGACTAAATGTGACAATTAGTCAATCCCAGTCCTTAATTACTCATAATCAACATAGGGTAAAATAACACCTATTTAGCATATCAATCGGGAACGCATCAGATTTTTGGCGCCGTTGCCGGGGAAATATCATAATGAATTTAGGATTCATGATCACAATTCTAGAAACTTATGATAGGTAACAGTAGTAACCTAGACTTTAGACCTACACTTATCTTATGCTAGTTAGACAATCACTTTCCGAAATATAGGGTTATCATAACTAACTAATTTTAGATATTATCTGAAATTAAGACATTTAGGATAATCAAATTTTAGAAAATCATTCTAAAACCATATTGAGGAAATTTAACTGCTTTCAAAATAGAATATAAAAAGAATTTTTTTTAAACCCAAAAAAAGAATGTATTTTTCTTGCTCAAAGGTAAGTTGTTCTTTTCCCTATCTCTTGTTCTTTCCTAGTTGTTTTCTTAGTTGTACATTTGTTGCTCTTTTTCGTGTTTTTTCTATTATTTCGAAGAAATAAAAATGGGAATGAGGATAAAATATATTTTCTTCTGAGTTGTAAAATTTTGGCTTAGATTTTTATCGGGAAGAAATTCCATTTTAGAATTTTCTTAGAGTCCTGTCGGCATTATTAGGACAAGTTATGAAATAATTTTTCCTTAATAGCCAGACCTTTGAATGTTCTATTGAAAAAAAGGGGGATGTTCCTTTTGTTTTGCTGATAATTGCATGAGATCTTTTAAACCAAAAGGAATTACTACACCCATTATGGCATGACCTGATTGGAATCTGCTTTTTGAATTAATATGTGATGTAATGATGTAGTAAGAATTGTTTTAGGACAGAAACATGATAAGAAAGTTCATGTATGATAAATTCTGATCTTATCTAGTCTTGTCTAGAAACAATAGGTTACACTGATCACTCTGAGATATCTGTATTCAATAAAACTAATGTTGAACCATAATTGATTAAGTTAAGTTTTATTGTTACTTGAATTTGATATAGAATGAAGGGATAAGAAAAAGGGTTGAAAATCTAGAAAGCAAACCATTTGTCTAGAGGCTATTGTAATACTGATAAATTTTTGGATGAAAACTTATTTGCATTGTTTGCTATGTATAATAATTCTCATCTGTGGTTTATTGTTGTTGCAAATTATCTAGTCACTGAATGGGTTCCAAGTAATATGACTTATCAGCAAAAGAAGAAATTCTTTGCTGATTTGAAATATTACACTGGGCAGATTTCTCTTCTGTTTCAAATTTTTGTAGAGCAGTTGGTCAGAAGATGTGTCTCGAAAGACAAAGGCCACAAAATTTTGGAGCATTGTCATCGACGATCTACGAGAGGCTATTTGACTGCTAGCAACACTGTCCGGAAAGTGTTGGAAGCATGATATTACTGGTCCACTATTCAAAGATTTCGTATCCTTGATACAGTCCGATGATGCTTGAAAAATAACAGGTAACACGTCTTTCCAGAGATCATCTACCCCAGCGACGTATACAGAGTATTGCAACCTTTGATATATAGGGTATCGAATCCTTTTCTTTTTCTTCCCGTGAAAACATTTACATCATAGTAGTCACGGAACACTTTTCAAAAATAGCCTGAAGCACAGGCATTACCTACTAATGATGTTAAAATCATGTGCAGATTTTGAGAAATTGTTTTCTAGATTCAGATGTGCCTATGTATCTAATATGTGAAGTCTGCCAAGCACCACACTTTAGCAAGGATTGCTATGGGAATGAAATACGAACCATTCCAAAAAGAGGTAGGAGTAGGTTACTACAGAATGCTACTCCAATGGGAGACGCATACAATCCCAGCTGGAGAAATCATACGGGATTTAGTTGAGGAATAATTCGGAAGCTAGAAACTTTTAGAAGATACCAGCACAGCAAAACCCCTACCCGCAGAATCAACAGATGAGATACTGGCAACAATTAAAGTCAGACCAATGCAAGCAAGTGATCTACCAAGTGATATCGAACGGTCGAATGATATAGAGGAATTTGGCATTTTATCAGGAGCATAGCAATGGAGGAGCTTGCATCCCCTGCATACAATCAGCTGTGAGAAACTTCCCCGAGCAAGTTTCAAATACTTGGGCCTAGATCTACACCACTGGAGCCTCCTACCACCACGGCTTCGCCAAAACTTCAGGTATCTTTTCTGCCATTCGAAAATTGCATGCAATACCTTTACTGACACTGTTAGGTAGGCACACCCATCCAAAGAAGTCTCATTCCTAGACACGTTCCTTCTGGACACGTTGCTACAATTATGAGAAACTTTGCAAATGATTCGAGGAAACAGTCCTTGGGGCTTGAGTCATTCATCAAATGGATAGGCCACTACCTGGAGCTCGACATTGAAGGATCGGAGATGACATCATCCGTTCCAATATCTAGAGCATGCAGAGTCAAGAACACCTCAGCAATAGCACATGGCTAAGGTGAAGAGCCAATTGACAGCTCAGAGAAGACCCTTCTGCTCGAAACATGAAGGGAGTTTTTCTAATCCTCATCTTCCTCTACTTTTATTTTCTTTGTTTTGTGTTCTGTTATGTTATTTCTATTATCCTTCTTATTTTGTTGCTTTATTTTCCCTCTTACCCTTAGTTAGTTAAATAAGTGTGGGGTAAGAGTTTTTCTGTTTTGTTTCTATCTCTTCTTGTTTTCAAATAAGTGTGGGGTAGTTTAGATATGCATGAACACTGAGGACAGTGTCAGACTTAAGTGTGGGGTAGTAGTGCACGGTGTATTGTAGTAGTTTGAGAAATGTTTTTGCATGATTTTGCATGTTTTCCCTGTATTTTCACACCCTTCCAAAAATTTTCAAAATTTTTCATTCTTTCAGACTTCTAAATGCAGTATAATTGGTAAAACATTGCTGATGTCTATGATATGTAGGTAGAATGTTATGGTTAGTAGGAGACAATGTGATGACTATTTTTAACTTATCGATTAGGAATAGGGAATTCCTGATAACTGAGCACAATTTAGTCTGGATTAGAGACCTCAGCCAATTACCTTTTCAAGACTTAACTAGATAAGATTAGACCAGTTGTGGATGTATTGACAATTAGAATGACTAGATGAGACTCTGAGCTGAAAGTGAAAAGAAAAAAAAGAGTTAATTAAATAGGGTAGTTTGCCAGCGGCCTTTGCTACTCGAGCACCACTCCTTAGGGGAACTTAAAGCCTGATGCCCTAAGGTCGTGTAGGTCTGGGAGTCATCAGAGTGGGACTCGCTACATGGGTAGTTGAAGTTGACGTGTTCAAAGCAGACTCAAAATACCCTGAATCTATAAAAGAAAGAAAAATCAATAAAACGCTAAATAACTAAAAATCTGATCACCAAGGCTCAGAACTCAAAAAGTTGTCTTTTATTAGTATGTCTAGCGACGGGTCGAAGTGTTATCTGGTAGTAGTTAAGACGAGAGTAAATTATGTTGACTATCTGGTCTAGACTAGTACACACACTACACATCAGGAAGACCTTGTGACTAAGAGAAAAGTTCAACCTAGTTGTTAAGTTATTTTCTGCTTGATTATAACAATCTACTAGAGACATTTGAGATCTTGTCATAGCAACGTAACTAGTCAGACCTGTGTTTTGAATTGTCTGAATAATTTTTGGAATAAAAACATGACTAGAAAATTTAAGTGACTGCACAATTATTTAGAATCACTAACTTCAGTTAGACTTTGCTTGAGGACAAGCAAAAAGCTAAGTGTGGGGTTATCTGATATGCATAAATCATATCACACTTTTAGCATGTTTTTAGGCATAATTTAGGGTGGAATTTATAGGAAATCGGTCTTAATTGTTTGTTATTAACTCAATTTCACAGTTTTTATGATTTTGGAAGTGTCAAGTGAAAAGTAGAAGAAAATGGCAAATTTCGGGGCAAAAACGCAATTTTTCAGAAGTTCGACCTTCGGGGAGGGAGTCCCGAATTAGGACGGGCGTCCTGACCTGGTCAACAGGCCAGGACGGGCGTCCAGGACTCGGGACGGCCGTCCTAACCTGGTCAACAGTCCAGGACGGGCATCCCAATCCAGGGCGGGCGTCCCGAGCAGCAATTCCAAGTCCCACATCAATTTTTGAAGAAAAATCACTCCAGAAAGCTACTATAAATACCCCAGGCCTTCCTCAGTTGAAATCATTCCTCTCCACTTGATCTGAGTCATTTAGTGACTTCAAGTGTACATTTTTCTCGAGTACATAAGTCACTGAGAGACTTGGGTTCAGTATAAGTTCTCTTTCTTTCTAGTTAGTGTTTCGTTTTTTAGTTTCTGAGAATTAGTCTCAGATCTTAGGCTTCCATAGATAGGTTCGTTTCTGGTATTCATAGAATACCCGGGATTTCGTTAGGAGATCCTAAGAGGGCTCTAGGCGTCCAAAGAACCAGTCCACAGGGCTGGGCTTAAGCTGGGTATTAAGGTAAAGCTTAGTTACTAGGCTGAGGAAGCATCCTCCGAAGGTTCTGTCGAGCAGAGTCAGGTCAAGCAGTACGACATATACAAGCAGTTGCTCCATCGGCAAGACTAAGTAAAGGGTGATTTCTTTATGGCATCAATCCCCTCGTCCCTCTCTTTATATGTTTGTATTGTGTTTGTCCAAAGATTCATTTTGAATATGAGATTATGATTTCTATGAGTATTTATTTTATATGTTGAAGCTTTCATGATTTTCCGGAAATGGCCACCTGCTTAATATTCATTATGTCTGCATGTCTAATGTAGTTTCTTTTAAACTAAAATTAGGGTTATAGACAATTCCTAACCACGGTCTATTCATAACCTGTTTAGTTTAGCAAGCATCAATTAGTATTGGTGTCTGCCATATTAGATAAAATAACCTGCGGAACACCCTGCCATAAGCAGGCTGAGTTGAGCATTTATGCCAGCGGTTAGGGGCGAGCGGCATGATTCCCGAAGTGACATAGGGCTTTCATGGATATCTTTAGCTCGAACCGTGAGTAGGGTCGTTAACTTTGGCGATGGGGCGGTTTATCAGACACTCAGATGTGGTACACCTTTAGACTCAGAACATAGTTGCAATCCAGGCCAAGACATGTCTAAAACACTCGAAGATAGGTCAATCAACATATAGGAACAATATAACATAGAATCAGAACATTGTCTACAAAACACTTTTAGGCTTAATTAGACTTAAACCTAGTGGAGAATGAATCACCCTCTCATCAAAGTTATTGATGAAGATTGCATAACTGGATCATAAGATAAGAGTTAGAGTAGAAGGCTAGTTACTACTAAGCCGTTACCACTTCCCTGGGAGTACGATATTTAATTAAATAAAATCGTAGATACTTTCCAACAGACTAGCTACACGATAGGTACTCTGCCTTAGGTTCTGACTGATTAAGTGACACCATCAAGACTAAATGTGACAATTAGTCAATCGCAGTCCTTAATTACTCATAATCAACATAGGGTAAAACAACACCTATTTAGCATATCAGTCAGGAACGCATCAAGGAAATTTAAGTGACTGCACATATGATTTAGAATCACTAACTTCAGTTAGACTTTGCTTGAGGACAAGCAAAAAGCTAAGTGTGGGGTTATCTGATATGCATAAATCATATCACATTTTTAGCATGTTTTTAGGCATAATTTTGGGTGGAATTTATAGGAAATCGGTCTTAATTGTTTGTTATTAACTCAATTTCACAGTTTTTATGATTTTGGAAGTGTCAGGTGAAAAGTAGAAGAAAATTGCAAATTTCGGGGTAAAATGCAATTTTTTCAGAAGTTCAGACGTCGGGGAGGGCGTCCCGAATCAGGACGGGCGTCCAGACCTGGTCAACATGCCAGGACGGGCATCTCGGGTGCCTGGTCCAAGTCCCACATCGAAATTCTTGGAAACATTCACTCCAGAAAGCTGCTATAAATACCCCAAGCCTGCCTTAGTTGAATTCATTCCTCTCCACTCGATCTGAGTCATTTAGTGACTTCTAGTGTACATTTTTCTCGAGTACACAAGTCACATAGAGACTCGGGTTCAGTATAAGTTTTCTTTTATTTCTAGTTAGTGTTTCATTTTCTTAGTTTCTGAGAATTAGTCTCAGATATTAGGCTACGATAGATAGGTTCATTTCTGGTATTTATAGAATACCCGGGATTTCCTTAGGAGATCCTAAGAGGGCTCTAAGCGTTCGAAGAGTTAATCCACAGGGATGGGCTTAAGCTGGGTATTAAGGTAAAGTCTAGCTACTAGGCTGAGGAAGCGTCCTCCGAAGGTTCTGTCGAGCAGAGTCGGGTCGAGCAGTACGACATATACAAGCAGTTGCTCCATCGGCGAGACTAAGTAAAGGGTGATTTCTTTATGGCATCAGTCCCCTGTCCCTCTCTTTATATGTTTGTATTGTGATCGTCCAAAAATTAATTATGTTTATTGGATTATGATTCTATGAGTATTTGTTATGCATATTGAAGTTCTTATGATTTTCTGGAAATGGCCACCTGCTTAATATTCATTATGTCTGCATGTCTAATGTAGTTTCTTTTAAACTAAATTTAGGGTTATAGACAATTCCTAACCACGGTCTATTCATAACCTGTTTAGTTTAACAAGCATCAATTAGTATTGGTGTTTGCCATATTAGATAAAATAACCTACAGAACACCTTGTTTGTTAGAGTAGTCTAAGTAGACTGAGTTGAGTTTTTATGCCGGCGTTAGGGCGAGCGACATGATCCCCTAAGTGACATAGGGCTTTCATGGATGCCTTTAGCTTGAACCGTGAGTAGGGCTGTCAATGGCGATGGGGCAGTTTATCGGTTGACTCAGATGTGGTACACCTTTAGACTCAGAATATAGTTACAATCCAGGCCAAGACATGTCTAAAATACTCGAAGATAGGTCAATCAACATGTAGGAACAATATAACATAGAATCAGGACATTATCTATAAAACACTTTTAGGCTTAAATAAACTTAAACCTAGTGGAGAATGAATCACCCTCTCATAAAAGTTATTGATGACGATTGCATAACTGGATCATAAGATAAGAGTTAGGGTAAAAGGCTAGTTACTACTAAGCCGTTACCACTTCCCTGGGAGTACGATATTTAATTTAATAAAATCGTAGATACTTTCCAACAGACTAGCTACACGATAGATACTCTGCCTTAGGTTCTGGCTGATTAAGTGACAGCATAGAGACTAAAAGTGACAATTAGTCAATCTAAGTCCTTAATTACTCATAATTAACATAGGGTAAAACAACACCTATTTAGCATATGAGTCGGAGTAGCATCAATACCTAAAGCTTTGGCGAAGCTGTGGTGGTAGGAGGCTCCAGCGGTGTAGGTCTGGGCCTAAGTATTTGAGACTTCCTCGGGGAAGCTTCTTACAACTGATTGGTATGCAGGGGATGCAAGCTCCTCCAATGCTATGCTCCTGATACAACGCCAAATTCCTCTATATCCATCGACCGTTCAATACCACTTGGTTAGTAGGTTACTTGCTTGCACTGGTATGACTTTAATTGTTACCCATTTACTTTTTGAGAAGTGACGTCTTGCTCCATTATAACATATGATCCGTATGGCTACACTTCTGTAATAGTAAAACGGGTCTGACCAGTATCTCATCTGTTGATTCTGCGGGTAGGGACTTTACTGTGGTGGTATCTTCTGAAAGTTTCCAACTTCCTAATTATTCCTCAACTAAATCCCGTATGATTTCTCCAGTTGGGATTGTATGCGTCTCCCATTGGAGCAACATTGACTGCAGCAACCTGCTCCTCCCTCTTTTGGAATGGTCAGTATTCCATTCCCATAACAATCCCTGCTAAAGTGAGGTACTTGGCAGACTTCACATATTTGATACACAAACTGAACGTCTCTTCCTTGATGAAAGGCATTAATTTAACTTTTGTTATTAGCCTTTACTGCCTCCAATTACACATCAGAAGAAGTGTTAGCTGGCTAACAACCCTTTATTGCTCATCAAGAAATTGGCACATCGGAATCTGGAAAACAGTTTCTCAAGGGATTTGCACATGACTTTAACATCATTAGTAGGTAATGCCTGTGCTTCAAGCTATTTTGAAAAGTGTTCCATGGCTACTATGATGTAATTGTGTTCAAAGGAAGAAAGAAAAAGGATTCATGAAATCAATACCCCAGATATAAAAGATTTTAATATTCTGTATACCTTACTGGGGTAGATGTTCTCGGGAAGACGTGTAACCTGTTATTTGTCAAGCATCGCCGGACTGTATCAAGGATACAAAATCTTTGAATAGTGGGCCAGTAATATCATGCTTCCAACACTTTTCGGACAGTGTTGCTAGCAGTCAAATAGCCTCTCGTAGATCTTTGATGACAATGCTCCAAAATTTTGTGGCCTTTGTCTTTCGAGACACATCTTCTGATCAACTGATCTACAAAAATTTGAAATAGAAGAGGAATCTGCCCAGTAGTAATATTTCAAATCAACAAAGAATTTCTTCTTTTGTTGATAAGTCATATCACTTAGGACTAATTCAGAGACTAGATAATTTGCAACATCGATAAACCACATATGAGAATTATACATAGCAAATAATGCAAATAAGTTTTCATCCAAAAATTCATCAATATTACTGCATAAACAATAGACTCTAACTTGGGTTTTTCTATTCTAGAAAATGGTTTGCTTTCTAGATTTTCAACTGATACGCGAAAATCGTATCACCTTTTTAGCATGTTTTTATGTATGATTTAGGGTGAAATTGAGGGTAAATTGATCTTAATTGTTTATTATTTACTTAATTTCACAGTTTTTATGATTTTGGAAGTGTCACGTGAAAAGTAGACGAAAACAACAAATTTTGGGGACAAAAACGCAATTTTTGGAAATGCTGACTTAGTCAAAGGCTTAGGACGGGCGTCCCGAATCCAGGACGGGCGTCCTGACCCAGTCAAAGCATCGGGACGGGCATCCAGGACTCGGGACGGGCGTCCCGACTTGGTCAACAGACCAGGATGGGCGTCCCGAACCCCCAAATCAAGTCCCACATCGAATTTTTGATGAAAAATCACCCAGGGAAGCTGCTATAAATACCCCAGGCCTTCAGCAGTTGAATTCATCCCTCTCCACTCGATCTGAGTCATTCAGTGGTTTCCAGTGTACAACTCTCTAGTACACAACTCACTCGGAGACTCAGATTTCAGTAGAAGTTTTCTTTCTTTCCTTTTTGTTTTCGTTTTTTTCTAGTTTCTGAGAAATAGTCTCAGATCCTAGGGTTCGATAGATAGGTTCATTTCTGGTATTCATAGAATACCCGGGATTTCGTTAGGAGATCCTAAGAGGGCTCTAGGCGTTCGAAGAGTCAGTCCACAGGGCTGGGCTTAAGCTGGGTATTAAGGTAAAGCCCAGTTACTAGGCTGAGGAAGCGTCCTCCGAAGGTTCTGGCTAGCAGAGTCGGGGCGAGCAATACGACATATACAGCAGTACGCTCCGTCGGCGAGACTACGTAAAGGGTGATTTCTTTATGGCATCAGTCCCCATGTCCCTCTCTTATATGTTGTTATTGTGTTATTCCAAAAATTGATTATGAATACGAGATTACGATTTGTATGAATATTTGTTTTATATGTTGACGTTGTTATGTTTTTCCGGAAATGGCCACTTGCTTAATATTCACTATGTCTGCATGTCTAATGTGCTCTTTTAAACTAAAGTTAGGGTTATAGACAATTCCTAACCACTGTCTAATCATAACCTGTTTAGTTTAGCAGGCATCAATTAGTATTGGTGTCTGCCATGCGAGATAAAATAACCTGCTGAACACCATGTTTGTTAGAGTAGTCTGGGTAGGCCGAGCCGAGTCCGATTATGCCGGTGGCTAGGGCAAGCAGTATGATCCCCGAAGTGACATAGGGCTTTCATGGATGCCTTCATCTCGAACCGTGAGTAGGGCCGTCATTAAGGTAGGGCGGTTTATTAGAAACATCGGATGTGGTACGCCTTTAGACACAGAACATAGTTGCAATCCAGGCCAAGACATGTCTAAAATACTCGAATATAGGTCAATCAACATATAGGAACAGTCTAACATAGAATCAAGACTCATCTATAAAATACTTTTGGGATTAATTAGACTTAAACCTAGTGGAGAATGGATCACCCTCTCATCAAAGTTATTGATGAAGATTGCATAACTGGATCATAAGATAGGAGTTAGGATAAAAGGCTAGCTACTACTAAGCCGTTGCCACTTCCCTGGGAGTACGATATTTAACTTAATAAAATCGTAGATACTTTCCAACAGACTAGCTACACGATAGGTACTCTGCCTTAGGTTCTGATTGATTAAGTGACAATAATTGAATGCTAAGTGACAGTTAATAAAACTCACTCATTAATTACTCATAATCGACGTAGGTAAATAAAGCCTATCTTTTAGCATACCAATCGGAACGCATCATCAACCCTTTGTCTTATCCCTTCATTCTATATCCAATTCTTGTTGATAAGTCAAATCACTTGGGACTAATGTTGATAAATTTTGCGGCCTTTGTCTTTCGAGACACATCTTCTGATCAACTGATCTACAAAAATTTGAAATAGAAGAGGGATCTGCCCAGTAGTAATATTTCAAATCAGCAAAGAATTTCTTCTTTTGTTGATAAGTCATATCACTTGGGACTAATTCAGCGACTAGATAATTTGCAACATCGATAAACCACATATGAGAATTATACATAGCAAATAATGCAAATAAGTTTTCATCCAAAAATTCATCAATATTACTGCATCAACAATAGCCTCTAACTTGGGTTTTTCTATTCTAGAAAATGGTTTACTTTCTAGATTTTCAACCCTTTGTCTTATCCCTTCATTCTATATTCAATTCTTGTAACAATAAAACTCAACCAATCGATCTTGGTTCAGCATCAATTTTATTGAACAGAGATATCTCAGAGTGATCAGTGTATACTATTGTTTTTACTAGGTATGAATGTACCATAAACATGAAATTTCTAATCATGCCTTTGTCCTAAACAATTCTTACTGCCTAATTACTAACATCACATATCAATTCAGAAAGCAATCTCCAATCAAGTGATGTCATAATGGGTGCAGTCATAAATAGTTCCTTTAGTTTGTTTTAAAAAGATATCATGCATTTATCCGTAAACACAAAAGGAACATCCTTTCTCAATAGAATATTTAGAGGTCTGGCTATTAAAGAAAAACTATTTCATAACTTGTTGAATAAAGCCAACATACCTAAGAAAATTCTAAGATGGCATTTCTTCCAATTGAAAACCAAAGCCAAAATTGACAACAAAAAAGAAACATATACTTTCCTCATTTCCATTTTTTTCGAGATTAAATAATATAAATATAAATATAAATATAAATATAAATATAAATATAAATATAAATATAAATATAAATAACAAACAAACACAAAAGCTGTAAACAAGAAAAAAATTATTTTGTTTTTAAATTTTTCTATTTTTTTTTTAAATTTGATTTCCTTAGTACGGTTTTAGAATTATTTTCTAAAATTTGATTAACTTAAATTTCTTAATCTTAGATAATTTCTAAAATTAATTATTTAAAGCTAACCCTATATTTCAGGAAAGTGATTGACTAATTCAAATAAGAATGAGTGTTTATTAAGGTATATATTACTACCGTTACCTATCATAAGCTTCTAGAATTGTGGCCAATAATCCTAAATTTTTATGATATGTCCCCGGCAACGGCGCCAAAAATCTGATGCGTTCTGATTGGTATGCTAAAAGATAGGCTTTTATTTACCTATGTCGATTATGAGTAATTAAGGACTGAGTCTTACTAACTGTCACTTTAGCATTCAATTGTTGTCACTTAATCAATCAGAACCTAAGACAGAGTACCTATCATGTAGCTAGTTATTGGAAAGTATCTACGATTTTAATTTATTAATATCGTATCCCAGGGAACTGGTAACGGCTTAGTAGCAACTATCCCTTAATCCTAACATTCATCTTATTTATCTAATCAGTCAATCGATAATCAATACTTTGAGATTGATTGGTGATCCCAATCACCCATAACAAGCAAATAGCATTCAAGAGTAGACAGACATTCATCAATGTAAGCTCAGTTATTACAATTTGTTTGACCTTATCTTCGAACATTTTAGATATATCTTGATCTCTAAGGTAATTATGAAATGTAACCATCTATTTACCATATCCGAGTTACCTGGTGTATTCACCCCTACCTTGGGATGATCCTTCTCATCTGTCGGATTAAAGTATCCATGAACGGTACCCTATGTCACTTCGGTATCATGCAACTTAACCCTAGGATTGGCCTAGCGTACAAACTCAACTTTATTAGGGTACTCTAACAAACATGGTGATCTATTTTTTTATTTCTTCCTAATCTGGCAGACCCCTTTACAGTCTGTTAAACTAAACCGGTTATGATTAAGACCTTGGTTAGGAGTTGTCTATAACCCTAGTTTAATTTAAAAGGACACGACAGTTCAACATTCATAATGATAATTCTAGCTCTATGATCTTCCCGGGAAAATGAATAGCATCTCAAATTGTAAAACATGTATGATATATAAATTCAGTATCAAATCAATATCCAGATAAAACAATTCATAAACATACAGAACCTCGTCTAGGGGACCCACTATCATAAAGTAGTCACCGCTTTATGCAGGTCCAGCCAGCGTTGCAGCTCCTGTATGCTTATGACTGCTCGATCCTACTCTACTCGGCAGAGCCTTCAGAGAACGCTCCTCAGACCTAGTAGCAATTGCTTTACCTTACATCCCGGGCTTAAGCAAATTGCCCTAATCTGACTAAGAACACGCACCCTATCTCTCTCTTAGGATCTCCTAACGAAATCCCGGTATTCTGTGATACCAAAAACGAACCATATCTAGTCGTAATCTAAGATTCTGAGACAGACTCTCAAAAAGCAAAGAAAACGAGAAACTCTCGTATACTAAACTACTTGAATGAAACACGTGAGATCACTCAATGACTTGTATACTAAAACAAAATGTATACTTGAAGTCACTAAATGATTCAGATCAAGTGGAGAGGGATGATTTCAACTGTTGGAGGCCTGGGTATTTATAGCAGCTTTCTAGAGTGAATTTCTCCAAACATTTCGATGTGGGACAACTTATGGTGCTCGGGACGCCCGTCCCGAGCTTGGGACGATCGTCCTAGTGCTTTGACTGGGTCGGGACGCCCGTGCCGAACTCAGCATTTCCAAAAATTGCATTTTGCCCCAGAATTTGCTGTTTTCGTGCAATTTTCTCCTGAAACTTCCAAAATCAAAATTTAAGATTTGATTCAATATTGCCCTAATTCATCTCTAAAAACATGGTAAAAAAGGTATATAATTTGTGCATATCAGGCATCTTTTTAATCTTTTGGCTCTACGGAAGAAGATTTGTGGCTTACTCAATCTTTCTCTCTTCATCTATGAGTGTAAGGTCTGGTTAGAATAAAAAATAATAAAACAAATATTGAAAGGTAATAAAAACAAAATAAAACAAACAAAAGGAAAAAAAAAAACAAAATACGGAAGAAAAAACAAGAAAATATTTTTCGGGTTTTTTTTAAAGCAATTAAATTTCCTTAATAAGGTTTTAGAATAATTTTCTAAAATTTGATTATCCTAAATTTCTTAATTTCAGATAATTTCTAAAATTAATTAGTTATGATAACCCTATATTTCAAGAAACTGATTGTCTAACTAGATTAAAGTAAGTGTTATGTCTAAGGTATATATGACTACCGTTACCTATCATAATTCTCTAGAATTTTGATCAGGAATCCTAAATTTGTTATGATATTTCCCAGACAACGGCGCAAAAAATTTGATGTGTTCTGACTGATAGGCTAAAAATAGGTTTTATTTACCCTATATCGATTATGAATAATTAAGGACTTATAATTACTAATTGTCACATTTAGCATCTATGTTGTCACCTAATCAAACAGAACCTAAGACAGAGTACCTATCGTGTAGCTAGTCTGTTGGAAAGTACCTACGATTTTAATTTAAGAAATTATCGTACTCCCAAGGAAGTGGTAACGGCTTAGTAGCAACTATCCTTTTACCCTAACTCTCATTTTATTATCTAGTTATGCAATCATTCATCAATATCTTTGATGAGAGGTTGATCCATTCTACACTAGGTTTAAGTTCATTAAGCATACAAGAGTATTTTAAGACATTGTTCTGATACATGTTATATTGTTTCTACATGTTGATTGACCTATCTTCGAGTATTTTAGATATATCTTGGTCTAGATTGCAATTATATACTGATTCTATTTGTGTACCACATCTGAGTTATCTGATAAACCGCCCCATCGCCATTGACTGCCCTACTCACGGTTCGAGCTAAAGGCATCCATGAAAGTCCTGTGTCACTCAGGAGATCATGCCGCTCGCCCTAACGCTGGCATAAACACACGAACTCAGCCTACTTAGACTACTTTAACAAACATGGTGATCTATAGGTTATTTCATCTAATATGGCAGACCTTAATACTTACGTCCTCACACAAAGCCCTAAATTAAGGCATGTTAAACTAGACAGGTTATGATTAGACCATGGTTAGGAGTTGTCTATAACCGTTCATCTAATTTAAAAGAGCCAGTAGATATACAGTCATAATGATAATTAAGCTGGTGACCTTTCCAGAAAAATGTAAACATCTTCAACATGCAAAACACATATTCATAATATCATAATTTAATAATCAAATGGGTCTTTGGACAAACACAGTACAAGAATATAAAGAGAGGGACAAGGGGGCCACCACCATAAAGTATTCACCCTTTATTAGGTCCGCTGATGGAGCAACTACTTGTATATCCTGGACTGCTTGACCCGACTCTGCTCGACAGAACCTTCGGAGAACGCTTCCTTACCCTAGTAGCTATTGCTTTGCCTTCCTTCCCTTCCCTCCTCAGCTTAAGCAAAGCCCTGTTGAATAATTCTTCAAATGCCTAGTGCTCTCTTAGGATCTCCTAACGAAATTTTGGGTATTCTATGAATACTAAAAACAAACCCTAACTAGTCATATTCTAAGATATGAGACAGACTCTCAAAAAATAAAGAACATGAGATACTCTCGAATACTAGAAATCTAGTTGAACGAAAACACTTGAGATCACTGAATGACTTGTAAATAGTAGAAAACTGTGCACTGGAAGCCACTGAATGATTCAGATCAAGTGGAGAGGGATGATTTCAACTGTAGAAGACCTGGGGTATTTATAGCAGGGAGGCTGGGTGAATTTCTCTTCAAAATTTGATGTGGGACATTGTTTACGGATTCGGGATGCTCGTCCCGAGTCCAGGACGCCAGACCCGATCTGTTGACCGGGTCGGGATGCCCGTCCTGGTGCTTTGACCGGGTTGGGACACCTATCCTGGGTCTTGGACTCCCGTCCCGGTTCTTTTACCAAGTTGGGAGGCTCGTCCTGGTGCTTCTCTTCTCTCGGGTTCTCTCTAAAAAGTTAGAGAATTAAATTTCTAATCTACTCTACTCTTCTTGCTACCCGATGCTATATATTATTGCTTCCTATTCTCTCTATTTCTTTTCTTTCTTTTTCTTTTTGCTTGCCCTTTCTCTCGGCTCTTCTCCCCTATTTATACTACTCCAATTACTTCTTTTTTTATCCCGAATGACTCATCTCTTCTCTAGAATTTTCCCAAAAGACTCCAGCTGTCCATAAATCTTTTTGTTGTAGAAATTTCTGAATTTTATTAGAATAAAATCCAGAATTTCTTTCCTTTAATTTCGCACGATTTCACTCGAATCATTTGTCTCTTTTGTCCAGCGGTTCTTTATATATATATATATCATTTCCTTCATTTTGTCTTCTTGACGCGTGTGCACATATATATATAATCCAATTGATTTCCAATTTCTTCCGATAATACACTCCTCAATCGGTCATTTGTTCTCCAAATCTCTAATTTCTTTCACCAATTTTCAGCTACAAAATTCCTCTTTTACCCTTAATAAATTGATCCACAAAATTTCATTCTTTTCCAAAGTGCTGCAATAAAATTAAAGTCAAAGAAAGTTAAAATTCAATTTTAAATAAAAGGTGGAATTTTATCCAATAAATTGGGTCTTTTGGCATTAAATCGATAGAATTGAATTTGGAAAGGGAATTGTGCAAATTAAAGTATTTAACCCAAAATCAAGAGACAAATTATGCAAATCAAGCTAGAAAGTAGGCAAAATATGTGCAAATAACTCTACTATCGTAGAGTTATCAACATATTCAACTTTCGAGTTGCTGGAGTTATAGGCTTTGGCAGCAGTTTCGGAGGGGAACGTGTACCCATGGGAGGGGGGACCCTTTGATTTTGACAAAATGGTGGCTGATGGGGGGGGGAGGAGAAGGGGGGGGGAAGAGGGGGAGGGTTCGGGAGAGAAGGTTGGAATGGAGGAGACTATCCTGGTGGGAGGGGTGCCGGAAGGTGGGGAAGGGGGAGAAAAGATGATGACCGATGAAGAGGCATTAGTCGTGTAATTGTAAATGATGATGTGTAATAAAAAAAAAATTTGTTTTGGTATATAATTTTTTTTTGTTGTTTTAATGTGTCATTTGTATTGATTTTACTGTTATGATGGTGTGGAGAACCGAATCAGAGGATCAGGTTCGGTAAAAAATATATGATGGGAAAAAATGAGGATACAATAAGTGGTGGTAATTGTGACAAGTATGAGAACCAAAAGCAACATATAGTATCAGGAAATAAAGTAATAAGAGAAAAGAATATATGAAATATTATAAGTGTGGCATTTGAAACTTTCATGTAGGATCGGGAAATAATGAACAGTATGAGAAAAGAGTGTAAAAATTTTGAACTAATGTATTTGACACAAGTATGAATACAGAAACTGGCATACAATGTCAGGAAAAAAGTACTAAGAGAAAGGAATATATGAAATATTATAAGTGTGACATCCGGAACCTTCGTGTAGGATCGGGGGCAACATGGAATTATAAAATATTAAGTGCAAAAATCAGAATAAAACATAGGGGACCTGCGGATAATATTTCTGGAGATTAGCAGCGTTCCATGTTCTGGCGAGGATGTTACCATTACTGTCTTTAAGACGAAAGCTTCCATTCAAGTTTACTTTAGTGATGATGTATGGGCCTTCCCAATTAGCGACAAGCTTTTGGGTGGGCTCTTGATGGCTAACAAAATTTTTGCAGAGGACGAGATCGCCTAACACCAAAGTGTGAGGTCGTATTAGGATATTCTTGTATTTAGCTAAGGAACGTTTATAATTATATTCGCGAACGGCTGTATTGGACTGAGTGTGGTCAAGTAAAGCCAAGTTTTCAGCGATTTTGAGATCATTCCATTCGAGGGAAAAATTGTCCAAACGGGGAGACAGTGAGCTAATTTCAACTAAGAGTAAGGTTTTGGTGCCAAAACATAAAGAAAATGGGCTTTCTAAAGTGCGAGAATGAGTTGTACTAGGATTACCCATTCACTATCAGAGATAGGGTAGATAAGTCTAGCATCCAACAATTTGATCACCTCCTTTTTAACTACATCACACACATTAGGATTCCTTTGAGGTTGAGCACATGGCTTATACTCATTTTCTAAAAGAATCTTATGCGAGCAAAAGCTTGGATTGATACCTGGAATATCCACAATTTTGTATTCAAAGGCTCTTTTGTACTTTTTGAGTATGTCCAAAGTCAACTTCCGTTGTTCTGCAGTTAAGTCAGCTGCAAGAATGATGGGAAGCTTCCTGTTGTCGTCTAGGAATCCATAACAAAAATGTTTTGGTAGTTCCTTCAGCTCCAAATCTGGTGGGTCTTCAAACGATGTTTGCTCCTTCTTCAGCTCATGAGCACCTATCTCAACAAAATTGTCAGAGCTAGTTTCGTAATTGGAAAAACTGAGATTAACTTTTTACAATTCCAAAGAGTCCTCTTTCAAGACTGGATATTTAGAGTACAGATTGATGCGTTCCGGTTGATATGCTAAATAGGTGTTATTTTACCCTATGTTGATTATGAATAATTAAGGACTGTGATTGACTAATTGTCACATTTAGTCTCTATGGTGTCACTTAATCAGCCAGAACCTAAGGCAGAGTACCTATCGTGTAGCTAGTCTGTTGGAAAGTATCTACGATTTTATTAAATAAATATCGTACTCCCAGGGAAGTGGTAACGGCTTAGTAGTAACTAGCCTTTATTCCTAACTCTTATCTTATAATCCAGTTATGCAATCTTCATCAATAACTTTGATGAGAGGGTGATTCATTCTCCACTAGGTTTAAGTCTAATCAAACCTGAAAGTGTTTTATAGATGAGATCCTGATTTTATGTTATACTGTTACTATACGTTGAGTGACCTATATTCGAGTATTTTAGACATGTCTTGGCCTGGATTGCAACTATGTTCTGAGTCTAAAGGTGTACCACATCTGAGTTTCTACGCTACCGCCCCATCGTTAAGGGTAACGGCCCTACTCACGGCTCGGACAAAAGTCAGCAATGAATGCCCTATCACTTTGGGGATCATACTGCTCGTCTCATAACCGCCGGCATAACACTCTACTCAGCCTACCTAGACTACTTTCAACCAACATGGTGTTCCGCAGATTATTTTATCTAGCATGGCAGACACCAATACTAATTGATGCCTGTTAAACTAAACAGGTTATGAATAAACCGTGGTTAGGAATTATCTATAACCCTAATTTCAGTTTAAAAGAACGACAATAGACATGCAGACATAATGAATATTTAAGTAGGTGGCCATTTCTAGAAAAACATAATAACTTCAACTTATATAACAAATATTCATAATAATCATAATCTGGTATTCAAAACTGTTATTTGGACAAACACAATAACAACATATAAGAGAGGGACAGGGGGACCGATGCCATAAAGAAATCACGCCGATGGAGCGTACTGCTGTATATGCCGTATTGCTTGACCCGACTCTACTCGCCAGAACCTTCGGAGGACGCTTCCTCAGCCTAGTAACTAGGCTTTACCTTAATACCCAGCTTAAGCCCAGCCATGTGGACTGACTCTTCGAACGCCTAGAGCCCTCTTAGGATCTCCTAACGAAATCCCGGGTATTCTATGAATGCTAGAAACGAACCTATCTATATAAGCCTAAGATCTGAGACTATTTCTCAGAAACTAAAACAAAACACTAACAAGAAAGAAAACTAAGATCTGAGTCTCTAAGTGAGTTGTGTACTAGAGAAGTGTACAATGGAAACCATTTAATGACTCAGATCGAGTGGAGAGGAATGATTTCAACTGCTGGAAGCCTGGGGTATTTATAGCAGCTTCCCGGGGTGATTTTTCATCAAAAATTCGATGTGGGACTTGATCTGGGGGTTCGGGACGCCCATCCCGGTGCTTTGACTGGGTCGGGACGCCCGTCCTGAGCCTTTGACTAATTCAGCATTTCTAAAAATTGCGTTTTGCCCCAAAATTTGCTGTTTTCATCTACTTTTCACCTGACACTTCCAAAATCATAAAAACTGTGAAATTAAGTAAATAATAAACAATTAAGATCAATTTACCCTCAATTTCACCCTAAATCATATATAAAAACATGCTAAAAAGGTGATATGATTTTCGCGTATCACAGATCTGTCATGTTAACTTCAATTAACTGATCAATAGCATCCACACAAAAACAACTATCATCTAGATGCATGGGATACTTGAGGGTTTCATTTAAATCAAACGTGATATCCTCATTTTCCACCCTTAATTTTATTTGCCCATTGCTGACATTGATCAATGTCTTAGAGGTAGCTAGAAAAGGTCGGCCTAGAATCAAAGGTACACCACCTTTTCCATTTATATCCATGACAACAAAATCCACAAGAAAGACAAATTTTCCAACCTTTACTAAGAGGTCTTCAATTATTCCCCTAGGAATCTTGACTGTCCTATCAGCAAGTTGTATGCAAATTCTAGTCATTTTCAAATCATGCAAACCTAATTTATCAAATAAACTAGATAGCATTAAATTGATACTAGCTCCTAAGTCTGCTAATGCATGCATATTAGTAATATTTCCAATTGTACATGGCAAATTAAAACAACCTGGATCTTTCTATTTGGAAGGTAGTTTGTTCAATAGAACTGTCGAGCATTCTTCATTAAGAACCACTTTGTCCATGTCGAATTTTCTTTTATTACTAATAATTTCCTTCAAAAACTTAGCATATTTAGGCATTTCATAAATAGCATCAAGTAAAGGTAAATTAACATGAATCTGACTAAAAGTTTTGAAAAACTTCTTAAATTGCTCCTTATCTTTATTCTGCATTAGTCTTGCAGGGTAAGGTACTCTTGCTCGGTACTTAGGGATGGACTCCTTCTTTTCCTTCCTTGCTACTTTGGTTTCGACCACCATCGGTTTTGGTTCCTTGGAGCTATCTTCTTTTTCCTGCACAAGAATAGGAGGGTCAGAAGATTTTGAAGAATGAGGAGTTAGAACTTTACCAGATCTTAGAGTAATGGTCTTGCATTCGTTTAGTGGGTTGGTCTCAGTGTTGCTTGCAGTGTTCCTTGTGACCTGTGAGATAAATGGGTCGATAACTGCCCCATCTGTCTTTCCAAGGTCCGCAAGATAGCTTGTGTGTTTCTGACTGTCTGCTCAATCTGCTTCTGCCTATTCTCATTCTACTGAATTCTTTCTGCATGAGCCTCCTAAACCTTCTTGTTTGACTCCATCATTTCCTTGTTGGAGTCCACAATACCCTTTAGTATGTCTCGGAATTCTTGCATGGGGTCTACTGGAACAACATAGTTCCTTGGTGAAGGCAGGGCGACTTGCTGGTTTTCCGGATAGGGCATTTACTGAGGTGCTCACTTCTGGAAATTTGCAGTTCCAAAATTGTTTCTCCAGTTAAATCCCAGATGATTCTTCTAGTAGGGATTGTATATATTTCCCATAGGAGCAAAGTTGACTGCATTAACCAGTTCTGTCTCATCTGGAATAGTTAATATTCCATTTCCATAGCAATCCCCACTGGCATGTGGTCCTTGGCAGAACTCACAAATTTGATATACAGGCTGAATGTTCTTTCTTTGTTGGAAGGCATTAAGCTGACTAGTGACAGTAGCCTTGAATGCCTCGAATTGTTCATGAATAAAAGCATTAGCTGCATTTACTGATTGTTTCTTGGACCGACCACTCGTGCGCCAATTCTTATGTTCTTGTAGAGTCTCTCTAGGGTATTTCTAGCGTCTACTTCGTTAAGTCCATTGAAATCGCACTAAGGATTGAGTCCATCAAGAACTTGCTTGCTTATTTCTATCATACCCCCATAGAATTGCTGGATCAGCAAAGGTTCAGTAAGTCCGTGCTGAGGGCAGAGCTTGAGAAGTTCCTTAAATCCGTCCCAAGCCTCGATTACCATCTCATCTGCAGCTTGAGTAAAGCTAGAAAGAGCCTTGCGATATTCCAAAACTCGTGCCACAGAATAGTACTCCTCCAAGAATACCTTACTTAACTCATCCCAGGTTGTGATTGAGTTAGTAGGTAGCTGTGCCAGCCATCTCTTAGCCTGTCCCTAAGTGAGTAGGGAAAGAGGTTCAGTTTAGTTACTTTCGCAGTGTTATCCCCTTTAAGACCTTCGTAGAGAGACGAAAATTCGATCAAATGCTCGATAGGGTTCTCGGCAGTAGTTCCTCCAAATTGGACCCAATTTATGATTAACTGCAGCAAGTTTGGCTTAAGGTCATAACGACGATTTCCAGGAATTTTGAGAGCGGAGGACATCAGAATGGTTTGCGGCTGGATGTAGGATTCTAGTGGAGGTCTTTCGGCAGCCATTTATGCTTTTTTCTGTTAGTAGTTCGGATAAGGTTCTCGGGATTTTCAATTGGAGGTTCGAGGTTAGCTTCTAAGGTTCGAGTCATAAAACTACAAAAGCACACGTTAAGTCTGAGCAAGAAATTATAACCAAAATTAAAGGAGTAAATAAAAGATAAAAACCAAAAACTTGAAAAGAAAAGTGCAAAAATGAATTTGTTTTCTTCAAAATTTCATTAATATGGTTTTAGAATAATTTTCTAAAATTTGATTAACCTAAATTTCTTAATTTTAGATAATTTCTAAAATTAATTATTTAAGATAACCCTATAGTTCAGGAAATTGATTGACTAATTGAAATAAGTGTGATTGTTGATTAAGGTATAGATTACTACCGTTACCCATCATAATCTTCTAGAATTTTGATCAGAAATCCTAGACTTTTATGAATGTCCTCGGCAACGGTGCTAAAAATCTGATGCGTTCTGATTGATATGCTAAAAGATAAGATTTATTAACCTATATTAATTATGAATAATTAAGGACTTAGTCTTACTAACTGTCACTTTAGCATTTATTGGTTGTCACTTAATCAATCAGAACCTAAGGCAAAGGACCTATCATGTAGCTAGTTCTTGGAACGTATCTACGATTTTAAATTAATAATATCGTACTCCCAGGAAATTGATAACGGCTTAGTAGCAACTATAACTTAATCCTAACAACCATCTTATTTACAAATCAGTCAATAGATTTATCAATATCGTGGAGATTGATTTTGTATCCCAACAACACATAACAAGCACTTATCAAGCATGTAAGAGTTAACACATAGACATGTATTCTAATGTATATTACTGTTTCTACAAGTTGGTTGACCTATCTTCGAATATTTTAGATATATCTTGGTCTATAATGCAATTATGAACTGTATTTGTTTGTGTACCATATTTGAGTTACCTTGAGTATTCACCATATCTTAATGATGACCCTTCTCACATTTCGAGTTAAAGTATCCATGAAAGCTTATGTCACTTAGGAAATCATACCACTCACCCTAATGCCAGCATAGTGCCCAAACACAGCCTCATTAGGTTACTTTAACAAATATGGTGATTTGTAAGTTATTTTACCTAATCTGGCAAACCTTAATATATTATACCCTAACTTAAGGTATGTCAAACTAAATAGGTTATGATGTAGACCATGGTTAGGAATTGTCTATAACCATTCATTTAGTTTAAAATAGTAAACAAATTATCAAGCATAATGTTAATTTAGCAGGCGACATTTCCAGAAAAATGAACCGAACCTCAACTTGCAAAACATGTACAATAGAGCAATCATAATTTAATATCCAAATTGATATTTAGACAAACACAACTCAAAGATATACAGAGAGGATCTAGGGGACCATGTCCATAGAGTAGTCACCACTTTATGAGCTCCGCTGGCGTTGCCAAACTTGTATCCTTTGGGTTGCTCGACCTGACTCTAATCGGCAGAACCTTCAAAGAATACTTCCTTGGCCTAGTAGCGATTGCTTTACCTTACGTCTTCGGCTTAAGCAATGCCTTGTTGACTAACTATTCGCTCACCTAATGCTCTCTTAGGATCTCCTAACGAAATTTTGGTATTCTATGAATACCAAAGCTGAACACTATCTAATCAAATTCCCAGAATTTGAGATAAACACTTAGAAAATAGAGAAAACAATACATTCTTTGTTGCTAGATGACTTCTGTTGAGTGCTAATGGATATTTCTAACCTTCCAACCCCTGGGGTATTTATAGGGGTAAATTAGAAGGGTTTTACATAAAAAACCGATGTGGGACTCAATTTTGAAGTTCGCAACGCCCGTCTCGAGCCTTGACTTGGTCAGGGTGGGTGTTCTAGCTTCTAGGATGCCTGCCCCGAGCATTTACTCGGTCAGGGCGGGTGTTTTAGCTTTTGGGACACCTGCCCCAAGCTCAGAACTTCCAAAAATTGTACTTTTACCCCGATATTTGTTAATTTCATGCAATTTACTCCTGAAACTTTCAAAATCAGAAATTATGCAAAAAGATGTTAATTTTAATCAATTAAGATCAATTCGGTTCCAATAATGCCCTAATTTTTGTCTAAAAATATGTTAAAAATGTGATATGATTTGTGCATATCAAGACGCCAGAGCTTTTGCCTCCACCCATTTGGTGAAATGATCAATTGCCACGATGAGGAATTCTTTGTTGCCTCTTGCTTTCGGGAAAAGGACTACTATGTCCATCCCCCATTGATAGAAAGGGATCGGGTTATTGATAGAATGAAATTCAATGGTGGGCATGTGATGAATGTTGGCATTTAACTGACATTTTAAAGAGTGTCGTATTAATGCAGTGGCGTTAGTTTCCAAAGTGGGCCAAAAGAAACATGCATGCATGATCTTTTGGGCCAAGCTTAGGGCGCCGATGTGAGAACCACAAATACCCTCATGGATTTTGCGCAAAATGTAATTACCTTTGGCTTCGAGAACACATTTGAGTAACGGCCAGGAGTAATGTTGGTGGTATAGTTGATAGTTTAGAAGGGTGTATCGGGCTGCGGAATTTTTATGTTGTTGTGCTTGGACTTTATCGGGTGGGCACGTGCTGACAGTAATATAATGAATGATATGTGTCATCCAAGAAGGTCCTTGGGTGATAATTAGGATTGGGAAAGTGTCGATGGATCTTTGAGTGAGGAGTTATATCCATGTATCGTCGATAGCATCACCAGTGTGTAATTTAGATTGAGCATCGGCTTCTGTATTGGACTTGCAAGTGATGTGTTCAATTTTCAAAAAATTAAAAATATTTAAAGAAAGAAGATACTAGTTGTAAGTACCTTTGCATATTGTCTTCCTTTGCTTTGAATTCACCATTGATTTGACCAGCTATTACCTTAGAATCTGTGAAGACGTGAAGGTTGTGGATATGTAAAGGTCGGGCAACTCGTAAGCCTGCGTGGACAAGTTATATTCAGCTTCATTGTTGCTGATTGAGAATGTGTATTTTAAGGTGTAAAATAATTTGGAACCTTCGAGAGAGGTGATGGCTAAACTGGCCACATGGTTGGTTTCCGCTGCAAACCCGTCAACGTGGATTATCCAACAGTCTGATGGGATGCTGCTTTCGGGTGAAGCTAAAGGTGTGGTAGGAAGTAATTCGATGTATTCCACAACAAAATTGGATAAGGTGTTGACATTTACGTGCTTTCGGGTGGTGTATTCGATATCGTATTCTGAAAGTTCTATGGCTCATCTCATAATGCGATCAGTGATATCTGATTTGTATAATGACTGGTGGACAGGAGCTTTCGTATGCATAAGGATGCGGTGAGCTTGGAAGTAATGTCGGAGCTTTCAGGCTGCGATGATTAAGGTAAAAATATGTTTTTCCAAGGAAGAATAGCGGGTTTCGACAGACTATAAAACATGACTGAGGTAGTAGACTTGGTGAAAAACTGTTAGACGTTCGACGCAGAGGACGACGCTGATGACGGATGAGGATATTGAGACATACAAATGGAGAGTTTTGTCGGGTTGTGGATGGACCAAATAGGTGGGGACTATAAATATTATTTTATGTCTTGGAAAGCTTTTTCACATCCGGGAGTCCATTCGAACTGCTTGCGGTTACGAAGAAGTAAAAAGAAAAGGTAAAGATTTTTCGCCAGATTTGGAAAGGAAACGGTTGATAGTTGTGATTCGTCCATTGAGTTATTGAACTTATTTAATATTTCTAGGAGATTTGAGATTCTGAATAGCTGCTGATGTGCACAAATCATACCACTTTTTTAGCATATTTTTATACACAAATTAGGACATAATTGGAGCTAAATCGATCTTAATTGATTGAAATTGACATCTTTTTACATAATTTGTGATTTTGAAAGTCTCAAGAGAAAATTGCAAGAAAATAGCAAATATCGGGGTAAAAATGTAATTTTTGAAAATTTTGAGTTCGTAGAGGGCATCCCGGAGCCAGAACAGTTGCCCCGACAGAGTTAAAGGCTCGAGGCAGGTATCCCCGGGGTAGGACAGGCATCCCGAGCAACAACACCTTGTCCCACATCAATTTGTCAATGTAAATTTCTTCCTTTTCACCCCTATAAATACCCTAGGGGTTGGAAAGTTAGAGATCTCCCTCAACACTGAATACAAGTCATTTAGCAACCTCGAGTGTATCATTTTCTCTTATCTCTACGTATTTATCTCAGTATTTGAGAATTCGATTAGATTAGTATTCAGTTTTTGGTATCACGTAATACCAGAATTTCGTTAGGAGATCCTAAGAGAGAGATAGGGTTAGTGTTCTTAGTCAGATTAGGGCAATTTGCTTAAGCCCAGGATGTAAGGTAAAGCAATTGCTACTAGGTCTAAGAAGCGTTCTCTGAAGGCTTTGCCGAGCAGAGTAGGATCGAGCAATCAAAGACATACAGGAGCTACAGCACCGGCTAGACCTGCATAAAGTGGTGACTACTTTATGATATTGGATCCCTAGACGAGTTTCTATATGTTTATGATTTGTTTTATCTGAATAAATATTTGATACTGAATTCATATATCATACATGTTTTACAATTTGAGATGCTATCTATTTTCCCGGGAAGATCATGGAGCTAGAATTATCATTATAAATGTTGAACCGTCTTGTCCTTTTAAATTAAAATAGGGTTATAGACAACTCTTAACCAAGGTCTGAATCATAACCTGTTTAGTTTAACAGACTGTAAAAGGTTTGCCAGATTATGAAGAAATAACAAACCATATGTAATACCCTAACCCGACCCAAATAAACTAGTTATTATAAGTTTCTAATTAAATTAATTAATAAATAATTTATTATTATTATTATGGGCCGAATTAGAATATGAAAAATATTAGGGACTAATTAATAAAAGTTACATATTTAAACCTAATTAGGTTATACCAAATAAGAATGATTTTTAGGGACATAATTTGAAGAAAAAAAAGAGAGAGACATATCATAGAGTAGAGGTAGAAGATGCGAAAGATAGGGTTTGGAGAAAAAGAAAAAGAAAACGAAAATGAAAGAGGCAGATATCAAAATAATTGTTAAGTTTTACCTCAAGAGTTATTATTCGTTTTATAACCCAAAAGTTGCGAAAAGTTACTATTCATTTCATGACCTTGCCAGAGAGCAAAAGAAATTAGGGGTTTATGAATCTCTAGAAGTTGGTGAAAAAGGTAAGATCTTTTTAATGTTTTTAGTGGTTTTGATTTTGATGAGACAACAAAGTCAAATGATTAAGATATAGTTATAGATTAAGTTCTAATTTTTTGAATCTACACAAGCGATCAATCGAGGTAGGTGGACGATCCTTCTTCGTTTTTTTAATTTACTATCATCGAATATTTTTTTAAAGGTATTAAATTTGAAGAATATGATTTTGGAATGATATTTTTTTAACTGTGTATTAAGATTTTGAGCAGATTTTAAGATTTTATATAAGTTTTAATTTTTGAAAAATTTAGAATTTTGAATTGTTTTCTGATTTGGTGTATGTGATTTGTGATTTTTTATTGTTAAGTCAAAGTTTATTTTCTTTAGTTTTGATTATTAAAAATTAGAATTTTATAAATTTAAGGTTTGTGAAGTTTTAATAAGTATTCTGTTTTTAAATATATTTAGTATTATTTTTAATTATGAATTGTTTTAATTAAGTTTATTTATTAAATAGATATAATTATTTTCTATAAATAAATAAATACATAAATATATATATATATATATATATATATTATTTTTAAAAGAGAAAAGGAATGTGAAACTTTTGAATATATAGATATAATAAATATATTAAATTTTTATATTCTTTTATTTATGTTACTAATATAATATATATTATATTATTATATTAAATTATCTTTTAAACTAAAGAGTTTATATTGTTTTAAATAGTATTCATTAAATTATTATTTTTAAAATAAAAGATTTTTTTTAAATTTAAGTATTGTAAATATTTTAAATTATTATTTTAAAATAAAGGATATTTTTCTTTATTCTAGTATTGTTAGATGTTTCAAATTATTATTTTAAAATAAAGTATATTTTTGTTAAATCTAGTATTGTTAAATATTTTAGAATGATCATGTTTTACACTGAAGTTTTATAAAAGTAGGTTAAATGTGAATTTTTATAATCTATGTATAACAATGGGGGAACATGTTCCACCATTTATAATATCTTCCATTGGCATGGATAAAAAGCCACAAAGATATAAGATATAAGTAAGGTCCTTTCGTAACGAGTATAAAGTTAGGAACTGATATCAGTTAAGACTCATTCGCGAAACATTCAATTAATCCCCCAATAGTCAAAGAAAAGAAAAGCAAAGCAAAGAAAAGAAAAGATATTGATTGAATGTTTGTTTTCTTTTGTTCTGAACTATGCAGGTTTTTTAATAAATTATTATGAAAGATTCATTTTCTGTTTATAGATAAAAGTATTGAAAAGTATTTATTGTTATTGTTATTATTTTAAGATTTAGTACCTTTTATTATTTTCTGTTTATAGATAAAAGTATTGAAAAATATTTATTGTTATTAATATTATTTTAAGATTTATTACCTTTCATCATTTTCTGATTTATATGTAAAAAGTATTTTGAATGTGCTTATTATTTTTAGAAAGATATTTATTTTTAAATTGAATATTTTTTTTAAAGGAAAGATTGTTTTGCCTACTGAGTATTTTTATACTCACCCCATATGTTTCCCTATGTTTCTCACCTTACAGGTGACAGTGAAGATATTAAGTTAGAGGATGAAAATTACTGGATGGATGACTTTGAATAAGAGTTTTAGAGTCTTTTTAGTTTGTTTGTTTTGTTAGAATAAACTTCTTATTGTATTGGGAGTTTGAACTTATTAAGTGGGGATTTGTTATTAAATAAAGTTTAAAATTATGGATGATATTTTATGAATTATTTCAAGTTAATAGTTTATTTAATTGTTTTAGTTAATTGAAAGTAAGTGGCTTGACATTCTTTGGAGAAATTTAGGAATGTAGTTGTGTTATGTCTTGAATTTGAGAATTTAGTTCACTAACTAAGCCCAGATTCGGGGCGTGACAACATATCACCATGTCTGTTAGAGTACCCTAATAAAGCTGAGTTTGTACGCTAGGCCAATCCTAAGGTTAAGTGGCATGATACCGAAGTGACATAGGGGACCGTTCATGGATACTTTAATCCGATAGATGAGAAGGATCCTCCTACAGTAGGAGTAAATACACCAGGTAACTCGGATTTGGTAAAGAGATGGTTACATTTCATAATTGCCTTGGAGATCAAGATATATCTAAAATGTTCGAAGATAAGGTCAAACAAGTTGTAATAACTGAGCTTAAATTGATGAATGCATGTCTACTCATGAATGCTTATTGCTTGTTATGTGTTGTTGGGATCACCAATCCATCAAAGATATTGACGAACGATTGATTAATTAAATAAGATGAATGTTAGGATTAAGGAATAGTAGTGATGCGATCCGACTGATATGCTAAAAATAGGCTTTAATTACCCTATATCGATTATGAATAACTAAGGACTTAGAATTACTAATTGTCACGTTTAGCATCTATGTTCTCACTAAATAAATCAGAACCTAAGGCAGAGTACCTATCGTGTAGCTAGCCTGTTGGAAAATACCTACGATTTTAATTTAATAATTTATCGTACACCCATGGAAGTGGTAACGACTTAGTATCAACTATCTTTTTACCCTAACTCTTATTTTATTATCCAGTTATGCAATCATTCATCAAAATCTTTGATGAGGGGTTGATTCATTCTACACAAGGTTCAAGTTTACTTAAGTCTACAAGAGTGTTTTACAGACAGTGTTATGATATATATTATATTGTTCCTACATGTTGATTGACCTATCTTCGAGTATTTTAGATATATCTTGGTCTAGATTGCAATTATATACTGATTCTACTTGTGTACCACATCTGAGTTATCTAATAAACCGCCACATCGCCATTATCGGCCCTACTCATGGTTCGAGCTAAAGGCATCCATGAAAGTCCTGTGTCACTCAAGAGCTCATGCCGCTCGCCCTAACGCCGGCATAAACACACGAACTCAGCCTACTTAGACTACTTTAACAAACATGGTGATCTATAGGTTATTTCATCTAATATGGCAGACCATAATGCTTCCTTCCTCACACAAAGCCCTAAATTAAGGCCTGATAAACTAGATAGGTTATGATTAGACCGTGGTTAGGAGTTGTCTATAACCGTTCATCTAATTTAAAAGAGTAAATAGATATACAATTGATACGCGAAAATCGTATCACCTTTTTAGCCTGTTTTTATATATGATTTAGGGTGAAATTGAGGGTAAATTGATCTTAATTGTTTATTATTTACTTAATTTCACAGGTTTTATGATTTTGGAAGTGTCAGGTAAAAAGTAGACGAAAACAGCAAATTTTGGGGCAAAAACGCAATTTTTGGAAATGCTGACTCTGTCAAAGGCTCAGGACGGGCGTCCCGACCCAGTCAAAGCACCGGGACGGGCGTCCAGGACTCGGGACGGGCATCCCGACTTGGTCAACAGACCAGGACGGGCTTCCCGAACCCCCAGATCAAGTCCCACATCAAAATTTTGATGAAAAATCACCCCGGGAAGCTGCTATAAATACCCTAGGCCTCCAGCAGTTGAAATCAATCCTCTCCACTCGATCTGAGTCATTAAGTGGTTTCCAGTGTACACTTCTCTAGTACACAACTCACTTAGAGACTCGGATCTTAGTTTTCTTTCTTGTTAGTGTTTTGTTTTAGTTTCTGAGAAATAGTCTCAGATCTTAGGCTTCTATAGATAGGTTCGTTTCTGGTATTCATAGAATACCTAGGATTTCGTTAGGAGATCCTAAGAGGGCTCTAGGCGTTCGAAGAGTCAGTCCACAGGGCTGGGCTTAAGCTGGGTATTAAGGTAAAGCCCAGTTACTAGGCTGAGGAAGCGTCCTACGAAGGTTCTGTCGAGCAGAGTCGGGTCAACCAATACGACATATACAGCAGTACGCTCCATCGGCGAGACTTCGTAAAGGGTGATTTCTTTATAGCATCGGTCCCCCTGTCCCTCTCTTATATGTTGTTATTGTGTTTGTCCAAATAACAGTTCTGAATACCAGATTATGATTATTATGAATATTTGTGATATATGTTGAAGTTATTATGTTTTTCTAGAAATGACCACCTGCTTAAATATTCATTATGTCTGCATGTCTAATGTCGTTCTTTTAAACTGAAATTAGGGTTATAGACAATTCCTAACCACGGTCTATTCATAACCTGTTTAGTTTAACAGGCATCAATTAGTACCATACTAGATAAAATAATCTACGGAACACCCTGTTGGTTGAAAGTAGTCTAGGTAGGCTGAGTAGAGTGTTATGCCGGTAGTTATGAGACGAGCAGTATGATCCCCGAAGTGACATAGGGCGTTCATTGCTGACTTTTGTCCGAGCTGTGAGTAGGGCTGTTACCCTTAACGATGGGGCGGTAGCGTAGAGACTCAAATGTGGTACACCTTTAGACTCAGAACATAGTTGCAATCCAGGCCAAGACATGTCTAAAATACTCGAATATAGGTCAATCAACGTATAGTAACAGTATAACATAAAATCAGGATCTCATCTATAAAACACTTTCAGGTTTGGTTAGACTTAAACCTAGTGGAGAATGAATCACCCTCTCATCAAAGTTATTGATGAAGATTTCATAACTGGATTATAAGATAAGAGTTAGGAATAAAGGCTAGTTACTACTTAGCCGTTACTGATACGCGAAAATCGTATACCTTTTTTAGCATGTTTTTATGTATGATTTAGGGTGAAATTGATAGGAAATCGATCTTAATTTATTGTTATTTACTCAATTTCATAGTTTTATGATTTTGGAAGTGTCATGTGAAAAGTAGACGAAAATAGCAAATTTTGGGGCAAAAACGCAATTTTTGGAAATGCTGACTTGGTCAAAAGCTCAGGACGGGCGTCCCGAATCTAGGACGGGCGTCCCGACCCAGTCAAAGCACCAGGACGGGCGTCCCAACTTGGTCAATAGACCAGGACGGGCGTCCCAATCCGGGACGGGCATCCCGAACCCCCAGATCAAGTCCCACATCGAATTTTTGATGAAAAATCACCCTGGGAAGCTGCTATAAATACCCCAGGCCTCCAGCAGTTGAAATCATTCCTCTCCACTCGATCTGAGTCATTCAGAGACTTCCAGTGCACAATTCTCGAGTACACAAGTCACTGAGAGACTCGGGTTTCAGTTTCAGTTTTCTTTCTTTCTTTAGTGTTTCGTTTTCTTAGTTTCTGAGAAATAGTCTCAGAGTTTAGGCTTCGATAGATAGGTTCGTTTTTTGTATTCATAGAATACCGGGATTTCGTTAGGAGATCCTAAGAGAGAGATAGGGTGCGTGTTCTTAGTTAGATTAAGGCAATTTGCTTAAGCCCGGGATGTAAGGTAAAGCAATTGCTACTAGGTCTGAGGAGCATTCTCCGAAGGCTCTGCCGAGCATAGTAGGATCGAGCAGTTAGGAGCATACAAGAGCTGCAGCGCCGGCTGGACCTGCATAGAGTGGTGATTACTTTATGACAGTGGCTCCCCTAGACGAGGTTCTATATGTTTACGAATTGTTTTATCTAACTATTAATTTGAATATCAGATTACGATTCTTATGAATATCTGTTTTATATGTTGAAGTTGTTATGATTTTCTGGAAATAGCCACCTGCTAAATATTCACTATGTCTGCATGTCTAATGCCGTTCTTTTAAACTGAAATTAGGGTTATAGATAATTCTTAACCACGGTCTATTTATAACCTGTTTAGTTTAACATGCATCAATTACTATTGGTGTCTGCCATACTAGATAAAATAATCTACGGAACACCCTGTTGGTTGAAAGTAGTCTAGGTAGGCTGAGTAGAGTGTTATACCGGCGGTTATGAGATGAGCAGTATGATCCCCGAAGTGACATAGGGCGTTCATTGCTGACTTTTGTCCGAGCCGTGAGTAGGGTCGTTACCCTTAACGATGGGGCGGTAGTGTAGAGACTCAGATGTGGTACACCTTTAGACTCAGAACATAGTTGCAGTCCAGGCCAAGACATGTCTAAAATACTCGAATATAGGTCAATCAACGTATAGTAACAGTATAACATAAAATTAGGATCTCATCTATAAAACACTTTTGGGATTAATTAGACTTAAACCTAGTGGAGAATGGATCACCCTCTCATCAAAGTTATTGATGAAGATTGCATAACTGGATCATAAGATAAGAGTTAGGATAAAAGGCTAGTTACTACTAAGTCGTTGCCACTTCCCTGGGAGTACGATATTTAACTTAATAAAATCGTAGATACTTTCCAACAGACTAGCTACACGATAGGTACCCTGCCTTAAGTTCTGATTGATTAAGTGACAATAATTTAATGCTAAGTGACAGTTAGTAAGACTCAGTCCTTAATTACTCATAATCGACATAGGTAAATAAAAGCCTATCTTTTAGCATACCAATCGGAACGCATCAGATTTTTGGCGCCGTTGTCGGGGAAATATCATAATGAATTTAGGATTCCTGATCAAAATTCTAGAGACTTATGATAGGTAACGGTAGTAACCTAGACTTTAGACCTACACTTATCTTATGCTAGTTAGACAATCACCTTCCGAAATATAGGGTTATCACAACTAATTGATTTTAGATATTATCTAAAATTAAGACACTTAGGATAATCAAATTTTAGAAAATCATTCTAAAACCATATTGAGGAAATTTAACTGCTTTCGAAAAAAAAATTTAATTTAAAACCGAAAAAATGTATTTTTCTTGCTCAATGGTAAGTTGTTCTTTTCCCTATCTCTTGTTCTTTCTTAGTTGTTTTCTTAGTTGTACATTTGTTGCTCTTTTTCGAAGAAATAAAAATGGAAATGAGGAAAAAATATATTTTCTTCTGAGTTGTAAAAGTTTGGTTTAGATTTTTATCGGGAAGAAATTCCATTTTAGAATTTTCTTAGAGTCATACCGGCTTTATTAGGACAAGTTATGAAATAATTTTTCCTTAATAACCAGACCTTTGAATGTTCTACTGAAAAAAGGATGTTCCTTTTGTTTTGCTGATAATTGCATGAGATCTTTTAAACCAAAAGGAATTACTGCACCCATTATGGCATCACCTGATTGAAATCTGCTTTTTGAATTAATTTGTGATGTAATTATGTAGTACGAATTGTTTTAGGACAAAAACATGATAAGAAAGTTCATGCATGATAAATTCCGATCTTATCTAGTCTTGTCTAGAAACAATAGGTGACGCTGATCAATCCAAGATATCTGTGTTCAATAAAACTAATGCTGAACCATACTTGATTAAGTTAAGTTTTATTGTTACTTGAACTTGATATAGAATAAAGTGATAAGAAAAAGGGTTGAAAATCTAGAAAGCAAACCATTGGTCTAGATTAGAAAACCCCGAGTTAGAGGCTAGTGTAATACTGATAAATTTTTGGATGAAAACTTATTTGTATTGTTTGCTATGTATAATAATTCTCATTTGTGGTTTATTTCAAATTATCTAGTCACTGAATAAGTTCCAAGTGATATGACTTATCAGCAAAAGAAGAAATTCTTTGCTGATTTGAAATATTACTACTGGGTAGTTTCTCTTCTATTTCAAATTTTTGGCAGATCAGTTGATCAGAAGACGTGTCTCGAAAGACGAAGGCCACAAAATTTTGGAGCATTGTCATCAAGGATCTACATGAGACCAATTGACTGCTATCAACACTGTTCGGAAAGTGTTGAAAGCAGGATCTTGTTGACCCACCATATTCAAGGACTTTTGTATCTCTGATACAGTCCTGCGATGCTTGCCAAATAACAGGTAACACATCTTCCAGAGATCATCTACACCAGTGACGTACACAGAATGTTGCAACCGTTGATATCAGGGGTATTTCGAATCCTTTTCTCTTTCTTCCTTTGAACATAATTACATCATAGTAGTCGTGGAACACTTTTCAAAATGGCCTGAACCACAAGCATTACCTACTAATGATGTTAAAGTCATGTGCAGATTCTAGTTGTTTTCCCAGATTCAGAGTGCCAATGTCTTAGGAAGAAATGTTCAGCATGTGTATCAAATCTGTGAAGTCTGCTAAGTACCACACTTTAGCAGGGATTGCTATGGGAATGACTGACCATTCCAAAAGAAGTAGGAGTAGGTTACTGCAGAATGCTGCTCCAATGGGAGACGCATACAATCCCCGCTAGAGGAATCATACGGGATTTAGCTGAGGAGTAATTCGGAAGCTGGAAACTTTAAGAAGACACCACCACAGCAAAACCCACACTCGCAGAATCAACAGATGAGATACTGACAACAATTAAAGCCAGACCAATGCAAGCAAGTGATCTACCAAGTGGTATCGAAGGGTCAAGGGATATAGAAGAATTTGGCGTTGTATCAGGAGCATAGCAATGGAGGAGCTTGCATCCCCTGCATACCAATCAGCTGTGAGAAACTTCCCCGAGGAAGTCTCAAATACTTGGGCCCATATCTACACAACTGGAGCCCCCTACCACCACAGCTTCGCCAAAACTTCAGGTATCTCTTCTTCCATTCGAGACTTGCATGCAATACCTTTACTAACATGGGCAGGAAGGCACACAAGTCCCAAGAAATCTCATTCCTAGACACGTTCCTCCTGGACACATTGCTATGATTGTGAGAAATCTTACAAATGAGTCGAGGAAGCAGTCCGTGGGGCTCGAGCCATTCAATGAATATGCCACTACCTAGAGCTCGACAATGAAGGATCGGAGCTGGCGTCATCCATTCCAATATCTAGAGCTTACAGAGTCAAGAATGCCTCAGCAATAGCACATGGCTAAGGTGAAGAGCCAATTGACAGATCAGAGAAAACCCTTATGCTTGAGGCAAGAAGGGAGTTTTTCTAATCTCATCTTCCTTTACTTTTATTTTCTTCATTTTTGTGTCTTGTTTTGTTGGTTGTTTTATTTTCTCTCTTACCCTTAGTTAGTCAAATAAGTGTGGGGTAAGAGTTTTCTATTTTGTTTTCATTTCTTCTTGTTTGCAAATAAGTGTGGGGTAGTTTAGCTATGCATGAACACTGAGGACAGTGTCAGACTTAAGTGTGGGGTAACAGTGCATGGTGCACTGTAGCAGTTGGCAAAATTTTTGCATGATTTTGCTTGTTTTCCCCGTATTTTCACACCCTTCCAAAAAAAATTCAAAATTTTTCCGTCTTTCAGACTTCTAAATGCAGTATGATTGGTTAAACAATTGCTTATGTCTATGATATGTAGGTAGAATGTTATGGTTAGTAGGAGATAATTGATGACTATTTTTTAACTTATTGATTAGGAGTAGGGAATTCCTGATAATTAAGCACAACTTAGTCTGGGTTAGAGACCTCAGCCAATTACCTTTCAAGACTTAACTAGATAAAATTAGACCAGTTGTAGGATGCATTGACAATTAGAATGACTAGATGAGACTCTGAGCTAAAAGTGAAAAGAAAAGAAAAAAAAATGATGATGAAAAAAAAAATAGGGTAGTTTGCCAGCGGCCTTCGCTACTCGAGCACCACTCCTTCGGGGAACTTAAAGCCTGATGCCCTAAGGTCGTGTAGGTCTGGGAGTCATCGGAGTGGGACTCGCTACATGGGTAGTTGAAGTTGACGTGTTCAAAGCAGACTCAAAATACCCTGAATCTATAAACGAAAGAAATCAATAAGAGCTAAATAATTAAAATCTGATCACCAAAGCTCAGAACTCAGAAAGTTATCTGTTGTCAGTGTGTCTAGTGACAGGTCGAAGTATTATCTGGTAATAGTTAAGACAAGAGTTTATTGTGTTGACTATCTGGTCTGGACTAGTACACACACTACACATCAGGAAGACCTTATGACTAAGAGAAGAGTTCAACCTAGTTGTTAAATTGTTTTTTGCTCAATCCTAACAATCTACTAGAGATATTTGAGACCTTGTCATAGCAACCTAACCAGTCAGACCTGTGTTAAGAATTATCTGAATAATTTTTGGAATAAAAACATGACTAGAAATTTAAGTGACTGCACATATGATTTAGAATCACTAACTTCAGGTAGACTTTGCTTGAGGACAAGCAAAAAGCTAAGTGTGGGGTTATCTGATACGCGAAAATCATATACCTTTTTTAGCATGTTTTTATGTATGATTTAGGGTGAAATTGATAGGAAATCGATCTTAATTGATTGTTATTTACTCAATTTCACAGTTTTTATGATTTTGGAAGTGTCAGGTGAAACGTAGATGAAAACAGCAAATTTTGGGGCAAAAACGCAATTTTTGGAAATGCTGACTTGGTCAAAAGCTCAGGACGGGCATCCCGACCTAGTCAAAGCACCAGGACGAGCGTCCAGGACTCTGGACGGGCGTCCTGAACCCCCAGATCAAGTCCCACATCGAATATTTGATGAAAAATCACCCCGGGAAGCTGCTATAAATACCCCAGGCCTCCAGCAGTTGAAATCATTCCTCTCCACTCGATCTGAGTCATTCAGAGACTTCCAGTGTACAATTCTCGAGTACACAAGTCACTGAGAGACTCGGGTTTCAGTTTCAGTTTTCTTTCTTTCTTTAGTGTTTCGTTTTCTTAGTTTTTGAGAAATAGTCTCAGAACTTAGGCTTCGATAGATAGGTTCGTTTTTTGTATTCATAGAATACCGGGATTTCGTTAGGAGATCCTAAGAGAGAGATAGGGTGCGTGTTCTTAGTCAGATTAGGGCAATTTGCTTAAGCCTGGGATGTAAGGTAAAGCAATTGCTACTAGGTCTGAGGAGCGTTCTCCGAAGGCTCTGCCGAGCAGAGTAGGATCGAGCAGTCAGAAGCATACAAGAGCTGCAGCGCCGGCTGGACCTGCATAGAGTGGTGATTACTTTATGACAGTGGCTCCCCTAGACGAGGTTCTGTATGTTTACGAATTGTTTTATCTAACTATTAATTTGAATATCAGATTACGATTCTTATGAATATCTATTTTATATGTTGAAGTTGTTATGATTTTCTGGAAATAGCCACCTGCTAAATATTCACTATGTCTGCATGTCTAATGCCGTTCTTTTAAACTGAAATTAGGGTTATAGATAATTCCTAACCACGGTCTATTCATAACCTGTTTAGTTTAATAGGCATCAATTAGTATTAGTGTCTGCCATACTACATAAAATAATATGCGGAACACCCTGTTGGTTGAAAGTAGTCTAGGTAGGCTGAGTAGAGTGTTATGCCGGCGGTTATGAGACGAGCAGTATGATCCCCGAAGTGACATAGGGCGTTCATTGCTGACTTTTGTCCGAGCCGTGAGTAGGGCCGTTACCCTTAACGATGGGGCGGTAGCGTAGAGACTCAGATGTGGTACACCTTTATACTCAAAACATAGTTGCAATCCAGGCCAAGACATGTCTAAAATACTCGAATATAGGTCAATCAACGTATAGTAACAGTATAACATAAAATCAGGATCTCATCTATAAAACACTTTTGGGATTAATTAGACTTAAACCTAGTGGAGAATGGATCACCTCTCATCAAAGTTATTGATGAAGATTGCATAACTAGATCATAAGATAAGAGTTAGGATAAAAGGCTAGTTACTACTAAGCCGTTGCCACTTCCCTGGGGAGTTGATAACTCTAGAATAATAGAGTTATTCACATCTAATTTACCACATTTTATTCGGGAATTAATTGACTTTATTTGGAAAATGGAATAAAAATGTGTTGATTTGATATTTTCTCTCTTTTTACCTAAAAATGTGGATTTATGGTTAAAAGTCAATTTAATTGAATAAATTTCTCAACATGTGGATAAGTTGTATTATTTGTTATTTGGGAATTTATTTGAATTGACTTATTGTGACAAGGGTAAAAAGGGAATGTGGATGGTTGACATTGTTGGATAAAAGTGACCGAGAGGAAAGTGAAGAATGTGTGGAAAATTTGCATCTCTACATATATGTATCTATACTTATCTATATGTATATATATATATATTACACACCCACACACCATTTGTCATTTAAAATCCAGCTGGGCATATTTAAAGATGCACACTTTCGGTCCTATGTATTCATTTCTTTGGTCCCATCCATTGTACACATATATATACATACATATATATATATAAGGTACACATGTTGAAATCTTTGTTATATGTATATATATATATATATATATTTGTGGGAGTACAAGTTGGCAAGGTAGACAAAAAGATAGAAGATAGTTGTTGTCCAACAATATATATATATATATACATATATATACATACATATGATGAGATTCCTCTCAATTTTCTAGCAGATTTTCAGGAAAAAAAGGTGCAGTGGCAGCTGCATTATACAAAAAAGAAGAAGCATATTTCCTAGTGGGTATATATATATATGTATGTATATATATTCACATGATGACAACTCTCAATTGCTGGCTGGTTTTGTGAGAGTAGGTGGAGAAAAGGGGCAGCATTCGGTGGAAAAATTCCAGAAGGCAGCTGCAAAATTAATTTTTTATTTTGCTGGAATCTTTGGGAAGAAAAATAAGAGAATTATGGACAGTGGGCACGGAAGAGAGTAGTTCAGTTTTGGCTTTTGGCCATTGGAGAATAGGATAGGTTTTCTTCTTAGTTTTTTAGACTAACTTTTGAGAGGGAAGAACCCAAGAGTGAGCAGGGTGACTTGCTGCAGCATTCATCAGCTGAGCAGTAGAGTCGCAGCAGCATCAAGCAGAGGAAACGAAGGGCAGCAGTACGTTGATTAAACCGATTTGGGCAGTAGGGTGATCTCCGATCCAGAGTAATCCTCTCTCCATTTCTTCAAGTTACTACTGTTTTGTAATCAAATGTTCTTTGTAATATGAGAATGTTTACATGTATTCAAGGATTGATTAAAAATGTTTTGGGAGTAATATGTTTTCCGTCTTAGGCTTGACTCCGTTGATTAGTGTCAGTAAGGACCTAGGGACTATTTTTCCTATTACTTTAGTCCTTGTCTTTCATGATTCTTGGTTCAAGGGTTAATTAAAAATGTTTTGGGAGTGATTTGTTTTCCGTCTTAGGCTTGACTCCGTTGATTGGTGTCACTAAGGACCTAGGGACTATCTTTCCTATTACGTTGATTCTTGTTTTCCATGATTCGTTTCAGCATAATATATATCTTTAACCTGACGATGTTGTGGTGTAGTTAAGTATGAGCATGTTGAATACACTGTTTTGACTATGATGATAAGTATGTTGCAGCATTACTTTCTGTTTTTATGTTTAATGTTTGTATGGGGCAATGCTTGGTTTATTCATGTAATTGCATTAGAATTATGTGGCGCTATATTTGAGAACTGCGTGAACATCGGTAATCATATAGTAGTGGATTTGAGAACTGCGTGAACAACGGTACATTCACTGCCTAGCGTTGCGCTAGGTCCACGGTATGTTATCAGGGATCTAGACTAGTAGATCAAGTAGTTTGGGTGAAACCAGACATGCTATAGCATTGATATGGAACTGAAAGCATGCTTTGTATACTTAGATTCATCTTTGGCTTGTACTTACATTTTTTGCGTAAATGCCACAGCATTGTATTACCTGCAGTACTCTTGTGGTAATTTCCAGTAGGCTGACTTTTAACTGTTAACTGTAGTTAGGAGTAGGAATGCCGTAGCATTAGACCACTCTCCATTCATGATTTATCATTCTTTATTCTTTTATTCTTTTAACCATTTGTACAATCGTATTTGCATTTGTAATTGGCATACATAGTCCATGTGGGATCGATAATCTTGTACTTAGGTACATATATTACTTGTTGACCGGTGTATACTTGCACTTGTTAAGATTGCGTTGATTTATTCTATTTTCTTTATCTTTACAAATTGTGACACACGCACACAACGCAACAAGTTTTTGGCGCCGTTGCCGGGGACTTTGGAGTCAATTTGATTGTAAATATTGATTGTTTGCATTTGGTTACTTTTATTTTTCAGTTTGTTTTTATACTCATTCTTGAGCTTATGAGATTATTTAGATGATTGTATGAGGTACAAATAAAATATGCATGAGCTGAACTATTTTGTGGATTTATTGACTTGAATTATTTGCTAAATTTCAGCTTGTGTCTCATTCCTTCCTTAACGTGTGCTGTTTGCATGAGTAAAACGCGCAAGGGCTCTCAAGCTTCATTGCTGCCACTTGATCCAGAAATTCAGAAAACAGCCAAGGCGTTAAAGAAGAAGAAACAAACCACGGATAAGGCAGTCATGGCGGAACAACAGAGGGAAATTCAACATGAGCCTGCCCATAATCTAGTGGTGATGGTGAACGATAGGGATCATGCCATTAGGCAGTATGCAGTCCCTATGTTTAATGCATTGAAACCAAGTATTGTGCAACCAGAGATTGCTGCAGCACAATTTGAGCTAAAACTAGTGATGTTTCAAATGTTGCAAACAGTAGGGCAGTTTAGTGGATTACCTGCTGAAGATCTACACATGCACCTACGGTTATTCTTGGAGGTAAGCGATGGTTTTAAGCTAACATGGGTGACGGACGATGCTTTGAGGCTGAAATTGTTTCCATATTCTCTGAGAGACAAAGCTAGAGAATGGCTTAATTCTCTACCCTCTGGTAGTGTGACTTCATGGCAGCAGCTTACCGAGAAATGTTTGATGAAATATTTTCCCCCAACGAAAAATGCTAAGTTGAGAAATGAAATCACCTCTTTTCAACAATTAGAAGATGAATCATTGTATGAGGCATGGGAACGATTCAAAGAGTTGTTAAGGAGATGTCCACATCACGGAATCCCACATTGTATTCAAATGGAGACATTTTACAACTGGCTGAATGCACACACCAGAATGATAGTTGATGCTTCAGCAAATGGAGCACTTTTGGCAAAGACATACAATGGCCTACAACAAGACTGCCAAGCGGAAGAAGAGTGGCTGCAATGCTGGAATTAGACCCAATAACTTCACTTTCAGCCCAAGTATCATCCATGTCTAATATGCTGAAGACACTGACGATGCCGCAGCATAGCGGGCAGACTGCTGATCAACCAAACCAGTCCAATGTAAGCCAGGTGCAAGCTGTGTGCTGTGTTTATTGTGGAGAGGAGCATCTATTTAAGGATTGTGCTCACAATCCCGCATCAATCTGCTACATGGGAAATCAAAACCTGGGTAATGGTCTTCAATCAAACACTTACAACCCTACTTGGAGGCAGCATCCAAATTTTTCTTGGAGCAATCAAGAGATGCACCCCACGCAAGGTATGAACCCAAGATCACTGCTCCAGCAGCAACAACAGTACCCCCAGCAGCAGCAACAACAACTCCAAAATCAACAAAGGCCTCTACAACAACAACCACCTTCAAATGCTTTAGAGAACATGATGAGAGATTTTATGGCAAGAACAGAAACAACCATGCAAGGACTATCATCTACTGTTCGTAACTTGGAAAACCAGGTGGGGCAGCTAGCCCAAGAGATGAGGAGCAGGCCACAAGGATCACTTCCGAGCAATACAGAAAATCTAAGAAGAGAGGGAAAGGAACATTGCAAGGCAGTTACATTGCGGAGTGGCAGAATACTGGACGAGCCAAAAATGAAGTCTAGAGCAGTTGAGAATACCAGTGAGTCCAGCCAAAATGCAGAAATTCCAGTAGCCAAAAAAGAAGCAGTGGAGCCAAATGCTGCAGCATCGCAAATGCTGCAGCAAAACAGCATTCCATAACAGCTGAATGCTGCAGCATCAAAAATGCAGCAGCAAAACAGTGTTCCAGAACAGCCGAATACTGCAGCATCTCCAATGCTACAGCAATGCAAAATTCCAGAGAGCAAACCAGTACAACCACGCATGCCTTTTCCACAGAGGTTTGCCAAAAAGAAACAAGATGAGCAGTTCAAGAAGTTCTTGGACATTTTAAAGCAGATGCACATCAACATTCCATTGGTAGAAGCAATCGAACAAATGCCCAACTACGCCAAATTTATGAAGGATATCCTTACAAAGAAGAGAAAGTTGGGAGAATATGAAATTGTTGCACTAACCAAAGAATGTAGTTTCTTTTTGCAGGATAAATTGCCCCCTAAAATGAAAGATCCGGGGAGTTTCAATATTCCTTGTTCTATTGGAGAATCCTATTGTGGTATGGCCTTGTGTGATCTTGGTGCTAGCATCAACTTAATGCCTATGTCAGTTTTCAAACAATTGGGCATAGGAAAGGTAAGACCTACGACGGTCACTTTGCAATTGGTGGATAGGTCTCTAGCTCACCCCGATGGGAAATTTGAGGATGTCCTGGTAAGAGTGGATAAGTTTATTTTTCCAGCTGACTTTATTGTTCTTGATTATGAAGCAGACAGGGAAGTTCCCATTATTTTAGGAAGACCTTTCCTAGCTACAGGAAGGACTCTTATTGATGTGCAGAAAGGGGAGCTAACCATGAGATTTCATAACGAAAAAGTCACATTCAACGTATTCAAAGCCATGAAATTCCATGATGAAGGTGAGGAGTGTTTTCAGATTTCCACCCGTGATTCTTGGGAAGAAAAAGATGAAGAGCAAGGTGAGGATGTAACGGATGCATTAATGGAGGAAAGTTTGCATGAGGATGGCAATATGGAGACCAAAGCACATTCAGCTTGGGTAGAAGGAAGCCCCAAAGGTTCAGATTTCGAGCTCAATATGAATCCTTGGAGTTGTCTTCTAGAGATTTAAAGATAACAAAACCTTCAGTTGAAGAACCACCACAGCTGGAATTGAAGCAATTGCCGCAGCATTTGAAGTACGGGTTCTTAGGGGCAGATTCAACACTGCCCGTGATCATTTCAGCCTTCCTTGATGCTGCACAAGAGGATAAATTGCTTGGAGTACTAAGGCAACACAAGAGAGCTATGGGCTTGACCTTAGCTGACATTAAAGACATAAGTCCAACCTTATGCATGCACAAAATCAGTTTGGAAGAAGCTTCCAAAAATTCCATAGAAGGGCAGCGAAGATTGAATCCAATTATGAAGGAAGTGGTGAAGGAACAAATCATCAAGTGGCTGGATTTTGGAATCATCTACCCCATCTCTGACAGTTCTTGGGTAAGTCCTATTCAATGTGTGCCCAAGAAAGGAGGAATCACTGTGGTAACAAATGAAGACAACTGATTGATTCCTACAAGAACAGTCACGGGATGGCGCATATGCATTGATTATAGGAGACTCAACAAAGCCACGAGGAAGGACCACTTTCCATTGCCTTTCATTGACCAAATGTTGGACAGGTTAGCTGGACATGAGTATTATTGTTTTCTGGATGGTTATTCAGGGTACAACCAAATTGCTGTGTCACCGGGAGACCAAGATAAAACAACATTCACTTGTCCCTATGGCACATTTGCATTCAGAAGAATGCCATTCGGACTTTGTAATGCTCCAGCAACATTCCAGCGCTGCATGATGGCCATTTTCACTGATATGGTAGAGCAGTATTTAGAAGTGTTTATGGATGACTTTTTCATATTTGGGGATTCTTTTGATAATTGTTTAGAAAATTTGGCCAAAGTACTTAAACGTTGTGAGGAAACCAATTTAGTCCTCAATTGGGAGAAGTGTCACTTTATGGTTAGAGAAGGAATTGTGTTGGGTCACAGGATTTCAAAGAAAGGTCTTGAAGTAGACCGAGCAAAGATAGAAGTGATTGAAAAGCTACCAACCCCAACAACCGTGAAACACATTCGAAGCTTCTTGGGACATGCGGGCTTCTACCGGAGATTCATCAAGGACTTTTCTAAGGTATTTAAGCCTTTATGTCAATTATTAGAAAAAGATAATGTGTTTTCTTTTGATGCAGCCTGTGCCGCAGCATTTGAGGAAATCAAACAAAAGCTTATTTTAGCCCCCGTTATCATAGCACCTGACTGGAATTTACCATTTGAGCTAATGTGTGATGCAAGTGACTATGCAGTAGGTGCTGTTTTGGGGCAGCGGCATAAAAAATTTCATTCCATCTATTATGCCAGCAAGACACTCACGAAGGCTCAGGTAAATTACACTGTTACTGAAAAAGAGTTACTTGCTGTTGTGTTTTCCTTTGATAAATTCAGGTCGTATTTGGTGGGCACAAAAGTCATAGTCTACACCAATCATTTTGCCATCAAATACCTACTTGCAAAGAAGGACTCAAAACCAAGGCTTATTAGATGGATTCTACTCCTACAAGAATTCGATGTGGAAACCAACAAAAAGGGAGTGGAAAACCAAGTAGCTGATCATTTGTCTCGATTGGAGCAACAAGGGGGATGTCAAATCCCAATTAATGAACATTTTTCGGATGAACAGCTGCTGGAAATTTCAGAAGACATGAAATTGCCGTGGTATGCAGATTATGCCAACTTTCTGGCCAGTGGTGCAATGCCGCCAGATTGTTCATACCATGAAAGGAAGAAGTTTCTCCATGATGTCAAAAGTTATTTTTGGGAGGAACCCTTTTTGTTCAAGCAATGCAAAGACCAAGTGATTCGGAGATGTGTAAACGATGATGAAATTGAGGACATCATTTTTCAATGTCACAACTCACCATGTGGAGGACATTTTGGAGGGTCAAGAACTGCAGCAAAGGTACTACAATCTGGTTTCTTTTGGCCTTCATTATTTAAAGATTGTTATGAGTTTGTGGCAAGGTGTGATCGCTGCCAACGAGTGGGTAACATCTCAAGAAGAAACGAAATGCCTCTCACAAACATTTTGGAAGTGGAACTTTTTGATGTATGGGGTATTGATTTTATGGGACCTTTCCCACCTTCTTTTGGGAATTCATACATTTTAATGGCAGTAGATTATGTGTCTAAGTGGGTGGAAGCTGCAGCATTCCCCACTAATGATTCCAAAGTGGTGATCAATTTCCTTCGAAAGAATATTTTCTCACGTTTTGGAACACCTAGAGCAATCATCAGTGATGAGGGTTCTCATTTTGTCAACAAATGGCTAGGAGCCTTACTAGCCAAGTACCATGTTCATCACCGGGTTGCCTTGCCATACCATCCTCAAACAAATGGGCAAGTTGAATTGTCCAACCGAATCATCAAAGGTATCCTTGAGAAGGTGGTTAACCCAAACCGAAAAGATTGGTCAAGAAGGTTAGATGACGCTCTATGGGCCTACAGGACAGCTTTCAAGACTTCAATAGGTATGTCTCCTTATAGACTAGTTTTTGGGAAAGCTTGTCACTTACCCGTTGAGCTAGAGCACAAAGCATACTGGGCGCTGCAGCATCTCAACATGGACATGAATGCTGCTGGAAACAAGAGAATGATGTAGCTTTCTGAACTGGATGAGCTGAGATTATTTTCTTATGAAAATGCCAAATTATACAAGGAAAAAACGAAGAGGTGGCATGATAAACACATCCAGCCAAGAAATTTTGAAGTTGGACAACAAGTTTTGATTTTTAATTCAAGATTGAGACTATTTCCAGGAAAATTGAAATCGAGATGGACCGGACCATACACAATTGAACAAATTTATCCTTATGGAGTGGTCTCGGTTGTGGATAAAAAGGGGATCAAATTTAAAGTCAATGGGCATAGACTCAAACTCTACAAAGATGGAGACCAAGAGAAAACCTTTGCTTCTCTATCTTTGGTCAATGCTGAAGAATTAAATGGACCCAAAACAAGTGACAAATTCAAGTGAACACTTTTTATTTTTGCTTTATTTTTTGTTTTCCTTTCTTTCTGTTTATTTATTATTTCCTGTTTTTCTTTCTTTCTGTTTATTTACTATTTCTGTTCTTTTTGTTTTATTCGGTGTCGGGTACCCCTGTACCCGACCATTGTTAGTTTTTTCTGTTTTGTTGTTTTCTTTGTTTTTTTATTTAAGTTTGGGGGATGCTCCAGCATCGACCTCTACAGATGTCGTGGCAACGACAACGTGCTGGAAATCCTTGGCCATGTTTCCCGACCGAACTCCTACCTGAGGAGGATCCCAACAGAATGGATGACGATGTCATCATCACCCCCTTGATGCACTCCCATCGAGACGGGAGTAGTTCTTAACCTTACCCTCCTTTACTTTTATGTTTTTGGGATTGTACTTCAATTGCCTGCTGTGCAGGTCTTGAACACCTTTACTTGTCTTTTGTTTTGTTTTGACTCCTTTTGTTTTGTTTTGTTCTGTTTTTGTTACATTGCTTTGCCTGCTGTCTGAAATTCTATGTTAAAGCAATGAGGACATTGCTTCCCTTTAAGTTTGGGGGAGGGTGTCCTCTTAGGGCAAAAAGATCAAAAATGGTGCTAATTTTCAAAAAATTTCCTGCTGTCTTTTGAGTGCATGAACATCCTCTCTACTGAAATTCTGAGTGATCTATTTGAATGCATAGATGCCTTGTCTGAAAAACTATTTTAGGATGCCTTATAAATTGATTGATCTGGCATAGAAGACCTGTTTGCATGAATGTGGCAGCATTTTTCATATGACCCATTAGAACCTTAATTTTAGCAGGATTAGCGTAGACTTTTGGGACCCGATTTATGATGATATCTTAAAAACAAAAGTACATTCTCGTAGACTTTGTACCTTCTTTCAGAATAATTAGGTATTAGTTGACTCTAAGTGAGAATTATTTCAACTCCCTATCTTTTGCACATAGTCTTACTTGGAAATTTCATGTTTATAAAAAGAGTCACTTTAGTATGAAGGTTCAGAATTTTTAGACTCATCTGTTATAGTCCTTGAGGCGAAATCCTAGTAGATTTGGTACTAAAGAAATGATTGAGGCATGTTCTTGAACCGTTTGAGCCTTTATAGCTTACCCTAATATATTTTGCTTCCTTAGTTAACCCAAGTTGAGCCTAAGCCTAATTTCTTGACACCCTTATTAAATAGCCACTTATCCTAAATGTTTTGAATGTATCCATTCTTTGTTTTCCCTAAACTTGATCTTAGTCTGCAATGAACACTGTTAAACATAAGTTTGGGGGTATACTAAGAATGCTATGAGGAGGAACATAGGAATGCCGCAGCTCAATGCTACAGCATTATCATTTTTATGGGGTTAGTGGTATTTAAGGAAAATTTGAACTTCTGATATAAATGCTCTACGTATTGAGGGTATGTGTATGAAAACATGTGTAAACAATGAAAGCACCCTCGTTACTTTAAAAAGAAAAAAAAGAAGAACAAAGAGAAGAGCAAAAAGGAAATACGGGTTATGCTTCTTTGAGGTCAAATGTTATATGTTGATTGTGGTTAAATGTTGCACGTATTTCTGAAATAGGGTATGAATTTTTATGCTCCTTGGGTGACAAAAAATATATATATATATATATATATATATATATATAAATGTTGTAGAATTGCTGCAGCATTTTGATTCAAAAAAAAAATTTAGGAAGTGATAGCATGGAGAAGAAGCTCATGGCAGACTAAGACTAAGTTTTGAGCCTACTTTTTATCCATATTTTTCTTACCTTAGCCCTAGCCTACATTACAACCAAATTAAGACCTCTTTGATCTTTATTACTGAATTTGCTACATTAGTGGAGAGGGGTGTAATAGATTGAGTTTGAGGATACAAAATGAACCTTAGGATTACCATATGTTGACTTATGAATGAGAGATTAAAAAGGAAAGACTATTCACACACACACTGGAGTGGAAATTCTTTGAACTTGGGTTAGTTAATATTTGGTTATTCACTAAGGATGGAACATTATGTCTACTCGAATTTTTAATTTTCTCTTTATGAAATCATTGGTCCCAAGTTTGGCTGAAACTGCTGAGCAAAGTTTTTATGTGGGTATGTATATTTTTGGTTGCTTCTGCATTGCTGCAGCATTGCTCGGGACGAGCAATGACCTAAGTTTGGGGGTCAGATGAAAAATTAAATAATAGAAACTTCCTCATTTCTATTTTTTTTAAATTAAATAATAGAAATAACAAACAAACACGAAAACTGTAAACATGAAAAATTTATTTCTTTAATTTTCTGGAAAATAATATTTTTCATAAAATAAAATAGAAGAAAAGAAAAGAAAAGATTTAATTAAAATTTTTTAATTTTTTTAAAATTTTTTTTCAAAAGCAATGTAAATTTCCTTAATACGGTTTTAGAATAATTTTCTAAAATTTGAATATCCTAAATGTCTTAATTTCAGATAATATCTAAAATTAATTAGTTATGATAACACTATATTTCGGAAACTGATTATCTAACTAGCATAAAATGAGTGTTATGTTTAAGGTATAGATTACTACCGTTACCTATCATAAGTCTCTAGAATTTTGATCAGGAATCCTAAACTTGTTATGATATGTCCCCGGCAACGGCACCAAAAATCTGATGCGTTCTGACTGATATGCTAAAAATAGGTTTAAATTACCCTATATCAATTGTGAATAACTAAGGACTTAGAATTACTAATTGTCACGTTTAGCATCTATGTTGTCACTTAATCAATCAGAACCTAAGGTAGAGTACCTATCGTGTAGCTAGCCTGTTGGAAAGTACCTACGATTTTAATTTAATAATTTATCGTACACCCATGGAAGTGGTAACGGCTTAGTAGCAACGATCCTTTTACCCTAACTCTCATTTTATTATCCAGTTATGCAATCATTCATCAAAATCTTTGATGAGAGGTTGATTCATTCTACACTAGGTTCAAGTTTACTTAAGTCTACAAGAGTGTTTTACAGACAGTGTTCTGATATATGTTATATTGTTCCTACATGTTGATTGACCTATCTTCGAGTATTTTAGATATATCTTAGTCTATATTGCAATTATATACTGATTCTACTTTTGTACCACATCTAAGTTATCTAATAAACCGCCACATCGCCATTGACGACCCTACTCACGGTTCGAGCTAAAGGCATCCATGAAAGTCCTGTGTCACTCAGGAGATCATGCCGCTCGCCCTAACACCGGCATAAACACACGAACTCAGCCTACTTAGACTACTTTAACAAACATGGTGATCTATAGGTTATTTCATCTAATATTGCTGACCTTAATGCTTCCGTCCTCACACAAAGCCCTAAATTAAGGCCTGATAAACTAGACAGGTTATGATTAGACCGTGGTTAGGAGTTGTCTATAATCGTTCATCTAATTTAAAAGTGCAAATAGATATACAGTCATAATGATAGTTAAGTTGGTGACCTTTCCAAAAAATGTAAATAAGTTCAACATGCATAACACATATTCATAATATCATAATTCAGTATTCAAATGGGTCTTTGGACAAACACAATACAAACATATAAAGAGAGGGACAAGGGGACCACCACCATAAAGTATTCACCCTTTATTAGGTCCACTGATGGAGCAACTGCTTGTATATCCTAGACTGCTTGACCCGACTCCGCTTGACAAAACCTTCGGAGGACACTTCCTCGGCCTAGTAGCTATGCTTTACCTTACGTCCCGGGCTTAAGCAAAGCCCTGTTGACTGACTCTTCGAACGCCTAGTGCTCTTTTAGGATCTCCTAACAAAATCCTGGGTATTCTATGAATATTAAAAATGAACCTATCTAGTCGTATTCTAAGATCTGAGACGACTCTCAGAAATGAAGAACACGAGACACTCTCGAAAACTAGATATCTACTTGAATGAAAAACACCTAAAATCACATAATGACTTGTATACTGTAGAAAAAATGTAATCTTGAAGTCACTGAATGATTCAGATCAAGTGGAGAGGAATGAATTCAACTGTGAAAGGCCTGGGGTATTTATAGCAGGAGAGCTGAGTGATTTTTATGTAGAAAATGATGTGGGAGTCTGTACAGGGGCTCGAGATGCCCGTCCCGGCCTGTTGACCAGGTCAGGATGCCCGTCGAGGGTCCTAGATGCCTGTCGCAGGTCCTGGATGCCTGTCGCATGTCCTGGATGCCTGTCGCAGGTCCTGGATGCCTGTCGTAGGTCCTGGACGCCCATCCTGGTGCTTTAACCGGGTCAGGACTCCCGCCCTAGGTCCTGGACGCCCGTCCCGGTCTTGGGACGCCCATCTTGACTTCTGAACTTTCGAAAAATCATGTTTTTGCCTAAAATTTGCCATTTTCTTGCATATTTCACCTGAAGCTTCCAAAATCACAAAAACTGTGAAATTGCATTAATAACAGTTAATTGAGAACGATTTAACTCCAATTTCACCCTAATTTGTGCCTAAAAACATGCTAAAATGATATGATTTGTGCATATCAAGTTGCTACTAAGCTGTTACCAGTTCCCTGGGAGTACGATATTAATAATTTTAAAATCGTAGATACTTTCCAAGGACTAGCTACATGAAAGGTACTCTGTCTTAGGTTTTGATTGATTAAGTGACAATAATTGAATGCTAAAGTGATAATTAGTAAGACTCATACCTTATATACTCATAATCAATATAGGTAAATAAATCCTATCTTTTAGCATACCAATCAGAATGCATCAGCTGCAATCTTGGATGGGTTGATTTCTAAGCCGCGTTGTGAAATCATGGAGCCCAGAAACTTGCCAGCGTGTACGCCAAAAGTGCATTTGTCTGGGTTGAGTTTTAAACTGAAAGCTTGTGCTGTTTAGAAAGTTTCTCGAAGATCTTGGACTATATTTAAGGATGATTTAGTCTTGACTAAGATATCATCAATATATGCTTCTATGTTTCTGCCGATTTGGGAGGCGAACATTCGATTGATCATATCTTGGAAGTCGACCCGAGCGTTTTTTAAACTGAATGGCATACGCTTGTAACAGAAAAACCCTTCCGATGTGACAAAGGCAGTTTTGTCTTCGTCTTCTTCTGTCATTAGTATTTGGTGATAGCCTTTGTGGGCGTCTAAGAAGGACAACAAGTTGTATCTGGCCGTTGCATCGGCGAGCAGATCTGTGTGAGGGAGGGGATACGGCTTCTTGGGGATGACTTTATTGAGATAAGTGAAATCAATGCAAACTCGACACTTGCAACCAAGGTTTCAGTACAACTACCAGGTTTGCTAACCATTGAGGAAATTGAACTCTACAAATAACATCGGCTTGAAGAAGATCTAACATTTCTTTGCAAATGATAGCTTGTTTCTCGGTATTGAAGGAACGACATTTCTGTGTGATAAGTTTTGTTGATGGAGGGATCCCTAATTTATGCTCCATGAAGGATCGGAGGATAATGTCGAGATCTATAGGTGACCAAGCGAAAATGTGAGAGAATTCGGCGGTAAGTTCTAGAATGTGTCGTTGTAGTTGAGATGGAAGGGAAGCACCGAGCCTAATTTGTCATTCTGTGTGGGCGGCGTCGATGCTGAAAGATTCAAATTGATCGATAGGAGTCATGTTGAGGTCAGATTCGTCGTAGGACTCGGTCAAATATGTTGGTGGTAGGATTTCGGTGTGGTAGCAATTTTGTGCAATCGATAAATCTTTGAGGATTGTCCATGGCCCGAAGGGTAAAGAAGCAATCATATTGTTGCAAAAGGTGCAAATTTGAGCTTTCATCACATTGTAGTAGCTTTCATCACATTGCTGGGCGGCCGAGAAAGATGTTATATGAAGCTGGAGAATCTATGACTACGAAGGTGGCTAACAGCTGCTGAAGGTGAGAAGGTGGTCCTCATTGTAGTAGCAAATCTGCACTGCCGCAAAGGTGGGTGGTGGTACCGGAGAAATCAACTATTGGTGTAGAATACGGCTGCATGAGTTTGTCATCCAAATGCATTTTCTTCCAAGTTTCGTAATACATGATATTGGCAGAGCTACTGCCGTCAACCAATATACGTCGAACGAAGTATGATTCGATGTGAAATGATATGACTAGCTGGAGACTATCTCCTAGGTTAGTTTCGGCGGATCTAACTCGTTTATGTGGTGGAAATAAGGGTTGGCTATCGATGTTGCATATAACATTTATAACATGAGGGAGTGAGGTTTTGGGATCTGGACGGTTTCGATAGGTGTAACAATAGGGTGGGGCATCTGAATGTATTCTTGTAAGTTGCCTTGGTGAATAGCTGTTTCAATTGCTTGTTTTAGAGCGTAACAATTTTCTGTTATGTGGCCGATGTCTTTGTGGAATGTGTAGAAGATTTGTTGGTTCCGGCATTTGAGTAGTGAAGTCATGGGGCGTGGTGCTGGTAAAATACCTGATGATTCTATAGTTTGCCAAATTAAGGACCTATCAGTGGTTAAAGGGGTAAATTGGGAGGTATAGTATCTGGGGAAATGGGACTGTCGTCTATCAGGGATGGATGTTGATAAGCGAGGCCTATATTCGGGGCGTGGTGGCCGAACGGAGGGTGGGGCGGCATGGGCTTGCAGATATCTAGAGGTGGTCGGTGCGATGTTACGGGTAACGTCATGTGCTTGGGTTGTCTCCATAGAAGATGATAATTTCTCGGCTTTTATCCATGCTCCGATGTGAGTGAGCAGCTCTTGGGTAGTGCGTGACTCTTGAATGTTTAGTTGATGTGAATATTCTCCTTTGATGAGCCCATTGTGGAATACTTCTACGCATAAAGAGTCTGTACAATCTTTGGTTATTAAAACTTCTTTATTGAATCGTTGGAGGTAGGAAGATAGGGATTCACCATTGCTTTGGTGGATTTGTAGTAGCTCAAGACGGGTTTTCTTGTCGGTGCGGAAGGCTTCAAAGTGTCGCAAGAAACTATTGTCGAGCTGTCATAAAGGAAAAATGGATATGGTAGGAAGGTTTCGAACCATGCTTGTGCTTGTTTAGCTAATGTCATTGAAAATATCGGCACAATAAAAAATCGTCTGCGACATGCATAACTATCGTAGTCGTGAGTTGTCAGAGGTGGATCTCAGGGTCAAAATAGCTAGTGTACCAAGTGAATGTGGGGATCTGAAATATTGGTGGTAGGGGACCCTTTGCGTAAGTCGGGGCTAAATGGTTATTATCAAGTGTGTTCCATGGAACAACGTCATCATTTGGTATCAATTGTGGTGGCTCGATTTGTACCTGATCACACAAGCGCCGAAATTGGGCATTCAAGGTCGAGGTCCAAGAACTGGTGCTGAAAGCTGTGGGAGATTCTGTTGATGTTGAAAATGATTTTGAGATTCTTGAACTTTTGACGGCAGATAACATGTGTGTGGTGGAGCCGGTGGTTGTTGCGGGACGTGTTGGTAAGAAGGTGGGTACGCTGGTTAGTCCGAAACCTGATGCGGAATTGGGATTTGTGTTGGTGGGGCGACTGGCGCGATAGGGGCCAAAGTAGTTTGTGGAATTTGAGCCATGCGGGCGAAACTGGAAGTGTAGGGTTGTGCTCCTGTTGTCAATTGTTGAAAAATGGTACGGGGGCCAGAGGATTGGACTATCGTGTTGGTAGGGGCTTAGGGTGTCGTTTAGGTGGTGTCAGAACGTCAGCTGAAGATCTAGTTACTTCGAAAAAATGAGATGTGGCGTCATCAGCTAATTCTGGGTCCGAACACGGTCGTTTGGAGTGAACGTAATTGGTGATGTTTCGTAAGTTATGCATAATATCATTTTAATGGATGTTAACAGTTGGGTGATCTTGTCGAAACGAAGTGGAGCGTTGAGGAAGGTCTGGTTTTTTGTTGTGACGGTGAGATTCGGATGGGGCTGCTATCGCTGGAGGTTGTTGATGTGATGAATGTGTTGATGATGTCTGTTGTGGTTGGTTTGCGTTGGCTAGTGCGGAAGCGGTTAATAAGGGTTTACACTTGCTGGCGGGGACGGGGAGAGGAATGCTTAATGATGTTGCGAGAGCTTCGGGAGGGATACCAGAATTTTCAGAGTCATGGCTTTGGGTTGTCATGTTCTTTTCACAGATGTAATTTTATGAAAAAGTACCGTGGGCGCCAATATGATGTAGCCTGACTCTTAAGGATTCTTGGTTCTTCTCTCTTAATTCTCTTGCAATTGTCTTTTTGCACTTGTCCTCTATGTCTCATCTCAAGGGGGTTTATATAGTTTTGTCATGGGCCTTGCTTTTCTTTATTTATCTTTTTTAGAGGGGATATTATATGCGGGATTCTCGGGATCTTCTAGATATGATATGATAATTAATATAGTGAGATAGAAAAGAACATTTATGTGGTGGATATATTTGTACATATGCCAGAGGTATATTTGTACATATACCAAATATATTTATAAGAGAGTTTTCCAAAAGTACCCTTAGGTTTTATGGTATATATACCATTTTCCATGAGTTGTCAAACGAAATCACTCCTCTTTAACCATCATAGTATAGGCTCGATGATTCAAATTTGGCAGTGGTTCGATACTCAACATATTAGAACAAACAATTCCATAAATTGAATCATCTAATCCCATCAGAAATTGATGTAGCATTTCTTCTTCACGTTTCTTATCCAATTGCTACTGATGGGGATTCTGGTTGACGTGCTAAATAGGTGTTATTTTACCCTATGTTGATTATGAATAATTAAGGACTGTGATTGACTAATTGTCACATTTAGTCTCTATGGTGTCACTTAATCAGCCAGAACCTAAGGCAGAGTACCTATCGTGTAGCTAGTCTGTTGGAAAGTATCTACGATTTTATTAAGTTAAATATCGTACTCCCAGGGAAGTGGCAACGGCTTAGTAGTAACTAGCCTTTTATCCCAACTCCTATCTTATGGTCCAGTTATGCAATCTTCATCAAATACTTTGATGAGAGGATGATTCATTCTCCACTAGGTTTAAGTCTAATTAATCCTAGAAGTGTTTTATAGATGAGTCCTGATTCTATGTTATACTGTTCCTATATGTTGAATGACCTAAATTCGAATATTTTAGACATGTCTTAGCCTGGATTGCAACTATGTTCTGTGTCTAAAGGCGTACCACATCCGAGGTTTCTAATAAACCGCCCTACCTTAATGACGGCCCTACTCACGGTTCGGGACGAAGGCATCCATGAAAGCCCTATGTCACTTCGGGGATCATACCGCTTGCCCTAGCCGCCGGGATAATCGAACTCGGCCCGGCTTACCCTAGACTACTCTAACAAACAGGGTGTTCAGCAGGTTATTTTATCTAGCATGGCAGACACCAATACTAATTGATGCATGTTAAACTAAACAGGTTATGATTAGACCGTGGTTAGGAATTATCTATAACCCTAACTTTAGTTTAAAAGAGCACATTAGACATGCAGACATAGTGAATGTTAAGCAGGTGGTTATTTCCGGAAAAATATAATAACGTCAACATATAAAACAACTATTCATAAAAAAATTGTAATCTCGTATTCATAATAGGTATTTAGAACAAAACAATAACGACATATAAGAGAGGGACATGGGGACTGATGCCATAAAGAAATCACCCTTTACGTAGTCTCGCCGACGGAGCGTACTGCTGTATATGTCGTATTGCTCGCCCTAACTCTGCTAGCTAGAACCTTCGGAGGACGCTTCCTCAGCCTAGTAACTGGGCTTTACCTTAATACCCAGCTTAAGCCCAGCTCTGTGGACTGACTCTTCGAACGCCTAGAGCCCTCTTAGGATCTCCTAACGAAATCCCGGGTATTCTATGAATACCAGAAACGAACCTATCTATAGAAGCCTAAGATCTGAGACTATTTCTCAGAAACTAAAACAAAACACTAACAAGAAAGAAAACTGAGATCCGAGTCTCTGACTGAGTTGTGTACTAGAGAAGTGTACACTGGAAACCACTAAATGACTCAGATCGAGTGGAGAGGAATGAATTCAACTGCTGGAGTCCTGGGGTATTTATAGCAGCTTCCCGGGGTGATTTTTCATCAAAAATTCGATGTGGGACTGGTTCTGGGGGTTCGGGATGCCTGTCCCGGATTAGGACGCCCATCCTGATCTGTTGACCAGGTCGGGACGCCCGTCCCGAGTCCTGGACGCCCGTCCCGGTGGTTTGACTGGGTCGGGATGCCCGCCCGGGTTCGGGACGCCCATCCTGACCCTTTGACCAAGTCAACATTTCCAAAAATTGCGTTTTTGCCCCAAAATTTGCTGTTTTCGTCTACTTTTCACCTGACACTTCCAAAATCATAAAAACCGTGAAATTGAGTAATTAACAAACAATTAAGATCACTTTTCCCTCAATTTCACCCGAAATCATACATAAAAACATGCTAAAAATGTGATACGATTTTCGCGTATCAGATAACCCCACACTTAGCTTTTTGCTTGTCCTCAAGCAAAGTCTACCTAAAGTTAGTGATTCTAAACCGTAATGCAGTCACTTAAATTCCTAGTCATGTTTTTATTCCAAAAATTCTTCAGACAAGTCTTAACACAGGTCTGACTGGTTAGGTTGCTATGACAAGGTCTCAGATGTTTTTAGTAGCTTGTTATGATTATGAAGAAAACAAATCAACAACTAGGTTGAACTTTTTTTCTTAGTCACAGGGTCTTCCTGATGTGTAGTGTGTGTACTAGTCTAGACCAGATAGTCAACACAATGTACTCTTGTCTTAACTACTACCAGATAACACTTCGACCCATCGCTAGATATATTAACAACAGACAACTTTTTGAGTTCTGAGCTTTGGTGATCAGATTTTTAATGTTTTAGTATTTAGTTATTTTCTTTATAGATTCAGGGTATTTTGAGTCTGCTTAGGACACGTCAACTTCAACTACCCATGTAGCGAGTCCCACTCCGATGACTCCCAGATCTACACGACCTTAGGGCATCAGGCTTTAAATTCCCCGAAGGAGTAGTGCTCGAGTAGCGAAGGCCGCTGGCAAACTACCCCCATTTTAGCTCAGAGTCTCATCTAGTCATTCTAACTGCCAATATATCCACAACTGGTCTAATTTTGTCTAGTTAAGTCTCGAACAGGCAATTGGTTGAGGTCTCTAATCCAGACAAAGTTGTGCTCAGTTATCAGGAATTCCCTATTCCTAATCAATTAGTTCAGCAGTAGTCATCAATTATCTCCTACTAACCATAACATACTACCTACATATCATAGACATAAGCAATTGTTTAACCAAGCATACTGCATTTAGAAGTCTGAAAGACGGAAAATTTTTTGAAAAAATTTTGGAAGGGTGTGAAAATACGGGGAAAACAAGCAAAAGCATGCGAAAAATTTTGCAAACTGCTACAGTGCACCGTGCACTGCTACCCCACACTTAATTATGGCACTGTCCTCAGTGTTCATGCATATCTAGACTACCCCACACTTATTTGAAAACAAGGAGAAACAAAAACAAAACAGAAATTTCTTACCCCACACTTATTTGACTGACTAAGGGTAAGAAGGAAAATAAGGCAACAAAACAAGAAGGATAGCAAAACAGAACACAAAACAAATAAAATAAAAGGAATATGAGGATTAGAAAAACTCCCTTCCTGTCGCGAGCAGAAGGGTCTTCTCTGATCTATCAATTGGCTCTTCACCATAGCCATATGCTATTGCTGAGGTGTTCTTGACTCTGCAAGCTCTAGATATTGGAACGGATGACGTCAGCTCCGATCCTTCATTGTCGAGCTCCAGGTAGTGGCATATCCATTTGAGGAATGGCTCAATCCCCAAGGACTGTTTCCTCGAATCATTTGTAAGATTTCTCATAATCATAGCAACGTGTCCATGAGGAACGTGTCTAGGAATGAGATTTCTTGGGATTTGTGTGCCTTCCTGCCAATGTTAGTAAAGGTATTGCATGCAAGTCTCGAATGGAAGAAAACATACATGAAGTTTTGGCGAAGCTGTGGTGGTAGGGGGCTCCAGTTGTGTAGATATGGGCCCAAGTATTTGAGACTTCCTCGGGGAAGTTTCTCACAGTTGATTGGTATGCAGGGAATGCAAGCTCCTCCATTGCTATGCTCCCGACACAATGCCAAATTCCTCTATATCTGTCGACCGTTCGTTACCTCTTGGTAGATCACTTGCTTGCACTGGTCTGGCTTTAATTGTTGCCAGTATCTCATCTGTTGATTCTGCAAGTAGGGGTTTTGCTGTGGTGGTATCTTCTGAAAGTTTCCAGCTTCCGAATTATTCCTCAGCTAAATCCCGTACGATTCCTCTAGTTGGGATTGTATGCATTTCCCATTGGAGTAGCATTCTACAGTAACCTACTCCTACCTCTTTTGGAATGGTCAGTCATTCCCATAGCAATCCCTGCTAAAGTGTGGTACTTAGCACACTTCACAGATTTGATACACAGGCTGAACATTTCTTCCTAAAACATTGGCACTCTGAATCTGGAAAACAACTAAAATCTGCACATGACTTTAACATCATTAGTAGGTAATGCCTGTGGTTCAGGCTATTTTCGAAAAGTGTTCCACGACTACTATGATGTAATTATTTTCAAAGGAAAGAAAAATAAAGGATTTAATGAATACCCCCAGATATCAAAAAATATTGTAAAACTTTGTGTACCTTGTTGGGGTAGATGATCTCTGAAGGATGTGTTACCTGTTATTTGGCAAGCATCGCAAGATTGTATCAGAGATACAAAATCCTTGAATATAGTGGGTCAACAAGATCCTGCTTTCAACACTTTCCGGACAGTGTTGATAGCAGTCAATTGGTCTCCTGTAGATCCTTGATGACAATGCTCCAAAATTTTGTGGCCTTCGTCTTTCGAGACACGTCTTCTGATCAACTGATCTGCCAAAAATTTGAAATAGAAGAGAAACTGCCCAGTAGTAATATTTCAAATCAGCAAAGAATTTCTTCTTTTGCTGATAAGTCATATCACTTGGAACTTATTCAGTGACTAGATAATTTGAAATAAACCACAGATGAGAATTATTATACATAGCAAACAATGCAAATAAGTTTTCATCCAAAAATTTATCAGTATTACACTAGCCTCTAACTCGGGGTTTTCTAATCTAGACAAATGGTTTGCTTTCTAGATTTTCAACCCTTTTTCTTATCCCTTTATTCTATATCAAGTTCAAGTAACAATAAAACTTAACTTAATCAAGTATGGTTCATCATTAGTTTTATTGAACACAGATATCTTGGAGTGATCAGTGTCACCTATTGTTTCTAGACAAGACTAGATAAGATTAGGATTTATCATGCATGAACTTTCTTATCATGTTTCTGTCCTAAAACAATTCGTACTACATCATTACATCACATATTAATTCAAAAAGCAGATTCAATCAGGTGATACCATAATGGGTGCAGTAATTCCTTTTGGTTTAAAAGTTCTCATGCAATTATCAGCAAAACAAAAGGAACATCCTTTTTTCAATAGAACATTCAGAGGTCTGGCTATTAAGGAAAAAATAACTCGTCCTAATAAAGTCGGTATGACTCTAAGAAAATTCTAAAATGGAGTTTCTTCCCAATAAAAATCTAAGCCAAAGTTTTACAACTCAGAAGAAAATATATTTTATCCTCATTTCCATTTTTATTTATTCGAAATAATAGAAAACAAAATACGAAAAAGAGCAACTAAGAAAACCAATTAAGAAAGAACAAGAGATAGGGAAAAGAACAACTTACCATTGACCAAGAAAAATACATTCTTTTTGGATTTTAAATTTTTAACATTTTTTTTCTTTTTATATTTCGAAAGCAATTAAATTTCCTCAATACGGTTTTAGAATAATTTTCTAAAATTTGATTATCCTAAGTGTCTTAATTTCAGATATTATCTAAAATCAATTAGTTATGATAATCCTATATTTCGGAAACTGATTGTCTAACTAGCATAAAACAAGTGTTAGGTCTAAGGTCTAGGTTACTACCGCTACCTATCATAAGTATCTAGAATTGTGGCCTTTAATCCTAAATTCATTATGATATTTCCCTGGCAACGGCGCCAAAAATCTAATGGGGATTCCGGTTGACGTGCTAAATAGGTGTTATTTTACCCTATGTTGATTATGAATAATTAAGGACTGTGATTGACTAATTGTCACATTTAGTCTCTATGGTGTCACTTAATCAGCCAGAACCTAAGGCAGAGTACCTATCGTGTAGCTAGTCTGTTGGAAAGTATCTACGATTTTATTAAGTTAAATATCGTACTCCCAGGGAAGTGGCAACGGCTTAGTAGTAACTAGCCTTTTATCCTAACTCCTATCTTATGGTCCAGTTATGCAATCTTCATCAAATACTTTGATGAGAGGATGATTCATTCTCCACTAGGTTTAAGTCTAATTAATCCTAGAAGTGTTTTATAGATGAGTCCTGATTCTATGTTATATTGTTCCTATATGTTGAATGACCTAAATTCGAATATTTTAGACATGCGTACCACATCTGAGGTTTCTAATAAACCGCCCTACCTTAATGACGGCCCTACTCACGGTTCGGGATGAAGGCATCCATGAAAGCCCTATGTCACTTCGGGGATCATACCGCTTGCCCTAGCCGCCGGAATAATCGGACTCGGCCCGGCTTACCCTAGACTACTCTAACAAACAGGGTGTTCAGCAGGTTATTTTATCTATCATGGCAGACACCAATACTAATTGATGCATGTTAAACTAAACAGGTTATGATTAGACCGTGGTTAGGAATTATCTATAACCCTAACTTTAGTTTAAAAGAGCACATTAGACATGCAGACATAGTGAATGTTAAGCAGGTGGTTATTTCCGGAAAAAATATAATAACGTCAACATATAAAACAACTATTCATAAAAAAATCGTAATCTCGTATTCATAATAGGTATTTAGAACAAAACAATAACAACATATAAGAGAGGGACATGGGGACTGATGCCATAAAGAAATCACCCTTTACGTAGTCTCGCCGACGGAGTGTACTGCTGTATATGTCGTATTGCTCGCCCTGACTCTGCTAGCTAGAACCTTCGGAGGACGCTTCCTCAACCTAGTAACTGGGTTTTACCTTAATACCCAGCTTAAGCCCAGCCCTGTGGACTGACTCTTCGAACGCCTAGAGCCCTCTTAGGATCTCCTAACGAAATCCCGGGTATTCTATGAATATCATAAACGAACCTATCTATAGAAGCCTAAGATCTGAGACTATTTCTCAGAAACTAAAACAAAACACTAACAAGAAAGAAACCTGAGATCCGAGTCTCTGAGTGAGTTGTGTACTAGAGAAGTGTACACTGGAAACCACTAAATGACTCAGATCGAGTGGAGAGGAATGAATTCAACTACTGGAGGCCTAGGGTATTTACAGCAGCTTCCCGGGGTGATTTTTCATCAAAAATTTGATGTGGGACTGGTTCTGGTGGTTTGGGACGCCCGTCCCGGATTGGGATGACCGTCCTAATCTGTTGACCAGGTCGGGACGCCCGTCCCGGCGGTTTGACTGGGTCGGGACGCCCGTCCCGGGTTCTGGACGCCCGTCCTGACCCTTTGACCAAGTCAACATTTCCAAAAATTGCATTTTTGCCCCAAAATTTGCTGTTTTCATCTACTTTTCACCTGACACTTCCAAAATCATAAAAACCGTAAAATTGAGTAATTAACAAACAATTAAGATCACTTTTCCCTCAATTTCACCCGAAATCATACATAAAAACATGCTAAAAAGGTGATACGATTTTCGCGTATCAGCTACCAATATTACTGGTGAGCATTTTTTAGCCAACATTTTCTTTAGATATTTAGATCATGTTGAGGTTCAACTATTGATACGCGAAAATCATGTACCTTTTTTAGCATGTTTTTATGTATGATTTAGGGTGAAATTGATAGGAAATCGATCTTAATTGATTGTTATTTACTCAATTTCACTATTTTTATGATTTTGGAAGTGTCAGGTGAAAATTAGACGAAAACAGCAAATTTTGTGGTAAAAACGCAATTTTTGGAAATGCAGACTTGGTCAAAGGCTCAGAACGGGCGTCCCGACCCAGTCAAAGCACCGGGACGGGCGTCCAGGACTCGGGACGTGCGTCCCGACTTGGTCAATAGACCAGGACGGGCGTCCCAATCCAGGACGGGCGTCCCGAACCCCCAAATCAAGTCCCATATCGAATTTTTGATGAAAAATCACCCTGGGAAGCTGCTATAAATACCCCAGGCCTCCAGAAGTTGAATTCATCCCTCTCCACTCGATCTGAGTTATTCAGAGACTTCCAGTGTACAATTCTCGAGTACACAAGTCACTGAGAGACTCGGGTTTCAGTTTCAGTTTTCTTTCTTTCTTTAGTATTTCGTTTTCTTAGTTTCTGAGAAATAGTCTCAGATCTTAGGCTTCTATAGATAGGTTTGTTTTTTGTATTCATAGAATACCGGGATTTCGTTAGGAGATCCTAAGAGAGAGATATGGTGCGTGTTCTTAGTCAGATTAGGACAATTTGCTTAAGCCCGGGATGTAAGGTAAAGCAATTGCTACTAGGTCTGAGGAGCGTTCTCCGAAGGCTCTGCCGAGCAGAGTAGGATCGAGCAGTCAGGAGCATACAGGAGCTGCAGCACCGGCTAGACCTGCATAAAGCGGTGATTACTTTATGATAGTGGGTCCCCTAGACGGGGTTCTGTATGTTTACGAATTGTTTTATCTGAATACTTATTTGAATACGAGATTACGATTATTATGAATATATGTTTACATGTTGAAGATGTTATGTTTTTCCGGAAATAGCCACCTGCTAAATATTCACTATGTCTGCATGTTTAATGTGCACTTTTAAACTAAAGTTAGGGTTATAGACAATTCCTAACCACGGTCTAATCATAACATGTTTAGTTTAACAGGCATCAATTGGTGCCTGCCATGCTAGATAAAATAACTTGTGGAACACCCTGCTTGTTAAGAGTAGTCTAGGTAGGCCGAGCTGAGTCCGATTATGCCGACGGCTAGGGCAAGCGGTATGATCCCCGAAGTGACATAGGGCTTTCATGGATGCCTTCGTCCCGAACCGTGAGTATGGCCGTCATTAAGGTAGGGCGGTTTATTAGAGACCTCGGATGTGGTACGCCTTTAGACACAGAACATAGTTGCAATCCAGGCTAAGATATATCTAAAATACTCGAAGATAGGTCAATCAACATGTAGGAACATTATAACATAAAATCAGGACATTATCTAGAACACACTTTTAGGATTAATTAGACTTAAACCTAGTGGAGAATGGATCACCCTCTCATCAAAGTTATTGATGAAGATTGAATAACTGGATCATAAGATAAGAGTTAGGATAAAAGGCTAGTTACTACTAAGCCGTTGCCACTTCCCTGGGAGTACAATATTTAACTTAATAAAATCGTAGATACTTTCCAACAGACTAGCTACACGATAGGTACTCTGCCTTAGGTTCTGATTGATTAAGTGACAATAATTGAATGCTAAGTGACAGTTAGTAAGACTCGGTCCTTAATTACTCATAATCGACATAGGTAAATAAAGCATATCTTTTAGCATACCAATCGGAACGCATCAGATTTTTGGCGCCGTTGCCGGGGAAATATCATAATGAATTTAGGATTAAAGGCCACAATTCTAGAGGCTTATGATAGGTAACGGTAGTAACCTAGACCTTAGACTTACACTTATCTTACACTAGTTAGACAATCACTTTCCTAAATATAGGGTTATCATAACTAATTAATTTTAGAGGTTATCTGGAATTAAGACACTTAGGATAATCAAATTTTAGAAAATTATTCTAAAACCATATTGAGGGAATTTAAGTGCTTTCGAAATATATAAAAAGAAAAAAAAATTTTAAACATTCAAAATCCGAAAAAAATTGTACTTTTTCTTGTTTAATGGTAAGTTGTTCTTTTCCCTATCTCTTGTTCTATCTTAGTTGTTTTCTTAGTTCTACATTTGTTGCTCTTTTTCGTGTTATTTCTATTTGTTAATTTCGAAAAATAAAAATGGAAATGAGGATAGAATATTTTTCTGAGTTGTCAATTTTTGGCTCAGGTTTTAATCTGGAAGAAATATCATTGTGGAATTTTCTTAGGTCATGCTTAGTCTATTAGACAAAATCATGAAATAAAATTTTCTTTAATAGACAAACCTCTGAGTATTCTAATGAGAAAGGATGTTCCTTTTATTTGATGATAAATGCATGAGATTGTTTAAACCAAAAGGAATTACTGCACCCATTATGACATCACCTAATTGGAATTTGCTTTGTGAATTAATATGTGATGCTAGTGACCATGTAGTAATGATTGTTTTAGGAAATAGGCATGATTAGAACTTCAGATTATACACTATGCAAGTAAGACCTTTTACTGATGCCTAGTAGAACCTTACCACCACTGAAAAGGGATTACTAGTTATTGCATATGCCTATGATACATTCATGCCATGCCTAGTCTAAACAATAGTATACACTGATTACTTACTCAAGATATATGTTCAATAAAACTAATGATGAACCAATATTGATTAGTTAAGTTCATTGAATTTGATATAGAAAGACGGGATAAGAAAAAAGGCTAAAAATCTAGAAAGCAAACCTTTGTCTAGATAGAAAACCCGAGTTAGAAGCTATTGACGAGACAGTAGTATCTGATAAACTTCTGAATGAGAAATTATTTGCTATGAATAATGATTCTCTCGTAAGTTTAGTTAGGATATTACTAATATTAGTTGCTAATTTTCCCAAGTGATATGACTTATCAATAAAAGAAGAAGAATTTTTGTTGATTTGGAATGTTACTACTAGGGAGATCCATTTTCTATTTTGAATCATTGCAGGGCAAGTGATCAGAAGAGTATTCAGAAGACGAAGGACACAAGATTTTGGAGCATTGCCCTAAAGAATTACGGGAGACCAATTGACTATATCAACACTGTCCGGAAAGTGTTGAAAGCAGGATGTTGTTGACCCACCATATTCAAGGATTTTGTATCTCTGATACAGTCCTGCGATGCTTGCCAAATAATAGGTAACACATCTTCCAGAGATCGTCTACCCCAGCAACGTACACAGAATGTTGCAACCTTTGATATCAGGGGTATTTCGAATCCTTTTCCTTTCTTCCTTTGACACTAATTACATCATAGTAGTCGTGGAACACTTTTTCAAAATGGCCTGAAGCACAGGCATTACCTACTAATGATGTTAAAGTCATGTGTAGATTCTATGAGAAGTTGTTTTCTAGATTCAGAGTGCCAATGTCTTAGAAAGAAACGTTCAGTCTGTGTATCAAATCTGTGAAGTCTGCTAAGTACCACACTTTAACAGGGATTGCTATTGGAATGACTGACCATTCCAAAAGTGGTTGGAGCAGGTTACTGCAGAATGCTGCTCCAATGGGAAATGCATACAATCCCAGCTGGAGAAATCATACGGGATTTAGATGAGGAATAATTCAGAAGCTGGAAACATTAAAAAAGACACCACCACAGCAAAACCCCTACTCGCAGAATCAATAGATGAGATACTGGCAACAATTAAAGCCAGACCAGTGCAAGCAAGTGATCTACCAAGTGGTATCGAAGGGTCAAGGGATATAGAAGAATTTGGAGTTGTATCAGGAGCATAGCAATGGAGGAGCTTGCATCCCCTGCATACCAATCAGCTGTGAGAAACTTCCCCGAGGAAGTCTCAAATACTTGGGCCCAAATCTACACAACTGGAGCCCCCTACCACCACAGCTTCGCCAAAACTTTAGGTATCTTTTCTTCCATTCGAGACTTGCATGCAATACCTTTACTAACATTGGCAGGAAGGCACATAAATCCCAAGAAATCTCATTCCTAGACACGTTCCTCCTGGACACGTTGCTATGATTGTGAGAAATCTTACAAATGATTCGAGGAAGCAGTCCGTGGGGCTCGAGCTATTCATCAAATGAATAGGCCACTACCTAGAGCTCGACGATGAAAGATCGAAACTGACGTCATCCGTTCCAGTATCTAGAGCTTACAGAGTCAAGAATGCCTCAGCAACAGCACATGGCTAAGGTGTAGAGCCAATTGACAGATCAGAGAAAACCCTTCTGCTCGAGGCAAGAAGGGAGTTTTTCTAATCTCATCTCCCTTTACTTTTATTTTCTTCATTTTTGTGTCTTGTTTTGTTGGTTGTTTTATTTTCTCTCTTACCCTTAGTTAGTCAAATAAGTGTGGGGTAAGAGTTTTCTATTTTATTTTCATTTCTTCTTGTCTTCAAATAAGTGTGGGGTAGTTTAGCTATGCATGAACACTGAGGACAGTATCAGACTTAAGTGTGGGGTAGCAGTGCACTGTGCATTGTAGCAGTTGGCAAAAAATTTTGCATGATTTTACTTGTTTTCCCCGTATTTTCACACCCTTCCAAAATTTTTCAAAATTTTTCCATCTTTCAGACTTCTAAATGCAGTATGATTGGTTAAACAATTGCTTATGTCTATGATATGTAGGTAGTATGTTGTGGTTAGTAGGAGATAATTGATAACTATTGTTGAACCTATTGATTAGGAGTAGAGAATTCCTGATAATTGAGCACAACTTAGTCTGGATTAGAGACCTCAACCAATTACCTTTTCAAAACTTAACTAGATAAAATTAGACCAGTTGCAGGATGCATTGACAATTGGAATGACTAGATGAGACTCTGAGCCAAAAGTGAAAAAGAAAAAAAAAAGTGAGCTAATTAAAATAGGGTAGTTTACCAGCGGCCTTTGCTACTCGAGCACCACTCCTTCGGGGAACTTAAAGCCTGATGCCCTAAGGTCGTGTAGATCTGGGAGTCATCGGAGTGGGACTCGCTACATGGGTAGTTGAAGTTGACGTATTCTAAGCAAACTCAAAATACCCTAGAAAATCTATAAACGAAAGAAATCAATAAATGCTAAATGATAGAATCTGATCACCAAAGCTCAGAACTCAGAAAGTTATCTGTTGTCAGTGTGTCTAGTGACAGGTCGAAGTGTTATCTGGTAATAGTTAAGACAAGAGTTTATTGTGTTGACTATCTGGTCTGGACTAGTACACACACTACACATCAGGAAGACCTTATGACTAAGAGAAGAGTTCAACCTAGTTGTTAAATTGTTTTCTGCTCAATCCTAACAATCTACTAGAGACATTTGAGACCTTGTCATAGCAACCTAACCAGTCAGACCTGTGTTAAGAATTATCTGAATAATTTTTGGAATAAAAACATGACTAGAAATTTAAGTGACTGCACATATGATTTAGAATCACTAACTTCAGGTAGACTTTGCTTGAGGACAAGCAAAAAGCTAAGTGTGGGGTTATCTGATACGCGAAAATCATATACCTTTTTAAGCATGTTTTTATGTATGATTTAGGGTGAAATTGATAGGAAATCGATCTTAATTGATTGTTATTTACTCAATTTCACAGTTTTTATGATTTTGGAAGTGTTAGGTGAAAAGTAGACGAAAACAGCAAATTTTGGGGTAAAAATGTAATTTTTGGAAATGCTGACTTGGTCAAAGGCTCAGGACGGGCGTCCCGAATCGGGGACGGGCGTCCCGACTTGGTCAACAGACTAGGACGGGCGTCCCGAACCCCCAGATCAAGTCCCACATCTAATTTTTGATGAAAAATCACCCAGGGAAGCTGCTATAAATACCTCAGGCCTCCATCAGTTGAATTCATCCCTCTCCACTCGATCTGAGTCATTCAGAGACTTCCAGTGTACAATTCTCGAGTACACAAGTCACTGAGAGACTTGGGTTTCAGTTTCAGTTTTCTTTCTTTCTTTAGTGTTTCGTTTTCTTAGTTTCTGAGAAATAGTCTCATATCTTAGGCTTCGATAGATAGGTTCGTTTTTTGTATTCATAGAATACCGGGATTTCGTTAGGAGATCCTAAGAGAGAGATAGGGTGCGTGTTCTTAGTTAGATTAGGGCAATTTGCTTAAGCCCGGGATGTAAGGTAAAGCAATTGCTACTAGGTCTGAGGAGCGTTCTCCGAAGGCTCTGCCGAGCAAAGTAGGATCGAGCAGTCACGAGCATACAGGAGCTGCAACACCGGCTGGACCTGCATAAAGCGGTGATTACTTTATGATAGTGGGTCCCTTAGACGAGGTTCTGTATGTTTACGAATTGTTTTATCTGAATACTTATTTGAATACGAGATTACGATTATTATGAATATCTGTTTACATGTTGAAGATGTTATGTTTTTCCAGAAATAGCCACCTGCTAAATATTCACTATGTCTGCATGTTTAATGTGCTCTTTTAAACTAAAGTTAGGGTTATAGACAATTCCAAACCACGGTCTAATCATAACCTGTTTAGTTTAACAAGCATCAATTGGTGCCTGCCATGCTAGATAAAATAACTTGTGGAACACCCTGCTTGTTAAGAGTAGTCTAGGTAGGCCGAGCTGAGTCCAATTATGCCGGCGGCTAGGGCAAGCGGTATGATCCCCGAAGTGACATAGGGCTTTCATGGATGCCTTCTTTCAGAACCGTGAGTAGGGCCGTCATTAAGGTAGGGCGGTTTATTAGAGACCTCGGATGTGGTACGCCTTTAGACACAAAACATAGTTGCAATCCAGGCTAAGATATATCTAAAATACTCGAAGATAGGTCAATCAACATGTAGGAACAGTATAACATAAAATCAGGACATTATCTAGAACACACTTTTAGGATTAATTAGACTTAAACCTAGTGGAGAATGGATCACCCTCTCATCAAAGTTATTGATGAAGATTGCATAACTGGATCATAAGATAAGAGTTAGGATAAAAGGCTAGTTACTACTAAGTCGTTGCCACTTCCCTGGGAGTACAATATTTAACTTAATAAAATCGTAGATACTTTCCAACAAACTAGCTACACGATAGGTACTCTGCCTTAGGTTCTGATTGATTAAGTAACAATAATTGAATGCTAAGTGACAGTTAGTAAGACTCAGTCCTTAATTACTCATAATTGACATAGGTAAATAAAGCCTATCTTTTAGCATACCAATCGGAACGCATCAACTATCATATAAGATTGATTATGAATGTATATTAAAAAAAAGATTGAACACCATCATTTTAAAATTTATTATAAATTGTTTCTCAATGAAGTTAGGAATCCTCTACTAATAATGAAACTTACACAAATTCAAGGTTTAGGTTCCAACAACGAGTGAAGATATGATAATCTAATCTAGAAAGCAATAAAGGAAAGTAATAAAGGAAAGCTATAAAGGAAAACAATAAATGAAAAACAACTTAGGACCTTTAAGAAATCAAGCAAGAAAGCACACATGACTTATGAGAGGTTCTTAGCATAATATACTCTCATGAATTGAGAATCCTCACGTTTAGGTCTAAAGGTTGATATCCAACATCAAGGTTGTTATTGACCTCTCCCCTTAAAGCTCAATCAAATTGTCCTTTGAGATATGGTAGCTATATCAAAATATCTTAGGACCTTCACATCTATTAAGATGGAATCCTTAGACACATAAATGTAAAAATCTAAGAATAAATTATATAGATCAACATTCCATCCTTAGACACATAAATGTAAAAATCTAAGAACAAATGATATAGATCAACATGAAGACACACAAACATAAGACATTAAAGAATTCTCAACAATCATTCCTAAAGCAAAGTAGAACATTAAGAGATCCAAAAGGAGAATTAATCTTAAAATCATACATACAAGATCAATAAAGAATCAAAGAGGAAAAATGTGTACAAGTTGAAGCTTAGAACTCCTTGAAGTAGATGTTTTCTTTTCACCTTTCTTCAATACATCAATGCACTTCTGTAAGAAAAATCAGCACTTTGAAGTCCGTACGGTCGAGGATCATTCACCTTGCTAATCTTTAGGAGGAGGGATTGATATTGATAATCAATCTCGCTCCAAGGCTTTGAGTATTCAATCTCTTGGTGTATGAATCTTAAACTCTCAAACTCTCAAGAGAAAATTGGATTTCACTCTCAACTAAAACACTCCCTAAATTCTTTTCTTGGTGTATGAATAAGAGCTTAGGGAAAGTAAGAGAAGAGAATGACAATGAACAAAAACAATAATCTTATATTGAGAAATTGAATGTATGAAGAATACAAAGAACAACCTCTAATTTTCTCTATAATTTGGTTCTACACATATATAATCTATGGTGAAAACCCATTATTTATAAATACAAAACGTGGGGATAATTTAGGAAATTCACAAATAAAAAATCTGATGAGGAGATCTTAACAGTCGTCAACAGATCGTTCTTGATAGCAGTCAAGATCAAAGTATTGATGGGCGTCAAAGCGCGACTTGTAAAATATCTTCAGATTTTGCAATTGAATCCTTGAATTTGTAATTCTTGGCGATTTTGCTCCAAAAACTTTCTGAAATTAATTTAATCAAAGAATTAACAAAAACCAAAATTAATTATTCATCAACAATTAGATCAAGAATTAAGCACAAATTATCACCAAAATACCTGAATATTTTAGTATTATCAATTACTTTTACACTCTTTAACATTTGAAAACTAGATTCTGTTCATAATTCCCTAATTCTTCCCATATCATCTTCAATTTTCCATAATAATTCATAATAGCAGTCTTTTGTTGTTTACATTCTACCTACTCAATTTTAAGTTTCGTTCCCTACAGAGTATCATTCCTTGATGTCATCCCAAAGATCCTTTGCAAATTTTCAAATATGTGATGGTTGACCGCAAAGTCGGCTCTATTGTGTTTAACATCCATGAGACCAACACAGAGTTAACAGTCCACTAATCTTCGGAAGGTTAGTGCACTGTATCATCAATGAACCCATATATAAATTTTTTTTTGGCTCGAAGCGCTATTCTCATCACTCTAGCCTGTTCATCATAGTTCTCTCTTTTTAATTGAATTTGTGCAGTGACAGTTTATGGACTATCGTTTGTAGTATGAAAATATGGAGATATCAGAGTCGATTTGTTTTAGGCGGCTTTGTCCACCTTCTTTCCACCACTCATGGATATGATGTTTAAAATATGGGTATTTGTGTGACCATTGGTTCATATCTATATTAGTAACTCAATCATCATATAGGGTAATACAGAATTTTTATATTTAATTAAAAAAATTATTTAAAAATTATATAATATATATAATAAAATAATTTTAATAATAATTTACAAATAATGATAATCAATCAAAAATTTAATATAAATAATTATAAAAATTATAAATATATATTAAAAAAATTAATGTCTATTATATAAGATAAATCGAATAGTTCATAATTGTTTTTACAAATTGTCAAGAGGACATAATTTAATTAGTAGTTTAGTTAATAGTATCCTCACTACTTAGAAGTTTAAGCAACGTCATCACCATCATCACTTGATTCAATCAAACTATGTTAGTTTGTCAAAATTATGTTTTGTTCCAATTACTATCCTTATCAACACCACCATAATCATGACTTTTACTATTACTTTATCTTGGACATTAAAGATGACAATTTTCTCTTACCCTTATCTCTATTTGTTTAGAAGAATCTCCAATTAAGTTTTGTCTTCCTAAAATAAATTAGGAAATTGCAATATTTTCTATATCATCAATTTCATCATTAAATTAACTTCTAATTTTATCAGTGTCACTATATACATGCTTATCTAACAAACTTAAATCATTTATTGTCATAGTTGGTGGATCAATTTTTCTAATACATTCTCTCAATATATCATTATTACGAAATATGTGATTCAAACCAATGGCATTATAATACTCACTATCATGATTATGATATGTCAGCACAAACATCAACTTATGCAATTTATCAATGGTCAAACGATTGCGAAGTTTTCTACAAATTAGTGACCATGTACTTCAATTTCTTTCACACTAGAAAATGAACATGTTTGACACAACTTTTATGTCAATTTTTGAAGATTTTGTGCATCTTCACCGTATTTACTCCACCAATCAGCTACAATTTATTAAAAAACAACATAAGTTTTTATCATTATAAGTAACTATATTAAATTATCAACAATATAATTTAAAACCTAGAAGTGATTTTTATGATGTTATTTGTGCAAATAACTCCCAAACTCTCCTCTCTCTCTTTTTCAATAAATATTTTGATTTGAAAAAAAAATCATATTTTTTTTATTAAAAAATATTTGTGAACAAATTTTATTGCTATAAAATTGAAAATTACAAAGAAAATAAATTACAAATATTTTAACGGGGTCCTATTCCTATGAATCCACTAATTCGATCTATCGTAGGTACGATGGTCTTTTTTAGCTTGATCTTAATCCAATGGATTTGAGCTTCTCCGAGGGGCGTTTTCGACTAATCTCGAAATGGATTCAACTTCGAGGGTCATGGACTTGACTTGATCCATGGAACACCGAGAACTTCTAGACTTTTCTTCTTCTTCTGATGCATTTGAATTTCTTGGAATGACCTTTGATGAGAGGAAGAGTCAAAACGGCAGAGTTTCGATATTCTTCAAATTTCTTTCAATTTTAGAGCTTCTGCATATCTCACCTTTTGTCTTCTAGCTTTTGTTCTTTTCTTGAGTGAATTCGCCCTCTATTCATAGGTGAAGAGGGTGATAATTAATAGATATTAAGTTTTTACGTGTCACTTATCTAACGGCTTGAATCTATCAATTTGATATATATTTTTTAAATATATAAATAAAATTTAATTATATTTTAAACTTTAAATATATATTTAAAACAATGTAAATAAAATTTCATTATCTACGAATTGCCTCTTTGAGACTTGTTTCCGATGTTAAAGAGTTCACAATTGGGAATAAGTTCCAAAAATTTGTCATCATCAACAATGCTGATCTTTATCATTGTCAACAATGCTAATCTTTATTGTCACCGATAATACTATCATTTATCATCTCCAACAATATTGTTGTTTATGATCGAGAATAACGTTGTCATTTATTATTACTTATATAGAATTGAATTATTTTAGCGTCAATCTTTATCGGCATCAACCACATCCTCTATTCTTCAGCGATTTGACAATAATTTTGTTGATATACTAGCTCCATGCCCCTTAGTTATTTGAAAATAATAAAATTTCTCTTTTTCCACAACTTTGTTTTGCAATTCTTTTATATTTGTTGCAATTTTTTTGCTGTTTTTCCCAGCAAATTTTCTTTTCTTTACTGCTTTTTCTCTGCAATTTTTTTGCAACTTTTTTTCTACGTTTTTTTTAGATTCTTACTGCTTTTTTTTATAACAGCCCTTTTGATGTATTTTTTTATGCAATTTTTTACTGTTGTTTTTTTTATTATTATCAGCTACCTTGTTGCATTTTCTTGCTTTTCATTATAGTTTTTTTTGTTATGACTGAACGTATAATTTATCCAAGCTACTTACGTATCTCGCAAAGGAATCAAGCCAAATGTAGTTCAAAGTTGCAGTTTAAACTCATGCATAAAAGGAAAAACATGCAATTTTAGCTCGTGTTTCAAAAAACAACAATGTAGTTTTAGCTTGAACGTCAAAGAGCATCTTCGTACCAACATCATGGAGATAGTTCATACTTGTATCAATGAGCCTTTTATTTTTCAGCTTGTAAACAATTTACACTCGTGTCAAGGAGTTTTTTTAATCATGCAGATAATTTAAACTTGTATCAAGGAGCCTTCAGATAGTTTACACTCGTATCAAAGAGTGTTCATTTCATCATGCAGACAGTTTACATTCGTATTAAGGAGCTTTCAGATAGTTTTGTATTCTTGTCAAAGATCCTTTATCAATTGTAGATACTTTTGTACTCGTGTCAAGGAGCCTTCATCAATTGTAGACAGTTTTGTATTCAAATTAAGGAGTAACAATGCAGTTTAGCCTCGTGCATCTAGGAAGATCTTGATGATTTGATTTCAAGCATCACCAACCGTTGAAGTTTACTCTTCATCTTCAGAGGGAATGTTGCCCCTACTTTGATATTGTTGTTGTTAAACATGAATTTCAAGCTTTTGATGTGTGATGATACTTTATTCCATATCTCATCTGTGCATAGCTAATTCTTCGAATGTGCTTGATTGAATTGCTTTCAAAATATATTGAAGATTTCATTGCATTCCTTGGGTGCACATTTCGATCATAGATTTTTGACAAAATTAATCTCTATACTTTAGATTTAAATATCTCCATCGACTGATGTAATCAAAAACTGGTTCATCTTTCCATTACTTTGTACGACTCAACTCAACCATACTTACGTTTGTCGAGTGTTGTAGAAGCGATTTAGGAATTCTGTTTCAAGTTGGTTCCAATTGTCAGTTGACATAGGAGGCAAGACAGTGTACCAATCAAATGCGCTTTCTCTTTAAGAGATCAAACAAACTGTTTGACCAAGAGATCACCTTCCGTCCCTGCATTGTTGCATGTTTAAACGAAGTGAGCAATGTGTTGTCTTGGATTGCACCTTCCATCAAATTCCTACAACTTTGGGGGAAAATAGTATGCATGCATCTTCAAACTAACAATTCTCTTTGAATATGGTTTTGAATATGCCAATGAAGATTTTGAGTTTCCTACATATTTATCATTTATCATACATTTAATGAAATTCTCTAATTCATTTGTCGGGAAACATGAATTGTATGTTCTCCTTGATTTATTTTGGATCTATCAACAACTGCTCCAAAATCATTAGATTCTTCTTTTTGCTTTGAGGAAACATCGTCTTGTGTTATTTCATCACACCTCTGCATTATTTGAGTACATTTACCATTATTGGCCATCAATTGAGCGTGATGCGGTCTTGCTTTGCCAAGAGTACTACAAGACCTTCCACAAACTTTGTCAAATTTGTGAATTTCTCTTCTATCATTAAAGTATTTATCATCGTTATAGGCGGGTTATCATGTTTGAGGGTTGAGCTACCACTTGATCTTTTCTGCAAATCAGAAACCACCTTTCTTTTGCTTCGTGGTAGGACCAACGTAGGTTTCAAATGTCGAAACACCAATACTCACGTTTGCAGCAATGTTGCTTGAATCAAATTTGTTGACATCATTCTTGGACTCCATTTCAAGGATTTGGACGGAAGGAGATAAGCAGTAGAAATTGTCCCACCATGCTTGCTAAAATTTGTAAACAAATTTTTTTGTATTTCCTTTAAAATTAAAAGTTACAAAGAAAATAAATTACTTGTAATAAAATTATAAATATTTTGATAGAGTCCAATTTAAATAAATTACTTATAATAAAATTATAAATATTTTAACAGTCCAATTTCTATGGATGCTTTGAATTGATCTGTCGTATGTTCGAGGGCTTTTTTGGGGCTTAATCTCGATCCAATGGATTTGAGCTTCTCTGAGGACGTTTTGGACTAATCTCAGAATGGATTCAACTTCGAGGATCGTTGGCATAATCTCGATCCTTTGAAAAACTATAAATTTCTTCTGATGGCTTCTGAACATTTCTTCTTCAAAGGCCTTTGAATTTTTTGACATGTACTTTGATGAGAAGAAGAGCCAAAACAACAAAGTTTCGGTATTCTTCATATTTCTTTAGAGCCTCTGTATATCTCACCTTTTGTCTTCTAGCTTTTGTTTTTTTCTCAAGGAAATTTATCCTCTATTTATAGGTGAAGAGAGTGACAATCAATGACTATTAAGTTGTCTCATGTCACTCATCTAACATCTTGAATCTATTAATATCTTAATATATATATAAAATATATAAATAAAATTTAATTATATTTTAAAGTTTAAATATATAGATGAAATTTCACTCTCTACAATAATAACTAAGTAATATTAAAATAAAAATATATATTTTATATTATGTCTTACCTCATTAATATTACTCACTTGCACTTCAATATCTGGTTTAAGTCTCTTGATAATATTTTTCAGACCTTTTCGAACTTCCTCCATATTGTATTGACATGAATTCGAATATTGAAGTAGTAGATTTAAGAAATAGGCTACAAAATAACAATATTTTAATATTTATATATTCTACAATAATATATCAACTATTTAAAATTGAACACAAATTTTAAAAATAAGTATTACTAGCCGTATGCCAGTGTAGTTGTTTGTACCATCTATTATTAATGACATCTCAATACTTTTTGTAACCCTTCACTGTTTCTTTGATTGTCATCTTTGCTCTATTTATTGAGCCATATATAACAAATAAAGTGAGTTTTTTTTTATCTTGAGCAATCTTCAAAACTTAACAAGAGGCTCCATGTTTGCAATATTATCTTTTGTTTTTTTTTTTCAAAAAAAAAAATATGATAGTATCAAGTATTCCACCTTTTCTACCTCAATCCTTCTTTTTGAAGGGTTATTAAATTCTGATCACTTTTTAATTGTGCACATTCTTTTTAACTTCATATAATATCTAACAAGACTTTCTAAACCAATATAATATCTAACAAGATTTTCTAAACCAATGAATATAGTAGCAAATCTAGCAATACTAAGCCTTAATAAATATCTACCATTAGTATGTTCTTCCATTAGATTGACTACTTTATCATGTTATAGATAAAACTTGTTTATTATTATTATTATTATTTTGCATCCTCAATTGTGGTTTTATCTTGCACATGTCACTAATATCCTCCAATATTAGATCTATGCAATGAGCAACACGAGGAGATGAAAACAAATGCTTTTGAATTAACATTTCCCCAACAACTTTCATACTAGATTCATTATCAGACAATGTGAACTATATTTTCTTCACATATCTCATCAACTACTTTGTCCATTAATGAAAAGACAAATTGAGCAATTTTTTTTCTTATTTGTGCAATCTACTGAACTATGAAATATTATATTTCTATCCGAATATATCATAAAATTAATGATTGGATACTTTGTATGTGTACTCCAACCATCACACATAAGCGTGCATCCTTGAGTAGGTCACCTTATTTTAAAAGAACTTATATAATTCTCAAAGATCATTTATCTCTTCATCTAAATAAAGACCCCCAATTTGATACCTGGAGGACCTTTAACCTTTGGTCCTACTTCCGCAATTTCATCAATCATTGATTGAAAATATGGTCCATTTTCTGCATTAAAGAGAAAATTTTGAAATGGCCTTACCAACTCTTTTTGAATTGTCTCTTGAAAATATCTGTTTAATTAATTTTTGTTTTGAAGGAAATAAAAATGGATCAAGACCATGACTAGATAATTCTTTCCGTTATGAAGAGCTAGTACTAGCATTTGTTAAGAGACAAGTTAATTAGACTGATAAATCGGATTTCGGTTGAAATATATCTAGATATTGTAATAAATTTTTTTTTGTATCTTTCATATTCTTTTCACTTCTTATATAATATGAAACTTCTATACATTATCTATAAATATAAAAAAGAGGAAAGTAAAGAACATTAGATTCTTTGATCCTACTTCCTTTCTTTCTAAGATTCTTGTTGTTTTGTTTTTCTTTTGTAAAGCTCATATTCACTTCTAAAATTAGATTTATATGAATCTTGTCAAGTATTCAAGAAAACTGAAGTAAATTAGAAGTGATTCATCTTGATCTAGTTAATTGATTTAAGAATTATTTTTCAACATGGTGAATCAATTCTTACATGCTCCTAGAATACCTCATTATAAGGCTGCATTGCACTTAATGAGATATGTTAAAGGGACTTTAGGAGTTGGAATTTTTATTTCAAATGTGGAAGAGTTCAATGTAGAAGCCTATTCTAATTCAGGTTGGGGATCCTGCATTGATTCTAGAAGATCAATTAGTTGATGGAAATCAAAGAAACAACATGTGGTTTCTCTTTCTTCAGCGGAAGCAGAGTACCGTGCCTTGAGTAAGACAAATGCTGAATTAGTTTGGTTGAACAGATTGCTTGAAGAATTGAGTGTCTTGCCTATCTTCCTATTGTTATGTATATAGATAGTAAATTAGCATTACAGTTAGCAAAGAATCTAGTGCATCATGAACGAACTAAGCATATTGAATTGGATTGTCATTTCATTAGAGATAAAATTCTTGAAGGGTTCATTTCTTTTTCATGTTCCTAGTAATTTGCAGGTTGCAGACATTTTTACAAAAGATTTGAATGGACATTTACATAATGAAATGTTAAGAAAATTGAGAGTTTTAGATTCCAACTTGAGGGGATGTTAAGAGGCAAGTTGGACTGATAAATCGAGATTTCGATTGAAATATACTTAGATATTTTTGTAATAGATTTTTTTTATATTTCAGATTCTTTTTAATTCTTATATAATATCAAACTTGTATACATTATCTATAAATATAAAAAAGAGGAAATAAAAGAACATTAGATTCTTTTATCATACTTACTTTCTTTCTATAATTCTTGTTATTCGTTTTTCTTTTGTAAAACTCATTTTCACTTCTAAAAATTAGATTTATGAATCTTGTCAAGTGTTGAAAAAAAACTGAAAGAAATTAGAGGTGATTCATCTTGATCTAGTTAATTGATTCAAAATTTATTTTTCAGCCGCATTTTTGTATGTTTATTAGTTAAAATTAATTCGATTAAAATATAATCAACTTTTTAAAAAAAAAAAAAAGTCAAATAAAATTTTATATATTTATTCATTTGCTCTTTCATGTAAACCATGTATTTACTCTTTTTTTTTTTCTTATTTCAAATGTTTTCTCTTCAATACTGACAATTCACCCTTATTGAAATTCAATTGATTATCATCAATATCATCATCCACTTCATATATTTAGTACTAAAGACGAATGATATTGATGATGATCATAACTCACAATTGAACATATATATTTAAGACCGAAGATGAATGATATTGATGATGATCATAACTCACAATTGAACATCTTCTCTCCTAAGTCACATTTTCTCTAAGTAGATGATACTGATAAATGATGTAAGATTTTACAGTTAAAGTGTCAAATTTACACAAAAAATAATGGAGGGACAAAAATTAGAATTTTGGAAAGTACATATATCATTTGTATACTTTACCCTGTATATAATAAATATATAGAACTAATGTGAAGTTATTTTGCCTCTATTCAAAAGAACTAATATAGAAACTAAATCCCTAAAAAACATATAGACTATGGTCTATCTCCTATAGTAGTTTCCTAATATACATGTAGGATATTTTTTGATGAAGTTATTTTGCCTCTATTCAAAAGAACTAATATAGAAACTAAATCCCTAAAAAACATATAGACTATGGTCTATCTCCTATAGTAGTTTCCTAATATACATGTAGGATATTTTTTGATAAGTAAAATATATTACAGCTAATATAAAGAATGTAATTTCCTAATAATAACTAAGTCATATTATCGTCATTTAACAAAAAAATCCCACCTCCTATTGTGATATTATTATTATTAGCAGCGAGTGTTTCTGGGAATTCAGATTATCTAATAGAATCAAAATCAAATTCATCTAAGAAGATTTATTGCCAGTATATATTGCAGTGGGCAGTAATCAAAGTTTCTCTCTCAAGGAATTATAAACAAAGAAGAATAATAATTACCGGAATGGGACAAATAGAGAGCAGAACAGCCGCCGCCGCCACCCGGAAACCTGAAAGTCGAGGAGGCCACTCATCATCATCATCTACTTCCGATGAAGAAACCTATTTCGATTCTTTAATGGCTGGTCTTTCCCTTTTCCCTAATTTGTGAATTCGGCATCTGAACAATGCTTAAACCCTGACCTCCACTGAAATGGAATAGCCTCTTTCACATAGTATTATGACGATGATATGTTCTTTTTGCAGAGATTGCGGCATTTGGCTCGGAAGATGAGAGCGAGGTTCCTTTTTTCTCTGTTTACTTGAATTTTGTGCCCTTCCGATTACTGTCTAATGGTCCTCGTTTTATTATGCAGTCTCTGGAAGCCAAGGCGCAGAAAGCACTAGACTGCCCTTGCATTGCTCATTTGCGCACTGGCCCTTGTGGCACACGATTCTCAGATGCTTTCCTCTGTTTCCTCAAGAGCACGTCTGAAGAGAAGGTAGCTTACTCTTCTTTTTCTCTCTTCATTTTCTTAAATCAATATTCTCTTCAAGCTTTTACCTACTTTAATTTGTATAATTGAACAATCCCATCCATTGCTAAAGAATTGTGGATTAGTTACAATGACTGAAAGAAAAAATAATTGTTGCAGTTACAATCTGAGTGAACCACATAACATATTGAATCTAAATTCTTATTTACATCTTCTGATCTGGTGTTTTCTTTACTTAAAATTCATTCCCTTAGCAAATGTCTTGTACGAGCTGAATAATTTCTTTGTATCCCTGTTTATCTTGCTTTCCCTTTTTCACCTTCAAAATAGCACAAGGCTGTAGCAAATTCCTGCCACAGCAGTACAGGGAGAGAGGAAAAAAATTAAGGATAGAAGATTACACACAATGCTTTCATGAAACTGCCAAAACCAATTAAGCAGTACCATGAAACTGCTCTAAGATTTTCTAGCTCCAATTAGATTGCAGAATATATATCTGTTTGAGAGTAGGCCCTGAATGGAATGGAATGGATGATTAAATAGTAGCAAATGCATGCGGATATCCACAATGCGGTTTTTTCTGTTTTTAAAGGCATCATCTGTTTTTAGGAGAGTTAAGTCCCCCGAGGACATGGATTTTGAGTCAATTCAAAGAATGATGTTCTGGACATGACTTCTGTTCTTTTACTCTGTTCGTTATGCAAAAACACTTTTGAGTACATGCCAAACTTGTAGATATTGCTTCTTGTCTGCTGATATTTTGTCAATAATGGAATAGGATATTCTAAGATTTTAATTGTTGATGAGATGCAGTGGACTTATCTTGAACTTCTCATTTAGTGGACATGTTCTTAGACTTGTGATTTTGAATTTTGAACTGATGATTTTGTTGTTAATTTCATTTCATACATGTAGAAGAAAGAATGTGTTCGCTTCTTGTTTTTGGATTTTAGACAGAATCAGTCAATCTTTGAATATTGTAAGAAAACATTGGTAGCACACAATTTGGTTTCCTGACTTGAATTTTTCTGTTTTCTCTTTGTAGGGCTCGGACTGTGTGAATCCATTTGTGGCTCTTCAGGCCTGTATCGAAGGAAATCCCAAAGCATTTGTAAAGGATGTATTGGATAAGGAGGAGGAAGTCAAGGAAGAGGAGAAACCAGCTGAAGAATACAAGATTTCCCCTCCCCTTTGGTCTGTAAAATCCACATAATAAAAAAAATCTATAGCATGAACACCTCAGTGCCCTTTACAACTTAGTTTCAAGATGTTCACATTTCTTCCTCGTTTATGCATCCTTTATGGAGAAGAGGTAGAGTAGAGGATAATACATAGGTTCATGACACCAAAGACATTGTTGTATATGAACTTTGATTAGAGAAAACCTTCTATGGTAAGCATTACCTATTGTGATGTGATCAATTTTCAGGGTATACATTCAACGTCTTTGTGTTTGTGCGCTTTTTCGGAAACTGTGGGCGGATTTTACTGTTGACAAATACTACTGGAAAGTGTAAAAAACAATGGGAAAAAAATGGTCAAACAATATTCATTCCTGAGGAAGCCACGTAAGAAACATCCACCTTTTCATTTCATCCACGCCGTTGGTTTGTCTTAAAACCCGACCAACTCGCCATCCCATCCCTCCTTCCTAGCTACAGTTCTACCAACTCTTTTTTTTATTGTTATTCAACGCTACTTCAGCTGGTTTCTCCCTCTTCTTCCATTCCCAACTTCGACTTTCTTTCTGGTAAAGAAGCAGCTTGCTTCACCAGCACCATATTTGTACGGTCAGCCTCTCTTTCCTTGCCTCCGCTCCTATTTGCTTTCTTCTGCTTCCTGCTCTCTATTTGTTATTCTTATCGTTTCTTTTTATGATCTGTTCTGTGAAATTCTTGCACTTGTTGAATTAGATGATTGACCGCTGGTCTACTTTTTCATTTAATCAATTTTTGCACTTCCTACCTGCTCTTGCTGCTTCTTAAATTTGTTTCAGTACTAATTTGATTTGTCAATTGCTTTATCCTTGCAAGAGGATTATAATTTTTATTTTTATTTTTGTACTTAGGGTCTAAACGATTTAGATTTGCAAGTTTTAGGGATTCTTCTTCTTCTATATGTGCTTCTGTTTCTGCTTAGTTGTCAGTTTCACTCGTGTTTTTTTATCAAAGATCTGACTTAAATCCTGTTAACTTTGCTAGGTTTAGCAACATCTCGCTATAATTATGTCCAACATTGACATTGAAGGAATCTTGAAGGGGATTCCTGATGATGGCCGCATTCGCAAGACTAAGATTGTCTGTACTCTAGGCCCAGCTTCTCGTTCTGTGCCCATGGTTGAGAAGCTTCTTCGGGCTGGGATGAATGTTGCTCGCTTCAATTTCTCCCATGGGACCCATGAGTATCACCAGGAAACACTTGACAACCTCAGGACGGCTATGCATAACACTCAGATCCTTTGTGCTGTCATGCTTGACACTAAGGTTTGTTGCATTCTGCGTTCCTCCTATTTTTATATGCAACTTGTTCTTGGATTTTCTATTCCATACAAGAAATTTGAAAAATATCAAAAATCTTTTTGGGTTGATCCACTGGAAATGCTAAAACTATCTTTCAGTTTCTTTTCTGCTAGATCACATTAGTAACCTCTTTCTTCTTCTTCTTTTTTGCTGCAGTCATCTGCAGTTACTGTGAACAATTGAAATTAAATAATTGGGACAAAACCTTTTAAATTACTTCCTCCCCTCTAACCGTTTCACAAATATTTGTTGTTTATGGTTTCTTCACTTGTTACACTACTTCTTGCTTCTTCATGCCCTTGGATACATGGTTGCTGAAGTCATCTATGCTTTTGGCATCCAAAGCCAACAGTGTAGTAAAATGCCTAACATAAGGGATTGCTCTTAACCAGTTACGGTCTTTGGCCAATTGGGAGAATGAAGAAGTAATGCATGAATTATTGTTGCCAATTATAATAGGAGGATAGCAGAATTGTTCAGGTGGCAATTCCAGTTTATGAGCCATGCTGCGAGGTACTACAGTACCCCTGCAAGGCCATATACTTGGCACGTTGATGCCACTCAAGTAGATTGATTTGAACAAGTCAAGGAATTTGGTGAGAGAGGCTGTGAGTTTTAGCTAAAGCATTAAGGGAAGGTTACTCAACATGATCTTGGAATTTTTCTTTGAATTTTTGTGAATAATGAGCGATAGTATACAATGGACCTCATGCAAATTAAGTGATTCTTTTGAAGGATTTTTCTTTAAAAAATTGGCTTGATTGTAAATACAGATGCATTTGTTTCTTCAGTTCTCCTTTGCCACCTGATTATTCAATCAGGTTCCCAAAAACTTTTGGTGGTGTTTGTACCAAATGACCTTCTATTCTCTGGTGATTGTTCACTATGAAAAATGATTTCCTCTACAGTACTGCAGAAATGTTAAAAACTAAAGTCAACTGATATCAAGTACATGTGTTAGACTACTTTTCCAAGATTCTTTCATGCCTAGAGCAAATTGTGTGGTCAGTGGAGTGTAGTTTTAAATCACAAAACATAGGATGCGGGAGTGAAAAGATCACCTCCTCTTCCCCCAAGTTATACACAATTTATACTTTTTAAAACTGGCATTTTTTCGTATCAAACTTTCATCACATATGTAGGGGCTTGATGCATCTGAGGTTTTGAAATGTACTAACAAAATTGTTTCTGTATTAGCTGAAAAGTGGAGGATTGTTGATGGAGGTGGTGGCTATATTTTTATATACTCATAAAATGACTATAAGCCTCTATATGGAATACATGTCAATTTCATAAGATTGTAATTCCGCTTAGTCTTTCTAACAAAAATGCTAAACCTCCTAGAGTTAGCTCATATATCCTCCCATCAATGAATGTGAACTTATGTAAATAAGCCAATTCATGAAAAAAGCACGAGCTGTTTGTGAATAGCATTAGACATTTTTAAATGCTATTCATAGTTCAGTGCATGTGCTAAATTCTGTCAGATGAACTTATTTCTTTGGTATATCAGCCCTCCTGGACTAATACATGAACTAACTTAAGTCTCTCCAGTAAAGTTCTCTTCATGAAGTTCCATTTTGTTCCTGCCAGTTCATTTTTTTTTTGCTCAGCTGTTTTGTTGATTTTTCATCTTTTTTTTTTGTTAACTTCTAATTTGACCATCTTTTTAACACATTTCTCTCTGTGGTTCTTTTACCTAATTCATCCGTTAGAAGGATCTAATATCACAACTCTTTTCTTTTCGTTGCAGGGGCCTGAGATTCGTACTGGTTTTTTGAAGGATGGGAAACCTATTCAACTGAAGGAGGGCAAGGAGATCACTGTAACGACTGATTACAGCATAAAAGGAGATGAAGAGTTGATTTCTATGAGCTACAAAAAGTTGGCTGTGGATTTGCACCCTGGAAATACAATATTGTGTTCAGATGGCACAGTCACCCTCACCGTTCTGTCTTGTGATCCAGCTGCTGGAACAGTGCAATGCCGCTGTGAGAATACTGCCATGCTTGGTGAGAGAAAGAATGTGAACCTTCCTGGTGTTGTGGTGGATCTCCCAACACTTACTGAGAAGGATAAGGAGGATATCCTAGGTTGGGGTGTTCCAAACAAGATTGATATGATTGCCCTATCTTTTGTTAGGAAGGGTTCAGATCTTGTGAATGTGCGCAAGGTGCTTGGACCACATGCTAAGCGTATACAGTTGATGTCCAAGGTAAGTCTTCCTTAGGTGTATATATGCATGCATAATTGAAGCTTTGGTGAGAAAATAGTAAGCAAAACCATAGTGATAAAAAATTTATTAAAAAAGATATGTTTTTCATAACCTCTTTCCTTTCATTGGTGGAAAAAGTGCATCCTTTATTGTATTCTTTTGGATATTGGGAATTTTTTATCCTTCATGGTAATGATTGCTGATGCTTGAACTGAAGGTTGAGAATCAAGAAGGAGTTATCAACTTTGATGAAATCCTACGTGAGACAGATTCATTCATGGTTGCTCGAGGTGACCTTGGAATGGAAATTCCAGTCGAAAAAATATTCTTGGCACAGAAAATGATGATATACAAGTGCAATCTTGTTGGGAAACCTGTTGTAACAGCCACTCAAATGCTTGAGTCAATGATCAAATCTCCAAGGCCCACCCGTGCCGAGGCCACTGATGTAGCCAATGCTGTCCTGGATGGTACAGATTGTGTGATGTTAAGTGGTGAGAGTGCTGCTGGGGCCTATCCAGAACTTGCTGTGAGAATCATGTCTCGAATCTGTATTGAGGCAGAGTCGTCTTTAGATTATGGGGCTATGTTTAAAGAGATGATAAAGTCAGCTCCATTGCCAATGAGCCCTCTGGAGAGTCTTGCATCTTCAGCTGTTCGGACTGCAAACAAAGCAAGAGCTAAACTCATTGTTGTCATGACCCGTGGTGGAACAACAGCTAAATTAGTTGCCAAGTATAGACCAGCTGTTCCGATTCTCTCAGTAGTTGTTCCAGTATTTACAACTGATTCCTTTGATTGGAGCATCAGCGATGAGACCCCAGCAAGGCATAGCTTGGTCTATAGGGGCCTGATTCCACTCCTTGCTGAAGGATCTGCAAAAGCCACTGATTCGGAATCCACTGAGGTCATTTTGGAAGCTGCCTTGAAGTCAGCCACGGAGAAAGGGTTGTGCACACCTGGTGATGCAGTTGTGGCACTTCACCGCATTGGAGTATCATCTGTCATTAAGATTTGCATCGTGAAATAAACTTGGTCTGCAAAGAATTGGGGTGAGTAGCTCTGTGCTGTTTGAGCCACTATTTTGCCTTGGGATCATCTTCTAGCGGTTTTCAATGTATTTAAAGTAAAATTTTAGTTACTATTGTTATGCGTTGACATGTATGCCTTGCTTTATTGGCATTAAGAATCATACTTCATTGCTAATTTTCAGAATAATGGCAAGCTTGTTTCAAGTGGAAGAGTTGACTTTTTGATGCCCAGGAATTTGGGCGGGATGAACCTGTTGTTTAGAAAATGTTTGCTTACAATATTTTACTTTCAGATGAATTTTTGGGTGCTTTAGTTGTTTTGAAATCTGCTTACCCCATCCCCTCATTACGAATGGGCATTTTGTATTTTATTGACAGACATTGGCCAGCATTCATTGATCTTGTTAGTAGCTTTAAATACTTTTGAAACATTTTTTCAACATTTTCAAAATACTTACATTCCTACTAGTTCAATGAAAATGTGGTTTATTAAAGACACTTAAAATGTGATAATCATTTAAATGAAACACTAGTTGATATGAAATTTATCATTAGCTATATGTTTAACTATCATTTATGTTAATAAATATCCTTCATATTAATTTATGCAAGGTCAATATTTTAAAGGGTATAAAAAACCATGTACCAAAAAAAAAAATTATCAAATAATCCCTTATGGATTCGTATTATGTATAAAAAAATATAAGATAAATTATTTTAGTTGCACTTCTTAAACTTATATACATAAAAAAAATATAAGATAAACTATTTTAGTTGTACTTCTTAAACTTATATAGTGTCATTGAGATTTCAAAATGTCTCACTACATGCAGTTCTGTTAAGTCAAACCGTTATGTCTTCAATTTGGCCGTTAGTCAATAAAAAAATATAAGATAAACTATTTTAGTTGCACTTCTTAAACTTATATAGTGTCATTGAGATTTCAAAATGTCTCTACATGCAGTTCTGTTAAGTCAAACCGTTATGTCTTCAATTTGGCCGTTAGTCAACTTTTTATTTTGTCCAACACTTTTTTTTTCCACTATTCAGTTAGGGACTCAGGGGTATTTTTATCTAATTTAAAAAATATATAATTTTTTTCTCTATTCTTCTTCCTCTTTTCTCTCTCTTCCTTATTTCTCTCTCCTCTCTCCGATAATTTAATTTTTTTTTCTCTCTTTTTCTTCCTTCTTTCTCACTCTTCCTTTTTTCTCTTTCCTTCTTCTTCCTTTTTTTTTCTTTCCTTCTTCCTCTTTTTTCTCTCTCATTTCAATTGATTTCAAACTTCTAAACTCCATTTTTTTCTTAATTTTTTTATTTATTTTTTTTTCTCTGTCCTCCTCCTTCATCTTTTCTCTCTTTTCCTTATTTCCCTTTCCCATAATTTAATTTTTTTTATCTCTCTTTTTTCTTCCTTCTTTCTCTCTCGGATAATTTTTTTTCTCTCTCTCTCTTTTTTTCTTCTTCATTTCTCTCTTTTCCTTCTTTCTTTGTCCTTCTTCTTTCTCTTTTTTTCTCTCTCATTTCAATTGATTTCAAACTTTTATTTCTGAATTCAATTTGTTAAATTTAATTTTAATTGAACTTGTCTACCTTATACATGTAAGCATTTAAAGTGGAATATAAAATTGATCCAACATTATGCAATACAATTGTAGTAACTACAATTTCAAATTTTTTTACTCTCGGAGTGAACCCGAGAGCACATCAGCACCACCTGTGAAGTGGAATGCTTCAATTTTTTAAATCAATTTCCAATTCAATTTTCATTGAAACTGGTTCCGATGTCACTATTTCACCATTTTTTACTTTGAGTCTTCCTAATCCTTCTTCGCCGCCGTCTGAATGCCCGTTGCTGCCATCGTCTGAATGTCTGCCGTCGTTTGAATGCTTGCTGCCGATGATGTCGTCTAAATGCTCGCCGCCACCGTCTGAATACATGTCGTAAAAAATAGTTGACTAAAAGCAAAATTGAAGAACTAACGGTTTGACTTAAGTTTGACTTAACAGAGTGCAGGTAGTGAGACGTTTTGAAACTTCAATGACACTATAAGTGCAAAATATTTTTTAAGTGCAAAATATTTTTTAAGTGCAAAAATTAGATTTTAAGATCTAAGAAGTGAGTTTACCCAAAAATATATATACAAAAGAATGAGTAATATAAAAGGAAAGAGAATATGTATAAATATTTTTTAGATTCTATCGAAATTGTAAAAAAAAATTATTAAATAATTCCTTATGAATTTGTATTATGTATCAAAATATATATACAAAAGAATTAGTAATAAAAAAGAAAGAGAATATGTTTAAATATTCTTGAGATTTTATCAAATTATATAAAATATACCATAAATCGTAAAAATGTATTAAATATATATAGAAATTAAAATATATCTCATTTTTATGTTTCTATAATATGCTTCAACAATCTAAAGGTAATATTGGGAATAATAATAGTAATATTGAAGGAACTTGCTATATGTATCGTTATTTGATGGAAGAAGTTTTATTATATGGTAAAAAAAATTCACTTTTTGTTGATTTCAATTTTTATGTTTTTATAATATATTTCAATGATCTAAAGGTAATATTGGGAAGAATAATAATAATAATAATCGCGATATTGAAGGAACTTGCTACACGTATAGTTATTTGATGAAAGAAATTTTATCACAAAAAAAGATTTATTTTTTTGTTGATTTCATTGCAAGTTAATTTATGTTCTCAACCCATCAAAACCTGAAAAGATAACAAAACTCTTAAAGTGATTAGGAGAAGACATAAATGGTAACACTCATCATAAAATTTGCATAGACATATTTTGAATGCAAGAGCGATATATTATTTATCACAATACATCAACTGCAAAAGAACTTCGCAAGAAATTGGAGAACAAGTATATACGAGAGGATGTGAGCACTAAAAAATTTCTCCTCTCTCATTTTAATAGTTATAAAATATATAAAATCGCGTTACTAATAGAACAAAATTTTATTTTTTTTTGTAAATGGGTGTTTCATTAATAAGAAAAGCAGTTACAACTTAAAAAAACAAAGTAAAAAATCAAGAAACCTTATCCTCCCAAAAAGTTGGAGGTAAAGATTCCAGGTCAACCTGACCACAAAAAGAAGTAAAGGAAGTCCAACAGGCTAAAATGTGAACAAAAGTATTCCCAGCTCTGGGTACAAAATTCTGAAATTTAAATAAGCTATTCCTAACAACCTTTTTCCAGTTTCAATGGCACCTTTGGCTCTCCAATCTTCAGCTTCCATCACCCCCGACAGAGCCATAATCACATTTAGTGAATCTCCTTCAATAGTAACCTTATCTAGATTAAGGCTATTAGCAATCTTGAGGGCTTGGACACTGCTTCAGCCTCTGCACAAAAAGGATTCTCAGACTGGCTGGTCCAAGCCCTTAGAACTGTCCCTGTGTCATCTCGAAGGACTACTCCAGTATGTGTTTTGCCATTTGAGAAAGCAACATCAAAATTAAGTTTGTATTCTCCACTAAGTAGAGGGATCCACTTAACATCAACAATAGAGTTAGACACTGATTTGCAACCTGTAGTCTTGTCATCCATAGTTAGCCAATATCTTCTTGTTGTTGTGTTGATCGTGAGAGATAACTGAACCCATGTTTTGTGGCTGTCAGCGCAAACTGTCCACACTAGTTTGGTGATCATGGCCTTGTTGGTGTCTTCCATACGCCGGATACCAAGTCCACTTGTGTACCGTGAGGAGCATAGGGAATCCCAGGCTTTGGGGTAGTAGTGTCGGTCACCTGAATTTCTTACACCCCAGAAAAAATCTCTGTATATTCTATCCATCTTTAGCAGCTGTGATTTGGGTAGCAAAAAGGTTTGCATACAGAAAGTTGGTAATGCTTGCATTACTGACTTGATAAAGATCAATCTCCCAGCTTGTGAGAGCACTCATTTTTTTTGCCATCTTTTCTATTAACTCCTTTGAAAACCTCTGATCTGGACTTCAAATTGCAGAACGTGTGGCCAAGGTATTTACCTTGATTATTACATTCTGGCTTGTTAAGTATCCCACATATTTCCCTTCTGATTCCACCTGCTGTGTTGTTGCTAAAATGAACCCAAGACTTTTCCCAATTGATTTCTTGCCCCATCCAATCACATTATTGTTTTAGAATAATGCTTTAGGGTTGAAACTTCTATGTTAGTGGGTAGTTATGGTTAGTTATTTAGTAGGTAGTTATGAATAGTACTCGTAGTTAATATGAGTAATGGAATAATGTTAAATTTAGTAGTTATGTGGGTATCTATTTTTTTTATAAATAGGTCTCACTTGTTTTTTATTTTAATTAATCTAGTTATCATCTTCTTTTCAAGCATCTTCCTTCTTCATATTTCCAACAATTGGTAACATAGCCTTATTATTAAGGGATTTGTGAGTGAGTGTGTGAGGTTGTAAAGCCATGAAAAATTCTAGTTTCTCCTGTTCAATTTCTTCTTCAATTTTTCCACCAGAGTTTGATGGAGATAACTACCAAGTTTGGGCAGTTCGTATGGAGGCGTATATGGAAGCTTTGGATATTTGGGAAGCAGTGGAATAAGATTATGAAATTCCAAATCTTCCAAATAATCCTACCCTGGTGCAAATCAAATTGCAGAAGGAGAACAAGATAAAGAAATCCAAGGTAAAGGCAATGTTATTTGTTGGAGTCTCATCTACTATTTTCACTCGAATTATGACTTTGAAGTCAATGTATAAGATATGGAATTATCTCAAGGCAAAATATGAAGGAACTGAAAGAATCAAAGGAATGCGTGGGCTAAACTTGATTCGAGAATTTGAGTTGCAGAAGATGAAGGAAACATAATCAATTAAAGAGTATTCTGATAGGTTATTGAATATTACAAACCAAATCAGATTACTTGGTTTTGTGTTTATGGATTCAAGAATTGTTGAAAAATTCTTGTAACTGTGCCTGAAAAATTTGAGACATCTATTTCAGCCTTGGAAAATACTAAAGATGTAACTAAAATTACTCTTGCAGAGATTCTAAATGCTTTGCAAGCGCAGGAGCAAAGAAGAGCCATGAGGCAAGAAGGTGCCGTTGAAGGCGCCTTGCCAGCCAAACATCATGAGAATGTAAAAAATAGCAAGAAGAAGAAGTTTTTCAAGAAAACTCAATTATCTACTGGTGAATTTTCAGCCAACAACAAAGCTGGAGTCAAGAAAAGATTTTACCCTCCATGTCAACATTACAATAGGAAGGGTCATCCTCCTTTCAAATGCTGGAGAAGACCATATGCCAAGTGTACCAAATGTAACCAAATGAGGCATGAAGCTGTAATTTGCAGGAACAAAAACCAATAATAAGGTGAAGAGGCTAAAATTGTTGATCAAGAGGAGGATGATCAACTGTTTGTGGCTACATGCTTTGTGGAAAGTGAATCAAATGAAAGTTGGCTAATTAATAGTGGTTGCACCAATTATATGACTCATGACAAGGAGCTGTTTAGAGATTTGAAGTCAACCAACATCACCAAAGTCAGAATTGGGAATGGTGAATACCTTTTAGGTAAAGGGAACAATTGTTGTAACAAGTTTCAGGTACAAAACTAATTTCTGATGTTCTCTTTGTCCCTAAAATTCAACCAAATCTACTAAGTGTTGGCCAACTGATTGAAAGAAGCTCTAAGGTCATTTTGAAGAAAAATATTGTCTAATTAAAGATGCAGCAAATCAAGATATTTTCAAAGTGAAAATGAATGGGAAAAGTTTTGCTCTAAATCCATTGGAGGAGGAGAAAACTGCTTTCTCAATTAAAGAAAATGCTACAGATGTAGGATAAAAGGGTAGGGCACTATCATCACCAAGGGTTGCTGCAAATGAAGTTAAAGATGATGACAAATGACTTTTCAGGACTTGATGATCAGATTTCAAGTTACAAAGCATGTCAGTTTGAAAAACAGAAAAGAAAACCTTTCTCAAAGGTGAGAGGCAGAGCTATGAGGAAACTACAATTGATTCACACGGATGTTTCAGGTCCTTATAGAACCCCTTCCCTAAAAGGTAGTCTTTATTACATTGCCTTTATTGATGACTTTACCCGAATGTGCTGGATTTATTTCTTGAAGTATAAATCAAAAGTGGCTTTTTTTTGAAGTTTAAAGCAAGAGTTAAAAATGAAAGTGGTTGCAAAACTCAGATTGTAAGATCTGATAATGGGAAGGAATATACATCAGAAAAATTCAACAAATTTTGTGAAGAAGCAAGCATTGACCATCAACTAACAGTCTCTTATACTCCTCAACAAAATGGAGTAAGTGAGAGGAGAAATAGGTTCATCATGGAGAAGACAAGATGTATGATGCATGAGAAGAATTTACCTAAAACTTTTTGGGCAGAGGCAGCAAGTACTGTTGTATTTCTTTGAAATAGACTTCTCACAAAGGCACTAAAAGATAAAACACCATTTGAGGCATGGTATGACTATAAACCTCACTCATGTTTCTTAAAGTATTTGGTTGTTTATGTTCTACCCATATTCCGAAGGTCAAGCATGATAAACTTGATAAGATGGCTGAACCAGACATCTTTGTGGGCTACAGTTCTTCTTCTAAAGCCTACAAAATTTATTAGCCTCAAACTGGTAGGTTACTTGTGAGCAGTAATCTTTAACCACAACCCTAGCTTTATGCTTGTTGATTGAGCCATCAGCATTAAGCTTGGTTCTATATACCCATTTAACTCCAATCACCTTCTTGTTTTGGGGTTGATCAACCAACTTCCAAGTGCTATTTTTCTCAATCGTGAATAGCTCATGCTCCATTGTAGTTATCCAATGTTAATTCTTTTTTGCCGATTCAAAATCTACAGGTTCACAAACAGCTATATTGCACCAATAGCAAGACTTGACACTATCAGACTTTTGTTTGTTGTTGCAGCACAAAAAAATTGGAAAGTATGCCAATTAGATGTTAAGTCAGCATTTCTGAATGATTTTCTATAGGAGGAGATTTATGTAGAACAACCAGAAGGCTTTGTAAAAAAAAGGGAAGAAGATAAAGTCTTTCTTCTCAAGAAAGCTCTTTATGGATTGAAGCAAGCTCCAAGAGCTTGGTATAGCAGAATTGATGATCACTTGTTGAATTTTGGATTTACAAAAAGCTTATCTGAATCAACCTTGTATGTCAAGAACAATAGTACTGACATCCTTATTGTTTCACTGTATGTTGATGATCTATTGGTTACAGGAAACAATACAGATTGTATTCAAAATTTCAAACAAGAGATGATGAAGGTGTTTGAAATGACAGATCTCGGGCTTATGTCCTACTTCCTTGGAATGGAGATCAAGCAAGGATAAAGTGAAGTTTTCATCTGCCAGAAAAAGTATGCAAAGGAAATACTAAAGAAGTTTCATATGGAGGAGTGCAAGACAGTCAGCACTCCAATGAATCAAAAAGAGAAGTTGGGCAAAGAAGATGGAGCTGACAAAGTTGATGAAGGATATTTCAGGAGTTTGATTGGTTGCTTGATGTATCTCACAGTAACAAGACCTGATATTTTAAATGTTTTAAGTATTTGTCTCGTTTCATGCATTGTGCAAGTGAATTACAACTCAAAGCTGCCAAGAGAGTGATTCGATATGTCAAAGGCACAAATGATTTTGGTGTTAAGTTCACTAGGAGCAAGGAGTTCAAGCTGGTTGGTTTTTCTGATAGTGATTGGGGAGGTTCCATTGATGATATGAGGAGAACTTCAGGTTACTGTTTTACTTTTGGATTTGGTGTTTTTTCTTGGAGTTCTAAGAAGCAGGAAATAGTGGCTCAATCCAATGTAGAAGCTGAGTTTGTTGATACCACATCAGTTGTTAACCAAGCCTTATGGCTAAGAAAGATCTTGAATGATCTTAACCTGGAGCAGAAAGAAAGCACAAAGATTCTTGTTGACAACCAAGTTGCCATTGCTATCTCTCACAATCCAGTGTTCCATGGAAAGACCAAGCACTTCAACATCAAACTTTTCTTGTGAGAGAAGTGCAGAAAGAGGGATATATTATACTAATTTATTGCAGAATAGAGGAACAAGTTGCAGATGTCTTCACCAAACCATTGCCAATAAGCATCTCCTAAAGTAAGGATGAGTGTTAGAATAACGCTTTAGGGCTGAAACTTCTATGTTAGTGGGTAATTACTTAATGTTAGTGGGTAGTTATGGTTAGTTATTTAGTGGGTAGTTAATATGAGTAATGAGATAATGTTAAATTTAGTAGTTATGTGGGTATCTATTTTTTACTTTGTAAGTCTATAAATAGTTCTCACTTGTCTTTCATTTTAATCAATCTAGTTATCATCTTCTTTTCAAGCATCTTCCTTCTTCATATTTCCAACAGTTTCAAACATTTACAAGCCTCTAGAGCTTCTTGTACGTTTGCCTTTATGTAGATGACAAGGTCATCAACGTACATGAGGTGGGTAACTCGTCAACTGGTTCTAGAGATCTTGATGCCGCTCAATCTTCCTTCAGTCTCGGCCTTGGCTAAAATTCGAGATAACACATCTGAAAAAATGGTTAATAGGACAAGGGATATAGGATCACCCTACCTTATCCCTCTCTTTGGTATACAATAACTATGGGGTGCTCTATTAAGAAGAATGAAAATTTGAGGGATAATAATACATTCAACAATCAATTCAATGAACTTATCATGAAAGCCAAGCAGGTAGAAAATATGCAAAAGAACCTTCCATTATACTCTATCATAAGCTTTGGCTAGATTTACTTTGATTGCCATAAAACCCAAGCTACCCTTCTTGTTTTTCATATAAAACTTAACTTCATGACTTATAATGATGTTATCTCCAATGGATCTATGGGGAACAAATGCTGCTTGAGAGGGATGAATGATAAGTTCTAGAAGATATCTAAGTCTACTCGAGAGAATCTTAGTAATCAATTTATACACAAAATTACATAATACAATAGGTCTGAACTGATCTACTTTTGTAAGCAGAGGGTAACTTAGGAATAAGTGCTAAAAAGGTATAATGCAGTGCAAACTTGAGCTGTCTTGTGTTGAAAAATTGTTGAATTTCCTTGATTATTGCCTCGCTCACTATCACCCCAAAAGGTCTTGAAAAAAATTAATGTGAATCCATCTGACTTGGCTGCTCATTTGGGATAAAGCATCCATTATCTTCTTTCTAGTTGGTACAACAATCAAACTGCAATTGACAGAATCAGAAATACAAGAGTGTACTAGTCCTTGAAATTGAATAGGGAAGTTAGGAATGACAGAGTTGAAAAGTCCTTTGTAAAACTATTCAAATGCATCACCAATATCTTCCCGATCATGAATCTAGTTGCTCTGAGAGCCAAAAATTCTGGTATATGGTTGTCATCTATGGATGACAGTTGATAGATGAAAGAAATAAGTGTTTGAGTCACCATCTTTAATCATTCTCATTTTATCCTTATCCCTCCATAACATCTCCTCTCTCTTACGTAGCTCATTCAGATCCCTTTGAATGTGTCAGAAGTTTCTGGTTGATTATGGAGTGAAAGGATGATCTCTTTTAGTTGCCTGATCTTGGACTAAAGATTCCCAAATGTCTTCAAATTCCATTCTTTGAGAGCTTTTTTAGTGTTCTTGAATCGTGCCAAAAAGGATGAGGACTTATTCCAGGTGTTAAAGATAATAGTACTAGTTTGTGGATGAGTGATCCAAATTGATTCAAATCGAAAAGGCTTGGGAGGGGTTGATTGAACTGTCTCAAGAGTAAGTAAAAGGGGTTGATGGTCAGACTTCAAAGCCTGCGAATGTGTGATAGTAGCTAACTGAAAATGTAGTCTCCAAGAGAAATTGACAAATCCTATATCAATGCATTCCTGCACGTTAGCAGTCCCCCTTCTCCTATTATTCCAAGTGTATGGAGAGTCGATGAAACATATGTCAATAAGGGCATTGACATCTACAAATTATCTGAATCTGCTTCTGCTAGGACTTGAGACTATTCTCCCCCTTGACTTATCCTCACTAGACAATGTCATGTTGAAATCACCTATAATAAGCCAATCTTCTTGGAGAGAGTCATGAACTCTTTGTAGTAAATCAAGAAATTGTGGTCGCAATGACAAAACAATGGGTTCGTAGATAAGCAACATTTGGCGCGGTTTAGTATGGTTGGCCCTGAAAATTAAGCAGGTAAAAATTGAATCTGAAGTGAACACACCTTAAGGTCAATAGATTTGTCCCATAGAAGAATCAAACCATGAGCAGTCCTCGTAGCAGGGAAAAATTCAAAAAAATTTAAAACTCAATCAGTACAACATCTTTGTTATTACATTTTGCTTCCGAGAGAAACATAAAATTTTGTCTGTGAGATGAGTTATACTCCTTCAAATATTGAATTGTCGAAGGGTGACAAATCCCCCGATAATTTCAGATGAAACTGATTGATAACACTAAAATATTTCGATATTTTAGTGACAATTTATGCTTAATTGTATTCTAATTTGATGTTAAATGATCACTTTTGGCTTGAATTGACTATTTTTGTGATTAAAGTGATTTCAGGATGTTTGTTGGGGCAAATTTGCAAGAAATTACAAATTCAGGGACTCAATTACAAAATTTGAAAATATTTTACACATCACGCCTTGATGCTTGTCAGGACTTTGTTCTTGATGGCCGTCCAACGAGATCTGTTGATGGACATCAAGCACTATTCATCAAATTTTTTATTTGTGAAATTCCATTTTTACCCCATGTAATTCACCTATAAATATGTGAAATTCTCTAGAAGTAAAAGAGGAATTGAAACTCTATCACTTTTGTTACTCATTTTGTATTTTTTCTCTCAATTACTCTCATATTCTGTCATTTTCTCTTGGGGTCTTGTTTAAGCCAAGAATGATTCCTTGAGGATTTGTTGTTGTTGTGTGTTGAGTGATTCTCAAATTTCTCTTTGAGTGTTGTGAGTTTGAGAGTTGTCTAAACTAAGAAGCTCTTGAATTCATATACTTGGAGTGAATTTGATTTTTGATATTACTACTACTCCAAGGTTATGATATAAAAAGTTGCCTCAACCATAAGGAATTGCCTGCATCAAGATTTTGGAGAGAAGTTTGTGATTGTTGAAGGTTTTTCATCACATTTACAAGTTTTTGGAGATTGTTTGCTATTATTGTACATCTTCGACCTTTTAGTTTTCACTAATTTTTGTATTGATGTTTTGTAGCACAATTCCCATTGTAGGATCTCTATCTTCTACCTTTCTTATAGAATTGAATATGAGAATATTAATTTGATTCATCTATTTGATATTCATATGTGATATATGCTTATGTTTCTTAGTTACTTGCATCATATCCTTTGAGATTACATCTTATGGATGTGAGTTTCAAGGAGATATAGACATAGCTATCATGTATCTTTGGCCATAGATATGTAGTAGGGTTCGAGGTAAAACATGTGAGAGCCTACCATAGTTAATCATGTATTCCTTGGATCTAACATATGAGTTCTCAATTGATGATAACCTCTCGTATTCATGTGTGCTAAATGAAGATCCTATTCATTTACTAATTGCTTTTATTGCTTTCTTAGATTAGAAGTAGCTTAGTAATCAACCTTTGAACAAATTAGCTGGAACTTATATCTTTAATTTCATATTTTAACAATTATGAATTCAACCATACTTCCCTTGGGAAATAACGATATTGAAATTTTAAATCTATAACTCACTCAACGATGGGTACCTTGCCCAACTCTTTGATCCTATTAAGTGACCATACATTTTCTTAATCCAATCAATCTTATAAAATCAACTTTAATTCAAAGAGTTTAGTGCACATAAAAGTGTCTTAAGACCAATCATTGAGAGGTGGGGATCATGCTTAGGCCTGCCTCCTTAGCCTTCTTCACACTAGGTTCTTTCAAGAGCCTCACTTCCCTCTTAGTAAACTAGGGTTCATCAATTCTCCCAACCCCTTTCTCCCTTGTTTCACGTTTCACGTGGATTAATCTTCTCCGAACCACCGCGACTTGCTCTATTTCCATAATCTCAATGGGAGGTTTATCTATGATGACACTACCATGATCATCTGAAGAGTTCCGAGTTCGTGGCAAAGCAATGTAATCCTTTGTGTTCTCTTGTTCATGTTTGATTTTCTTCTGTCACGCATTTGAAACAGATAATTTTTGCTTATCTATCCTTCTCTGTAATTTCTCTAGGGGATTGACATTCATGCAGAGCTGTAAACAAACTAAACGATATTCACAAACAAAGCTCGTTCGAGCTCGTTTATACTCGGCTCACGAACAAAGTTGTAATTTCTATTCATGTTTGATTTTCTTCTGTCACACATTTGAAACATATAATTTTTGTTTATCTATCCTTCTCTGTAATTTCTCTAGGGGGATTGACATTCATGTAGAGGTGTAAACAAACCAAACGGTTTATGAACAAAGCTCATTCGAGCTCATTTATACTCGGTTTGGGCTCGTTCATTTATTAAACAAACAAACTCAAACAAATTTTTAGGCTCGATTAATTTTCAAACATATTCAAACATTGTTCGCAAACATATCGATCATTTGCGAATAAATTTTATATATATATATATATATATTATTAAAAAAATCTATAATATTTAAATTTGAGATTTTTTTCCTAATTTGTAGAAGTGGTTCAACTTCCTTCTCCAAAATCATAAGTCAATCTATTTCTCTCTCTTTTGATAACTGTAAAAGACTCTTAAAAGCTCAACTCAACTTTCTTTTTATCTCTTTGACAAACTAATTGACAGTTATTCTTCCCTTACCTTCTCCAAAGTACAGACTCAACTTAAAAATAAATTTAAAGAAAAATATTTTATTTCTTTACCATATTTATTTGAATTTTATTATTATTGTTGTTGTTAATCAATATTTTTTATATTAATTTTGTTATAATTATTATTTTATCTCAATATTTTTATAAGAATTTTTAAATTTATTGAATAGTTAAATATTTAAATTATATAATTTTTTATTATTTTATAAATTTAAAGTTTAAAAAAAATTAATATTGAAATTCAAATTTTAAAAATGTTTAAAAGCGAGTTTGAACTCGAGCAAAACAAAAAGATAACGAAATGAACTCAAACAAAATTTTTTATTCAAAATATTAAACAAGTGAATTCAAATAGTGCTCCTAAAATAAAAACAAACTCAAACATTCCCTGTTTAGTTTGACCGACTCATTTATAACTCTACATTCATGTTTATGCATGTAGGATAAACGTCATCAATTGAGACTCAACAAGGCTCCTGGTGTTTATAGGTTGTTGTAGGATATCAGAAATGGTCAATCCCTGGGCTTGAGATGGGTAGGTTGAGTTTTTAGTTGGGCTTGTGATATTTTTTGAGGTGGGCCAAATAAAGTTAAAGAGACCAAGGATTTGATGGATATATGAAGATCTTCATAGGATCTCGGTTGTTTAGAGTAGCCAAATGGTGGGCATGAGATTTGGTTATGTTTGAAATATTTTGAAGAGGGGGGGCGGGAAGATGAAGTCAACTTCTCCTTCTCATGCGGTGATAAGGTTGGCACCTATGCCAGAAAGTAGGGATGTCAGAGTTATCATTTTTATGACAAAATCGATGACGATAGTTTGGTCCTTGTAAACTGATCTCTCCTTTGGTCAGGAAAGGAATTGTACTTAACATGGGAAGAAGGTCTAGAGCTACCACCAGTAACCTTCTTTAACCATGACCCATACAGATTACGATCTTCAATTGTTCTGGATGATGGATAGACAACTTCTGAATGATCAATCATACCACAACAGTTACACAATTCACTAACATTTTCATATTCGAAGGCTATCCACAGTTGGGAGTCATCCTCTCTTTTGATATAGAGACCTGAATTCAAAGCTTTGGTATCATCAACATGGACCTTAATACGAATAAATTGATTGACCTTGCATAGTTGAGCATCCTCTTCATAGTAGATCAATGAGCCAATAAAGTTATATATTTTCTGAATGTTCTCGATGTTTGTGCGATTGAAAGGTAATTGTGGATTTGAACCCACATCACTAATTTAAAAAAATCTAGTTCCTCAAGAGATGGGCAGGGATCCCATTTTTTTAAGATTGAGAAGTGCACCTTTAATGGACCAAGGTCCCATGTTGAGAATCCTTTCACAGTCCTCTATACGAATAAAAGATCAAGTAATATAGTTGTGGTTGAAAGCTTTAATAGAAATATTCGGCCCTAAATTCCAAGAAGAATTTAAGATAGAGATGATATCCTTATGGTTTATTGGTTTAGCCGATAATATTTTACCAACCAAGGATAACTCCGTATGCTCAAATTGATGATGGTTGTTGAATGAGAGATCCAAACATTCTAGGTGAGTCATAGTGCGAGTAATGAAGATCAGGGAAAATTTTAGGAGTGAGGAGTAAATGTAGTGATCAAAGAAACTACAAGAAGCAAGTGTAAGAAGGAGATGAAAAGTAGTAGATAGATCAAGCAAACAGAGAAGCTTCTCTTCTAAAGATATTACCTCTGACTTTATGATTAGTTAAAAGATACCCTGAAGTATGCCAGAGATACTGACATTTGATGAAGTAGTGAGTGTTGCTTGTTCAAAGGAACTTGACCTGAAAAATTCAAGAAAGATCTTAAGAAGAATTGTTGAAGGTCTTATGGTTAGTGGGAAGAATTCTAAAAGATTTGACAGGAGAAGAACTTCTGAAAGATCAGATCGTTCCAACAAATTTCAATACAAAGAAAAATCCAAATTCAAACCAAAACCAAAGAAGACTTGATGGATATGCAAAAGGCGAAGGTCACTTCATAAAGTACTTGTTAGGAATAAAATGGGTCATTACGACACCCACAATGTCATAAATATAATATTATTAATAAATTTACAATTTAATCAATCTCAATATTGTCACAACTAAATCACCAACTAAAACCAATAAATAAGCAACAATAATTTATACATGAAAAAACCCCTTTGACAAGAAGAGTCAAAAAACTACGGGACAGTTAGAGGAGTCCACTCTATACTTCTCTTATTGATAATTGAGGGTAAAATAAATTCAATTCAATCCACAAAATGTTCACACACCCACCAACAAACACCAAACAATAAGATAAACATAGAGAATAAAAGGAACAAAAGGGGTAGAAATCAGTTTTGTCCAAATATTTGTACTGACCAAACAAACTCTCAAAATTTCAGCCAAATCAAGCCAAATCACGAGAACTGCCCTCCTCTCAAATTTTCTGCTCACCTATTTTCTTGTTCAACAAGATAGAATTATGCGAGTTCTCTCACTGTAACTCCCAAGGACCATATTTATACACTAAAATTAAAAACCCTAAAAAAGCCCACAATAAAAGCCCACATAAAATAATATCAAAGTAATAGATAAAATAAAATATATTGCAAGTTGGGCTGGACCCTAACAATTTCCCCCTCCAACCTAACATGGGAAAGACAAGCACACTTCAATGATCACTTGAAGCTCATTCCCGCAAGCTTATCACATGTTTCAAGCTTGCTTTCAGTAACCACCTTTGTCAACATATCTGCACCATTCTTGCTCAAATCCAAAGCAGTTATGATAGAAGTTATCTTGACAACAGAAGAGAAGATCTTATCAAAATCAATACCCTTTTTCTAGTTGCACCCTTTTACAACCAATCTAGCTTTGCGCCTCACTATCTTCTCACCATCTTTCTTGTTCTTGAAAAACCATCTGGTTCTCAAGACTTTCCTGTCCATAGGAAACTTTACCAAATCATAAGTATGATTCTTTTTCAAAGAATCCATCTTATCTTTCATAGCCTCGAGCCAAAGATCTTTGTCTTCACTAGATATTACTTTTTGAAAACTCTTAGGCTCCCCCTCATCAATGACCAAGATGTACTCTGAACTTCAATATTTTGAAGAAGGTTTGCAAACTCTGTTTGACCTTCGAACTTGTACATCATTCACTAGAGAGATAAATTGCTCCCCCTGCTCATGGACCTCTTCCTCATCTACTAAATATTTTATCTCCTTGTCACTAATGTGTCCTAATCTGCGATGCCATAAGTTTGGAGAATTCTTTTATTCCACTGCATTAAGCTCATCAAAACATACACTCAAGTATGTCTTATACAAAGAAAAACATAACTCACCACGTGCAACTGTCAAAGTACCCTTGGACAACTTCTATTTACCATCTCCAAAGATATGGAGGAAGCCTTCTTGATTAAGGACATTAGCAGACAACAAGTTAAGGCGTAGATCAAGAATATGGCGCACATTCTTCAATGTAAGTATGCACCGAACACTTGTCTTCACTCGAATATCACCTAACCCAACAATGTTTATTGAGCTCTGGTTACCCATCTTGACACTACCAAAATTACCAGTCCGATAATTTATAAAATATTCCCTTCTAAGAACACAATAGTATGAAGTACCTGTATCTACTAGCCACTCTAAGCCTGAACCATCAACGTGATGACACTCACTAGTTGCACAAACCAAAGTGACCATCTCATCATCACTATTATAAGTAATTGCTGCAGTATTTCTGTTATATCCCTCTTTTTATGAATCGTGCTTTATATTTTGTTCCCTTTGGAAACGGAAATATACTTCTTGACATGACCAGACCTGTTGCAATAGTGGCATGTAGTCAAATTTCTCCCATCACTAGACTTTGATTGCCTTGGGTTATCATAGTCTTCGTAACCCCTACTCTTGTTTCTTCCTCTGTTCTCAACAACAAGAGTTTGTGTATTATCAAAAATATTAAATTTGTTCTCCTTTCTTCTAATTTCTTTATTAAACATGTTTTCTTTGATTGTATCTAAAGATAGCACACCATTCGGAGAAGAGTTAGTAATAGTCACAACCAAGGTCTCCCAACTATTTGGCAAAGAACTCAACAAGAATAAAGTCTACAACTCATCATCAAGAACAATTTTCATAATAGTCAACTTATTAATAATATCTTGAAAATCATTAAGCTTTGTTAGAAATATTCTTCCCACTTCTCAATTTCAAATTAACAAGTCTTTTAATCAATGAAGCTTTGTTATGTGCAATCTTTCTTTCATAAAGACCTTCTAACTTCTTCCACAAATCATAAGGGTCAGACTCTTGTGACACATGATTGTATATACTCATATCAACCCATTGCCTAATAGTCCCCAAAGTCTTTCTTTTCAACTTTGTCTAGTCTTTTTCATTCATCTTCTCAGGTTTAGTTGGTTTATCAAAACTACCATCCTCATTGGTGACAATTTCAACAGGATTAAACAAATCTTTGCAATACAATAAATCCTCCATTATAGGACTCCAAATAGAATAATTGGTTGATGTTAATTTAATCATTATTGAGCTACTACTTGACTCCATAATGTGACAATATTATGTGTAGTGACAATATTAACCTAGCTCTGATACCACTTGTTAGGAATAAAGAGGGTCGCTACGACACCCACAATGTCAGAAACACAATATTATCAATAAATTTACAATTTAATCAACTCCAATATTGTTACAACTAATCACCAACTAAAACCAATAAAATTGCAATCAATAAGCAACAATAATTTATATGTGGAAACACCCCTTCGGAAGAGTCAAAAAAATATGGGACAGTTAGAGGAGTCCACCCTATACTTCTCTTATTGATAATTGAGGGTAAAATAAACTCATTTCAACCTACAAAAGGTTCACACACCCACCAACAAATACCAAATAATAAGAGATAAAAATAGAGAACAAAAGGGGTAGAAATCACCAAGAAATTAGTTCTGTCCAAATATTGGTTTTGACCAAACCAGAGCTCAAAATGACAATCCAACCCTCCAAAAAAATCCCACATAAAATAATATCAAAGCAATACATAAAATAAAATATATTACAAGTTGGGCTGGACCCTAACAATATTGTTGGGGTTTCAACCTATGTCCCACATATGAAGATAATGCTAGAGTTGACTAGCATATAAGAATTCCACTAACTTCATTAGTACCTTTTGGGTAGTTATCCAAGAACAAAATCGTGAGGCTTAAGGCCAAAGTGGACAATATCATACTAATGTGGAGTTAAATGGTGGTAGTCCAATCTTGTGGGATTATTCGGGCCCAACAAGTGGTATCAGAGCTTAAGTTTAGTGAGCTTGCTTGTAAGAGATGTGTGGAAATGTGTGGAAAAAAAGCCTTCATTGTGAAGACCTAGCGATTAGGAGTGCCTTGTGTTGAAGGAGCGGTAGTGGTGCAAGATGATTTCGTCTAGGGGATGCCCACGGGTATGTGGTCCTTGGTTCGAGGGGAGGTTATTGGGGTTTCAACCCAAGTCCCACATCTGAAGATAATGTTAAAGTTGGCTAACATATAAGAATTTCACTAACTTCATTAGTATGAGACCTTTTGGGTAGTTACCCATGAATAAAACCGTGAGGCTTAAGGCCAAAATAGACAATATCATACTAATATGGAGTTAAGTGATGGTAACCCAATTTTATGGGATTATTCGAGCCCAACAATACTGTCCTAAAAAATGCATCAAATAATACTTGAATGAAAGATGAAACCACTTCTCCCTTGGAAGCCAACTTTTCTTACACATGTGAGGATTCTGAGGTATTGACTGTTTCATAAAGGAATCCTAATGAAGAATGGATTCTTGATACAGGTTGTACTTTTCACATGTCTCCTAGAGAGGTCTTGTTTGTAAATTTTATACCTTTGAAAGCTGGAAATGTGTTCATGGGAAATAATATGCCATGTGAAATGATGGGAATTGGCTTTATTAAGAGTTGGGATGGTACAATCGAAGTTCTTAAAAGAATTACAGAAACTGTATATGTATATGTATATACTGATTCGACAAAAATCTGTCTGACACCACGTGTCGATTAACCGGCGTCGTCTGATGGTCTCTGTCAAAATATCTCCGCTTAGGTGGCTGTTTCGCTGTTGCTTTGATGAAGATTTTCTCCGTGAATATCTGCAAAATAGAGAAGTTCGAAGCGGAGGGTGGGGGATCTCTGATGAACCCTCCGAAGCTTAAGTCAGTATTCTGAATATCTGACTAGAGAGATGTATGAAATTGGCAGAGAGTTCGTTGAGTTATTTGGCCTTACCTTTTATCCTCATGTGGGGGTAATTATAGGAGTAAATGACCCTGAGAAATAGGTACGTAGCGAAGAATCTGATAGTTGTTAGATTCTAAAATATCTCGCTGCTTCCGTGATATCCCATTGTTGTAGGGATATTCTGTGAGATATTTGTTAACCGAATGATCTTTGGTCAATAGATATTCTTTGGGGAATATTCTGGAAGAACTTTGACTAGCCAGTAGTCAGGATTTCGACGAAGTAAATAACCCGAGGTGATACCCGGGTTTCAGAGCTTTGCGTAGCGGAGTCGTGGACCCTTCACTTCAAAGGACACATCAAATTTCTCACTCCACGTCACCACATGATATTTTTGTACTTCTCAGTGGCCCCTCGTCGAAGTGGAAGAGGTCTTCTTTGACTTCGACGTAAAATGCGACACCATTATTGTTCTCATGCGGTCTCGTGGGGACGTCTGTTTGTAATCGAAGTGGAAAAAGTTATTTTGTTTCCGATTATACTACTTTAATGCTGACGGGATTCCCTAAGTGACGGCCGTAATGACACCACTTCCGCTTCTCGAGGTTGGAGTAATGATGGCCACTGCACATTTCAAAACGGACGCGACGTTTGGTGTGACTGGATTTGTTTTGAACACGGATTTGGGCGAAGCATGTTTGAGAAGCCTCCCCGAATTTATTATTATTTTATTTATCCCTCTGACTTCCCTCCCACCTATAAATACTCCTTCTCATCTTCTTCAACACTTTCCACTTTCATTCTTCTGCGGCTTCATATATTTCTTCTTACTCTCAGATTTGCTCTTGTGCTTCCTTCCATCTTTTTTCGGTAACTCTTCAACCTATCGTCATCAGGTAATAGCTTTTTTATGTCTTGGTTTCTCTGTCTTTATACGAACTCTATTTTTTGGGGTTTAGATCAGTACTCTTGGGTTGTCTCAAGAATACGGATGAGGTTTTCTAGTTTTTTTTCTTTTTTTTAATTTTTGAGAAGAGAGGGTGATGTGTGTGAAATGGGGTAGGATTTCTATGAAGGTTGCCGGTGGAATTTACTGGATCTTAAGTTTTTTATTGAAGGCAAAGTGGCAGACTAGGACTGATAGGGTTTTTGATCTTCAAGTTAGAATGTCGCAGCCAAGAAGCCCATTAGTTGAAGTAGAATCTAGCTACTCAGTATCCACTTCAGTGGACAGACCAACCAACCGCAATTCCAGCACTTTGAGTAGCAGTAGTACGAGTGATGAGAGTTTGAGTGCTGGACAAGGACAAGGTCCTCAGACTGTCCTGGAGATGAATGATGGTGTCTTTAGGGTCCCGACTGTTCATGCTTCGACCAGTGGTGCTGTCGAGGGATCCACCGTTCCTGCTCTAACCCTTAAGAACTTAGCCACAACGAGAGCCCTCCAAGGGGAGGACTCCGACTCCGATTGCATAGAAGACCTCCCAACAACCAAGAGACAATTATCTGGGGACTTCGCCCTGAAAACCAACACAATCAGCCTTGAATACTGTATGTTATCCCTAGAGGTCGACACGAAGTAGGTTTAAGCCTTTTATAGTAAAGTCGTGCGGACTCATGGCTGATGCCTATATCCACATCCCCTATGACCACTTCACTTCTGACCTTGCCTTGCCCTTAGACCCTGCCTATTGTGATTTCCTAAATTTGGTTAAGTGTCAACTTGCACATGTCCATCCTAACGGAGTTCGATGCTTCTTTGCTTTAACCGTTTTGTGTAGGAGGATAGGAGTAGAAATTTCGGAGTTGATCCTGAGAACCTTCTTTACCGTACTTAGGATGAATAACCTAACTTTATCCTTGAGACCTCACCCAAATAGGGTCACCCTTTTTTAACCTTCCCCAAATAAAGTTAGCCAGTGGAGAGAGCGATGGGTTTGCGTGAGTCTTGATTGGGCTTCCCGTTCTACCCGAAGTGTAAGGCACTTTGCACCTGGCAACCCCTTAAGACAAACACCCAGTACTCCAACTCCGACATAAAATTTTTAGACTATGTTCGGAGTGAATTAGGTGATAACCCTAGAACACAATTAAAAGTCTTCCTATCCAGCGAACTTATCGCTAATGCCAGTCTTAACCCTTGCGGGATCGGTGGGTGTTCGATAGATTCCCGTAGGAGGGAGTTGGGTTTAGAAGACAACAACGAATACCCTGTGTGGAGACTGCACCCGGGGAGGGTATTTTTTGACGAATGCCTGGAGTGCACTGATTTGGCTAAAGCAGGTTGTCTTGTAGCAAAGGGTAGATCAAGAGTTTTTAAGTAAGTTGCGTACCTTGTTTTTACTTCGATATTGACTTTGTTTCTTTCTTTTGGCAGATATGCCGATGAATTTTGCAAAAAGACGCGAAGTAGAGAGGCGTGCTCTAGACAACACTTTCCAGCGGGTGGGACTCACTCCGGCAAGAGCTATTGACCGTGCGTCAATTTCAGCGGCCTCTGGTACCTCGTCGGAGGGTATGGCCTCTCCTTCGGCGACCCCACAAGTCCAAACGACCCGAAGTCCTCCACTGCCAAGAGCCGGTGACCGCCAGAAGGGGAAGGAGCCTGCTGTCACGACGTCGAAGCAGACTCGTGATGGTAACAAGGGTGAGGCACCAAGGAAAAGACCCTCCCCGGGTATTCGGCTATCCAACCCCTCGGACTTGCAGGATGAGGCTCCCCTCACAGCCCGGGCCCTGGCACTTCGTGCCTTAAGAGGAGATGGCTCTTCGGGGTCTCCTTCTTATCCTTGGATGAGGGAAGGGTTCAAACTTCCAGATTCCAGGACGGACCTGGAAAGTCTTTCCCAGGAGATTCAACGAGTCTCCCCACCCCTAACAAACCTGCAGCTAAACGACCCCCGAGTGGGGAGGGTATTTGGCAAGACTGTGTTGCACCGACTGATGGATCACGACCTGTCCCAAAACTTTTGTCGTGCTTTGATGGGGGTCGACAATACGATGGGGCATATTGGGGCTCATTTGGCACATGTAAACCCACTTCGCATTTATACATTACACATTATTATTTTTTTTTTGACTTCTTTTTCTTTAGGTTGGTGCTTACATTGGGCACCTCGGTATGATGGCTGCATCAGCGAACACTTCTCGGACGATGATGCTGAGTTTAGAGAAGAAGTGTGCTGACCTAGAGGGACAACTGTCAGCAAAAAATAAGGCCCTTGACTTCGCCAAAGAAAAACTTCGGACTGCTGAGGAGAACGTGGCCCTGGTCGTTGCTGAGAAGGACAAACAGTCCTCAGATCTGACGTCTTACCAAAGGGCAAATGAGGATCTGAAAGCCCAACTGAGAGACTTCGACCGGCGGCTAAAAGATGAGGAGTCAAGGTGTAAAGCTTCGGGCTCTAAGGTGACGTACTATGAATCCGCTGATTATACTACCAAGGTAGTGGACATCTACCGCACCTCCACAGCATTTGAGGATGAGCTCTACTCAAGATGCAGTGGTTTTTATGAAATGGGGTGCGCACACATACTTCGACAATTTCATCACCTTATCACGGACAAGGCACTGATGTGCAGGGCCTTCGAGGGGTCCTATGCCAATCCCAAGTTCAGGAGTGGCTGTGACTTCGTCCCGTTCACAGCAAGTGAACTGGTAGAGATTGCAGATTCTGACCAGAAAGCGGGTAGGCAATGGACTCCGCCTACACCAGTGCACTTGAACTTGGCAGAGTTATATGATCAGCTTCGAGAGCAACCGAAGGAGTCCGAGGCCATACTGGTGGAGCCCTTGTCAACTGTTGGCCCTGTTCCAGAGACTGAGGTTGCCACGGAGAATAGGCCTACTCTGGTGGTGGAGGAGGTAGTTTTAGGAAGTGAGGGTGCTTCGGCTGAGGCCACTCCTTCAACCGAAGCCCCTCCAAATGTACTAGAATAGGTTTTTTTTCTTTAATGAAATTTTGTTAACTTCTGTCTTTGTTATTTCGTTTGTGCTTAAAGTATCCTGACTTTAAAATAATAATAAAAAAGAACCTTTTAACTCCGAACGAAACAATCCTTGAAGTGAAACACCAATTTAACATGTAACCTCGAACTTAATAAATTTTAATAACGTTGCGGGTGGCTTGAGATTGAGATTAACTCGTAGATTGACTCCGACATTGACGAGTTCCATGATTAACTCTGAAATCCAATTTTGAGGTTGGCTCGAAGTGAGGATGAGCCTCTATGGTTAACTCTGGAATTCCATTTCGAGGTTGGCTCGAAGTGAGGATGGGCTCCCATGGTTAACTCTGGAATCCAATTTTGCGGTTGGCTCAAAGTGAGGGTGGATTCCCTGAATAACTGAAGTCCAATTTCTAGGTTGGCTCAAAGTGAGGGTGGATTCCCTGAATAACTGAAGTCCAATTTCTAGGTTGGCTCGAAGTGAGGATGGACTCCCTGAGTAACTGAAATCCAATTTCGAGGTTAGCTCGAAGTGAGGATGGATTTCCTAAATAACTGAAGTCTAATTTCGAGGTTGGCTCGAAGTGAGGATGGACTCCCTGAGTAACTGAAATCCAATTTCGAGGTTAGCTCGAAGTGAGGATGGATTTCTTGAATAACTAAAGTCTAATTTCGAGGTTGGCTCGAAGTGAGGATGATAAAACTGGTACTCCTGGCATCAATACAAGATATATTTCACGTTAATTGCATTGAAGGAAACTAGTATTGTGTTTACCTTGCTCAGTATTTATACAAAATATCTTTTCAAATGGTTGGCGTGCCAGGGGTTGGGTAGTAATTTTCCTTCCTGGTCTATGAGATGAAAAGTCTCTGCCGTACTTCGCTCTTGATCAAATAGGGACCCTCCCAGTTCGGTGATAGTTTGTTCGCCTTGATCTGCTTGGTTGTCCCTTCGATCTTTCTTAATACCGAGTCGCAAATGTGCAATGGTCTCTTCACCAGATTATTGTCGTGGGATAGCTTCATTTTTTGCTTAAAATCTTCCATCTTCAGTCGAGCAACTATCCTCCTTTCCTCCAGTAGATCCAGATCTAAGCATCGCTATCGTTTGTTGCTTTCAGCATCGTAGGTGGAAACTCTGTATGATGGGAGTGCGAGTTCGGCTGGAGATATGGCTTCGGAACCGAATATCAAGCCCCTAGCCGAAGTTCTGACTGCCCAAAGAGTTACTGGGAGCTCGTCGACCCATCTGTTAGACTTTCCTTCCAAGTTTTTCCTTAATGTCGTGAGAACTATTTTATTCGCCGCCTCTGCCTGTCCGTTGCCTTGGGGATGGGCAACAGATGACTTCCAATGTTTGATTCCCAAGCGGGACACTCCATTGTAAACTTAGTGGAAAACTGGGTGCCATGGTCTGTTACCACAACTCGCGGTGCTCCATACCTGCAGAGTACAAAGTTATGCAAGAAATTAAGAGTGTTTTCTTCCGTGGGGGCTGCCAGTGACTTCGCCTCTATCCATTTGGAGAAATAATCTACAGCCACTATCAAATATTCGCTTCCTCTAAACTTGGAAAACTTGCCCATCAAGTCAATTCCCCACATGTCAAAGGGTCATGCGGCTAGGACGGGAGCTTGAGGTATGGACGGTAGGCGAGGTATCTTGTCAAACCTCTGCCAGACCTTGCAGCGTTTGATGAAGTCCTCCGCGTCCTTACGCAGCATTATCCAATAAAATCCTTGGTTTATGATTTTTTCTACGAGGGGTCTTGATCCAAGATGTCTGCCACATATCCCTTCGTGCATCTTCTCTAACACGGATTGAGTGAGGTCTGGTGGGATGCAGCGAAGTAAAGGCCTGGTGAAAGAACGGCGATATAGAATGTCATTAACTACTATATACCGAGCAGCTCGCTTTTGTATCTGCCTCGCCTTGTTTTTATCTTCTGGTAAAACGTCCGAGGCTATAAAATCCCTTAACTCGTCTATCCATGTAGGAGCGTCGGTTGATTGTTGTAATGGTAGGATAGGCATCGGAGTGGAAAAAAGTTCTATTGTTACTCCTAAGCTGTTGGGGGATTCTCCCAAAGCTATCTTCGCTAATTTGTCTGCCGATTCGTTCTGACTTCGGTCTATCTTTTTGAGCGAAAAATGGTGGAGTTGAGCGACCAGACGGTTGACCTTCTCCGTATATCCCCTTAAGTTATCGGAGTTCACAGAGTATTCTCGATTTACCTATCCCACGACGACCTGAGAGTCGCTAAAAACTTCCAAAGCTTCTATGCCGACCTCAAAAGCCCATTGTAGGCCGAGGATAAGGGCCTCGTATTCGACTTGATTATTGGATAAGGGATAATCGAGTCTTATACTTTGGATTTCTTCGTAGTGTCTCGAGGGGGATTTCATCGTGATGCCGACTCTAGTGCCTCGAGAGTTGACTGCTCCGTCTACCATCATGGTCTAGGCATTTTCCTGTACAAGCATCAGCACGGGATTTTCAAGGGGAGGGGCTTCCGTGAAAGAGAGCTCGGTGAGAAAATCCGACAATGCTTGTGCTTTAATTGCTGTTTGTGGTGTGAACTTGAGATCATATCCGCATAGCTCGATGGACCATCACAACATCCTTCCAGATTGGTCTAATTTGTGGAAATTTTGTTTTAGTGGATGGTTGGTGTAGACGATAATAGTGTGAGATTCAAAATACGCGCGAAGCTTGCGTGTGCTAATGACTAATGTGTACGCGAGTTTTTCGATCTATGAATAATGTACTTTAGCATCCCGCAAAACTCAGCTAACGAAGTAAACCAGTACATATTTATCCTCCGAGTTTCTTACGAGAACTGATACTATTGCCTGTTGTGAGATAGAAAGGTACATATACAATACTTTGCCCAAGACAAGCGCACTCAGCAAGGGAAATTTTGCCAAGTAATCCTTCAAGTCCCCCCAAGCCTTGGCGCATTTGCTCCATAAGAACGCTTTTCCTGAAGTTTTCAGGGTTTTAAAGAATGGTATGCACCTTTCGGCTGATTTGGAAATAAACCTTCCTAATGCAGCTATGCACCCATTTAGGCGTTGAATGTCCTTGACGCATCGAGGCTCGGCGAGTGTCAACATGACTTCGACCTTGTGTGGGTTGGCTTCGATGCCCCGTTCTGACATCATGAACCCCAGGAATTTGTGAGACTTTACCCCGAAGTTGTACTTCGACGGATTGAGCATTAATCTGAACTCCGATAAGGTAGTGAACGTTTCCCTCAGGTCTTCCAGATGGGAACCCCCACGTTTAGTCTTGATGACCATGTCGTCTACATACGTTTCTACGTTCCTCCCAACTTGTTGTCGCAGGATTTTATTCATCTTCCTTTGGTAGGTTGCTCCAGCGTTCTTGAGCCCTAAAGGCATCACATTGTAGCAGTAGGTACCTCCGGCTGCTTGAAAAGAGGTGTGAATCTGGTCCTGTGACCACATGATGATTTGGTGATAGCCTGAGAAGGCGTCCATAATACTGAGGAACTCATACCCCGAAGTTGAATCCACAAGAGCATCGATGCGGGGGAGTGGATAACAATCCTTGGGGCAGGCTTTATTCAAGTCTGTGTAATCCACACACATCCTCCATTTCCCACTTGATTTCTTTACCATTACTACGTTTGCTAACCAAGAGGGGTAATCCACTTCCCTTATGAAATCGGATGTCAATAATTTTTGTACTTCATTTTGCATACCCTTGATCTTTTCATCACCGAATTGTCTTGCTTTTTGTCTAACGGGCTTAAACGCGAGATCGATGTTAAGCTTGTGTTCTGCGATGTCTGGTGATATTCCTTGCATGTCTCCGACTCGCCAAGCGAAGTTGCGAAGATGCTCTGAGAGGAAATGTATCATTTGCTCCCTCATGGGTATTGACATATCGTTTCCTATTCGGACTTTATGATCAGGGTGATCGGGATGAATTGGGACTTCGTCGTACTCCTCTGAATCCGGTTTGATTTTGTCAGTGCAATATGCTCGGGGTGAGGTGATGTTCGGTCTTGCTTCCTTTACTGCCAACATAGGTGTCGTAGTAGATGGCGGAGTGGTTTGTTGATTTTGGGATTTGAAGATGTGAGCCAGAAGGCTTTTGGGGATGCTCTTTACGTGGCCAATCCCGTTCCTCGTCGCAAATCGTACTTGCTGATGTGAAGTTGATATTATTAATTCGAAGGCAGAGTGGGCCGGCATGCCTAGGATGGCGTTGTAGGGAGAGTCAACGTCCACCACGTAGAATTTGACCTCTTCTTCGCGGGAACAAATATCAGAGCCTAAGGTTATGTTGATTCTAACTATTCCTTTGACTCCGATTTTATGCGCTGTGAACCCCTCTAGGACCATATTGCTGGGTTTCAAAAGCGAGTCCTCCATGCCCATCTCCTTGAAACATTTGTAGTAGAGTATGTTCTTGGTTGCGCCGGTGTCGATCAGCACTCTCCTTACGCGGCACTTGTCGATGCCCTTCACGACCATGCCGACCTCCAATATGATGGGGGTAACTCGTGCTTCCTCATTCAGCTCCAGGTCTTGGTCGGAGAATGTTATGGGTTCGAGGGACGGTCTGTCAAAGTGGAACATTGGCACATGCTTGTTTAGATTATAGATTTTCTGCTTTATTTGTTTGATGGAAGAGAATTGGGGTGTTATGACTTCGATTACTTTTTCTGTCCTTTCCTTAGGTTGTTCCGCGAGATACTCTTTCAGATGTCCTTCGTGCATAAACTTTTCAATTGCACGCTTCAGCTGATAGCAATTCTCGGTTGTGTGGCCACAATCCCGATGGAAGTTGCAGTATTTTGATCAATCTCTAATGGAAGTATTCTGAGTCTACATAGGCGGGGGATCCTGGACTCCGTACTTTTGCTTAATGACGGTGACGAGGTTGTCCTTTGGGATATTTAGGGGTGTGAACGACTTAGTCTTCCTCGTTCTATTTTTGCCCTTTCGATCTCGAGGGGAGTTTTCCAAGTATCTCTCCTTCCTTTTACTCCGTGCCCCATGTGCACTATCTTCGGCCAGTGCGACTTTTCGCGCTACGTAGAATACTTCGCCGATAGTTTTGGGCTTCCGAAGTTGGAGTTTTATGAATAATATCTTCGACTGAAATCCTCCCTCGAAACAGGTGATCGCAGTGTCTTGGCTAATTTCCTCAATTTCGTCATATGTGCGTTTGAAGCACTCCAGGTACACGAGGAGAGTCTCGTCTTCCCTTTGCTTAATGTTGGCGAGGTCCCCTCTCGTCTTCAGAATCTTTCCTGCAGTGCTGAACTTGTTTAGAAAGGATTTTTTCAAGTCGCGCCACGAGTCTATTGTCCCGGGTTTGAGCGATGCAAACCAAGTTAGAGCTTTATCGGACAAGTTGCTGAGAAAAGCTTTACAGACGATGGCCTCGTCATTGCTCACCAGCCCCATGGCGTACTTGAAGCGACAGATATGTTCTTGGGGTCTGCTCAATCCAGAGTACAGGACGAACTGGGGAATTTTAAGCGAAGGGTCCGGGATCACGGAGTGGATCCACTTGGTGAATGGGCCTGTTTCTGCCAAGGTACTCTTCCTGGATTGGTCTCCGCGTGTTCTATTTGGGCTAGGTCTTCTCCCGTGTCTCTTGGGGTAGTGTGTTTGTCGGTCGCGTCTCGGTTGGCTCTAGCCGACTTTGCTTACTGAACGGAATGCTATTTTCTTGGAGGAGTCATTTCGGCCCCCGGTATGCTTGCTTAATAAGGTGGGTGATTTATGCGATAGGGGCTGATAACGTCCCTCGTCATCGACCGAAAGAGCCGGCTGTGCTAGCGTTTGTTTGAGGAATTCTACCTGGAATTGGGCCCATTGTCGCGAGAGATCTTGCTCCCTCCGAAGTTGTTGGACTTCTTTGAGCATGTCGTCAAAGTATTTATCATACTCTGTGTTGCGGAACTGCTTTTCCTCCAATTTTTTCACGAAAGTCCAGGACTTCGTGGGAGGCGTCCTGGGGTTCGACCTTTTCTACGACGAAGCGGCATCAAGGTTTTTTGGGGGCGGATGTTTGCATTGCCCTGTGGGCCTCTTGTTGGGCAGTTGCCGCTGTAGTGCTAAATGGGTATCCCCGCTCCGCAGATGGTCCAGACATTCCTACTGTCTTGATTAGAGAGATTTCCCTCGTTCCCGGTAACGGAACCAAACTGATTCGATGAAAATTGGTTTGACGCCACGTGTCGATTAACCGGCATCGTCTGATGGTCTCTGTCAAAATATCTCCGCCTAGGTGGCTGTTTCGCTGGTGCTTTGATGAAGATTTCCTCCGTGAATATCTGCAAAATAGAGAAGTTCGAAGCGGAGGGTGTGAGATCTCCGATGAACCCTCTGAAGCTTAAGTTAGTATTCTGAATATCTAACTAGAGAGATGTATGAAATTGATAGAGAGTTTGTTGAGTTATCTGGCCTTACCTTTTATCCTCATGTGGGGGTATTTATAGGAGTAAATGACCATGAGAAATAGGTACATAGCGAAGAATCTGATAGTTGTCAGATTCTAAAATATCCCGCTGCTTCCGTGATATCCCATTGTTGTAGGGATATTCTGTGAGATGTTTTTTAACTGAATAATCTTTGGTCAACAGATATTCTTTGGAGAATATTTTAGAAGAACTTTGACTAGCCGGTAGTCAGGATTTCGACGAAGTAAATAACCCGAGGTGATACCCGGGTTTCGGAGCTTTGCGTAGCGGAGTCGTGGACCCTTCACTTCAAAGGACACGTCAGATTTCTCACTCTACGTCACCACAAGACATTTTTGTACTTCTCAATACATATATGTAAGCAGTGTATCAATTTAAATATTACTCTAAATTAGTTATAACTATCTTTATCTCTTGCATCATCAATAGATAATATTTTAATTGTCATTCTCATGAAACCATATAATAACGGTCTGTTTTCCCTTTATTGGATACTATAAGAAATTAAGAATGCAAATGCAAGCACTTTATCATTTTCCATTGCTTTAATTTTTCTCATGATTCAAATTTGAATCCAGCCGTATTAGATAATACCAAGTAGTTGATTATGGGTATTGTCAGGCCCATAGTTGCGGCACGGGCCTGAGGGTCTGGGTCGTGATAATTGGTATCAGAGTAGGTAACCAGCCCGGACTATGGGAACTAAGTGCTATACTCAAGGGTGGGAGCCACCTCTAGAATCCCGAACATCCACTGGTTGATCTTGGATCGAGGCCTATTATATTCGAGTGGGCCCTATCGAGGATGCTAGGCATTAAAAGGAGGTGAATGTGATACCCCATCCCACATCGATAAGTGAAGTATGCAATGGTATATAAGAATGAACCTAAGTACTCATAGTCAACTCGAGATATCCCTTTTGGTATAGTGAGGACAATACCAAGTAGTTGATTATGGGTATTGCCAGGCCCATAGTTACGACACGGGCCCAAGGGTTTGGGAATGTGATACCCCGTCCCACATCGATAAGTGAAGTAAGTATGCAATGGTATGTAAGAATGGGCCTAAGTACTCATAGTCAACTCTGAGTTTCCCTTTTGGTATAGTGAGGACAATATCAAGTAGTTGATTATGAGTATTGTCAGGCCCATAGTTGCGGCACGGGCCCGAGGGTCTGGGTCGTGACAATTGGTATCAGAGCAGGTAACCAGTCCGGACTATGGGAACTAAGTGCTACTCTCAAGGGTGGGAGCCACCTCTAGAATCCCGGACGTCCACTGGTTGATATTGGGTCGAAGCCTATTATGTTCGAGTGGGCCCTAGCGAGGACGCTAGGCCTTAAGTGGGGGGTGAATGTGATACCCCGTCCCACATCGATAAGTGAAGTAAGTATGCATTGGTATGTAAGAATGGGCCTAAGTACTCATAATCAATTCGGGATATCTCTTTTGGTATAGTGAGGACAATACCAAGTAGTTAATTATGAGTATTGCCAGACCCATAGTTGCGGCACGGGTCCAAGGGTCTGGGTCGTGACAATTGGTATCAGAGCAGGTAACTAGTCCAGACTATGGGAACTAAGTATTACACTCGAGGGTGGGAGCCACCTCTAGAATCCCAGACGTCCACTAATTGATCTTGGGCTGAGGCCTATTATGTTCGAGTGGGTCCTAGCGAGGACGCTAAGCCTTAAGGGGGGGGTGAATGTGATACCTCGTCCCACATCGATAAGTGAAGTAAGTATGCAATGGTATGTAAGAATATGCCTAAGTACTCATAGTCAACTCTGAGTATCCCTTTTGATATAGTGAGGATAATACCAAATAGTTAATTATAGGTATTGTCAGGCCTATAGTTACAGCATGGGCTTGAAGGTCTGAATCTTGACAATTAAGGTAAGAATGGTATAGATAAAGTTTGTCGTGCTAACAGTGGGTGCGGTTCTTGTGATGATTCCTGCCAAGCTTCAACTATGGATAAAATAATGAGGAAATTGTAACTTGAAATCACCCAATTAAAATATCTTTGGATGAATCCAGGTATATAGATATTTTGCATCCTTAAAAATATAGAGGATGTGGCTAGAAATTCAGGTAATAAAAAGATGAGTTTTTTTAAAGAAGAAGAAAAAGATGATGGGCGGCAGAATAAAGAGGAGGAAGAAAGAAAAAAGAAAAATAAAAAGGAAAAAGAAGAAAATTTTGAATTGAATTTTGATAATTTTACCTATGCAGTATAATTACTTATAGAATAATTTTTCAAAAAAAAAATTAACAGTTAACCGTTAAAAATTTAATAAAAAAACGAAAATTATAAAAATTATAAAAATATGAGATTAAATTATATAAAACTTAAAAAAATCGTAAAAATTATAAAATTTAATCAATTTACCTATATTATTTTATTAAAATTTATATTTAAAAAATTAGAAAAATATTAAACATTTTCAAATTTATCTATAAACTTATAAATAAAATCAATTTTTCAAAAAAAAGAAAGAGAATTTATTTGTTAAAATAGATTTTAAATATTATATTCAAAAGAATTAATAATATTTTATTTAAAAAATACTTTGTCAAAAATATATAATTCAGTAAGTAATAATTTTAGTGTCATGTATGATTTTAAAAGATCACAAATTTTAAGCAAATTGGCATAAATAGTTCCTTAATTATAGAGATTTGGTATTATTATTTTTTTTGTGGAATTGGTCCCGGAGTTATAAAAAATTTGTAATATTGGTCATTCAGTTAAAAATTTCGTTAAATCATCAGATAAGTAAAAAAATTCAACGAATATTTATGTCATTACATTATTTAAATATATTTAATAATTGACAGATTAACATAAATAGTCTCAAAACTATAGATGTTTTGGTCACATTTATTATTAAATTATTATTATTATTTTGTTATAATTAATTTTCAAACTATAAAAAAATTGTGATATTGATATTTGATTAAAAATTATTTATGAAGTAAAAAAGTTTCAAATATATTCATTACATTATTTAAATATACATAATTTATATAATTTATATACATCTTCTAATAATATTTTAATATCATTCACACATATTTTTTCTCAATTTTTATCTTTTCTTCTTTTTATTTGAAAATAAAAAAAAGTAAATAAAAAAATCTTCATCTAAATTTCTTATTATTTGTACCAATTAATTTTCTCAAATTTTTTATTTGTGGAAAAGTCGAAGGGAAAGAGAAGGAGGAAAACGAAGAGGAATAAAGATGAAAATGATATTTTATATATATATATATATATATATATATATATATATATATATTATTAAATATATAATGATATAAATATTTTAATTTTTTTAAAAAATAATTAATCTTACAAATTTTTTATAATTTGATAAATTATTAAATATATCTATAGTTTATAACGACATAAATATCTATAGTTTATGACTATTTATATCAATATGCATATTATTAAATATATTTAAATAGTGTAGTGACATAAATATCTTTTGAATTATTTTAGTCAACGAATCATTTAAGGTAATGATCAATATTACAATTTTTTTATAATTTAAAATCAATTATACTAAAAAGATAATTTGGAGACTAATGACACCTCTATAATAGACTATTTATGTTAATTTACCAAAAAATTTCTATTCTCTTTTTATGAAAAAAACACACCATTTTAGAAAAAAATTAAATTAAAATTACTCTTAATTTAGGTTATAACTCTGGTATGTGCACCATTTACTTCCTTTACAGGTAGCAATATATATATATATATATATATATATATATATATATATATATATAACAGGTGAATATAATGGAAGTAAAAAAGTTTTGTGAACCAAAAAAAGAAAAATGTTGATGTGATTTTTCACTGGCATCTGACATTTCCACATAAGGACAGAAAAAGGACCGAGCCTCAAAATCAAAGAAACAGCAGAAACTGGCAAGCAGTGATGGTGATACATGGCCGCCCACACTGATTGATTCCACTTTCCTTTCCTTTTTGTTTGGATTCAAATCAGAATATATTCTCCCAATATAATATACTATAATATTATATATATACCAACCTACTTACTTTTTCCATTCACCAAAAAGGGCAAAAAGGAAGAAGAAAAAACTACTTACTTTTCCATCAACAATCAGAGTAAACTATGAATATATATATTAAGTAAATATACATTCAAATTAATTTTATTCAAACTGAATTGGTCTGAGATAAAATTTTGATTATTTAAATTAATGTATATATGAATTAAAATTTAAACTCTTATCTTATTTATATTCAAATAGTACTTTATAAATTCAAGTTAATTTATACTAAACTAATTTAATTTGAAGCTAAATTTTAATTAAATAACTCTTTTTAAACTCATTTATATTGAGATTTTGGGTCCAAAATTTATCACTACATTAAATAATTTTAACAAATTTAAAAAGATCGACAAATAAAAAATAACTTATTTGGATCAAGTTATTTGAATCAGAGCCTTATATTCTCCGACATGTGGGAGTCCAATTCTTTCTCTCTCTTTCCATATATATATATATATATATATGTATATATGTATATATATATATATATATATATATAAAGCATGTATAAGATGAGAGAGAAACTAGCTAGAGTTCGTTCATTCACGCCATGGCCATGGCCACTGCTACGAAGCCAATACTGCTGCTACTCTGCTTTTTACTACCTTTGCTTTCTCATTCCTCACCAATTTCCGCTGCCGCAAACCGCCGCAGTCTGCTTGCCAATGGCTTGGCCGCTACTCCTCCCATGGGGTAATAACCTGCAATATAATTCCTATTTCCCTTTCTCCTTTTCTTACTCATAACTAATTTGTCTAATTTTCATTTCTTTTTTCTTTTTTTTTTCTCATTTATAGCTGGAATAGTTGGAATCATTTCTCCTGTCAAATTGATGAGAAAATCATCAAACAAACTGGTATCACAGCAAATCCTTCCTTTATTTATTTATGTATTATTGGAATATTGTTTCTATCTATTTACTCGTGGTTGAAATTTCACAGCTGATGCACTGATTTCAACTGGTCTTGCCGAGCTTGGATATCAATTCGTTAATATCGGTAAGCTTCTTGTTTTGATTATCCTTCCTTTACTCTTTCTCTCTCTGTTTCAATTTTTGTTTATTTATTTATTTATTTATTTTCTTTCTCAGACGATTGCTGGGCGGAACTCTCTCGTGATGACAAGGTTACTTTACTTTACTTTACGCCACTAATCAGTAATTAATTATTCTTCCAATTTTTTTTTTTTTTTTTTTGAGTAATTGATGAAGTTATTCTAAATAAATTTATATATAAGTCTTAAAATATATATATTTTTTATTTCTAAAGTTCCAAACATTTTTACTTAAAAACAATAAAATTATTCTTTATGAATTTTGTTAAATTTATTTAAAATTTTATGGTCTATACAGTTTGTTAATGAAAATAAAATTTATTAATTTTTATATAAAATATATTTTTATATATATTTTTAAATTAATTTAAAAATATTTTGTGAATGAATGTTAGAGATTTTGTTTAATTTTAAATTTGTAGAAATTTCATGTAAATTTATTTTATTATTATTCTTTTTATTGATCAGAATGACAGAATTTATAAAAATGATCTTAAGTTTGTTAAATATTTTAGAGTTTAATTTTGGTACCAAATTTATTAATTTCTCTTTTAAAATTTTTGACAAAATTTTTGAAAAATAACTTTATTTTTTCTTAAATAAAAAAGTTTGATACTTAAGTTATCACATTTATTTGAGACTAAATTGATAGTTACTTTTTGTTTTCTTTCATCAAGCTGAAAAAATACTTCTATTATTCTTTTTGATTTTAGGGTAATTTGGTACCCAAGAAATCCACATTCCCTTCAGGGATTAAAGCTCTAGCTGACTACGTTCACAGCAAGGGTCTAAAGTTGGGGATCTACTCAGATGCAGGGTAGGTTGCAAATTGAAATTGGCTGTCTTCCAATATAATATATATATATATTTGTGGAGTTTATTTATTTCAATCTCTTCCATTCCATTCCATTCCACTGGACAGCTCTTTTACTTGTAGCAAGACAATGCCAGGTTCTCTTGGCTACGAGGAGAAAGATGCCAAAACCTTTGCTGCATGGGTAAGTAAGTCTATCCTTTCCTTTCTTCTGGGATGAATATATATATATATATATATATCTGCTGTAGTTGTTATACCAATGCTTAATGCTTTCTCTTATTTATAGGGAATTGATTACCTCAAATACGATAACTGCAATAATGGCGGCATAAAACCAACTGTCCGGTAAGTAGCTGATATTTCACGGATCTCTCCAAGTTGATTGAATAACAAAATTGGTTATGTTTTTGAAAATTCATTTGGATTTTTGAGCTTTTTTATTGCTATACTATTGTAGGTACCCTGTAATGACTCGAGCACTGATGAATGCTGGCCGCCCTATCTTCTTCTCACTATGTGAATGGTGCCATATCCTTTTTTTTCTTTTTCTTGGAAAGAAAGAAAGAAAACAGAGAGGGTGGATATTCATGGATTTTTTCTTTCTTTTATTTAACTAGGGGAGATATGCACCCTGCTCTATGGGGTGCCAAGATTGGGAACAGTTGGAGAACTACAAATGATATAACCGACACATGGGAAAGGTAAAAGTATAAGCATGCTTAATTCATTTGTAAAAACTTTGGCTCCTATCTAATTTTCTATAGAGCTTGTGTTTGTACAACAGCATGGTTTCCAGAGCAGACCAGAATGAAGTGTATGCAGAATATGCAAGACCTGGGGGCTGGAATGGTTAGTTTTAGCCCTTTATAGAATATATCCTATTTAGAACTCAGAATTCATATTTTTCTTCATTAAATGAATCTAATTCTGAACAGATCCCGACATGCTTGAAGTTGGAAATGGAGGAATGACCAAGAATGAATATATGGTTCATTTCAGCATTTGGGCAATCTCAAAGGTATGATTTTTGTTTTTACTTTTTTTTTTTGGGGGGGGTGGATTTATCTAATCATGACTGACAGATAAATGTATATATAATTGTTGTTGTTTCTCTCACTAAATCAAGGCTCCTCTTCTTATTGGATGTGATGTGAGAAATGCCTCAAAAGAGACTATGGAGATTCTTGGCAATAAAGAGGTGATTGATGTGAATCAAGGTACTCTCTCTCACCATTTCATTCATACTCTTTATTTCTTATCTAAACAAATTCAAATTCAGACATGAATGAGAATTCAACTCTGCAATTATAATTGTTTCTTGTATTGTGGTTGCTGTTGATCACTGGGAACAGATAAGCTTGGTGTTCAAGCTAAGAAAGTTAGGATGGAAGGAGACCTTGAGGTAATTATCCGGTCAATATTCAGACTAGTGTTTTAACTTAAGAGAGTTTATAAGATTGATGATTGATGATTGATGATTGGTTAGGGAACAATAACAATAATTGTTGGAAGATTTAAAAAATGTTATGACAGTAGTGATGAATTCTAATAATTGTTCAATGAATCAAGATATAGAATAGTTTAATTCTGATAGGATATTTATTTTATATCTATTAGAAAGTCATTTTTAAGTATTGATTCTCCATGATCAATATCAAGAACAACGTTATTTAAAGTTTTTAGTTATCTTCATTGTATAGGATAAATATCATATTTAGGAAATTAGCATTTGATATACGCTTTGAAGATTATTATTATTCTTACATTTCTTTTCTGTCATGAATAATAACAATAAATGGGATTTTGGATGGGTAGGTGTGGGCAGGGCCACTTTCTGAGTACAGAGTAGCTCTACTACTTGTCAACCGAGGTCCCCTACGCAACCCAATCACTGCCTTGTGGGATGATATTGGCCTTCCTCCTTATACTTCTGTGATTGCTAGAGACCTATGGAAGGTAACTAATTCACACTCTCACTCTTGGAACACATTTTGTTGCTAATTTTAATGTTTCTGTGTCTGCCCTGCCATCAGCACAAGATATTGAAGTCGGAATTTGTGGGGAATTTAACAGCTACTGTGGAATCTCATGGATGCAAAATGTACATCCTCAAGCCAGTTTCTTGAAGAAATTTGGATGCCATTTTTTTTTTTTTTTTGTTCTTCTTCCATCGTCCCAAGCATTAAATAGTGATGCTCTTGCTCGTAGTGATAGAAAGATTGGTTGTACCAATTATATTATTTATCAAACATTTAAAGAATTCTGTAATACAAAATAAATCTATTATAATCTAATTTTAATTAAATAAGATTATATTTCATGAGTTGAGGGCTACATGAAAACCTTAATGACGGAAATGTTGGATAAGACTTACTTCTTCCTCCTTTTGAAATGATTAGGAATTGAAAATTTTTCAAATTCAGTCATAAATTTTTTTTTCCACTTAGATTCTAAAGTTTTAATTTTTCATTTACTTTTGTTTATCTAACTTCATAACTCAATTTATTTAACTTTAAAAAAAAAATTGATTAGAAAGGAGGGATTATATTAATCTATCTTAAAAGTAACACGTTCAAACCCATTTAAGTCAAATATTTTACTAAAAAAATATAATTAATTAGAAGATATATCTCTAACTTTATTATAGACTTTTTTTCTTAATTTACGAATTAGTCCTTATAATTTAAATTTAACTCATATAAGTACTACGTACAAATTAGATTACGGGTAGTACAAAGGCTTTCTTCATTTGAGGAAAAAAAAAACTTAAAATTTGAAATAATCAACATTATTCACTTTCTTCTTTAAAATTGCCTAATGTCGATTATTTCTTAATTTGTGATATTATATTTTTATTTAAATTATTATTATTTCACGAACTCACGCAAGCTGTAAATAAATAAATAAATAAATAAAGCTTTCAAGTCGAAAAAAAACTTTTTTTATCTTAAATAAAATTAATAATGTAAATATTAACTAAAGTCAGAATTTAAATTGTCTTTTTATAATTTAAAATAAGACACTTTGTATCCTTAACAAAAAAAAAATTTTAAAAACAAAAAATTTAACCTAACCAACTAAAAAGAGCACCGCTATGGGAAACTACAAACTTACGAGTTCAATGACATAAATAACCCTGTTAACCTAATTAACTAAAAGTGAAGCATATGTTATACACATTGAAAGGCATAGATTAAACTAAAACACGTACTAAACCAAATTTTATAGTAGCTATTCTTCTGGGTTTAGTATTTAATTACTCTAAAATTAAGATAAATAAGAGAGTATATAGCCTGCAAAGAGGATTCGGATTCAGTCAATGGTTGCCAGGTACTTGGAAATACGTTCACTTTTCAAATCCCACCGGCTACTGGCAACTCAGGCTTGGCCTTATACATAACTTATCCAACCATGGTAAAACAAATTTCCAAGGTCATTCATTGAATACAAAAAAAAAAAAAAAAAAAATTGACATTAACTCACTCACCCATAATATTAGTAAAATTTAGTATTATGTTTCTTACCCCAAAAAGGTGGCTTAGAAAAGTATGTAAAGCTAAAAGATGGAATGTCTGAATTCTCAAATGTTACATTTGTTAGCCTATGAGGCATTACATTAACCTCTACCAAAGTCCTAACAGATTGGAGGGTATTACCTACAACAACAAATACAGAGAAGGATGGAAGGTAAAAAAATAATAGCTAACTTCTAATAGAAATGCTTACTTGGTGTCTTAGATGAGTTCTAGCCTTGGGGTAGACAAAAATGCTTACTGTTTCTTCTTGCCTTGAGATTTTGGAGGTCTAAGAACATTCCAATCCAGCTTCTCCTTCTTGGGTTGTTTTTGCCAACTGCAATTGTAGTTTTCATTTGATGACTCTTTCTGACCTCTAAAATTTCGCTGTGATTTATTGGGGTATTGTGCTTCTGAAACCTCATCTTTTTGCTTCCTTTTAAGATCTCCGTTTACGCTTGAAGTTTCTTGTTTAAGTGTTTCAAGGCCATCATTTTTAGGGGAGGTATTCCTGCCACAGTACAAATAAGTTATGTTGTTTGATAGTTTGTCACTATAACTCTTGTCCCAAGATATGGAACTATAGACAAAAGCAACATCTAAAGTTTTCATGATATTTCATTCAGTATTTTCTCATCAAACCAAACAAATACAAATGAATTAGTTCATTTTCCAAATAAAAAATTCCTAAAGCTGGATTCTCAGAATATGTCCTATTATTCAAGAAAAGTAACTTCATCAGAAAGTTTTACTTCCACATGGTCATCCCATGCTTCACAAACAAAGAAATAACAGAAGGTTTAAAGCTAAATATCAAAACCCCAACCCAAACTGAGCAGGACTAATTTGAAGCTTATAATGCTTGTACCTCCAAGTTCTAAAAGAAAGTGACTAAATTCTATATTGCCTAGAATTAAGTTTTTCATGAAACAATTAGAATTAGATGCAAGTATCAATTAAGGCTACATTATAGACCATGGCTCAGGGAACCATTTTCATCAAGGTTTGATGGGTTAGAACTGTCCTAAAAGTTTATGGAAAGATATGTTGAACTTTACTGTTCCTCAATAACTAGTATGTGAATTTTGCCCAAAAAGTGTGCTTTCCTTTTCTTGAAGAATTCATTAACCAGGAACACGTCTATAGAAATGTTCTCTTGAAATAGTAAACATAATAAAGAGGCTACTATTATACCATTTTATGTTATAACTGAAAAATCATATCATAGATAACGAGAAGAGTAAAGCCAAAAAATATTTTGATTGGTCAATCTACAAACCTATGGGACATTGTTTCACCATGCCTGCCAGAAAACTTAGCAGATTCCTCTGATTGATGCGTGTTTGATGCTTCATCATTTAATTTCTAAAAATAGAATAGATATTAGAAGGTGTAAAAATGAGCATGGGGGTAGACGGATTGAGGGAAAAAAAACTCAAGTTGCTCAACCTTATACTCACATCAATAGCAGGATTGAAACTCATAAAAGACATGCGCCCTTTAATTGCCCCAGGATGTGGGTCCCCTTCCATAACAACAACACTGAGCATGATAATAAGATAACATCAAGAAAAATCTAAGCCAAAGATAAAATAACAGAAAAATTATTAAAAGCATCATCTAGATTAATTGCATGCTAGTGGAAGACTTTATTAAACAAAATTTGACGAAGATTACATTCCCCATTGACAAAAATAGCTTTCCAAGTTAATCCATATATTATGAACTTAAGAGCAAAGACATTACCCCTTCAATAACAAACTTCATTCTAATACTTCAATCACCCTCTGGGGTAATTCCATTTTTAAAAGAAAAATGCCTCAAAATAGGAAGGCTAAGCAGAAGGGAGACAACAATTCAGTTTTTTAGACTTCAAACATCAGATTTCCCAGAAGAAGTGATCAACAAACGTTAACATAATTGAAAGGTTATTATCCACAGTTTTTCATTTATTTATGGGCCCTATTCTAAAGGGCAACATGTACGATTGAAGGTTTCAGTTTCAACCAAACACAAGAAAAAATATATTAAGAATAAGTATGTATATCATAAGACACAGTATATTGTCAACTCATTAGGGTCATCCCTGTTATTCAAATCCAGTTCCATATTTCAAGCCCATAACACACATGAGAAAAAGAGTTATGCTTGCTCTTGAAAGGAATCTTATTCTCTATTTTACCAGTCACCTAAACAGGCTACTCATGTAAGCTCCCACCAAGAAATTCCAAATGATAGTTTAATATATCATGCATTAGTTATACCAGTAAAGTGAATACCCACCCTGTCCTACCGTAACCACCAGCAACCAATACAATGAATTTGGAGAGATAATACCCATATCCTACAACTTATTTTGTCAATATGAAGAGACCTATCTTACAAGGAAATAATTCAGTTCTAGAACTAAATATTGTAGTTGTAAAACAAGTATAACCAAATGCACAATTACCTCCCTCAGCAGCCCAGAAACCGTGACTGACAGAAAATACAACTTAAGTAATAAAAAATAAAAAGGGATATGGAATGGGACAAGCCAAACAGCATGATTCAACTAAGAATTCCAATAGATCGATGGGAAACAAATCCCTAAAGCAAAAACATATTCAAAATCCTCGAAATAACAGGTAAGATATCGATAAAGATACCATTTTTTAACGGCAGCGGGAGGGAAGTTCCCCTCAGGTATGACTAATTCCTCTTCTTTTACAGATTTTTCCTCTTTCTGAGAGACCCTTTGCATAAACTACATTGGGAAAAGAGAAAAAAAAAGAAAAAAAAAAGAGCACAACAGAACTATCAAACTGAGCTAAAAATGCAACAAAAATAATTCAAGAAAACAAGCCAAATGAATTTAACAAGTTTCCGTTTACACATATAATCCCAATTAATATAAAAATTAACATATAGCACCAATTACGCCGAAACCCGAGTAAAAAAATAACAGTAGGAAAAGGGGTTTTCATAAACCATTTTACCTTCATGTTTCTCAAATTACTCGATAAGATTGGCTTCGCCATGGTTGTACTCGGAACTGAAGCTCCTCTCAGTAGCAGAATCAAATCTCCTAGAATTAATTTGTTGGCGCGACTGAGCGGGGAGAAGGTAAAAAAAATAGGGTTCAAGAGAAATAATAATAATAATACTGTTTTTGGTACGAAGGAGGATGCTTTTAATTTAATTTTATTTTATTTGTTTGATATTTAGGAAATTATATAAAAATAATAAAATAAATAAGATGAAAAATAAATCTGAGATGTAGAAAATAGAGAGAATATTATTATGTGATTTCTTATTCGTTGTTGGTTGTTTCTACCAAAGACATAGGGCCCTCTATTTATATGGGTGAATAAGAGATAAAAATAAACACTAAGGGTGACACTTGTCACTCGGTATTAATAGCTAGGTGACACTTGTCACCAAAGTCATAAGTACTAGGTGATATGTGTCACCTCAAATATAGGTGACACTTATCACCTTTCATTAAGTACGTAATTATCCCAAAATTAAAGGATAATAACGATTATGCGATGGACATCCACTAATTTAATGAATCTTCGGGATTCATAACACCCCATTAGATGTCCATTACATAAAGAATATGTCTCGTTAAAACCTTACTAGATAAAAACCCAGTGGGAAAAAACTCTAGTGAAAAAAAAATAATACACTATTCTTTATGTGTAGATTTCTCCTCCTGATGAGATGAATTCTCGAGATCTTTAAACCGACGCAAACCAATTTTATATCTCAATTTCTCAAAGGTTGCAGTCGAAAGAGCTTTAGTGAATATATCTGCAAGATTTCACATGATCGAATTTGGAACACATCAATTTCACCATCCTTTTGAAGTTTATGAGTAAAGACGAATTTAGGTGAAATGTGTTTCTTCCTATCTCCTTTGATATAGTCTCCTTTTAATTGAGCTATACAAACTGCATTATCTTGATATAGAGGAGTTGGAATGTCTCTTCCGGAGGATAAACCACAACTCTCTCTAATATAATGTATTATTAACCTCAACCATACACATTCTCGACTTGCTTCATGAATGACTATTATCTCAGCATAATTAGAAGAAATTGCTGCTATTGTTTGTTTCGTGGAGCGCCATGATATAGTAGTATTACCATATGTAAATAAATATCCATTTTGAGAACGTGCCTTATGCGGATCAGACCCGCATCTGCATACCTAATCAGTTTTGGGTCATTTACATTTGAATAAAATAATTCGAGGTCAATTGTCCATTAGAGGTATCTAAGGACGTGTTTAACACCATTCCAATGTCGTCGTGTTAGCGAAGAACTAAATCTTGCTAATAGATTTACAGCAAATACTATATCAGGTCGAGTATTATTTGCAAGATACATCAGTGCACCAATAACACTCAAATATGGTACTTCAGGACCAAGTAGTTCTTCATCATTTTCTCGATGTCTAAATATATCTTTATTTATATCTAGTGACCTCATGACCATTGGAATACTCAATGGATATGCTTTATCCATGAAAAATCTTTTCAACACTTTAGCTGTATATGTTGACTGATGAACAAAAATTTCATCTTTCATATGTTCAATTTGAAGCCCAAGGCAAAACTTGATTTTTTCAAAATCTTTAACTTCAATTTCTCGTTTCAAACAATCTATAGCTTCTCGAAGCTCTTCTGAAGTTTCAATGAGATTGATATCGTCAACATATATAGCAAGAATCACAAAACCAAAATATGTTTTCTTAATAAAAACACATGGACAGATTTGGTCATTCCTATATCCTGAATTCAATAAGAATTCACTAAGGCGATTGTACCACATGCGTCCAAATTATTTAAGCACATATAATGACTTTTGTAATTTTATAGAGTAATTTTCACGAGGGCCCTTAGAAGCCTTTGGTAATTTGAATCCTTTAGGAATTTTCAAGGCTTCCATAAAGATAAGCTTTAACAACATCCATTAGATGCATGTCCACCTTTTCATGAACTACCAAACTTATAAGATATGGGAATGTAATAGTATCAATAACGAGTGAATAAGTTTGATCATAATCAATTCCTGGCTTTTGCGAAAAGCCTTGTGCGACAAGTCGTGCTTTATATCTTACGACTTCATTATTCTCATTTCATTTATGACAAACACCCATTTATAGCCAATCAGTTTTACATCCTTTGGCGTTTGGACTACAGGTCTAAAAACTTCTCGCTTCGCAAGCAAATTTAACTCCAATTGAATTGCATCTTTCCATTAAGGCCAATCAATTCTATGCCGACATTCTTCAACTGATGAAGGATCTAAATCCTCATTATCCTTGAAAATATCAAGGGCTACGTTGTATGCAAAATCATTATCAATAAACAACGTTTATTTGATCCCAACTTTGATTCGAACTGGTATAATTAATAGAGATTTTAGAATTCTCTTCATCATTTGTAGTTGGAATCTTTTCATCAGTTGTCCCTTGGTTTTCTTTTTCTTTTTCATCAATATGATCTTCTAAATCATTTAATTCTCTTTTCTTTCGATGATCTTTATTTTTGGAACCAAGGGGCCGACCACGCTTCTGGAGTATTTTTGATTCAATAGCTATATGATTAACTTTCTGTCATTCAGGAACTTCTATCTGTATAGGAGCATCTATAGCTGAAATATGCGATTTAGTGACTCTGCTGGAGTCAGCAAAAGAATCTGGTAGTTGATTTTCAATTTGTTGCAAATGTATAATCTTTTAAACTTCAAGTTCACTCATATTTGTGCATGGATCTAAATGATTCAAAGATGTTTTCCATGCAAGTTCAATCTTATGTCATTTATTCTCTCCCCCTAATTTGGGGAATAAATTTTCATCAAAATGACAATCAGCAAATCTTGTTGTAAACACATCGCTGTCAAAGGTTCTTTGCAAACCTATTTTTGTTCATTGGGGTGGTTCAATTGGAACATATACAGCACACCCAAAAATTCTCAAATAAGAAATATTTAGCTCTGAACCAAAAGCCAACTGTATGGGAGAAAATTTATGGTAACTCGATGGCCTTAAATGTACAAGTGTTACAACATGCAAAATTGCATGTCCCCAAGCTGCTGTAGGGAGATTTGTTTTCATCAATAATGGTCTAGCAATTAATTGCAGCCTTTTAATAAATGATTCAGCTAGACCATTCTGTGCGTGAACATGAGCTACATGATGTTCAACAATTATTTCAATCGACATGCAATAAGAATCAAATGCATGCGAAGAAAATTAACTAGTATTGTCTAGACGGATTCGCTTAATATGATAAACAGAAAAATGAGCTCTTAAGCAAATTATTTGGGTAAGTAATCTCGCAAATGCTAGGTTACGAGTTGATAATAAACAAACATGCGACCATCGGGTCGATGCATCAATCAAGACCATGAAATATTGAAATTGCCCACATGGTGGACTAATAGGTCTACATATATCTCCATGAATCCGTTCTAGAAATGTAGGACTTTCAGCTCCTACTTTCAATGGTGATGGTCTTATACTCAATTTTCCTTTGTAACATTGGGCACATGAAAGTTTATCAAAAGTTAAAATCCTTTAATTTTTTAAAGGATGACCGTGCGTTGTTTCGATAATTTTTCGCATCATAATTGACCCCGGATGACCCAAACGATCATGCCAAACTTTAAAAGTAACGGGATTAGTAAACTTCTGATTTACTAAATGATGCACTTCAATAACATTTATTTTCGCATAATATAGACCAAATGATAGAGATGATAGTTTTTCCAACAAAAACTTATTACCGGAGGTCATTTTTGTGATACTCAAATATTCATGATCATTATCCTCCATAGTCTCAACATGATATTCATTACGTCGGATATCTTTAAAACTCAATAAATTTCTTTGAGACTTTGAGGAATATAATGCTTTATCAATAACAATCATAGTTCCTCCCGGTAATATTATATTAGCTATTTCGGAGTTTTCAATAAGTTTTGCACTGCCATTTATTGTGGTAACACTTGTTTCTCTCACATTCAAATAAGAAACATATTTCTCATATTTCAGTATGGTGTGCGTAGTTCCACTGTCAATAAGACAGACACTTTTGATATCGTTATTCATACCAAAAAAATTGAACAACAACCATGTGTTTTATTAATAAAATATTTACAGACATAAAAATTAAACATATTATATCACAATAAAAAGAAATATAAACATATAACACATAATATTAATATTCTAATTATTTTGGACACTTTCATCTCCAATCAAGTGGTCAATTCTTCCTTCTGGATGTTCAAAAAAATTAGCAACATCCAGGTAAGCCACACTAACATCAACATTTTCAAGATCGTCATCATTTCTTTCATGAGACAAATTTTGAGAAGTAAAATTTGCTTCAGCATCTTTGCCTTTCTTTTCAATAGATGATTGATATAAGTCAACAAGATATTTTTTCGTGTGACAAACACGATACCAGTGACCTTTCATGCCACAACGATAACATTTGTCTTCATAATTTTTCGGAACAATATTTCCTTTCTCATTATGTTTTATCCACTTCAGGTGGTCATTGATATTTTGGCACCTAAATTATTATTACGATTATAAAGGCCAAATTTTTCACGACGTTCATGATCATATTTTCGACCATGACCACGGTAACGACCACGACCATGACCACGAGCTCTTCTGGGATCATGATTTCTAACAGCATTCACTTCTAGGAATTGAGTAGAGCCAGTAGGTCAAGTCTCGTGATTTTTCATTAGTAGTTCATTATTCTGTTCCGCAATAAGAAGACAAGAAATCAATTCAGAGTATTTCTTAAAACCTTTCTCACGATATTGTTGTTGCACAAAAATATTCGTGGCATGAAAAGTGGAGTATGTTTTTTCTAGCATATCATCATTCGTTATATTAACTCCACATAGTTTCAACTGTGAAACTATTTTAAAGATTACAAAGTTATACTCACTCACGGATTTGAAATCTTGCAACCTCAGGTGCAACCAGTCATACGGTGCTTTTGGGGGAACGACCATCTTCTGGTGGTCGAATCTTTCTTTCAAATTTCTCCACAAAACAAGATGATCTTTCACAGTAAGATATTCATTTTTCAAATCCTCATGAAAATGATGACGGAGAAATATTATAACTTTGACACGATCTTGTGTTGATGACACATTATTTTGCACAACGGTGTCTGCCAGATCCAATGCAGCAAGATGCATTTTGGCATCTAGTGTCCATGACAAAGTAGTTCTTTCTGGTGACATCAAGAGTCACAAATTCGAGTTTAGTAAGATTTGTGATAATAATAGAAAATATACTTGTAGAAAACGTACCATTTTATCTTCAAATAAACTTTAAAAATACTTTAGCCGTGGTGGAGACTCGTGTTGATAACGTATTACAAAATTATATAAAATATAATAAAATAAACAAGATGAAAAGTAAATGAGAGATGTAGAAAATAGAGAGAATATTATTATGTAATTTGTTGTTGGTTGTTTCTACAAAATGCATATGACCCTCTATTTATAGAGGTGAATAGAGGATAAAGATAAGCACTAAGGGTGACACTTGTCACCCGGTATTAAGTGCTATGTGACACTTGTTACCAAAGTCATAAGTACTAGGTGATATGTGTCACCTTAGAGATAGACATCAAATGACATTTATCACCTTAAATACGTAATTATCCCAGGATTAAAGGATAATAACAATTATGCGATAAACATATACTAATTTAATTAATCTTTGGGATTTATAATATTTGATATATTGATGGATAGAAAGATAAATTAATAAATTTTATCTCACAAATTATATAATTTTTGTAATTTTAATTTTATTTAAAAAATTTTATATAATTTCATATTTATTTTTATAATTTTAAATTTTTTTAAAATTTTATTAATAATCAATAAAATAATGAAAATATCAAAAACTCAATTCAATGAATTAAAAAAAAAAAAAAAAATAAACTCATGAACTCCAACGAAATGGTTTCAATAGATCCCAAATATAGATTAATTAACCATAATTTAATTATAGTTATCCGATTAATTAATTAATTAATTAATTAATTAACCGTCGATTGATAATTGGATGCATGAAAACAGGGAAATGATAGATGAATACACAGGAGAGAAGTGTTGAGATCATGCACTGCTCTAATGAAGCTTCTCAATAAACATGGGATTGAGAAAAGAAGTTCTATAAAATGTATTCGATAGAGAGCCTAAGAGTTAATTATTGCCCGAAATGTTCACAATCAGATCTCATGCTCAGACTCTCTTCTCATTCCAATCTCTCCATGGTTCAAAGTATCGGATTGAGTTATCCGTTTCAAAACTTATCGAGACAAAAATACAAGTAAAAATCAATATGATGTCAACTCGATTCGACTTATTCATTAGATTCAATTAATTATGGAAGATTAAAAAAAGGAAAAGAGAAAAAAGAAGAAAGAAGAAAGACAAAAAAAAAAAAAAAAGTGACACATGAATAAAAAGAATTTAATATATATACATATATTATATTAATATTATGCACAAAATTCAATTATATATTACATAGAATTTGAGGAAATAATATATATTATATTATATTTTTTATTTTTTAAAACTATTAATTATTATTAAATTATATATATATATATAAATATTTTTAAATTAAATATAAAATACAATGACCTTAGACCAATACTAATATTTTGAATCATGCTTATGTCGGATCAGATTGTAGCGGGACTAGAAGTTCCCCGTGAGAACAATTAGATTACTGTGAAAGCTGCTTGACATTGGAGTTTGAGTTCAGTTTTTTTTTTCCTAAATAATATTGAATTTTTGATATTTTTACCTTTTAATATAATAATTTTGTATAAAAAGAATTTATTAACAGTTGATTGTTAAAAAAAAAATTAACAGAAAGATGAAAATTATTAAAATTATAAAAATAAGGGATGAAATTATATAAAAATTTAAATAGGGATAAAATTATAAAAATTATATAATTTAAGGGATAAAATTTGTTAATTTGTCTAAATAATAAACATTTTATTATTATTATTATTATTATTATTATTATTTATGAAATATGATATATTAAAAGAGAGTGAGTGAATTTAATTTTGAATAAATTTATATTTGATAAGTTAAATTTTATTTATTTTTTCTTTTCACTTTTAAAATTCAACCTTTTTTACTTAAAGAAACCATATTACTTCTTCCATCTCTTATAGTGGGGGACCTCACACTAAATATACCAAATTGTATATTATATTGTATTACAATATGCTCATGTGATTTCTTCTCATTTTTAATATTTGTTTTTCAAATACTAGAAGGGAATGGATGTCTAAGTGTGAGAAGCTTCTTCACGACGTTGACAAATACTTTCTTTCTTCTTCTTTTTTAGTTTCTCTATTTATTTTTTATTATTTATTAGAATTCTGAAACTCGAAAATCTTAAATATTTTACAATTTGAGTTTATATTTATTTTACCTTGGGTGATCACAAAGCTAAATTATCATTAAATTTTTTTTATTTATTTGTGCTTTAAAATTAAATTGTTATTTGATTATTGGTGCAAGCATGTCACTTAAATTTAATTTAACAATTAATTATTTTAGGCAAGATTAAGAAATTGTAATTAATTGTCAAATTAGAATAATTAATATGATCAGATCAAATATGTTGAAAATTCTAATAACGTTGAGTTATGTCTTTTTGCCAATCTTAGAGGTAGTTATTGACAAGAGGTTCATTAATAAACTTGACATATTTTAGGATTATTTGTGTACACTGTAGTAAAGTAATCAATTTAAGTAAGTCAGATATGGTAACAAATTAAATAAATATTCATAATTGTCTTCGATCTACTAGCTAGTCAATCTTCGAACATAGGTCACACTAATTGTTTAACCTAGTGGTATATGTATAAAATATTTTTATTACTAAAATAGGAAATTACCTTTCAACCAAACTATTTTTCTAATTACAGATAATAAAAATCATTATATCTACATATCATATGTGACTCCGATATTATTTAAAATTAATATTACTATTTCTCCTAAAAATTTAGAAAATATCTAAACAAATTACTAATTCAAAAGTGTCTATAAATTCCTCCTCTTCAAAAGGAGAAGACCCAAGAAATATTCAGAGAGAAAAGCCCAAGAACCATTGTGAGAAAGCCTCAAGAGAAGAACAATCCAAGAGCCTCGGAGCCCAACAACATCATATTGGTGCCCACCGTGCTTTTTAAAGATTCAAATCTTTAGAAAGATCATGATAAATCTTGACTCAAAGGATTCCGGTGTTCTTCCAGAAGAACCCACAGCATCGTTGGGTATCCCCTTCCTGTCACCACCCGCGAATGTCACCCGTTGTTACTTGCTTCAACCGTAGTCAATCCTAATCAGCCACAGCCTTCGTCATCAGTACGCTCTTCTCAAAGATAACTACCTCAAACAACACGCAACATTCAACAACCGAAAGTGCGTCAACATTCAAAAGTAGATCAACTAGATAATTCAGCTAACGCAAACTATGGCGATATTTTGCACAACTTAAAAAGGATTGAAAAATACGTTCGCACCAAAAGGCCACGACGAGATCCAGAAATCACCGACGCTGCCACTTCATATTTTTTTGAAGCAGCAAGTTCTTCTGCCAATATTTTGATTCCCCCTAAAAAGACTCAACATCTTCCGCTATTAGCAGAGAACAATCCTCCGGTCCACACTACACTTCCTCACATTCCGCCACAAAAACCAAACTCAGTCATTCCAACACCCGTTATACCTCCGCAACCTAGTCAACATCCGCAAGTGGTTCTGGTTCCTCATATTCTTGTCTTTTTCGTACCACCAACAACACCAACAGTCCAACCATCACAATTCCACATCCCGCAGCAAGTTCCAAAGTCTCTAGAACAGAAAGTACCAAATCAACAGGTTCTGCAACAATCAACAACCAACCATATCAATTTTTCTACCCACAACAAGTCTCACAGCCGAATTTTCAGCAACCGCCCGCTTCAACCCCCGCTGTCCCGGCATTGATTGTTCCCTTCCGACGGCTATGCGACCAAGTAGAAATTGAACCACCACAACTTTTACCAAATGACGACATCATATCTTGGAATAAGCTTGACAATAATCCACTAGCCCCAGAGTATGCGAAAGGTCCTTTGCCAACAACTTTCCAAATTCCAACATTCATCCAATACATCGAATATTCAGATCTAGAAGTCCATCTCCGACAATTTACTACTACTATGGTCATGCATGGCGCAGATGATTTCCTCTTATGTCGATGCTTTCCTATGACCTTGGCTAAACAAGCATAAGCGTGGTTCGGCAGCCTTCCTCCCGGATCCATTTTTTCCTTCAAACAGCTCAGAAATAGTTTTAAAGATATTTTGAAGCCTTTTGCACTGACAAAAAAACCCGACTAGAGCTACTACAAATTCGACAACACATCGAAGAATCTCTATCTTCATATTTGCAACGGTTCAACAAAGAAGTATTGATAACCAAGGATTGTACAGATTTATTCTATGTTGAAGCATTCCACAATGGTCTACTAAAAGGTGAATATTCACATCAACTTAATATCAGGAAACCAAGGAGCACTCAAGAGTTATTGACTCACATTGGAGCATGGATTAAAGCTGAAAAATTATCTTCCTCAATGGAGACAACCCAAGTACATGATGCAACACGCAACCTATCATCTCACACATCAAGATATTCGTAAACACACAGTACCACACCTCCTATTCGGCAGCATTATCTCGATTATAGACCTCGTTTTCAACTTTCCAGATCAGATAGACGACAATCCCATTTTCCAAGGTACGACACCGCCTAATACACCCCTTTGCCTACCGATAAATATGTTATTTAGTGAAACATAGAATTATTCGGCATTTTATCTACACCTCAACCGATGACATCACCAGTTGATAGAAGAAATCAAACGGTTTTCTACGACTTTGATAAAGAGGTTGGTCACTTGTAATGCCTTAAAACTGGCTATGAACATGCCATTCAACAAGGACAACTACGAGAATATGTACAGGTGTCATATTCCACAATCAAACCAATCGAAAGTCATTTCGAAATAGGAACTACACTGCCTCATGTTATCAACGTCATAACCAACGATAGTAGTAACCTTTCATTCCCACCACACAAATGGCTCAGATTGTCCGAAACAAGTGCAGATACCAATCCTCCATTAGTTATATCTCTACACATCGACACATATTTTGTTCGCCGCATATTAGTTGACACAAACAGCTCTGCCAACATTTTATGCTATGACACATGGAAAAAGATGCATTTAGATGATAAACTCCTACAACCACATTAGGTCTCATTGGTCAATTTTTCGGGCACAACTACTCATGCTTGCGGCACAACAAACCTTTTAATCAAATGGGGATATCTGTCTAACCTTCAACAACAGCTAGTCACTTTCCTCGTAGTTGATTCTCCAGCTACATACAATGTCATACTCGGACAACCAACATTAAATGCCATGAAAGCTTAAATTCGCACCTTTTGCAACGACATCATCATCTTTTTACCTTCCGGACCATGGATTATTTCTGAGGACTTACCAATTCTAAAGATTTGTTATCATACGAAAATACAAGCATCAACATCGCCAATTGATTCCACTAATAGATGCGGACTCAACATGACACCTGTAGACCAGTTTGAAGAATTTGCCATCGATACAGCACATCCCGAACGTAAAGTACTTCTAGGAGTTTCTCTCCCTTCACAGCTACAACGATAAATTTTAGACCTCATTGCCGAATTTTGCCATGTCTTTGCATGGTCACCTACAAACCTCGGTCTTATCCCCTGATCGTTTATGGAACACAAACTTGGCATACCTTCTTCAACAAAATCCATCACACAGAAACACCGTTCTTTTAACATAGAAAAACAAGCAATCCTCCGAAAAGAAATTGATGACCTTCTGCATGCTAACGTTATTCAGAGAGTATAGTTTCCCCAATGGTTAGCTAACCCGGTAGTTGTTCCAAAACTAGGAAGAAAGTGACGTGTTTACATAGACTTCACTTCTCTCAACAAAGTCATTCCAAAGAAGTCGTACCCACTCCCTCGTACATATATATTAGCCGATGCCACAACAGATATAACTTGTTATCCTTTCTATATGCTCACAAAGGCTATCTCAGATATAGATGGTAGAAGAAGACAAAGAAAAAAACTCTTTTGTTACGCCAGAAGGACTATTTTGTTTCAAGCGCATGCCGTTCGGACTAAAAAATGCAGGAGCTGATTTTCAAGATATGATTAACTGCATGTTTGCTTCTCAGATAGGACGAAACGTGGAAGCTTATGTTGATGACATCTTAGTAAAAGTAAAATCATCCCTGGATATAGTACAAGACCTCTGGGAAACCTTTCAAATCGCACATACTTTCGAATTAAAATTAAACCCAGATAAAAGTACTTTCGGCTTGTAGGCTGGCAAATTTTTGGGCTTCATGATATCCTAACGAGGCTTAGAAATTAATCCTTCTAAAATCGCAGCTATCCAGAATTTGACGTCCCCTAAAAACATCAAAGAAGTACAATGTTTAAGTGGACGAATTGCAGCTATTAATCAATTTTTATCCAAGTCTGGCGAAAAATCTTTACCCTTTTTTGAACTTCTTAGACACCTAAAGTAGTTCATCTGGACTCTGGAATGTGAGACGACGTTCCAGAATATAAAGTAATACCTTCAGTCCCCTCCAATTCTGGTTCCTCATCAATCCGGTGAAATTCTTCACTTATACGTATCGATATCTCCATTTGTCATCGGTGTTGTTCTTTGTGCCGAACGACAAACAATTTTTCATCCTATATATTATATCAGCTATGTCCTTCAAGCAGCTAAAACCCGATACTCTTCTCTAGAAAAACACATTTTTGCTTTAGTCATGGCAGCCTGAAAGCTCTGACATTATTTTCAAGCTCATCATGTCATCATGCACACAAAAGCTCCTGTCCGACAAGCTCTACATAAATCAGACATAGCCGGTTGAATTATGCACTGGCCAAATGAATTATCTGAATACAACATCGAGTACACCACGCCAAAGCGTATCAACACAAACACACTATTGGATTTTATCATCAAATGTACAGATACAATTCCTACATCGAAACTTTCATCATCTGAAGACATCGTTCCTTCTGAGTGTTGGACAATACATGTGGACGGTTCAACAGCTAAAAATAATCAAGGTGCAGGGTTAGCATTTACTTCTCCTGAAAACTCCAAATTATTTTATGCTTTAAAATACACATTTCAATCAGTAATAATGAATCCTAATACAAAGCAGTTTTAGCTGGGCTACGGGTCACCCGTACACTACATATTCAAAACCTTCGTATTTTCACAGATTCACAACTTATAGCTGGTCACATAAATGGAGAATTCGAAGCAAAATAAGATAACATGCAACGGTATTTACAGTTAGTTTTGTTCTTTTGGAAAGACTTCCAGTTTTTACAGGTAACACATATCCCCCGAAAGGAGAACGTCGAAGCCGATGCTCTATCTAAATTACACACAAGAGACGCATTAGATGGAACTTGGATCAAACTATTAACTCAACGGTCCATCGACAATCTTTTAGCCTTAACTATCACCCAAGAAGCTTCTTGGATGACACCAATTATACAGTATATTTTCAATGGTACACTTCGTTTGATAAAATTCAAGCCCAGAAACTCAGAAGTACCGCATCCCTTTATACTCTTCTCAACGATCAGTTATATCGTCGACATTATTCTTGGCCCTTGCTGAAATGAGTTTCAGAATCCGAATGTAACTATATTCTCTGTGAAATTCATGAAGATATTTATGGATCCTATATTGGGGCTCGAAGTTTGGTAAAAAAAGTCATGCGTGCTGGTTATTTTTGGCCAATCATGGAAACTGATGCCACTACCAAGGTACGACAGTGTTCCAAATGTTAGGTACATGCCAACATTCATCATTTACCAATTGTTGAGTTTCATTCTATCAGTAACCCGAATCCTTTTTATCAATGGGGAATGGATATCGTCGAACCATTTCCGAAAGCCAGGGATAACAGAGAGTTCCTTATTGTCGCTATTGATCATTTCACCAAATGGGTAGAGGCAAAAGCTTTAGCTTCTATTACAGTACAGGTTGTCAAAGATTTTTTCTAGAATGAAGTCATCACCAAATTCGGTATACCTCGAATTCTTATTACGGACAATGGTAAGTAGTTTGAAGCACAAGAATTTCAAGCATTTTGTCAAGAATTACAGATAGATCACCGCTTCTGTTCCATAGGTTATCCGCAAACTAACGGTTTAACAGAAGTCACCAACAGAACCATAGTTCAAGGTCTTAAAAGAAGATTGGATTCAGCAAAAGCCAAGTGGATCGACGAATTGCCAAATTTTTTGTGGTCCTATTGTACTACCCCTCATTCTCGTACACTGGAAAGTCCTTTTTCGTTATGTTCCGGTATCGAAGCTCTCCTCCCGGTAGAAATTGGTACACCTTCTCCTCGCTTAGACAATTTTTCAATTGAATGAAATGATCTAAAAATTGCCGAAAATCTAGCACTCCTAGATAACATTTGATCTAACACTACCACACGAGAGTACAATTACAAGCGTTCGTTAGCAGAACACAAGAATTCAAGGATTCAGCCACATACATTAATGATGGGAGACCTCGTTCTTCGTAAAAATTCTATAAGTCATCAAGAGTTGTCCTGAAAGCTCGACGCCAATTGAGAAGGACCATACATCATCACTAAAGTTAACTCGAATGGTAGATTCCGTTTGAAAGATTACAATGGAAACATTCTCGCTAGAACGTGGAATGTCGTTAACCTCCAAAAGTATTAATATCTTTTTCCACCACCCGTTAATCTTACTACTGATTCAAACAACATTCAATGCTTTTGAAATAAATTTCATTCAGACACACATGATTCTCCTATTATTAATAATCACCAATTACATCCTTTCTTTTCCAAAACTAGTATTTTAGTTTAATTTTCATCATTGGATTCGGTTCCATACTTAAAATGTATATTTGTTTTCTATTAATTAATTCTACTAATAAAATATGACGCATTCGTACAAAAAATAAAATTTTCATTAAAACACATACAAGTTAAACAGACGATGCATCACCATTGGTTACATCTTTTACATCTTTTTCTTGAATATTTTCTCCCGGAGCTTCTTCTTCCATTATTTCCGTTCCTTCTTTTTCTCCAGAACCTTCTCCTTGTTCTTCTTCTTCCACTTCCCCCTCATCCCTTTCGGCTATCAGTTTGTCATAATCAACGACACTCCTTCCCAAGGATACACATTCTGTTCAGTAGTACTGCTAGAACTTGAAAATTGTCTAGAAGTTCAAAGGACGGATCTGTCTTCCGTATGTGATCCCTCAAAACCGCAAGGGCATCACCGGCTATCGGGGTCGCCACTCGAGAAAATAAGTTATAACACCTTCTATCTTTGAAAAAAGATGTTATAACTTCCTTCTCGGTAGCAGTATTTATGAAACCCTCAGGAGTTTCATAACGATCCCGAAGCTGTACAACTTTCTTTTCCCATTTTTTTCTGCCATTTCCAGCTCTCCAGACTTTAGCTTTTCATGATTAAGTTCATGCTCCAACTTGGCCATCTTTGCTTCTAGCTCTTCTATTTTGCTTTCAACAACAACTTTTGCTGCTAGAGCATTTTCTTTCTCCATGAGAGCCGCATCTCTTTCAGATTTCACGAACTCATAGTTATGATACGTCAATCTTAGTCGATTGATTAGTACCATTTCCGAAAGCAGCCCCTATAAATAAAAATTCGGTCAATCACATTCGGTAAAACAATATTTATCATGAATATTATCAAAAAATTTACTTTTACCTCAAAACGCTGTCGATATACATTCCCAACCAAAACATCGGTTGGTACCTTCTCCACTTCTTCTTTCAAAACTGGAGGGAAACAATGATGAAAAAAATTCATAGGTAACCCTGGAGCCTCCAAAGTCACATTCGGCTTGATGTCCTATCCGGGAACATACTTCTCTTTTCCTTTCTCTTCTGCAGCTGATGCAGATTCCCCCACCTTCAATTTTTTCTTTGGCGGGGAAACGACCGCTGGACGTTCGGGGAATGACACCACTTTAGCCTTTCCTTTTCTGTCTTCCTTTTTCTCCGGTGTTGAAGTCTACCCTTTCGGGTTTCTTCCACTTTGTCCTTCGGCTTCGCACCTTTGAACATGCATGTACAATAATATTTGTGAGTTCAAGTAATGAAACTAAAACTCCCTTTATCAGGCATAACCGATACTATTTTTACTTTACCAGATGATTTCTTTTTTCGCTTATCCGAATTTTGCACCATTGCCATCACTAAGTTTTTTCCTACACAAACAAAACATAATACACATTAGCATTTGGTAAAATACTTAACCAATATCAATTTAATCTTTGATAACCATCTCCACCCACTCAATCTCCGGATGTTTCGCCTCATTCCAAACTCTAGACCCGAATATTTCATTAGCGCTTCAGACCAGTCTTCACCAACTGTAAGCTCAAACCGATACCTAGACATCAATTCTGCATCATCATAATCTCACCCGTATCCCTCTGGCATGTCATTGTTCACAGCCTTCCGGTTGTTCCATGGCACCAATATTCCACTTCCTTCGAAACTCGAATGTTTAACATAAAAGAATTCATTCTTCCACGAATGAATGCTAGATGGTCCTATTATCACTAGATACGGACTACGACGAGCAATGTAGAAAAACCCCCTGCCTTCAGGAGTTCTACATTTTTTACACAACACATATATCCGCCGCCACAACTCCAGCCGACATTCACACCCGAATGCTCGACAAGCAATCAGAAATCCTACAGTAGTACGAATGACATTCGACATCAGTTGTCCAAGTATACCCCATAGTATCTACAAATATCTACAAATAACGAGTGAAGGGGAAACTGCAACTCCGCTCAGAAGTGTGCTACGTATGTTGTCACACAATTTGTAGGCGGTGTATGAATCCGCCGCGCCGCTTCCAGGCAGATCCTTTTATATGATAATGGGATGTGATAGTTTTCCCGAATCCCGTCTAAATGTTGTGCTTCAGATATAGTTGTTTATACTATGGTATTTGCGGTTCTTCTTTGTCTTTGCAACCTTGAATTTTCGGTTCCTTTTTAAATCGTACGTGTTCATCTTTGGGCCTTCTGTAAGCCATTCCCGAATGTGCGGCATCTTCATCAATAAGCGGAAAGAAAAATCTTTCTCGTCCATCGTATACAACTGACTTAGACCTAATTCCCCTGATGACCCAACTGGTCCCTTCCACTCTACCAATTCCTCAAAATCAACGGAACCTCCCAAAACTGATTCTTCTTCATTAATGGATGCAGTATGTTCGGATGAACTCATCTTTTCAAACGTTCAAACAAGAATTTAAGCAAAGAACAAAGTAGAGAGTTTTATACCTGAAATACGTCGAGGAGCCATAATAAAATAAATTCCAAAGCCAACACAAAGATTTTTAGCAAACACAAAGCACTGCACAAAAACACACACATTCAATCGTTAATGACCATATTAAAACCGTCATATTCTCCCAAAAACAGTCACAATACAAGGAACATATATATATATATATATATATATATATATATATATATAACAACAGTTAAGCATTTTACACATACACTCTATCAGTTCAAACATAATCTCATATTCACTAATGTTAATATATACAATAGTATATTTATAGTTCCACACACATTTTACAACTACAAATTATATCAGTTATGAGATTTAATGATCAACACAAACACAATATGTTCATAGCATATACATACAATCACCAAACAAAATATATACATACAAGTACGAATATACAACAACTATATAAACAATAAACACTTACCAAAATAAGGTCGCAATGCTGTTAATCAAGCTTTCAAAATACACAAACTGTGATTCTACAAATGTCAAAGAACGATGCAAGCTTTAACAGAGAGAAAATGGCGATGCAACTGTTCACAGGAGGGAAATGAAGACGAAGAGATAGTATTCTTTTTCTTGTCTTCTTTTTTGTTATTTACTAAGGTAAAAATTTGGAACCTAAAACTTCGCTTAATTCAATTTAATTTGTGTCTGACATCCGTACGGGCTCTACGTTATCACACGCACTATTATAACCCAGCCAAATCATCTTCATGCGCTTATGTTCCATCGAAGCATTAGAGAATCTTTTCAAATTTGCACGAATACTAATGCATATCATTATAACCGATACGTGTGGCACACAATCCTCGAAAAATCATTTATTAACTGTCATATATCTTCTTTCAAGTCCACGACGTTTCAACATCTATCTACGCCGAATGTTCATTTCATAAAGTTGTATAACCGTAACACTTTCGCTTCACGATTTCATTCTTTACATTCGGCAAATAAAGCAGTCCTTAAATCCCACGTTCGGTAATATCACTTTCGAATAAAGTTTTGAATATCGAAACGTATATCCACCTTCTCCGGCATTCCCCGTTTCAGACTTTCAGAATAATTTCTTTCATTAAACATCAGTCATTCATTCTCGAAAGTCTTCACATTCCGATTGTCACATCTAAAGAAAAGGCTTATGGTATATGTACAAAATATCTTTATTACTAAAATACGAAATTACTCCTCAACCAAACTATCTTTCTAATTACTGATAATAAATATCATTATATCTAGATATCACATGTGATCCCGATATTATTTAAAATTGATATTAGTATTTCTCCTAAAAATTTAGAAAATATCCAAATAAATTACTAATTCAAAAGCGTCTATAAATTCTTCCTCTTCAAAAGGAGAAGGCCCAAGAAATATTCAGAGAGAAGAATAATGCAAGAGCCTCGAAGCCCGACAATATCACCTTGGGTAAATAAAGATTCTTAGGAATATTATGTTTATTTTGCATTGAGTGTTCTGCCTGGATTTTATATGTTTGCTCGGATTGGGATCAACTTTATTCCAACTACTCGAAATCCTTGATTAATTCTCGTTAGGCTGATTATGGATTAATTAATAGATACTAAACGAGTTGTTACCAACATTTTTGGGATAAACGATATTTGCAAATGTAAAATTGTTGATGCTACCATATTACTATCTACATGATAAGTACTTTGTCTTATGTTTTTGTTTAATTAAGTAATAATCTTATTTGCTATATACTATAGTCCTTAATTTTTTATATATCTATATAGGACATAAATTCTATCTTTAACACACTTTAAACAAGACGCATCACATGCATATAATCAAAATTTGCTTCATTAATATGTTTAATATTGTAATGGATGTCAATGAGAAAACAAAAGACAACATCAATTCTCGAAAGGATTTAAAGGAGTATTGTCGAAGGCATGAGTTTGGAGATTGATGAAGATTGGAGAAAATCAAAAGCATGTTATTGTCTTAAGGAGAAGAAAATTGTGCTTGAAAGGGTGAAGAACATAGCATTTCCTGATGGATGTGCCTCAAATTTGGCAAGATGCAAAATGCAAAACATGAAAAGTCATAATTTTTATGTTCTTTATGCAACGAATCATCCCTATTGCATTTCGAGATTTAATTCCTGAATCTATTTGGAAAGTATTAACAGAGCTTAGTTTTTTTTTTTTTTTTTTAAGAACATAACTTCAAAGAAGTTATTAGTTTCTAAGGTTCGTGCCATGGAAAAGTCTATTCCTATCATACTATGCAGCCTAGAATCAATATTTCCTCCAAGTTTGTTCGACCCAATAGAGCATTTATCAATTCGCTTGCCATATGAAGCAAAAATGGGTGGTCCATGATAATATAGATGGATGTTTCCATTTGAAACGAATGTAAATTATGCCTTTCGACTTGCAAATTTATAAGTTATAATTCTCTTTTCATTATCATGAATATTTGTGAGGCATATCTTCTTGAAGAGGTTTCTACGTTTTGTAGTTATTATTTTGAAGAAGAGATGTCTATAAGTTCTAAAAATGTAGGTCAAAGTAACAATGATATTCAAACTAATAAGTTGTTGTAAATTTTAATTTCTAACTCATGTGGACGTCCTTCAAGATGTTTTACTTAAAGATATTTGGATGAACAAGAATACAATGTTGCTTTGTTCTCTGTCTTTCTAAAGTGCGATCAAGTTCAACTTTATTTAGAGCAAGTTAAATATTCATTTAAGTTCAACTCTATTAAATTTAGCAAAAGTATCTCTTCTTTGTGTATCTTTTTCAACTCCTTACAATTCATACTTGATCCTTAAAACAATGGCAAGATCAGATTATAAAGAGTATTTCATGGGGTCCACTAAGAAGAGTTAAACCACATCCAATGTTGTTTGTGAATGTATACAAATTTCACACATTTAAACATTCTATTGGAAAAACAATTGCAAATACTAGTGTGCATGTAAATGGTGGTGATTATGGGGATGAACGAGGTGGTTTTTATGGTGTGCTACAAGAGGTTGTGCTACATATATTTTTTCTAGTATAATTGGTAATGATACATTAAGTCCTCTTAGAATAAGAGTTAACCTAAACTACAAGATTGTTGAGTTAAACAAGAAAAAAAAAGAAGAAGCCAAAATATAATCCATTTGTTTTGGTATTCACTTCGAGCGTTCAGTATTTTTACTTTTTTTTTGTGAGATTAATTCGAATTCAGTCTACAGAGATCCTCAAAGGTTAAAAATTTTGAACTCTCGATTATCCATGTGAATGAAAAGTTTAGTAATTCCCTTACCAACTCTCGTCTAAGTTATCAAGTTGATCCATTTTTTTTTCCCAAACAAGTTATTCAAGTATGTTATGTATCTTAACTAAATAAAAGAAGGTAAAGGGAAAATTGGATAGTGGTTTGCACTATCAAGGCAAGGGCTACAAATTGAAATGTCAAGTAGTGATTATGCTAGAAAATAAATGTCTTCTTGTTCATGTCCCATTTTCCTAGTTTTATTGTGAATGTAACATTAAGTTTTTTTTTATTATTATTATTTTATAATATTCTAAAATATCATGTGCCTGAAAATTTTTTTTAAATAATATATATATATATATATATATATATATTCATCTTTGTCATTCCATAACACAATCATTTCTCTTTTAGTATGTTCTGGTGCGTAATATCATATGAGAAATTACATTCTTAAATTTGGCAAGTAGATTCTTGTGTGCAGAGTTATTGTTGAAGTGACATTAATTGCATGTTTATAAAAATTCCTAAAAATCCAAGCATGAGATCAACTTTAACAGGATGAAAATATCCTATATGCAAATCGATTTTGGTCTACCGTTAATCTAAGCAGACGTTATTGCACAAATAATTCCGTTATTGAGCACAACTTTTTCAGTTATTATCACGACAGATCTACTGAAGAAAGATGTGACCAGCCTCGGGCCTTTTTGATTCGTTGTACAATTCAGGCTGCAAGAATTTGCTTACTTTGAAAAGTTCATCACAGCTATGCAGGGCCCTAACAGGTTTCTCATTGCGGCAGCTATTCACATAACATATCAACAACATACAAGAAGAGATATACGTAGACTTTGGCCAAGAACACATCCATTTAGTATTTTAGTACATAAAAATAGCTACAACATGGAATCAGGCATGCCTAACACTACAAATTAGCATTAGATCAGGGGGTGAGCAAAGAATTAGTTGAGTTCCTGTACCAGACAAGTTGGTGTAATTGTCTGCTTATGCCGCCAAAAACACGCATTCAACTAGTGTTCAGCTACCAAAGTTTCTCCTTATATGAATAAACTAGTCGATCAGGCTTCAACTTGACATGAAAACTGTCAGCTTTGCAAGGCACTGAGTGAAAATGCCAACTCCTGGAGAATCAGAAGCCCGAATTGCAGACCCTTGGAGTGAAACCATCCAACATTTGAACCTAAACTAGTTGATAAATAGCACTCATGAAACTTCTTGCAGCGCTAGATTCAGTTCATGTGCAGACTTGGCAATTGACCCGCCTCTTCTAAAAAGTTAAAACATTATGATAATTGTTAGAGATAGAGATCAGGAAAAAGTACAGCATTTCTAGGACAAGAACAAATTACTCAAATTTCTATAGACAATAACAACACTACACCTGCAGAGTAGAGGGAGAGATTGTTTCACTTTTTCAAGCTCAAGAAAGCACAGGTTGCAGCGTTCCAACCTTTTGAACCAAGCAAGGAAGGAAAATGTCAGAAGTGGTCAAGGAGGGAAAGGTTCAAATAACTCTTGAATTCAGTCATACCTTTGCTCTGCTTCAATATCCACACCCACGGATGAAGATGCAGATAATGAAGAATAAATGACAGAACCAAATACTCTAACCAGCTTCAGAAGCATTTCCAACGAGATACTTTGATGCCTAAAAAGAATTCCTATTAGATTCATTTGAACACTCAACTGAAAGAAAACCTACTAAAGAAGAATTGTCCCATATAAGGAATATAAACTCATGCAGGTGGAGGTGAAGCAGATAGTGAAGAATAAATATCAGAACCGACTTCAGAATCATTTCCTATGAGATACTTTGATGCTTAAAAATGAATACTATTGGATTCACGATATCATTCAACTTACAGAAAACTATAAAAAATTTAAAAAATAAAAAATTTGAAGCATCATCTCATACAAATATGGGAGTAAATTTCAAACAGTTCAGATGACCTTTTAACATAATTTCTTCTATTCAAAGTCATGATTTTGATAGATATTTAGATAAATCAGAGGGAAAAAACAATAGGCTCTTTATGTATTCTGATAATCTCTCTGATTAATTTTCTATGTTCATACGCACTAATCCATTAGCTGAGAAAATGTCCCAGCTAACGTTCTCCAAGGAAAAATGAAATTTCCCTAGATCCAACATAATTTATTTCATTAGAATTTAGAAACGCACAAAGATAATAGGAATTTATGTTTATGAGAGATACAAAGTTAATAGGAAAGAGAAAACATAGGTTCCTACTCAGTAAATTATAGTTGAGCATCTAATAATATAAACCATGTAGTCAAAAATTTCTCCCATGCTTGGAATCATAAAAGAATTTCAAGTAAGGCATTAGCCCTTGGAAGAACTGTTCTCTTCTACATTTGTCTTCATACTCTTAAGCATTTCTAGCTCAGACTACCTTTAATACACACAATATGGTTAAAAAGCTGCGCATACATGGTACACAATAACCAAAGTCAAGTTCTTTCATGCAAAAATAATTCAATAGTATCACTTGGAGCTAGTGGAAAAGGCAGACTAAGGAAGAAGCAGCTCTGGAAGAAACAAAGAGGTCCTCTATAACAATTCCAATATGGCCAATATTAAATGAATGGATATATTCTTAGCTCTTCAGCGAAGTATGGACAATTGCTTAACATTACTTCTTCCACTCCACACAGAGAAAATATATGCCAGATGACTTGTTAGTTTCAATTATGTAATTAAATAATCACATGCAGGTTATACCAAGGGTGAAAAGCAGTAATAAAAAAGAGAACCAGAGAAAGAAAGAAAAATAGATATTTATAGGTAAGTATAGCTGATTTTATTAAAGAATCAATGATCAATATCATGCATAGCTTATTTTAATTCACCCTTCTCTTATGACCTTCTTAGATTACATTTTTACTACTGCTACAGTGTTTCTACTGCATCTCTAAATAGTCCAATTATAAGAAACTAGGAAATACGCAAAGTAGAGTCTCTAAGTTTGATTACCTATCCATTTCACTTTCAAGAAGCTTATTGAGAAGCGGCAGGAGACAAGTGCAGGTATCTAATGTGACAATATCAGTTTTATCTGTCAGTAGGCTCATTACATCAGCTATAACCTGCATAGGGCACCAAATCAAAATCATAAGAAGAATATGAGTTGGCTATTTGCAGTACCAAAGTATGCCCAAACCGGAGATATGTAAGAGGTCCTTACACCATGATCAGCCATCTTGTCCATAGCACTAACAGCCCCTTTAATATCATGTCTCTGCCAATAGTTATGAACCATCTAACGACAGTGAAAACAGAATTAGACAATCGTCCCATTGCCAATGCAAAAGCGCATAAATGATTAGATGGGATTAAGATTTATTGGGAGCAATTTTTGAGGGCTTTCTCTGCCAATAGTTAATTACCATCCAAAAGGCAATGAAAAGAGAATTAGACAAGTGCACCATTAGCAATGCAAAATTGCACAAAACAATTAGATAGAACTAAGCTTTATGGTAGAAATTTTTGAGGGATCATAAAACCAGATTAATTTCCGAAGTATCACACACCTATATTTCCACAAAGATACAGTGAGTATGATATTCTAGCTAATAATCATCCAAATATTATTGAAAAATGAAGGTTGGAGATAAACTCTTAATTCTTTCACCAAATTCCTGCCAACCCACAAACTACATTACCATTTTTGTTCCCAGGGAGTGCTTCTGAAAATTCTTTTTCGGACCGGGTTATACGGCATCATAAAGGTCCATCATATGATTGCATAGTATAATCCCAAAATTGCATATTATACTAGAGAAATCAATCTATGCTAACCAGAAATATGTAGGAGAAAAGGGAAGTTATGTAGATTATGGATGTATATTTATCAAAATGTGATTTACTTACACTAGGAATACAAATTTCTTTCACAAACTAATTCTTCCTAGCCAGCAGCAATAGCACGTATAAAAAACTTCAAATGATAGCAACAAAGTCCTCCCAGGTTTCTTGGCCACTCCAGAGATTCACTACATATCCCTGCTTTCACTTTTAGTTATATTCTGCATTATTATAACTTGTGGTATAATCTCCTTACTCAGAATTCCAGGACATGAGAATCCAAAACATGACAACAAGATCTTTTTTCCTTAACCATGAGATCAGAGAAGAAACAAATTTAATAAATTCTGACTGATTCTAGAGAGGCTATTTTTGTAAAAAAAAATAGAATGATCATCCTGAGTATTTCAACAAGCCATTTACCATGCTTTTCAGTAGACAGAAGTATGAATAAAAGAAATTACTAGAAACTTAGCTCCCTCATAGGTATAATGAAGAAGAAATAAAATAAATGTAAAGTAAAAAAATCTACATAAATTCAGAAGGTTATCTCCAAAATGGGACATGGAGAAAAGAAATTACTAATACCAAGTTTAAAAAAAAACCACATTTTCAACACAAAATCTTTAGTCCAATTATTTCTCTACTATCACTTTAGGGACATATTTGTAAATTAATTCAACTCATTAAAGCAAATTCCTATTTCTCCTTATGAAACATCCACGATAGCACATGCTCTCATCTTTTCCATCTATTTTCTCTTATACCATTCTCTCCATGCAAACCAGACCCATGTGTTTTGGCTCTCAAGAGAGAGCTTTCAGTCTGTTTCAGGTCATCCCATGGGTATTTAGGTCCTGAGAACCTCCAAATGAGAAGGAGAGAAGAACAAATGACAACAAATGAACCATGGGACCCATTAGCTGACTTGCTACAGGAATTACCTCAGCTGACAAGTAAGCATAGAACAGCTCATAATTCAAGATTAACTTTGTTCAAATTGTCCAGATTTAATTTTACTACTCCCTTGATGTCTTACAGAAACAAGAAAGCTTATTCTAAGCACAGTTTCTCACTATACAAAGACAATAGCTAGCTGGAAGAAACTTCTATCATAGAAACAAATTTTTTTGCAACCTTATATTAAAATGTTGACACTATTTCAAAGACAAAATCTATACAGCATTAAGCAGAGAACTAAGACAGGCAAAACCCTAACTATTTCAGGTCCATCTTTGGATCTTATCTTTGATTTTTATCTTTTTGTTAGATAGGGGGTATTAGAGGGTACTTTCCTGCCTCATGTCCTGATCAATAGCAGCAGGTCAACTAAAAATGATCATCCTAAGACCAGTTTGTAGCACTGATTTTCTCAAAGGTCTTACAGTTTTTTCTTTTTTTTCTTTTTTCTTTTTTTTCCAAATGATTTTCTGGAAAATAGTAAATGCTTTATAAATCCCAATCAAGACAACAACATAATCAATGAGCCAACCTTCCAACTCACAAGCATTAGCATGTCAAATTTAGATTCCAAATATAACATCAAACTAGTGAGACTAACCATGCTCATCAAGTGTACATTTACTGATTTGAACATCTACAATATAAATTTAACCCTTATCTATTACCTTAAGTTTTTTATTGAAAGAGGTTGACAATTTAACTCGATTTAACATCATATCAAAATGGAAGGTATTGAGTTTCACATCCCTGCCATATTCACCCAATTTGTTGATTATTGTGTACATGTAGGGCTGGTTATGAAAATTTGTGATTCACCCACATGTGATAGAGTGTGTTCAGGGATAAATTGATCCATCTCCATTAGCTTAAACTTACTTTTAAAGTAAATGGCAGTAAATTTAACACATAGACTGCTTTCTTCTGTACAGTTCAACTGGCACAAATGTTTAGGTCAACATTCACTTCTGTGGTATTGGAGAAACAAGGCATGTGATACACATCCATGTTCACCTAACAGGAGGATCAAAGTATTTGCAAAAACTACAGGGCATTGGTGATTCTATTTTATGAGGTTTAGGGACAGGGTGAATCACACTGACCTTCCTGTTGCACATAGCTTTTGTTTAATGAATAAAAGCTCATCTTCCAAGCAAAAAACTTTCAGAGATTTAAAGCCATAACTTCCATTATAATTTCTATGGTTCACATAACTTGAAAGGGGCCATAAAATTATGACCACATCAGGTAAAGAATCATTTTTAGTGTGCCTCCCATTTGTAATAGCTTATATAGTTTGACAAGAAGGTTTGCTTAAGACATTATAATACATATGCTTAGCCCTCCCCCTTTTACTTATTTTGTCTAAGTTTTGATGCAGCTTCTTTTATGAAACACATACTTCAGCTTCCCCTTTTACCCACATGCCAACAAAAGTCATACAGATCCAGAAGTCAAAACAAAAGATTAAAATTTGAAAGGATATCTATATTGAAACTATACCTGTAGTTTAGCTAATCGAGTCTGCATGGAGCTGATGAATTGATTGTGATGTTTCATCAAGTCAACTAAAACGTCCTCCTCTGTTGTAGATTCCATCTCCTTTTCGACAGATAAAGGCTGACATCTCTGATTATGGAGTTCCAAAGAAAAACAAGAGAGATATAGCCATTGGTACATCAAGGGGAAAAACATAATTCTGCATGATATGATAAATCAACAGATGTAGATGGCTCACATACCACGGGCATAAAATGTCATCAAAATAACATGCAACTTTGTTGTTATAAATGTGAAATATTTCTTTCAGAAAGTATTAATGGTACCAAAGGCATGATAGATACCAGATATCTACCTAACAAATACACTAATATGGAACCATTACATCTTAAGAAAAAAACCAAGATTCCATACTTAATCGGTTGACAACACCATGAGGCTTCTTTATTTTACATTGTTGACCAATCTAAAGCCAATTACAAAATGGTGGTTGAACTACATAGTACTCTAAGGCACATTCAGGATAAGATAAAGTAAAAACAATGCATAGTACTCAAGGCACATTCAGGATAAGATAAGTAAAATCTATGGGCCATTCTCACGTTGTGTTACCACTGTTGTGTCAATATAAGGTAATTATATCAGATGCAACTCAAACATGATATGATTAACAAAAGTATCTAAATATAAGTGTATCCACATGAAATAATTCAGCACAAAAAGCAAATAATGCACTAAACCCATCAATTCATAAGCCAACAGCTACAGCAAATTTACATTTAACTCACCACAACCTTCCATACCCACAGACCTCCTAATTCACCTATTATCATGGCATGGTGACATTCACAGCTAACTACTTAATATCATCTTTACTATACAAAAGTATGTGGACAGGTTGAACCAATCCTAACATGCTATAACCATGTCAAGTTAGTATGTCACATCAAATAACCCCTAGCTAAAATTCACACAAAGCATAATGACTGATACAGAAAATTGTATGTTAGGACCATAGACAGCTTTATTTTGATTAACCAGTGATATGAAACAACTACTTTAATAGAAAATTCATTTCAAGCATTTATGAAGATAATAAGTTAAATGTATAAAAGATTATGTACTAATTTGTTGTCCTTAAAAAGTTCTAGAAAATGAAGGAAAAACTAGGGGCTTGACAAACATGGCTATTGAATATTGAAATCTACATACATTTCCTAGAAAAAGTATAACTTTTAACTACTTTGCACAATCCATAGAGAATAGATGCAATAAACAAGTATATAGGTTTCAAAATTTTCTCAGACAATAAAAAATGATCGAAAGGTAACTTCAATAAATTTCACATTTCCAATCCCAAAAATATATGCAAGTACCTAGTACATGGGTCAGTACATATATCTGCACTAAACCAGAATTTTTCTGTTATCTTCCTTTTCCTCCTCGGGCTAAACATAATTGTAATTAGAAGCAAATATTCATGATTGGAAAATGAAATCTACAACAAAAAGGGACGTGAGAAAAAATCTTTTGCATAGACTACTAATCAAGCATAAATTTTCCAGAAGCACACTTGCAAGAATTTACCAATCATGTAGAATCATTGTATAGGAGGTCAATCTCTATTAAAATAGCACAATTCCATTTCCAAGGAAAATTTCCAGACAGTACATTAAAAGGTACTTTAATACCTTCCCAAGGGCACCAACACAAGTTTACAAGTTACTTACATTCAAAATAGCAAAAAGAATGAGATGAAAATAAGATTACCACATTAGTTGGATGTGCGTTTACAATAGGCGCTGTTCCAGGTACATTGTCAGAGATGAGACTACTATGGTAAGGAGGAACCCTTTCCTTTCTCTCCCAATTTGCAACAATTGAGCGTGTTCTTCCTAATTTAAGTTTAAAAAAAGAAAAGAAACAGACTAAGTATTCATTAGAGGACATACCATAACAAACAGAAAACAAGTATTATACATACCTCCTATTTGACCATCCACCGAGCCTGAATCTCTATTAAGATTTTGAGTACGAGTTTCTTCTGCCATAGAAACAATAAAAAGAAGCTAGTTAATAACCATCATCGATAAATAAAAAATAAATAAATAAATAAATCGATCAATCTAATTGATTCATCACATATTAGAGGTAGAGGAGTAACCAAAAAAAAAAAAAGGAGGAATTAAGGCTAGAGAAAAATTGAGTTAAGAATAGACTTCTTTAGATTAAAATAAGGGGATGGAGGCAATACAAGAAATGGAAGTCTATTACACCCTCCAATTTGAAAGTCATATAATATATATATATATATATATATATATATATTATATATATATATATATCCAATTACCCAAAACACAAAACTGACATACAAAAAGCATATTCTTAGATATTGCAGCAAGATTCACCTATAGAACACAAGTGTTCTCTTATTGTAAAAGAACTAACAAGAGAGTAATAATGATAGAACAAGCACCAAAAAACCCCACACATTAAAAAAATAAACATTGAAATACAAGTACGTCCATCCAGAAATCCAGGAATTCGATCAGTGATTAGGCAAATTTTTCAGCCTTTTTTATGGAAACAAATATTCCTTTACCATTTTTAAATTAAGAACTGACAATTACTATTCCTCATTATTACCAGTTAACTGCCAAACAATTGCTTACCTAGAGGAAGAATATTTCTATCTGCAACACCACTGACATCAATTGCCTTTGGGATCTCTACTTCAGCAGGTGAAGAAGCAACCAACCTCTCTGAATCCTCTCTTCCATTGGAGAACTTTCGAATATCCAATGCTCTTGCCTGCAAGGACAGTGGCATTGTTCTTCCTACAAGCCCTTCCTTCCTAGATTCCACTGTCTGGTCAAACCTTGAATTATTTCGAGGGACAACTACAGGTATTATATCCGACCTGTTGAAGAGAGCATTGGTTGTTGATGATTGAACTCTTGCAGCATTCCTCTTAGGTGCTGTTGAACTCACAACTGCCATTGAATTGATTGCAGTAGTTTTTGGACCAGCACTCAGGTTTACCCTTTGAGGAGTACCAGGTACACTTCCAATAGCTATAATCACAAATTAGTCATACATATCAAAGGCAGAATTAAATAAAGAAAAAACCAAAAAGAAAAGGGAGAACTCATGGGTGGGGGAAACAACATAAGTAGGTCATGCAGGGGAACCTGATCTAAAGATCTTTTCAGACTATGGAATCAGCATCTTAAGAAATTCAGGGAAAAAATATATACACTTTGAAAATTTTTAAAAAAATATCATAAACCAGAATCACAAGTAAAAGGTCTTAATCTTACTGCAGAATGTGAGTTGGCAGAATCTGGAAGAAGACAATCTAAGTCTCTTTGAAATAACACCAACGGCAGAAAGCAATTCCTTTGAAAACAGAAAAGTACATTTGGTATTTAACCTCTGGAAGAATGTATAATTTAATAGGGATGAAAGCTGGAAATTGATCGCTTACTGGGTCAACCTCACAGCCTGGAAAGACCAAACTGTCCCAAAGGAAGGAAAAAAAAAAGAGAAAGAAAGAAAGTTGCACTTTCTTAGCATCAAAGGATCATTCCACACAAGCATAAATAACTTGGATGGGCACTTTTATGATTTTAGTGGTCAGATTCGAAATAGCATCTACATATATACTGTTTAAACAAGATGAATGCTCAAGCACATTAGAATAATAACACAAGGAATTTCTCAACCAAGGTATACAGAAGGGAATTTTAGAAGCAAAAGAGCTGGATAAAGGGCAGTAATTAAGGCAGTAAATAGATCACAGGAACTAATAATAAGGGCTACAAGAAGCATACATGCAATAGATTTGGACTCCTTGTTAAGATCTGAATTTTGTGATGTGGAAAGCCTGCCTGAACATTTCGTTTCTTTCATGTGATCTGAATTTTGTGAAATGGATAGTCTGGTCAAACTGCTTTTAGCAATGTCATCATTCCCTATGGACAAACTCCCACTTGCATTAGATTTCAGCTCTGATCGGCCATTTAACCGACTTGCACTTCCCATTGCATATGGTTCAATCCGCTGTAAATACCATACTTAGAAAGTTCACGAAATATTGAAGTTTGAACAAGGAGAAAAAAGGAAATCAAACATTCAATTTGATATAAAAACTCGTACCGAGATGTCTACAACCCAAACTCCAACACAACTTTGATTATATGAGCATCCAAGAAGTTTCCCTTCATGAATATTAAGATCAGACAATCTAGACCATCCCACATCGACTGTGTCATGACATCTGATTGGTTCCCATGAGTAGACCTACAGAAAGTATTGCATTATACAAAATGATGCAAAAGCTAAACTTCTCCTACTTATTCCATTATCACAAAAAGAGAAAGTGATATAAAAACATACCTTTAAACTCTCTTGCAAACCGCAAAGAAGTGTTTTACCATCAGGATTAAAGGTCATACAACGTACTCCTGTAGTCTGGATTAGAAACAATGTTATGTCCTCAAGGATTTTGTATACTCGTAACAATGATTAGAAGATTTGAAGCCAAGAAAGGAAAATCACCTCAGGCCCAGTAGACCCTATAAGTTCAAAAGTTTCAAGATCCCAGAACTTGACAGTTTTGTCACTTGAACCTGTTAAAGGAAATACAAGAATGTGGATTGCACAGACAATGGCAGGAAAAATTACGAAGTACTTGCTAAAAGGAAAAGGCATGTTGTGGCAAACCAAGAAAAACTTGAAAACTAACTGCTAATTAATGAATTTAGAGATGAAAAGAAAGGGGGAAAAAAATCAAAGCAAACCCTTAAAAGCCTTTTCTCCCAAGAAGATTCATGAACACAGACATCTTCCCCTTTTCTCCCCTTTGTTTTGAAAAGGTGAAAAGGTGTGTATTTGTATGATCCAAAGAGAAAGGTAGCTCAATGAAATTCGCAGGCTTTGCTTTACATAATCATATATATAAAACTCAAGACACATTCTTTAGACGCAGAGAGGGTAAAAAGACATGCATAAACATCACAATATCAAGTATTTTATCCAAATCTATAAAGGTCTCTAGTTTAAATTGAGCAACTCAAAATACAGTCTCTTAGAAACCTATTTCAAAAAACTGAAAAAAACTATGTCTAAATTGCAGCTCTTAAGATTTCTTTTCAAAAAAATAAAAAAATAACAAAAAATAAATAAATAAACAACAACAACTACTTTCCATTCTCCCACAAAAGAAAAATCAAATCACTCTTTACCACCAAAACTTTCATTCAATTCAATTGTTAAATATTCTTCATAACAACATGTAAGCCCCACCACTTCACATGAACTCCATTTTTTTTAAGACTTTTAAAGTTAAATTTACACTCTTGAATGATTTATTACAAATATGTTTATCTCTTTTATTACATACAACTTCTGAGGGGCCAATTTCACTTACATCAATCAAAATACATAATTTTAATTCTTTTTCAAAATAGAGAGAAAATTTTTTTAAAAAAATATAAAAGAAAAAAGAAGAAGAAGAAGTCAAATCCAAATACAGCAAATGGTTTCCATTAAGCAAGGACTACTTTGCATAGTTAAGGGTTATGTACGGTGCTAGCGCTACAAATTATTATATTTGGAAATAGCCTCAAGGCTCTTTATCAATCGAGTCAGTGCAACTTTTTGAAGCATACAGTTCAAAAAAACAGATTCCTGTCCTTTTTATTTTAGGTTCTTTTTGACTTCTAGCAAGCAGGTTTTGTCTTCCGTAGTAAAAATATAATTAAAAGTAAAAATATAATTAAAAGTAAAAATATATGTTTACTTTTAAAGTTCTCATACTAAACAAAATGAAAGCACTAAACTTATAGAATTAACTTCTTGTCGATGTATTTTCTCATTGAGATTCAAACCTATTGGAGACATTTTGGAATCAGGATTTTCTATTTGCAGGATAGTTTTTTAAACATCTAAAGAAATCAGATAGTTGCAATGAGACGTAAATAGACAATAGAGATTTCCATCTCTAGATGTCACAGGAAATGATATTCAGAGTTAGGCAAAGTGGAATTAAAAAAGTATTATTTTCTAAGGAGAAAAGATGAGACTATAGGAAACTGCAATATAGATACTTGCACAGTTCTATATCATAAGATATTTTCTCACCCTAGAACCAAATTTGTTATCAGGCAGTAAAATCACAACAGTCGGTTCAGTGTCTAGGCTAATATGTCATAAATATGTTACAAAGTAATTTTAAGATTCTGGAAGTTCAACATAATATTTAACAGTAAGAGAATAGATTGATAGGAATGGTCCATTGTTTGGCCCAATATTTCAAAGGAGAACCATCCACATCTTAAAAAAAACACCATAAATGAAGTTTAAGTTTTGGAGATCATGCAAAACCTATTCTCAGACTCATTACATACATCAACTCTATTCAACTAAGAGCAGGAAAAAATATTACTAACACAATTCAAAGGCTGTCTATATAAACAATCTAACCAACCATATAAGCACAAACTCAGAGCACCAAAAGGAAGGGCTGAAGGGGAAATATGCATTTTTTTCAGGCCCCCAAATAAGGAATTCTCGGATTTGAAAGTTCATATGCTAAAATGAGAGAGATACAACAAGAGTCATTAGTCAAGAATACAAGGACTTGCCAAACAAAAACACTTTGATGTGCATAGGAGAAAAAAAATCAAAATAATTGCTCAAAAAATATAACCACAATTAAAAGGCATCTCAAGTGAAAAATCAATAACTGGCAGTAATTTATATCAACTTTTGTTCTCCTTTTTCAAAGATTTTCCTGGCACACAAATTACTACAAAGTATTCCTATAGTTGTAAGAAAGCATTCTTCACTCTTGAAAATGAAGCAAAATAAAAAAGTATGTAATAGAAACTTATGAACTTCATGAAGCTCCATTACTGATTGAGAGACTGTCCCAAAAACCCACCAAATAAGCATTACAAAATATGATAATGCACAATGATCAAAATTCTTCCTGACCTGTTGCCAGCAAAAACTCATGTGGATGAAAATCGATGCACTGGATTTGTCCATCATGAGATTTAAAATCATGTAACAGTTTTCCTGCAGTTAAATCCCAAAGCTGCAACAAAGATAATACGTTCATTAATAATAGGGAAAGGTAACCCAACTACTATGTCAAACAAGAAGTAACCACTTAAGTTCTTGAAAACAACAAGGTGTCACTGATGTAAAACATATCTACGACACAAAATTGGTTTAACTCCTATTCATGAAATAATTAACTCAGTTATTGGGGGACAGACCATGAACACGGAAGAAAGAACATGAATAATAACTCACTTAATCATTAAACCTAAAAGAAGTATCTTTTGCAGACAATGGGAATAAGAAGAAAAGAAAAAGATCAACCTTTACAGTATTGTCCTCGCCACCAGATACAACCCACCGTCCATCAGGGGTAAATCTGATAGCATTTACACCTCGAGTGTGGCCCTTGTAGGTGTGAATACAACCTTTCCGTCTGATATCCCATATCTTCAAATTTGTGTCCAGTGATCCAGATGCAAAGAACTCCCCAAAAGGATGGAAGTCCAAAGAGATGCAATTTGATCGATGGCCATTAAGGGTCCGAATAGCTAACTCACCCAACCACAACAAAAGGGAAAAGGAGAATGAAATTTAGTCAGCAGAAAAATCACCAAAATAGATATACTCAAAAGTATGGACAACATTCAAGCATACTCTTAGCCTCCTCCAGGTCCCAAAGCTTAATGGTACCACTGGCTGCTCCTGCAGCTACCAACACCTCAGAAGAATCAAAGCTAACTGAATCAATGCCACTTGAATGACCAGACAAACTCTAGACAAGAACCACAAATATTAATCAATGAAACAATTTGTAAGAACATTAGATATCTATTCTATTGAGAAATGAGTCAGGACAGTCTAACAACTGATAAGAGCCAATTGTGGGTAAAAAAAAGGGAGAGCTATAGGGATAGTGGGAAAAGCATCTAAAAAATGAAAAAACCCAAGTAATAAGTGCAAGAAACAGAACTGACCAATATAGCATTGGGCTTGCCAATTGCCCAAAGGTTAACCTTGTGATCTTCTCCTCCAGTCAAAAGAACCCTAGATGACTTCCTCCCAATCTTCAAACAGTTGACACTCTGAGAATGTGCTACAAATTCCTCTATAACGAGATTTGAGTCAAGGCTGGATTTGGGTTTTTAAAAAAATAATAATAATTACAAAGAACAACTCTAAAGATCCGAAGGAGGAGAAAAATGAAAATAAGTACTCATTCACACTAATCCGCCAGATCAAAGCCAATCGAAGCATTTTCTCCATTTGAAAATCAAATAAAAAATATAATAATAATAATAATAATAATAATGGGAATCCAATTTTAAAATCAAAACAAGGATACGAAGCTTGTAAGCACGCTTAGCAGTTGTCATCGGGTTCCAATGCGGACAAACAGCAAGTAATGGTCAGAAGCGGTAGACTAACAGAAAATTTTGTCGGTGAGGCTACTGAATCTGCAGATCTCGATGACGAATGCACGATAAAGGTGAGAAAAGTTTCCTCCGCATTTTTTCATGGGCAAAATCCTTACTTGCTTACTTCAACTTCAAGAATAATAATTGCTTAGACGCAATAGCCAAGTATTCTCCGCTCTTTTACCGGCTGTCGGTTTGGAGATGGTTGCAGCACACAAAAGGCAAAGCTTATTATATATCCCTAAACGTAAGAAATCAAATGTTCAAGAAAAAAAAAACAGAAAAGAAAAGAAATACCACTCCCATTGCTCTGCTACCAACCACTGAGAATTTCTCAACTCTTTCCTCTCCGGAAAAGATGAAGACGATGAGATGAGGTGGTAGTTTTGTTTTTTTGCCCCAAAATAATTTATGATAATGAAAAATAATAATAATAATAATAAAGAAAACTTTAGAAGCGAGCAATAGCCATTGTTGTTGTTCTTTAAGAAGGGCAAAACCACATTGAATGAGTTGTTGTTCGCAGGAAGAAGAGATTTGAAAATGGTGGTGAGAGGAAGTATTAGGAGGGAGAAGATGCACAGGGGCCGGAGAGAGGTTGAGAGTGCCCTTTCAAGATCCCACACATGTAAACATACAACACCACCAAATAACAGCAATGTCTAATCTTCAAATTTTAAATTAAGTTTTATTATAATCAATATGTCTTTCAAATCTAAATACCAAAAAGTTATTTTTCTTTTTAGCTTTTATTTTTAAATAAATAAGTATCGTTTAATAAATTAAAAAAAGAATTATTATTTAAAATTTAAGATATAGTTCAGTATCATATTAAAATTATAAATTTGAGATATTATTAAAGATTTTTTATGAAAATATATTTTTGTTAAATTTTTAAAAAAATAATAAATTACTCATAATTTTATTAGTAAAAATTGAAATGTAGTAAAATTGAAAATAACTCAAATTTTTTTTAAAGAAAAGCAAATGATTTCTTTGATTCACGAAATATTTAAAAGGAAATGAGAATTCCTTTTCCTTTCAAATAAAAGGGTATGAGAATGATGATTCCTACTTTTTTTTGTTCGCTTGAAATTAAATCTGCAACGGCCGCCAACGGATTCCTCCCTCTTTTAATTAAATCGAATAAGCAGAACTAGATGAAATGCAAATATTTTGAAGTTTCTTTCTTCGTCATTTTAGTTCTTTAGTTTTAAAAATATATATATATATTAATATTAATATTTTTATTATTTAAAATTATCATTTCATTTTTTTTTCAACTAGAAGTATTCACTTAAAACATAGTTAAGTTTAAATGATAACACCCTCACTTATCACTTTGAAAAATAATAAATTTGAGATATGGTAGAATTGAAAATGTGTATGATAAAATGGCAAAAAAAAATCTATAAACTCTTACTTGATTGTGGATTAGGGTTTAGAAATATGAGGGGACATAAAATAGTTCTTCTAGCAAATCAAAGTTCCTATTATTTTGGTAAATTGGCATAAATAGTCTGTAAATTACGGAAGTTTAGTGATATTAGTTGCCAAAGTTTTTTTTTTGTAAAATTTGTCTCCAAACTATAAAAAATTGTGATATTGGTCATTCCTTTAAAAAATGTGTTAAATTATCCGTTAAATTTTAAAAAATAAAATTCAAAGGTATTTATATCATTACACTGTTATAATATGTCAAATATATTGAAATTTAATTACCTTTTGTTCACAATACAAACCTCCTCTATGCATTATTATTGATTCAATAATTTTCAATAACAATTTTAAATCCACAAAAAACACTTTATTTTTGATGGATTCTACTATTGTATTTGACCTACACAATCTCTTTAATTTCTACATATCTTACATACTCAACCCTTTTAATCCCTTTACCCTCTGCTCTTCTAATTCCTTTTTGTTTTCTTCTTTTCGGCGACAAAAATAATTTCTTCCTTTTGGGAACACCCTTTTCTTCTTCTCTTCCTATCATTCATCTTTCTATCTTTTACATACATTATATATATATATATATATATATATAGGAATATTAAAATATTATTTTAGATATATATATTAAATATATTTAACATATTAAAATATTATTTAATATATATATTATTAAATATATTAGAACAGTGTAATGATATAAATATCTTTAAATTTCTTTTTTAAAAAATTTAACGGATGATTTAACAAAAATTTTAACGGAATGACCAATATCACAATTTTTTTATAGTTTGGGGACCAATTCCACCAAAAAAATACTTTGGGACCAATGTCACCAAATCTCTCTAGAGACTATTTATGTCATTTTGTCTATGATTTTTAAAAATTCAAACTTTTAAGAGAATAAATTAAAGGTAAATTGGCATAAATAGTCCCCAAGCTATAGAAGTTTAGTGACATTGGTCTCTAAAATATTTTTTTGTGAAATTGATCCCCGAACTATAAAAAAATTATGATATTGATCATTCCGTTAAAAATTATATTAAATTATTAGTTAACTAAAAAAATTCTAAGAGTATTTATGTCACTGCACTATTTAAATATATTAAATAATAAGTAGATTGACATAAATAGTCCTCAAACTATAGATATTTGGTGACATGAGTCTCTAAATTATTATTTTTTTATAAAATTAGTCTCTAAACTAATTTTTTTTGTGACATTGGTCATTTGGTTAAAAATTCTTTTAAAATTTTGTTGAAATGTATTTATGTTATTACGATATTTAAATATATTTAATATATATAATTTATATACATACACCTTCAAATAATATTTTAATATCGTTTGAATTTTTTTTTTAAAAATCTTCATCTAATTTTCTTATTGTTTGCGTCAATTAATTTTCTCCAAATTTTTATTTGTTGAAAATCAAAACAAAGAAAGTCGAAAATAAAGAGAAGAAGAGGGAGGAAGACGAAGACCAATAAAGATGAAATGATATTATATGTATATATATATATTATATATTATTAAATATATTTAAATAGCATAATGACATAAATATTTTTAGTTTTTAAGGAAATGACCAATGTCACAATTTTTTTATAATTTCGGGATCTATACTTATGAGAACTAAATTACCCATTTCGGCATAAGGTCATGCAATTTTGTATGTAGCAGCACTTGTATGTGTTAGACCAACAAGTTATTATAAATATTTCTCATTGCAATTAGATTATTGTCAGAGCCAAATATTTTCCATTTTAGAATTTTTAGATGTGCGGTGTATGTTTCTATTGCTCTACCACAACGCACAAAAATGGATCCTAAAGAAGATTGAGAATATATGTTAGTTTTGATTATTCTTTCACAATTTGCCAATTGTCATTTTGATGACTCAATGTTCTTGGGATTAGGGGGAGAAAAAGAAAAACAAATTGGTAAAAATATTACATGGAATACTTTGCAACATCTGCTCCTATACGGATTGATGTTCCGGAAGGAAAATCAATAAATGAAATAGCAAATCAGTCTATAGCACGCCAATTAGTTCAAAAGATAAAAATTTCCGTAAAAAGAAGGAAGCAAATGTTAATAATGAACCCGGATTTAATACTCCATAAGAGCCAGGAGACATAATAAATAAAAAAACTCGAGAAAAAATTTAAGTACCTAAAGATATTGAAAATATTGAAAAAAAATAAATAATGATGAGATCTCAATAAATTGTCTTATCGGGGGGAAACGATTGAACCAAGAAGAAATAACTACCGATAGTGTTTTTGTATATATATAGCATCAACTATTATAAATGAAAATGATTATAATGAGCGTACATCCATTGATAAATGTCGACATAGAAGTGATTGGCTAAAATGGAAAGATGCAATTCAAGCAGAATTAAACTCACTTGCAAAATGTGAAGATTTTTTACCCATAGCCTGAACACCTAAAGATGTCATACCTGTAGGGTATAAATAGATATTTGTATAGAAAAGAAATGAGAAAAATGAAATTGTGAGATATAAAGCACGTCTTGTTGCACAAGATTTTTCTCAAAGATCGGGATTGACTATGAGGTGACTTGTTCTCCAGTGGTGGGTGCAATTACATTTCGTTATCTCCTTAGTCTGGCAACTAATGAGAAACTTGATATGCGTCTTATGGATGTAGTTACAGACTATTTATACGGCTCACTTGATAGTGATATCTATATGAAAATCTCTAAAGAATTTAAAATGTCTGAAGCATATAAATCAGATTCTCAAGAATTATATTTAATAAAATTACAAAGATCTTTGTATGGTTTAAAATAGTCGAAACGAATGTGGTACAATCGTCTTAGTGAATATTTATTGAAAGAAGCTTATTAAAATAACCAAAATTGTCCGTGTATATTTATTAAGAAAGAAAAATTAGGGTTTGCTATAATTATTGTATATGTTGATGATTTAAATATTATTGGAACCCCTGAAGAAATTTTAAAAGTAGTAGATTTTTTGAAGAAAGAATTTGAGATGAAAGATCTCGGAAAAACAAAGTTTTGTCTCGGCCTACAAATCGAGCATTTAAAAGATGAAACTGACAATCAAATTATATTGAAAAAGTTCTTAAAAGATTCTACATAGACAAGGCACATTCATTGAGTACCCCAATGGTTGTTCGATTACTTGATGTGAAAAAGACATTTTTCAACCTCGTGAGAATAATGAAGAAGTTCTTGGTCTTGAAGTACCATATCTTAGTGAAATAGGTGCACTAATGTATCTTGCTAATAATACAAGACCTTATATAGCTTTTGCTGTTAATTTATTAGCAAGGTTTAGTTCATGTCCAATTAAAAGATATTGGAATGGAATTAAACATGTTTTTTGATACATTCGAGGTACAATTGATGTGAGATTATTATATCCCTCTAGTTCTAAGTCACAACTTATTGGTTATGTTGATGTTGGTTACTTGTTTGATCCACGTAAAGCCAGATCTCTGATAGACTATGTTTTTACATGTGGAAAAGCTGTTGTTTCATGGCGTTCTACAAATCAAACATTAGTTGCTCCTTCTTCAAATTATGTAAAAATTATAGCAATCCATAAAGAAAGTCGTGAATGTGTTTGGTTAAAATCCATGTCTCAACACATCCTAGAGACATGTGATTTATCTTCAGGCAAAGAACTTGAAACAAAAGTTATGAAGATAACACTGCATGTATAGCTCAATTACAAGAAGAATATATCAAACAAGATCACACAAAGCATATTTTACCAAAATTTTCCTTTACGCATGATCTTCAGAAATATGGTGATATTAATGTACAACGGATCCATTCAAGTGATAATTTGGTAGACTTGTTCACAAAAGTATTACCAACTTTAACATTTGAAAGACGGGTCCATAATATAAGAATGCGCCGGTACAAAGATGTTATGTAATGATCAGGGGGAGTGTACAAGAAATAATGTACTCTTTTTCCTTCACTAGGGTTTTTTCAGACTGAGTTTTTCTCTAGTAAGATTTTAATGAGGCATATTCTTTGTACAATGGACATCCAAAGGGGGAGTTTTATAAATCTTACTATTGTTTTGTATGTCCATATAACCTTCCACTACCTCCACTATCTTCATATAACATCCACTACCTTCTTATAACCTCCACTACTATCATATAACTTTCACTACCTCCATATAACCTCCATGAATTAAGTTTGTAACATCTTTAGTATAATAGAGAGTTATGTATATATGTGGGGATATAAGTTACATATGATCCATTCCTATAAATAGGGGTTAGTTTGCATGTTTTGATAAACTTGAAATATACAAGAAAGAAAAGAAAGAATGTTCTCATTCTTTTAATCTTTATATTAGATTTCTTACTAATTTTCTTTTATTAGTAATAATTTTATAACAATTAGAAATTTTTTTAAGAATAATAATTAAGTATTAAACTACACTTAACCATCATGTTCCAAATCAATCTCTATTCATACACCAAGACTTCATGAGGTCACTATAGTAATTATGGTTATTAATAATGATTAATCCACAACACATATTTTTATTATATTAACACAATTAATCTCATTCCTCCAACATTTAATTTCTTTCTTTTAAAATTTTTTATTTATTATACATAAAATTTTATTTTAAAAATTGAAATATTGCATACAAAATAATAAATATTTTTTTACAAACATTATAAAATATTAGAATATTAAAAAAATAAAAATATTATCTTCATTTTGTAACTGTTCATACAAAAGCAATTTCATCGTACATATAAAATAATTTTAAATTATTATGATATATATTTAGAAAACAATTTAGTTAGGTTTAAGAATGTTTCATGTTATTAAAATAACTTACTTTTTTAAAAAATTTATTTCTTTTATTATAATAATATTTATATAATTTAATAAATTTATGACTTTATTATTTTTTATATTCAACAATTTTTTCTTATTTTTAAATATTTTATACAATATATATTGAGTAGCAAATGATAACTATCAAGGGCAGAAGCATCATTTGTCCATGCGATTAACCGCTCCACACTTCAGTTATCAATAAAACGCCATGATTGTTGACTAGAAGTCAATAATTAGCATAGAAAGCGGCATTCATAACCGCACCACTCTAAATCGTGGGTTCCCCAACCTCTCCACAATGTAGCTCGTTCTCCATAATAGCTATAACAAAAATACGACCTTATGTCCGTTACAAAGACTTTTCCTGGAAGGAAGAACCTATAAAGAGGGAGTAAGTCGAAGGTAAAAGGCAATCAATTCCAGATGTCCTAAACCATTTATACTATATTATCCTAACTGACTTGATCGTCAGAGAGTTCACAGGGAATTTACATCCCCATTGAACCTTATCAATTTTTCAGGTGCCCGATACCTCGAGATTCCCAAAGAGCGATTAGTACGAATTTACCTTCTTAGTCCTCAGATTATCCTAACCAATTTATGACAAATCAGTTTGATTCTGTTATCGGGAAGAGAATTCTTTCCCATACAAATCATCATGTCCAGACACTCTGGCGAAAGAGGACATACAATTCGACACACATCACCTCGCGAAACCGCGACTAGGATAGCGCAGTCCTCGGCCCTTGCTTTCCCTCAACGCCGTTCAGTCATTGAGAGGTTAGGTCCACAACCTGAAGCCTCAAGGCACTCTCAAGACTTGAGAGAGCAAATAAACTCTAAAAGGATGAACGATGCAGAAAAGGAAAGAGAGTTGGAGAGATTGCAGAGAGAAAACGAACGGTTGAGACTAGAGCAGGAGCTCTCAAGGCAGTGGCTGAAATTAAGGTCTGAATTCTGTAAAGCAGGATCAGAATTACCACCACTGACATTTCTAGATGATCTATCTGAGCAACTCCCACAATGTTCGCAAACTGTAGCCAGCAATAAAACTGAAAGACGAGAAACACAAACGGGTAGGAAACATCATCCAACCATCAGCGAAGTCGGGGAAAGTCACCGTACTTCGAGACCCACACCCAATGTGAAACAAGGGGCCAAGAAACGCTATACCGAGTACAGTCCCGATAGAATTAAAAACACAGCCAAACACAAGAAAACGAGGCTAATTGAATTGGGGTCGTTCACCAAATGGATCCAAAGTGTGGCTCCATATCCATCCCTCAAGATCCCGCAATTTGTCCTATACTCTGGATAGACCCGACCCCTCGAGCATGTATGCCGCTATAAATCAGTAATGGGCCTGGTCACTAATGATGAAGCAGTTCTGTTTAAGGCATTTCCCAAGTACCTTATCAGACAAAGCCTTGACATAGTTCACTTCTCTCATAACAGGTACAATCTATTCCTGGCATACTTTAGAAAAAATATTTTTGGATAAATTTAGCACGGCAAGAACAATACCAAAGACACGTGGAGATCTAGCCAACATCAAACAGTGGGAGGACGAATCTTTATTGTCTTTTCTGGAACGATTCAAAAAGAGATACGATGATATAGAGGGAATCAGTCAAGATACTGTCATTAACTATTTTGAAGGAGGATTCAAATCTAGGATGCTATACATGAAGCTTCAATTAAGAAAGCCGGAGATAATAGGAGAAATGTTCAACGTTGCTCGTAAAGTTGCATTGGCAGAAAGCAACATACTAGAGTCCACCAACAAGAAAAAAGACAGGCAACACGAATCTCAGAAGGATATTCATCCAAATTTTCTAGAAAAAGGGATAAAAATCGAGGTCGAAGAGTCGAGGTGTTTACACCTCTGAATGTTCTAAAGGCAAATCTGGTAGCAATGATCAAAGATAAATACGGAGCTAAAGACCCGACCCCGATGAGACCTCAATCGATACCTACGCAAGATAAAATAAAGTTTTGCAATTTCCACCGAGATTACGAACATTCAGATAAAGACTGTATTCAGTTAAAGGGGGCGATCGAATGACTCATCCGAGAAGGATACTTGAAGGAATATGTGGCCAATACCCTGCAACAAAAGGATAAAGGTGAAAGAGTGATCAATATGATAACTCCCGAGCTAACTTCCATGAAGAAAATTAAGAAGAGAATATACAACCTCACAAAGTCATATCTTGTTCCTGAATACGGGCATATACATCGTGAGGCCATCTCTTTCTCAAGCGAGGAATTGGAGCACAATGAAGAAGCCAAAATTACCCTTATTGTTCTTGAAATCCAGATGACAAGAGATGAAATTGATAAATACAGAGTGAGAAAAGTTTTGGTCGACACAGGAGCCACAAAAAATATCATGTATCTCCAATGTTTCAAGGAGATGGGCTTGAGAGATGATCACCTCAAGGCAAGCAAGATGGTCTTAGAAGGGTTTACCATGCACAAAATATCAGTCAAAGGAACAGTCAAGATGCAGGTCACCCTTGGCGATGGAGAAAGGGTACGAATTGAAAAAATCAAATTCTATGTTGTGGATCTAGACTCACCGTATAACGTAATACTGAGAACACCTTTCCATGCAGCTTTTGATCTCGTCATATCCACATCCCATCAACAAGTGAAGTTCAACACCTTACGAGGTGTTGACTTCATCAAAAGCAATCCCCGAAGCCTGCTAGGTCAGATCATGAAGATAAAGAGAAAGAAGGAGGAGCTAGTCGAAATTGGCTCCATCAATTCCATAGCTACCAACAATGACCAAAGGATCCAAAGGATACTTGACAAATAAATTTGTGACCTAGTCATTAAAGTTTCTCGGGAAGATGAGTTTGACGAAGTAGTCATCAACCCGAAGTATCCTCAACAATGCATCAAGATCGGCAAGGAGATGCCTGGTGTGTTCCGATTGGTATGCTAAAAGACAGAATTTATTACCCTATATTGATTATGAATAATTAAGGACGAAGATTTACTAATTGTCACTTTTAGCAGTCATGGTTGTCACTTAATCAATCAGAACCTAAGGAAGAGTACCTATTGTGTAGCTAGTCTATTAGAAAGTACCTACGATTTTAATTAAGAATTTATCGTACTCCCAGGGAAGTGGTAACGACTTAGTAGTAACTATCATTTTACCCTAACTCTCATTTTATTACCTAGTTATTCAATCATTCATCAAAATCTTTGATGAGTTGGTGATCCTTACTACACAAGACTCGAGTTTATTTAGGATGCAAGAGTATTTTATAGAGAAGTGTTCTGATGTATGTTCTATTGTTCCTACATGTTGATTGACCTATCTTCGAGTATTTTAGATATATCTTGGTCTAGAATGTAATTACATAATGTATCTTACTTGTGTACCACATCTGAGTTATCTGATAAACTGCCCCATCGCCATTGACGACCCTACTCACGGTTCGAGTTAAAGGTATCCATGAAGCCTGTGTCACTCAAGAAATCATGCCACTCACCCTAACGCAGGCATAAAAATGCGAACTTTGCCTTATCAGACTACTCTAACAAACATGGTGATCTATAGGTTATTTTATCTAATATGGCAGACCTTAATGCTTTTCATCATAAATTAAGGTCTGTTAAACTAAACAGGTTATGCTTAGACCATGGTTAGGAATTGTCTATAACCATTCATTTAGTTTAAATGAGAAAATAGATATGTAGTTGTAATGTTTAATTTAGCAGGTGACCTTTTTGGAAAAATGAAAACAACTTCAGCATGTAAAACATATATAACCTATCATAATAATTTAGTATTGGTGTGATTCCGATCGATATGCTAAAAATAGGTTTTATGTACCCTATATCGATTATGAATAATTAAGAACTTAGAATTACTAATTGTCACATTTAGCATCTACGTTGTCACCTAATCAATCAGAACCTAAGGCAGAGTACCTATCGTGTAGCTAGTATGTTGGAAAGTACCTACGATTTTAATTTAAGAAATTATCGTACTCCTAGGGAAGTGGTAACGGCTTAATAGCAACTATCCTTTTACCCTAACTCTCATTTTATTATCCAGTTATGCAATCATTCATCAATATCCTTTGATGAGAGGTTGATCCATTCTACACAAGGTTCGAGTTCATTAAACATGCAAGAGTGATTTACAAACAGTGTTCTGATATATGTTATATTGTTTCTACATGTTGATCGACATATCTTCGAATATTTTAGATATATCTTGGTCTAGATTGCAATTATATACTGATTCTACTTGTGTACCACATTTGAGTTATCTAATAAACCGCCTCATCACCATTGACGGCCCTACTCACGGTTCGAGCTAAAGGCATCCATGAAAGTCCTGTGTCACTCAAGAGATCATGCCGCTCGCCCTAACGCCGGTATAAACACACCAACTCAGTCTACTTAGACTACTTTAACAAACATAGTGATCTATAGGTTATTTCATCTAATATGACAGACCTTAATGCTTCCGTCCTCACACAAAGCCCTAAATTAAGGCCTGTTAAACTAGACAAGTTATGATTAGACAGTGGTTAGAAATTGTCTATAACCGTTCATCTAATTTAAAAGAGTAAGTAGACATACAGTCATAATGATAATTAAGCTGGTGACCTTTCCGGAAAAATGTAAATATCTTCAACATGCAAAACACATATTCATAATATCATAATTTAATAATCAAATGGGTCTTTGGACAAACATAGTACAAAAATATAAAGAGAGGGACAATGGGACCACCACCATAAAGTATTCACCCTTTATTAGGTCCGCTGATGGAGCAACTGCTTGTATATCCTGGACTGCTTGACCCAACTCTGCTCGACAGAACCTTCGGAGAACACTTCCTCAGCCTAGTAGCTATTGCTTTACCTTATGTCCCGGGCTTAAGCAAAGCCATGTTGACTAACTCTTCGAACGCCTAGTGCTCTCTTAGGATCTCCTAACGAAATCCAATGTATTCTATGAATACTAAAAATAAACCCTATCTAGTCGTATTCACCTTTTGTTAGGTCCGCCGATGGAGCGACTACTTGTATATCTTGGATTGCTTGACCTGACTCTGCTTGACAGAACCTTCGAAGAACGCTTCCTTAGCCTAGTAGCAATTGCTTTATCTTACATCCTGGGCTTAAGAAAAGCCCTGTTGACTAGCTCTTCGCTCACCTAATGCCCTCTTAGGATCTCCTAACAAAATCTCGGGTATTCTATGAATACCAAAGACGAATCCTATCTAGTCAAATTCTAAGATTTTGAGATAACCACTCAGAAAATAAAGAAAACGAGACACTCTTGTATTACTAAACTACTCGTGTGATGCACCTGAGATCACTGAATGACTTGTATCGAGTGTAGAAATGTACACTTGAAGTCACTAGATGATTCAGATCGAGTGAAGAGGGATGATTTCAACTAAGGAAGGCATGTATTTATAGTAGGGAAACTGAGTATTTTTCTCTGTGAAATTCGATGTGGGATTCTGCTTGAGTGTTCGGGACGCCCGTCCCAAGTCTATTAACCGGGTCCGGGATGCCCATCCCTGTGCTTTGACCGGGTCGAGATGCCCGTCTCGAGTTCAGGACGCTCGTCCTGGTCGTTTGACTGGGTCGGGATGCCCATCCTGCTCTTGGGACGCCCGTCCTGAACTGAAAAGTTTCAAAAATCACATTTTTGCCTCAATATTTGCTATTTTCTTGCACATTTCACTTGAAACTTCCAAAATCACAAATACTGCAAAATTATGTTAATATCAATCAATTAAGAATGATTTATCTTCAATTTTGCCCTAATTTGTGCCTAAAAACATGCTAAAAAAGTGATATGATTTGTGCACATCATATAAACCCACACTTAGCTTTTTGCTTGTCCTCAAGCAATATCTATATGAAATTATTGAAATTTTTTAAATCATAGGTACAATCACTCGAAGGTCTTAGCAATGTTTTTAGCAAAAATTTATCACTGAGTCAGATGATTCACAAAACATGCCTGACTGATCAAGTTGCTATGGAAATGTCTCAAATGTCTGGTACATTATCATGATCATGTAGATGCAACAATTCAATAACTCGATTGAATTCTACTCTTAGTCACGAGGTCTTCCTGATGTGTAGTGTGTGAACTAATCTAGACTAGATTGTCAACTTAATATAGTCTTCTCTAAACCTTTACCAGATAATAATTCGACCAATCGTTGAATATAATAGCAACAAACAACCTTCTGAGTTCTGAGCTTTGGTGTCAAGGCATTTCATTTATAGTTTTCAATAAAAGAATACACTGGGTAATGTATTTTTAAATTGATTATCCAGGGTATTTTTGTGTTTGCTTTCACACATCAACTTTAACTACCCAGGTATTGAGCCCCACTTCGATGACTCCCAAATCTATACGACCTTAGGGCATCGGGCATTAAATTCCCTTCAGAAGTGGTGCTCGAGTAGCAAAGGATGCTTGCAAACTACCCTTTTTGTTTTTAAACTTTTTCACTTTCAGCTCAGAGCATCATCTAGTCATTCAAATTACTAACACATTCTTAATCGGTCTAATATTATTTAGTTTAAGTCTCGAAAAGGTATTTGGTTGATGTTTCTATTCCAAACGAGGTTGTGCTCAATAATATCAGGAATTCCCTATTTCTAAGTGAGGAATTTAGTAAAGTTATCAACTTGTTTTTTACTGATCATAATACTCTACTCAACATATATCATACACATAAGCATTTCTTTAACAGATCAATACTGATTTTGAAGTCTTAAAGAGTGAAAAATTTTGAAATTTTTTTGGAATGGTGCAATGTTTAGTGAAAAGTATGGGAAAACATGCAAACTTTGACTACTACATTGCACTGTGCACTGCTACCCCACACTTAAGGTTTACACTGTCCTCAGTATTCATGCATATCCTATTACCCCACACTTAAGGTTTACACTGTCCTCAGTGTTCATGCATATCCTATTACCCCACACTTATTTGACTAAATAAAAGAAAGAAAAATAAAAGAAACAAGAAAACAAAGGTAGTAGAAATAATAAAAATAAAATAAAATAAAAGAAACAACGCTGTTATGTCATATAGATCAACATTTTTCATACAAAGATTTATATGTCATACAGCCTAGGCTATCACATACTCACATATTTAACGAAGAATGAAAGAAAAGGAAAGAAAGAGAAAGAAAAACTAAGAACCCGAATCATCATCAGGCACAAAGAAGTAGACCTCGTGGTCGTCGGTAGACCGGATGGTCTGATACAAATATAGCCCCTCTAACTGACTGTTGGTCATACTGACTCTATCATTAAGCATTGACAGCTTCCTCTGGATGTTCTCCATATCCCGGCTATGTCTGGCAGTAATGTCTGCCAACCCCTGTGACATACGCCGCTCGAAGGTGGTGCGTGGTATGTGATGCGTTCCGATTGATATGCTAAAAATAGGCTTTATTTACCCTATATCAATTATGAATAATTAAGGACTGAGACTTACTACTTGTCACATTTAGCATCTATGTTGTCACTTAATCAATCAGAACCTAAGGCAGAGTACCTATCGTGTAGCTAGTTTGTTGGAAAGTATCTACGATTTTAATTTAAGAATTTATCGTACTCCCAAGGAAGTGGTAACGACTTAGTCGCAACTATCCTTTTACCCTAACTCTCATTTTATTACCTAGTTATGCAATCATTCATCAATATCTTTGATGAGTGGGTGATCCTTTCTACACAAGACTCAAGTTCATTAGGCATGCAAGAGTATTTTACAGACAAATATTCTGATGTATGTTCTATTATTTCTACATGTTGACTGATCTATCTTCGAGTATTTTAGATATATCTTGGTCTGGATTGCAATTATGTACTGTATCTACCAGTGTACCACATCTGAGTTATCTGATAAACCGCCCCATCGCCAATGACGGCCGTACTCACGGTTCGAGCTAAAGGCATCGATAAAAGTCCTGTGTCACTCAAGAGATCACGTCGCTTGCCCTAACGCCGTCGGCTTAGTAGTAACTAGCCTTTTATCCTAACTCCTATCTTATAATCTAGTTATGCAATCTTCATCAAATACTTTGATGAGAGGGTGATCCATTCTCCACTAGGTTCAGGTCTAATTAATCCTAAAAGTGTTTTAAAGATGAGTTCTGATTCTATGCTATACTGTTCCTATATGTTGATTGACCTGTCTTCGAGTATTTTAGATGCATCTTAGCCTGGATTGCAACTATGTTCTGTGTCTAAAGGCGTACCACATCCGAGGTCTCTAATAAACCGCCCTACCTTAATGACGGCCCTACTCACGGTTCGGGATGAAGGCATCCATGAAAGCCCTATGTCACTTCGGGGATCATATCGCTTGCCCTAGCCGCCGGCATAATCGGACTCAGCTCGACTCCTACCTAGACTACTTTAACAAGCAGGGTGTTCAGCATGTTATTTTATCTAGCATGGCAGACACCAATACTAATTGATGCCTGTTAAACTAAACAGGTTATGATTAGACCGTGGTTAGGAATTGTCTATAACCCTAACGTTAGTTTAAAAGAGCACATTAAACATGCAGACATAGTGAATATTTAGCAGGTGGCTATATCTAGAAAAACATAATAACTTCAACATATCTAACAAATATTCATAAAAATCATAATCTGGTATTCAGAACTGTTATTTGGACAAACACAATAACAACATATAAGAGAGGGACAGGGGGACCGATGCCATAAAGAATTCACCCTTTACGAAGTCTCGCCGATGGAGCATACTACTGTATATGCCGTATTGCTTGACCCGACTCTACTCACCAGAACCTTCGGAGGACGCTTCCTCAGCCTAGTAGCTAGACTTTACCTTACATCCTGGGCTTAAGCCTAGCCCTGTGGACTGACTCTTCGAACGCCTAGAGCCCTCTTAGGATCTCCTAACGAAATCCCGGGTGTTCTATGAACTCCAGAAACGAACCTATCTATAGAAGCCTAAGATCTGAGACTATTTCTCAGAAACTAAAACAAACACTAATAAGAAAGAAAACTGAGATCCGAGTCTCTGAGTGAGTTGTGTACTGGAAAATTGTACACTGGAAACCACTTAATGACTCAGATCGAGTGGAGAGGGATGAATTCAACTGCTGGAGGCCTGGGGTATTTATAGCAGCTTCCTGGAGTGAAAATTTCTGAAAAATTCGATGTGGGACAGCTTCTGGCGGCTCGGGACGCCCGTCCTGATTCGTTGACCAGGTTCAGGACGCCCGTCCTGGCGGTTTGACTGGGTCGGGACGCCCGTCCCGGACCTTTGACCGGGTCAACATTTTCAAAAATTGCGTTTTTGCCCCAGAATTTGCTGTTTTCGTCTACTTTTCACCTGACACTTCCAAAATCATAAAAACCGTGAAATCAGGTAAATAGTAAACAATTAATGTCAATTTACTCTCAATTTCACATTAAAACATATATAAAAACATGCTAAAAATGTGATACGATTTTCGCGTATCAGTAATCAATGCAGACATGATGACCGGTAACAGTTCTCGTAGGAATTAATTCATTATTTTCATTTCTGACAAATGTTATCCCACCTTTCTTAGGTACTACCTGATGAGTTCCCATTGGTATGCTAAAAGATAGGATTTATTTACCTATATTGATTATGAGTAATTAAGGACTAAATCTTACTAACTGTCACTTTAGCATTAATTGCTGTCACTTAATCAATCAGAACCTAAGGCAGAGTACCTATCGTGTAGCTAGTTATTTGGAAAGTATCTTCGATTTTAATTTATTAATATCGTACTCCCAGGGAACTGGTAACGGCTTAGTAGAAACTATCCCTTAATCCTAACATTCATCTTATTTATGTAATTAATCAATCAGTTAATCAATTCTTTGAGATTGATTGGTGATCACAATCACACATAACAAGCAAATTGCATTCAAGAGTAGACATGCATTCATCAATTTAAGCTCAGTTATTACAATTTGTTTGACCTTATCTTCAAATATTTTAGAAATATCTTGATCTCTAAGGCAATTATGAAATGTAACCATCTGTTTACCATATCTGAGTTACCAGGTGTATTCACCCCTACCTTGGGATGATCATTCTCATCTGTCAGATTAAAGTATCCATGAACGGTCTCCTATGTCACTTCGGTATCATGCCACTTAAACCCTAGGATTGGCCTAGTGTACAAACTCAGCTTTATTAGGGTACTCTAACAAATATGGTGATCTGTTTTGTTATTTCTTCCTAATCTGGCAGACCTTTTACAGTCTGTTAAACTAAACTGGTTATGATTCAGACCTTGGTTAGGAGTTGTCTATAACCCTAGTTTAATTTAAAAGGACACGACATTTCAACATTCATAATGATAATTCTAGCTCTATGATCTTCCCGAGAAAATGGATAGCATCTCAAATTGTAAAATATGTATGATATATGAATTCAGTATCAAATATTTATCTAGATAAAACAAATCATAACCATATAGAAACTCGTCTAGGGGACTCAATATCATAAAATAGTCACCACTTTATGCAGGTCCAGCCGGCGCTGCAGCTCCTGTATGCTTCTGATTGCTCGATCCTACTCTACTTAGCAGAGCCTTTGGAGAACGCTCTTTAGACCTAGTAGCAATTGCTTTACCTTACATCCCAGGTTTAAGCAAATTGCCCTAATTTGACTAAGAACACGCACCCTATCTATCTCTTAGGATCTCCTAACGAAATCCCAGTATTCTGTGATACAAAAAATGAACACTATCAAGTCGAATTCTAAGATTCTGAGATAAACACTCAAAAAGCAAAGAAAATGAGACACTCTCGAAATACTAAACTACTGAGATCACTGAATGACTTGTATACTATGGAAAAATGTATACTTGAAGTCACTAAATGACTCAGATCGAGTGAAGAGGGATGATTTCAACTATTGGAGGCTTGAGGTACTTATAGCAGGTTTCTAGGGTTAATTTCTCCAAAATGTTCGATGTGGGATAAGTTCTAGTGCTCGGGACACCTGTCTCGAGCTTGGGATACCCGTCCCAGTGCTTTGACTGGGTCGGGACGCCCATCCCGAATCTAGCATTTCCAAAAATTGCATTTTTGCCCAAAATTTGCTGTTTTAATGCAATTTACTCTTGAAACTTCCAAAATCACAATTTTCGCAATTTTATGTCAATTTGATTCAATTAAGATCAACTACATTCAACTATTGCCCTATTTTGTGTCTAGAAACATGATAAAAAGGGGATATGATTTGTGTATATCAAATAACCCCACACTTAGCTTTTTGCTTATCCTTGATATGCACAAATCATATCACTTTTAGCATGTTTTTAGGCATAATATAGGGCGAAATTGGTGTTAAATCATTATCAATTGACTGTTATTGACTCAATTTCGCAGTTTTTGTGATTTTGGAAGTGTCAGGTGAAAAATGTAAGAAAATGGCAAATTTCGGGGCAAAAATGTGATTTTCGAAAGTTCAGAAGTCGGGATGGGCGTCCAGAACCCAGGACGGGCGTCCTGACCTGGTCAATAGACCAGGACTCGGGACGGCCATCCTGACCTGGTCAACAGGTCGGGACGGGCGTCCCAGATCCAGGACGTGCGTCACGAATGCCTGGTCAAAGTCCCACATCAATTTTTGTAGAAAAATTCACCCAGTTCCCCTGCTATAAATACCCTAGGCCTTCCTCAATTGAAATCATTCTTTTCCACTCGATCTAAGTCATTTATTAACTTCAAGTATACAATTTTCTATAGTATACAAGTCACTTAGTGATTCCAGGTTTTTAGTTTAGGTATATTTATAGTTTTCGAGAGTGTCTCGTGTTCTTCGTTTGATGATATCTGGAGAAAGCGTCCATAAAAATTAAGAATTCATATCGCATTGTAGAATCTACAAGCGCGCCAAATTCTAGGTAGCGGGTAGCAATCTTTGGGACAAGCTTTGTTGAGGTCGGTGTAGTCAACACACATCCTCCACATTCTATTCACCTTTTTAACCATTACCACGTTAGCCAACCACGTGGGTACTTAACTTCCAGAATAAAACTTACCTTTAATATCTTTTCAACCTCTTCCTTCATGCCTTGAATTTTTTCCTCACCAAACTACCTGGGCTTTTACTTCACGGGATGATGCTTTGTCGAAGAGGATCTGGAATTGATGTGCATAAATCATATAACTTTTTAGCATGTTTTAGGCATAAATTAGGGCAAAATTGGAGATAAATTGTTCTTAATTGATTGATATTAACACAATTTTGCAGTATTTGTGATTTTGGAAGTTTCGGGTGAAATGTGCAAGAAAATAGCAAATATTGAGGCAAAAACGTGATTTTTGGAACTTTTCAGTTCAGGACTGACGTCCCAAGAGTAGGATGGGCATCCCAACCCAGTCAAACGACCAGGATAGGCGTCCCGGACTTGGGACGGGCATCCTGACTCGGTCAAAGCACTGGGACGGGCGTCCTGACCTGGTCAATAGACTCGAGACTCGCGTCCCGGACTCGGTACGGGCATCCCGAGTTCCCAGGCAGAATCCCACATCATATTTCACAGAGAAAAATACTCAATTTCCCTGCTATAAATACCCAAGGCCTTCCTCAGTTGAAATCATCCTTCTTCACTCGATCTGAATCATCTAGTGACTTCAAGTGTATATTTCTACACTCGATACAAGTCATTCATAGAATACGAGAGTTTAGTAATACGAGTAGTTTAGTAATACGAGAGTGTGCTCATTTTAGTAAACGTGACTTCAGTGATCTCATGTGCATCACACGAGTAGTTTAGTAATACGAGAGTGTCTCGTTTTCTTTGTTTTCTGAGTGGTTATCTCAGAATCTTAGAATTTGACTAGATAGGGTTCGTCTTTGGTATTCATAGAATACCCGAGATTTCATTAGGAGATCCTAAGAGGGCATTAGGTGAGCGAAGAGCTAGTCAACAGGGCTTTGCTTAAGCCCAGGATGTAAGGTAAAGCAATTGCTACTAGGCAAAGGAAGCGTTCTCCGAAGGTTCTATCAAGCAGAGTCAGGTCAAGCAATCCAGGATATACAAGTAGTCGCTCCATCGGCAGACCTGATAAAGGGTGAATACTTTATGTTGGTAGTTCCCTAGATCCTCTCTGTATATTCTGTATTATGTTTGTCTAAATATTAATTTGAATACCAAATTAATAGACATCAGTAACAGTCAAATCAAACTAAGGGTCGACAATGAAGATATCACGTTTGATCTAAATGAAACCCTTAAGTATCCCATGCATCTAGATGATATTTATTTTTGTGTGGATGCTATTGAACAATTGATTGAAGTTAACATGACAGACGTATGCTCAAATTATCAAGTCTTGGGGAAGACTCTCTAGAAATAGAAGAAACTGATCTCAGCCCCTCCGATTACGAAATTAACTCTGATAGTTTCACTGAGATAGGTACTAATGAGATGAAGAAAGAACAAACTTCATTTGAAGATCCACCAGACTTGGAGCTAAAGGAATTGCCCACTCATCTGTGCTATGAATTCCTAGACGACAGCAGGAAACTTCCCATCATTCTCGCAGCCGATCTGACTGCAAAACAATGGAAGTTAACCGTGGACATGTGCAAAAAGTACAAAAGAGCATTTGCATACAAAATTGCAGATATTCCAGGTATTAATCCAAGCTTTTGTTTGCATAAGATTCTTTTAGAAAATGATTATAAGCCATGTGTGCAACCTCAAAGAAGGTTGAATCCTAATGTGAGTGATGTTGTTAAAAAAGAAGTAATCAAATTGTTGGATGTTGGACTTATCTATCCAATTTCGGATAGTGAATGGGTAAGCCTAGTACAAGTAGTGATATGCACAAATCATATCCCCTTTTTAGCACGTTTCTACACAAAATAGGGCAATAGTTGAATGTATTTGATCTTAATTGAATCAAATTGACATAAAATTGTGAAAATTGTGATTTTGGAAGTTTCAGGAGTAAATTGCACGAAAACAGCAAATTTTGGGGCAAAAATGCAATTTTTGGAAATGCTAGAATCGGGACGGGCGTCCCGACCCAGTCAAAGCACTGGGACGGGTGTCCCACCCATCCCGAGCACCAAAACTTGTCCCACATCGAAAATTTTGGAGAAATTCACCCTAGAAACCTGCTATAAGTACCCCAGACCTCCAATAGTTGAAATCATCCCTCTTCACTCGATCTGAGTCATTTAGTGACTTCAAGTATACATTTTTCCATAGTATACAAGTCATTCAGTGATCTCAAGTGTATCACACGAGTAGTTTAGTATTTCAAGAGTGTCTCGTTTTCTTTGCTTTCTGAGTGTTTATCTCAGAATCTTAGAATTTGACTAGATAGGGTTCATTTTTGGTATCATAGAATACCGGGATTTTGTTAGGAGATCCTAAGAGAGAGATAGGGTGGGTGTTCTTAGTCAGATTAGGGCAATTTGCTTAAGCCCGTGATGTAAGGTAAAACAACTGCTACTAGGTCTAAAGAGCGTTCTCCGAAGGCTTTGCCAAGCAGAGTAGGATCGAGCAATCAGAAGCATACATGAGTTGCAACACTGGCTGGACCTGCATAAAGTGGTGACTATTTTATGATATTGGGTCCCCTAGACGAGTTTCTATATGTTTATCTAGTTAAATATTTGATACTGAATTCATATATCATACATGTTTTACAATTTGAGATGTTATCCATTTTCTCGGGAAGATCATAGAGCTAGAATTATCATTATGAATGTTGAACTGTCGTGTCCTTTTAAATTAAACTAGGGTTATAGACAACTCCTAACCCAGGTCTGAATCATAACCAGTTTAGTTTAACAGATTGTAAAAGCTTTGTCAGATTAGGAAGAAATAACAAAATAGATCACCATGTTTGTTAGAGTACCCTAATAAAGTTGAGTTTGTATGCTAGGCCAATCCCAGGGTTAAGTGGCATGATACCGAAGTGACATAGGAGACCGTTCATGGATACTTTAATCCGACAGATGAGAAGGATCATCCCAAGGTAGGGGTGAATACACCAAGTAACTCAGATATGGTAAACAGATGGTTACATTTCATAATTGCCTTAGAGATCAAGATATTTCTAAAATGTTTGAAGATAAGTTCAAACAAATTGTAATAACTGAGCTTAAATTGATGAATGCATGTCTACTCTTGAATGCTATTTGCTTGTTATGTGTGATTGGGATCACCAATCAATCTCAAAGAATTGATTAACTGATTGATTAATTACATAAATAAGATTAATGTTAGGATTAAGTGATAGTAGCTACTAAGTCGTTACCAGATCCCTAGGAATACGATATTAATAAATTAAAATCGTAGATACTTTCCAAATAACTAGCTACACGATAGGTACTCTGCCTTAGGTTCTGATTGATTAAGTGACAACAATTAATGCTAAAGTGACAGTTAGTAAGACTCAGTCCTTAATTACTCATAATCAATATAGGTAAATAAATCCTATCTTTTAGCATACTAATTGGAACGCATTAGATTTTTTGCGCCGTTGCCAGGGAACATATCATAAATTTTTTGGATTCATGATCAAAATTCTAGAGGCTTATGATAGGTAACGGTAGTAATCTATACTTTAATTAACAATCATTCTTATTCTAATTAGTCAATCAATTTCCTTAAATATAGGGTTATCTTAATTAATTAATTTTAGAAATTATCTAAAATTAAGAAATTTAGGTTAATCAAATTTTAGAAGATCATTCTAAAACCATACTAAGGAAAGCAAATTTAAAAACAAAATAGGAAAATAGGAAAAAGTTAAAAACAAAATAATTCCTTTTCTTTTATAAAATCTATTTTCTAAAAAATATAATTTTCCAAAAAATAAAATCTTTTTCTTATGTGCAGTTTTTCCATTTCTGCTTGTTTTATTGCTTGAATTTTTTTCTTTTCTTTCCCTAAATTATTTTCTTTAAATTGTTTTAACTCCACTAACCTCTTGCTCAGACTTAACGTGTGCTTTTGTAGTCTTATGACCCGAACCTCAGAAGCTGACCTTGAAACCCCAGTTGAAAATCCTGAAAACTTCATCCGTACAGCTAACAAAAGAAGAGCAGAAATGGCTGCCGAAAGACCTCCACTTGAATCTTACATCCAGCCACAAACTATTCTGATGTCCTCCGCTATTAGGATTCCTGGAAATCCTCGTTATGACCTTAAGCCAAATGTGCTTCAACTGATAATAAATCGGGTTAAGTTTGGAGGAACTGCTGTCGAAAATCCGCTCGAGCACTTGACCGAATTCTCAACCCTCTGTGAAGGTCTTAAGGGAGACAACACTGCGGAAGTGACTAAGTTGAACCTCTTTCCCTATTCACTTAGGGACAGAGCTAAAAGATGGTTGGCACAACTACCTACTAACTCAATCACAACTTGGGATGAGTTAAGTAAGGCATTCTTGGAGGAGTACTATTCTGCAGCAAGAGTTTTAGAGTATCGAAAAGCTCTTTCTAGCTTCACTCAAGCTATAGATGAGACAGTGTTCGAGGCTTGGGACAAATTCAAGGAACTTATATGGCTTTACCCTCAGCACGAACTTACTGAAGCAATGCTAATTCAACAATTTTATGAGGGTATGACAGAAATAGGCAAGCAAGTTCTTGATGGACTCAATCCTCAATGTGGTTTCAATGGCCTTAATGAAGTAGATGCTAGAAACGCCCTGGAGAGACTCTACAAGAACACTAAGAATTGGCGCACAAGTGGTCGCACCAAGAAACAATCAGTAAATGCGGCTAATGCTTCTATTGATGAGCAGTTTGAGGCATTCAAGGCTAGTATCACTAGTCAGTTAAATGCCTTCCAACAAGGAAAGAGCATTCAACCTGTATATCAAATTTGCGAGTTCTGCCAAGGACCACATTTCAGTGGAGATTGCTATGGAAATGGAATATTAACTATTCCAGATGAGATGGAATAAGTTGAGGCAGTCAACTCTGCCCCTATGGGAAACACATACAATCCCATCTAGAAGAACCATCCAGGATTTAGCTGGAGAAACAATTCTGGAAATGCAAATTTCCAGAAGCGAGCACCTCAGCAAATGCCTGATCCGCAGAACCAACAATTCACTTTGCCTGCACCAAGGAACTATGTTGTTCCAGTCGACCCCATGCAAGAATTCTAAGATATACTAAAGGGCATTGCAGACTCCAACAAGGAAATGATGGAGTCTAACAAAAAGGTTCAAGAAGCACACGCAGAAAGAATTCAGCAGAATGAGAATAGGTAGAAGCATATTGAGCAGATTGTCAGGGACACACAAGCCTTCTTGCAGACATTAGAAAGACAAATGGGACAGTTATCGACCCATCTACCTCATCGGTCACTAGGAACGCTACCTAGCAACACTGAGACCAACCCATTAAATGATTGCAAGAACTTAACTTTGAGATCTGGTAAAATTCTAACTCCTTCTTTCCCAAATTCTTCTCATACTTCTACTTTTGTACAAGAAAAAGAAGATAGCTCCGAGGAATCAACACCGACAGTAGTCGAAAACAAAGTAGTAGGGAAAGAGAAGAAAGAGTACATCCTTGAATACCGGCCAAGAGTACCTTACCCTACAAGACTGATGCAGAATAAAGATAAGGAGCAACTCGAGAGGTTTTTCAAAACTTTTGGTCAAAATCATGTTAATTTACCTTTTCTTGATGTTATTTCTGAAATGCCTAAATATGCTAAATTTCTGAAGGATATTATTAGTAATAAAAGAAAGATTGACATGGACAAAGTAATTCTTAATGAAGGATGTTCGGAAGTTCTCTTGAAGAAACTGCCTTCCAAAAAGAAAGATCCAGGTTGTTTCACTTTGCCATGTACAATAGGTAATATTACTAATATGCATGCTTTAGCAGACTTAGGAGCTAGCATAAATTTAATGCCATCTAGTTTATTTGATAAATTAGGTTTGCATGATTTGAAAACGACTAGAATGTGCATACAACTTGTTGATAGGACAGTAAAAATTCCTAGGGGGATAATTGAAGATCTCTTAGTAAAGGTTGGAAAATTTGTCTTTCCTATGGATTTTATTGTCATGGATATGAATGGTGAATGTGATGTACCCTTGATTCTCAGTCGACCTTTTCTAGCTACCTCTAAGGCATTGATTGACGTCAGCAATGGTCAAATAAAACTAAGGGTAGAAAATGAAGATATGACTTTCGACTTGAATGAAACCCTTAAGTATCCTATGCATTTAGATGATGATTGTTATTCTGTGGATGCATTTGACCATTTGATTGAAACTAACATGTTGGACTTAATCTCTGATTATCTAGTCTTAAATGTTGACTCTTTGGCCCTAGAAAAACCTGACTTTGACTATTCTGATTATGAAACTAGGATTAACGATTTCGTTGAGATAGGTGCTCATGAGTTGAGACTAGAAAAGCTCTCTTTGGAAGAGCCCCCAGAAGTGGAATTCAAGGAATTACCAAGCCATCTGTGTTATGACTTCTTGGATGTTGAACAAAAGCTTCCCATTATTCTTGCAGCAGACCTGATTGCAGAACAAAAGAAGTCAACACTGGACATACTCAGAAGGTATAAAAGAGCCTTTGCATACAAAATTGCAGATATACTAGGTATAAATCCAAGTTTTTTATTCGCATAAGATTCTTTTAGAAAATGAGCATAAGCCTTGTGTGCAACCTCAAAGGAGGTTGAATCCTAATGTGTGTGATGTGGTGAAGAAAGAGGTAATTAAATTACTAGATGTCGGACTAATCTATCCTATTTCTGATAGTGAATGGGTTAGCCTAGTGCAAGTAGTACCCAAAAAGGGAGGAATAACAGTTATTAGGAACAAAAATGATGAACTAATTCCTTCTAGAACTGTCACTGGTCATCGTGTATGCATTGATTATAGGAAACTAAATACTGCCACACGAAAAGATCACTTCCCCTTCCTTTTATTAACCAAAGGGTAAATTATACTACTAACACTTGAACTTTTCAAAAATCCCGCTTTTGCACCTGTATTTATTTTTACTTTTAACTGACACTTGAACTATAAAATATCACCTCCTTTACCCTTCCGTCCAAAATTTTCGTCAGACTTCATTTTCCATCCAATTCTCAGGGGCATTTTCGTCTTTTTACAATTATGAGTATTTTTTAATTATTATGGTTTTATTTTCAAGTGTAATTTTGTCATTTCACTTTTTATGCATTTTTGTCTTTTTACAATTATGAGTATTTTTTAATTATTAAGGTTTTATTTTCAAGGGTAATTTTATCATTTCACTTTATTATTAAAAATCTGAAAAATATTTTTTTTGTAGACTCAAGGATTTGATCTTATAATCACACGCTTATATAAACTATATTTAGCCACTGAGACAACTATAACTATATAAAATGATTTGAAACTTATATTTTATTTGTAATTACAAAAATAATAAATACGCATTTTATATTGCGATTATATTCTATATTTTAAATATAAATTATATTAAATATAAACATTCTCAAAAAAATATATATTATCAAATGACACAATTCAAACCACAAGTTTTTGTTATTGTCACGTTTCTCAAAGCTTGCACTGGAGTTCTTCTTTAACTTTTTTGTTTCGATTTCGTGGCAGAACATGAATTTCGAGGTGTTATTTTATACAATGTCATTGCTAAAACTAATAATGTAATAATGTCATTGTAAAAAAACTCAAAATTTGTATTTTGCAACGAATTTAAAGTTAAAACAAAATAAATTTAAGGTTTGAGGAAGAGAATGGCTACGAAGACAATTAATTTAAATTGTGCTGTTTGAATAATATTTTTTCACAATCTTTATATTTAATATAATTTTAAAATAATATAAATTTTTGTATTTTTCAAAATAGTAAATGCTTATTTATTGTTTATATGGTTGTGGTTCAAATCTTGGGATTCACAAATATAATTATATTAAATTTATTTTGGCATCATTTAGTATGCAATATAAAATATAAGTTTCATATAAATTATTATGTTAATAGTTGTTCTAGTGGGTTAATATAATTTTGCCATTTGTGTGATTGAGGGTTCGAATCTCTCCAATTTAAGAAGATTTTTTCAAAATTTTATGAAAAGACAAAATTATCCCTAAAAATAAAACCTTAATAATTTTAAAATATTAATACATTTAAAAGACGAAAATGCCCCTAAGAATTGGATGAAAAATGAAGTCTAACCGAAATTTTGGACGGAAGGGCAAAGGATGTGATATTTTATAGTTCAAGTGTCAATTCAAAGCAAAAATAAATACATGTGCAAAAGTTGGAGTTTTGAAAAGTTTAAATGTTAGTAAGATAATTTACCCTTAACCAAATGTTAGAAAGGTTATCGGGGAACATGTTTTATTGCTTTCTTGATGGATTTTCTAGTTATTTTCAAATTCCCATCTTTCCTGAAGATTAGCATAAAACTACGTTTACTTGCCCTTTTTGAACATTTGCATATAGAAGGATGCCTTTTGGATTATGTAATGCACCTGCTACATTTCAGCGTTGCATGACCTCTATTTTGATGACATGTTAGGAGAGTCTATGGAAGTATTTATGGATGATTTCTCAGTGTTTGGTGACTCATTTGTTATCTGTTTGAATAACCTGGAATCCATGCTTAAACGTTGTTTGCAATCTAATTTGGTTCTAAACTTGGAGAAATGTCATTTCATGGTTAAAGAAGGAATTGTTTTAGGACATAAGATTTCGCAGAGAGGTATGGAGGTAGATAAAGCTAAAATTGAAGTGATCTCAAAACTACCTCCACCCAAATCTGTAAGATCTGTGAGAAGTTTCTTAGGTCATGCTAGCTTTTATAGACGTTTCATAAAAGATTTTTCATTAATAGCCAGACCTTTGACAAACTTATTGAGTAAATATGTTCCTTTCGTTTTTGATGAGAAATGCATGAAATCATTTAATAAACTTAAGGAACTGTTAACTACTGCACCTATTATGACATCACCTGATCAGAGTTTGCCCTTCAAATTGATGTGTGATACTAGTGATTATGCAGTAGGAGTTGTTTTAGGACAAAGACATCATAAGAAATTTCATGTAATTTACTATGACAGTAAAACCTTAACTGATGCTCAGGAGAATTACACAACTACTGAAAAGGAATTACTAGCTGTAGTATATGCTTTCGATAAATTTAGATCTTATCTAGTCTTGTCTAAAACAATAGTTTACACTGATTGATGCGTTCCGACTGATATACTAAAATAGGTGTTGTTTTACCCTATGTTGATATGAGTAATTAAGGACTTAGCCTGACTAATTGTCACATTTAGTCTCTATACTGTCACTTAATCAATCAGAACCTAAGGCAGAGTACCTATCGTGTAGCTAGTCTGTTGGAAAGTATCTACGATTTTAATTAAATCAAATATCGTACTCCCAGGGAAGTGGTAACGGCTTAGTAGTAACTATCCTCTTACCCTAACTCTTATCTTATGAACCAGTTATTCAATCGTTCATCAATATCTTTGATGAGAGGGTGATTCATTCTCCACTAGGTTTAAGTCTATTTAAGCCTAAGAGTGTTTTACAGATAATGTCATGATTCTATGTTATACTGTTTCTACATGTTGATTGACCTATCTTCGAGTATTTTAGATATATCTTGGCCTAGATTGCAACTATGTACCGAGTCTAAAGGTGTACCACATATGAGTTACCTGATAAACCGCCCTACCTTAATGACGGCCCTACTCACGGTTCAAGCTAAAGGCATCCATGAAAGTCCTATGTCACTTAGGAGATCATGCCGCTCGCCCTAACGCCAGCATAAACACACAAACTCAGCCTACTTAGACTATTATAACAAACATGGTGATCTATAGGTTATTTCATCTAATATGGCAGACATTAATGCATCCTGACGGGGAAGTCCTAAATTAATGCATGTTAAACTAAACAGGTTATGATTAGACCATGGTTATGAATTGTCTATAACCCTACATTTAGTTTAAAAGAACCTACATTAGACATGCAGATATAATGAAAGTTAAGCTGGTGGCCATTTCCGGAAAATCATAAAGTACTTCAACATGCATAACAAATATTCATAAAATCATAATCCAATAGTCATAACAAATGTTTGGACGAACACAGTACAAACATATAAAGAGAGGGACAGGGGGACTGATGCCATAAAGTATTCACCCTTTACGTAGTCACGCCGATGGAGCAACTGCTTGTATATGTTGGACTGCTCGACCCGACTCTGCTCGACAAAACCTTCGGAGGACGCTTCCTCAGCCTAGTAGCTGGACTTTACCTTAATACCCAACTTAAGCACAACCATGTTGACTGACTCTTCAAATGCCTAGAGCCCTCTTAGGATCTCCTAACGAAACCCCGGGTATTCTATGACTACCTGAAACGAACCAATCTAGTCGTATTCTAGGACCTGAGACAAACTCTCAGAAACAAAGAACACAAGACACTATCTAAGAATATAAATAAACATATACTAAAACCTGAGAACACTAAGTGACTTGTATACTATGGAAAACTGTATACTTGAAGTCACTAAATGACTCAGATCGAGTGGAGAGGAATGATTTCAACTGAGGAATACCTGGGGTATTTATAGTAGGGGAGCTGGGTGATTTTCTCTCAAAATTTCGATGTGGGATTCTGAATTGGGGCTCGGGACGCCCGTCCCGGCCTGTTGACCAGGTCAGGACGGCCGTCCCATGTCCTGGACGCCCATCCTAACTTGTTGACCAGGTCAGGACGCCCATCCTGGGTTCGGGACGCCTATCCCGACTACATGAAGCAAAGTCTACATGAAGTTAGTGATTTTAAATCATAGGTGCAGTCACTTAAAATTTCTAGCCATGTTTTTACTCCCAAATTCTTCACTGAATCAGATAATTCACAACACAGGTCTGACTGGTTAAGTTGCTATGACAAGGTCTCAAATGTCTCTAGTAGATTATCATGGTCAAGCAGGTTAACAATTTAATAACTGGATTGAACTCTTCTCTCAGTCACAAGGTCTTCCTGATGTGTAGTATGTGTACTAGTCTAGACTAGATAGTCAACACAATATACTCTCATCTCGACTTTTACCAGATAATACTTCGACCCGTTGCTAGACATACTAACAACAAACAACTTTTTGAGTTCTGAGCCTTGGTGACCAGATTTTTAATTAAGCATTTATTGATTTTTCTTTTATTGGTTTTTCAGGGTATTTTGTGTTTGCTTTTCACATGTCAACTTTAACTACCCATGTAGCGAGTCTCACTACGATGACTCCCAGACCTACACGACCTTAGGGCATCAGGCTTTAAGTTCCCCTGAGGAGCGGTGCTCGAGTAGCAAAGGCCGCTTGCAAACTACCCTATTTAATTAACTCTCTTTATTTTTCTTTTCACTTTCAGCTCAGAGCATCATCTAGTCATTTTGATTGCCAATACATCCTCAACTGGTCTAATCTTATCTAGTTAAGTTTTGAAAAGGTATTTGGTTGAGGTCTCTAATCCAAACTAAGTTGTGATCAATTATCAGGAATTCCCTATTTCTAATCGATAAATTCAAGAAAGCCATCACGTTGTCTCCTACTGATCATAACATTCTACACACATATCATAGACATCAGCAATTTTTTACCAATCATACTGCATTTTGAAGTTTGAAAGAGTGAAAAATTTTAGAAAAAAATTTGGAAGGGCGTGAAAATACGGGAAAAACATGCAAAAATCATGCAAAACATTTCCCCTACTATAGTGCATTGTGCACTGCTACCCCACACTTAAGTCTGACATTGTCCTCAGTGTTCATGCATATCTAAATTACCCCACACTTATTTGAAAATAAGAAGAAATAAAAACAAAACAGAGAACTCTTACCCCACACTTATTTGACTAACTAAGGGGAAGATAGGAAATAAAACAAGACAAACAAAACTCTTACCCCACACTTATTTGAGAAATAAGAGTTTAAAAAACAAAAATAGGACAGACAAACAAACCACGAAATGAAAATAAAATAGAAAGAAAACAAAATAAAGTAGCGAAAGATGAGGGTTAGAAGAACTCCCTTCATGTATCGAGTAGAAGGGTCTGCTTTGATCTTCCAATTGGCTCTTCACCTCAGTCATGTGCTATCACTGAAGTGCCCTTGACTCTTGGCTCGAGCCCCAAGGACTGCTTCCTCGAATCATTTGCAAAGTTTCTCGTAATCGTAGCAACGTGTCCAGAAGGAACGTGTCTAGGAATGAGACTTCTTTAGATTAGTGTGCCTACTTGCCAATGTCAGTGAAGGTATTGCATGCAAGTTTCGAATGGCAGAAAAGATACCTGAAGCTTTGGCGAAGCCGTGGTGGTAGGAGGCTCCAGTGGTGTAGATTTGGGCCCAAGTATTTGAGACTTCCTCGGGGAAGTTTCTCACAGCTGATTGGTATGCAGGGGATGCAAGCTCCTCCATTGCTATGCTCCTGATACAACGCCAAATTCCTCTATATCTGTCGACTGTTCGATACTACTTGGTAGGTCACTTGCTTGCACTGGTATAACTTTAATTGTTGCCCATTTACTTTTTGAGAAGTGACGTCTTGCTCCATTATAACATATGCTCTATATGGCTACACTTTTGTAATAGTAAAATGGGTTTGACTAGTATCTCATCTGTTGATTCTGTGGGTAGGACTTTGCTGTGGTGGTATCTTCTGAAAGTTTCCAGCTTCCGAATTATTCCTCAGCTAAATCCCGTATGATTTCTCCAGTTGGGATTGTATGCGTCTCCCATGGGAGCAGCATTGACTGCAGCAACATGCTCCTACTTCTGTTGGAATGGTCAGTATTTCATTCCCATAGCAGTCCCTGCTAAAGTGTGGTACTTGGCAGACTTCACAAATTTGATACATAGGCACATCTGAATCTAGAAAATAGTTTCTCACAAAATCTGCACATGACTTTAACATCATTAGTAGGTAATGCCTGTGGTTCAGGCTATTTTGAAAGTGTTCTACAGCTACTATGATGTACTTGTTGCCACAAGGAAGAAAGAAAAAGGATTTAATCAGTACCCCAAATATAAGAGATTTTAGTATTCTGTATACCTTGCTGGGGTAGATGATCTTGGGAAGACGTGTTACTTGTTATTTTTCAAGCATCATCGAACTGTATCAAGGATACAAAATCTTTGAATAGTGGGCCAGTAATATCATGCTTCCAACACTTTCCGGACAGTGTTGCTAGCAGTCAAATAGCCTCTCGTAGATCGTCGATGACAATGCTCCAAAATTTTGTGGCCTTTATCTTTTGAGACACATCTTCTGATCAACTGATCTGCAAAAATTTGAAATAGAAGAGAAATCTGCCCAGTAGTAATATTTCAAATCAGCAAAGAATTTCTTCTTTTGCTGATAAGTCATATCACTTGGAACTCATTCAGTGACTAGATAATTTGCAACAACAATAAACCACAAATGAGAATTATTATACATAGCAAATAATGCAAATAAGTTTTCATCCAAAAATTTATTAGTATTACAATAGCCTTTAACTCGGGGTTTTCTAATCTAGACAAATGGTTTGCTTTCTAGATTTTCAACACTTTTTCTTATCCCTTCATTCTATATCAAATTCAAGTAACAATAAAACTTAACTTAATCAATTATGGTTCATCAACAGTTTTATTGAACAGATATCTCAGAGTGATCAGTGCATACTATTGTTTTAGATGAAACTAGATATGGTATGAATCTATCATCATATACAACGACTAGTAATCCCTTTTCAGTAGTGGTGAGGTTCTATTGGGCATCAGTAAAAGGTCTTACTTGCATGGTGTATAACATGAAGGTTCTAATCATGCCTATTTCCTAAAACAATCATTACTACATGGTCACTAGCATCACATATCAATTCAGAAAGAAAACTCCAATCAAGTGATGTCATAATGGGTGCAGTAATAAACAGTTCCTTCAGTAAAAAGATATCATGCATTTATCATAAAAAAGGAACATCCTTTCTCGATAGAATTTTCAAAAAGTCTGGCTATTAAGGAAAAATTATTTCATAGCTTGTCTAATAAAGCTAGCATGACTTAAGAAAATCCTAACATAGAATAACATTTCTTCCTAATTAAAACCTAAGCAAAAAATGACAGCTCAAAAGAAAAATATTCTTTCCTCATTTCCATTTTTATTTTTTGAAATTAAATAATAATAAAAAAAACAAACAAACAGGAAAACTGTAAACACGAAAAATTTATTTCTTTTATCTTCTGGAACATAATATTTTTCAGAAAATTTTATAGAAGAAAAGAAAAGAAAAGAAAAAAAATTTGAAAGAAAACAAATGTTCAACTATGAAAGAACAAATAAGACAAGAGATAGGGTTGAATAACAACTTACTGTTGAACGAGAAAAATACATTTTTTTCGGGTTTTAAATTTGTAACAATTTTTTTCCCTTTATATTTTATTTAGAAAGCAGTTAAATTTCCTCAATATGGTTTTAGAATAATTTTCTAAAATTTGATTATCCTAAATGTCTTAATTTCAGATGATATATAAAATTAATTAGTTATGATAACCCTATATTTCGGAAATTGATTGTCTAACTAGCATAAAATAAATGTTAGGTCTAAGGTCTAGGTTACTACCGTTACCTATCATAAGCTTCTAGAATTGTGGCCAATAATCCTAAATTCATTATGATATTTCCCCGTCAACGGCGCCAAAAATCTGATGTGTTCCGACTAATATACTAAAATAGGTGTTGTTTTACCCTATGTTGATTATGAGTAATTAAGGACTTAACCTGACTAATTGTCACATTTAGTCTCTATACTGTCACTTAATCAATCAGAACCTAAGGCAGAGTACCTATTGTGTAGCTAGTCTGTTGGAAAGTATCTACGATTTTAATTAAATCAAATATCGTACTCCCAGGGAAGTGGTAACGGCTTAGTAGTAACTATCCTCTTACCCTAACTCTTATCTTATGAACCAGTTATTCAATCGTTCATCAATATCTTTGATGAGAGGGTGATTCATTCTCCACTAGGTTTAAGTCTATTTAAGCCTAAGAGTGTTTTACAGATAATGACCTGATTCTATGTTATACTGTTTCTACATGTTGATTGACCTATCTTCGAGTATTTTAGATATATCTTGGCCTAGATTGCAACTATGTACTGAGTCTAAAGGTGTACCACATCTGAGTTACCTGATAAACCGCCCTACCTTAATGACGGCCCTACTCACGGTTTGAGCTTAAAGGCATCCATGAAAGTTCTATGTCACTTAGGAGATCATGCCGCTCGCCCTAACGCCGGCATAAACACACAAACTCAGCCTACTTAGACTACTCTAACAAACATGGTGATCTATAGGTTATTTCATCTAATATGGCCGACATTAATGCATCCCGACGGGGAAGTCCTAAATTAATGCCTGTTAAACTAAATAGGTTATGATTAGACCATGGTTAGGAATTGTCTATAACCCTACATTTAGTTTAAAAGAAACTACATTAGACATGCAGACATAATGAAAGTTAAGCTGGTGGCCATTTCCGAAAAATCATAAAGTACTTCAACATGCATAACAAATATTCATAAAATCATAATCCAATAGTCATAATAAATGTTTGGACGAACACAGTACAAACATATAAAGAGAGGGACAAGGGGACTGATGCCATAAAGTATTTGATGCGTTCCGATTGGTATGCTAAAAGATAGGCTTTTATTTACCTATGTCGATTATGAGTAATTAAGGACTGAGTCTTACTAACTGTCACTTTAGCATTCAATTGTTGTCACTTAATCAATCAGAACCTAAGGCAGAGTACCTATCGTGTAGCTAGTTCTTGGAAAGTATCTACGATTTTAATTTATTAATATCGTACTCCCAGGGAACTGGTAACGGCTTAGTAGCAACTATTCCTTAATCCCAACATTCATCTTATTTATCTAATTAGTCAATCGATAGTCAATACTTTGAGATTGATTGGTGATCCCAATCACCCATAACAAGCAAATAGAATTCAAGAGTAGACATGCATTCATCAATTTAAGCTCAGTTATTACAATTTGTTTGACCTTATCTTCGAACATTTTAGATATATCTTGATCTCTAAGGCAATTATGAAATGTAACCATCTGTTTACCATATCCGAGTTACCTGGTGTATTCACCCCTACCTTGGGATGATCCTTCTCATCTGTCGGATTAAAGTATCCATGAACGGTACCCTATGTCACTTCGGTATCATGTCACTTAACCCTAAGATTGGCCTAGCGTACAAACTCAGCTTTATTAGGGTACTCTAACAAACATGGTGATCTGTTTTGTTATTTCTTCCTAATCTGGCAGACCTTTTACAATCTGTTAAACTAAACCGGTTATGATTCAGACCATGGTTAGGAGTTGTCTATAACCCTAGTTTAATTTAAAAGGACACGTCAGTTCAACATTCATAATGATAATTCTAGCTCTATGATCTTCCCGGGAAAATGAATAGTATCTCAAACTGTAAAACATGTATGATAATAAATTCAGTATCAAATTAATATTCAGATAAAACAACTAGTAAACATACAGAACCTCGTCTAGGGGACCCACTATCATAAAGTAGTCACCGCTTTATGCAGGTCCAGCCGGTGCTGCAGCTCTTGTATGCTTCTGACTGCTCGATCCTACTCTGCTCGGCAGAGCCTTCGGAGAAAGCTCCTCAGACCTAGTAGTAATTGCTTTACCTTCCATCACGGGCTTAAGCAAATTACCCTAATCTGACTAAGAACACGCACCCTATCTCTCTCTTAGGATCTCCTAACGAAATCCCGGTATTCTATGATACTGAAAACGAACCCTATCTAGTCGTAATCTAAGATTCTGAGACAGAATCTCAGAAAACAAAGAAAACGAGAAACTCTCTAAGAATAGAAATAAATTTATACTGAGCCCGAGTCTCTCAGTGACTTATGTACTCGAGAAAAATGTACAATCGAAGTCACTAAATGACTCAGATCGAGTGGAGAGGGATGATTTCAACTCTTGGAGGCCTGGGGTATTTATAGCAGCTTCCTGGAGTGAAAATCTCCAAATATTTCGATGTGGGACAACTTCTGGTGCTCGGGACGCCCGTCCTGCTGCTTTGACTGGGTCAGGACGCCCGTCCCGAACTCAGCATTTCCAAAAATTGCATTTTTACCCCAAAATTTGCTGTTTTCGTGCAATTTGCTCCTGAAACTTCCAAAATTGAAATTTAAGCAATTTTATGTCAATTTGATTCAATTAAGATCAAATACATTCAAATATTGCCCTAATTTATGTCTAAAAACATGCTAAAAAGGGTATATGATTTGTGCATATCAGTATTCACCCTTTACGTAGTCACGCCGAAGGAGCAACTGCTTGTATATGTTGGACTGCTCGACCCGACTCTGCTCGACAGAACCTTCGGAGGATGCTTCCTCAGCCTAGTAGCTGGACTTTACCTTAATACCCAACTTAAACACAGCCCTGTTGACTGACTTTTCGAACGCCTAGAGCCCTCTTAGGATCTCCTAACGAAACCCCGGGTATTCTATGACAACCAGAAATGAACCTATCTAGTCGTATTCTAGGATCTGAGATAAACCCTCAGAAATAAAGAACATGAGACACTATCTAAGAATATAAATAAACCTATACTAAAACCTGAGAACACTAAGTGACTTGTATACTATGAAAAACTGTATACTTGAAGTCACTAAATGACTCAAATCGAGTGGAGAGGAATGATTTCAACTGAGGAATGCCTGGGGTATTTATAGTAGGGGAGCTGGGTGATTTTCTCTCAAACTTTCGATGTGGGATTCTGAACTGGGGCTCGGGATGCCCGTCCTGGATTTGGGACGCCCGTCCCGGCCTGTTGACCAGGTCAGGACGGCCGTCCCAAGTCCTGGACGCCCGTCCTGGCTTGTTGACCAGGTCAGGACGCCCATCCTGGGTTCGGGATGCCCATCCCGACTTCTGAACTTCTGAAAATCACATTTTTGCCCCGAAATTTGCCATTTTCTTCTACTTTTCACCTGACACTTCCAAAATCACAAAAACTGTGAAATTGAGTTAATAACAATCAATTAAGAATGATTTACCATCAATTTCACCCTAAATTATGCCTAAAAACATGCTAAATATGTGACATAATTTATGCATATCACTGATCATTTTGCATTGAAATACTTGTTCAATAAAATTGATGCAAAACCAAGATTGATTAGATGGGTTTTATTACTACATGAATTTGATATAGAAATAAGGGATAAAAAATGGGCTGAAAATCTAGCCGCAAATCATCTGTCTAGATTAGAAAACCCTGGATTAGGAGCAATAGATGAAACATTAATATCAGATAAATTTCTGGATGAGAACTTATTTGCATTATCTGTTATCTTTTCACCTCCATGGTTTGCTGACATGGCAAATTATTTAGTTACTCAATCTCTCCCGAGTAATATGGATAAGCAGCAATGAAAGAAATTCTTTGCTGAATTGAAAAATTACTGCTGGGAAGATCCTTTTCTATTTCGAATTTGTAAAGATCAAATGATCAGAAGGTGTGTCTCAGAAGAAGAAGGATATAAGATCTTGGAGTATTGTCATTGTGGACCTACTGGAGGCCATCTGGCTGCCACCAACACTACCAGGAAAGTGTTGGAAGCAAAATTCTATTGGCCTACTATTTTCAAGGATGCAACAGCATACATTAAGTCCTGTGATGATTGCCAGAGAACATGTAATATTTCTTCTAGAGACGGTCTACCCCAGCAGATGATACAAAGTGTTGAAATATTCAATATCTGGGGTATTGACTTCATGGGTCCTTTTCCTTCTTCCTTTGGCAAAAATTACATCATAGTAGCTGTAGACTATTTTTCAAAATGGCCCGAAGCATAGGAATTGCCTACTAATGATGCTAAAGTTGTGTGCAGATTCCTTAAAAAATTGTTTTCCAGATTTGGATGTCCCAAAGCCCTCATAAGCGGCAGCGGTGCGCACTTCTACAACTCACAATTGCAGAAAGCACTCAAGCAATATGGAGTTCATCATCACTTTTCCACGGCCTATCACCCACAAACCAATGGGCAGGTTGAGGTAACCAATAGAGGTATCAAAAGAATTTTAGAAAAAACTATAGGAGTTAACCGTAAAGATTGAGCCATAAAATTAGATGATGCCTTATGGGCCTTTCGTACGGCGTATAGAACTTCTATAGGATTTTCACCTTACAGATTGGTTTACGGAAAATAATGCCATTTGCCTGTTGAACTAGAGCATAAAACATTTTGGGCTTTGCATAAATGCAATCTAGATGATATTTTGTCTAAGGAAAATAGGATGTTACAACTCAATGAATTGGATGAGTGGAGGTTTAATGCATACGAGAATTCTCTCCAATTTAAAATGAAGAGTAAAATTCGACATGATAACTGAGGCGTTTCCGACTGATAAGATAAATAGGTGTTATTTTACCCTATGTTGATTATGAGTAATTAAGGACTGAGATTGACTAATTGTCACATTTAGTCTCTATGGTGTCACTTAATCAGCCAGAACCTAAGGCAGAGTACCTATCGTGTAGCTAGTCTGTTGGAAAGTATCTACGGTTTTATTAAATAAATATCGTACTCACAGGGAAGTGGTAACGACTTAGTAGTAACTAGCCTTTTATCATAACTCTTATCTTATGATCCAGTTATGCAATCTTCATTAATAACTTTGATGAGAGGTGATCCATTCTCCACTAGGTTTAAGTCTAATTAAGCCTAAAAGTGTTTTATAGATAACGTCCTGATTCTATGCTATATTGTTCCTACATGTTGATTGACCTATCTTCGAGTATTTTAGATGCATCTTAGCCTGGATTGCAACTATGTTCTGAGTCTAAAGGTGTACCACATCTGAGTCAACTAATAAAACGCCCTACCTTAATGACGGCCCTACTCACGGTTCGAGCTAAAGGCATCCATGAAAGCCCTATGTCACTTCGGGGATCATGCCGCTCGCCCTAATGCCGGCATAAAAACGCAACTCAGCATACCTAGACTACTCTAACAAACAGAGTGTTCCGCAGGTTATTTTATCTAGTATGGCAGACACTAATACTAATTGATGCTTGTTAAACTAAACAGGTTATGAATAGACCGTGGTTAGGAATTGTCTATAACCCTACATTTAGTTTAAAAGAAACTACATTAGACATGCAGACATAATGTATATTAAGCAGGTGGCCATTTCCAGAAAATCATAAGCACTTCAACATATAAAACAAATATTCATAAAAACCATAATCCAGTATTCATAATTGATATTTGGACAAACACAATACAACATATAAAGAGAGGGACAGGGGGACTAATGCCATAAAGAAATCACCCTTTACTTAGTCTCGCCGATGGAGCGTACTGCTTATATATGTCGTACTGCTTGACCCGACTCTGCTCGACAGAACCTTCAGAGGACGCTTCCTCAGCCTAGTAACTGGGCTTTACCTTAATACCCAGCTTAAGCCCAGCCCTGTGGACTGACTCTTCGAACACCTCGAGCCCTCTTAGGATCTCCTAACAAAATCCCGGGTATTCTATGAATACCAGAAACGAATCTATCTATTGAAGCCTAAGATCTGAGACTATTTCTTAGAAACTAAGAAAACAGAACACTAACTAGAAAGAAAGAAAACTTATACTAAACCCGAGTCTCTCAGTGACTTATGTACTCGAGAAAAGTGTACAGAAGTCACTAAATGACTCAGATCAAGTGGAGATGGATGATTTCAACTGAGGAAGGCCTGGGTATTTATAGCAGCTTCCTGGAGTGAATTTTCATCAAAACTTTGATGTGGGACTTGAATTTCTGGTTCGGGATGCCCGTCCCGGTCTGTTGACTAGGTCAGGACGGCCGTCCTGAGTCCTGGACGCCCGTCCCGACCTGTTGACCAGGTCAGGACGCCCTCCCCGAAGTCCGAACTTCTGTTAAATTGTGTTTTTGCCCCGAAATTTGCTATTTTCTTCTACTTTTCACCTGACACTTCCAAAATCATAAAAACTATGAAATTGAGTTAATAACGAACAATTAAGACGGATTTGCCCTCAATTTCACCCTAAATTATGCCTAAAAACATGCTAAAAATGTGATATGATTTATGCATATCAGATAACCCCACATTTAGCTTTTTGCTTGTCCTCAAGCAAAGTCTACCTGAAGTTAGTGATTCTAAATCATATGTGTAGTCACTTAAATTTCTAGTCATGTTTTTATTCCAAAAATTATTCAGACAATTCTTAATACAGGTCTGACTGGTTAGGTTGCTATGACAAGGTCTCAAATGTCTCTAGTAGATTGTTATAGTCAAGTAGTTGACAACTTAACAACTAGGTTGAACTCTTCTCTTAGTCACAAGGTCTTCCTGATGTGTAGTGTGTGTACTAGTCTAGACCAGATAGTCAACACAATATACTCTCGTCTTAACTACTACCAGATAATACTTTGATCTTGTCGCTAGACATAATAACAATAGACAACTTTATGAGTTCTGAGCCTTGGTGATCAGATTTTTAATGATTTAGCATTTGTTGATTTTCTTTATAGATTCAGGGTATTTTGAGTCTACTTAGAACACGTCAACTTCAACTACCCATGTAGCGAGTCCCACTCCGATGACTCCCAGACCTACACGGCCTTAGGGCATTAGGCTTTAAGTTCCCTGAAGGACTGGTGCTCGAGTAGCGAAGGTCGCAGGCAAACTACCCTACTTAATTGACTTTCTTTTTTGTTTCTTTTCACTTTTAGCTCAGAGTCTCATCTAGTCACTCTAATTGTCAATACATCCACAACTGGTCTGATCTTATCTAGTTAAGTCTTGAAAAGGTAATTGGTTGAGGTCTCTAATCCAGACTAAGTTGTGCTAAGTTATCAGGAATCCCCTATTCCTAATAAATAAGTTCAAACTAGTTATCACATTGTCTCCTACTAACCATAACATTCTACCTACATATCATAGACATAAGCAATGTTTTACCAATCATATTGCATTTAGAAGTCTGAAAGAATGAAAAGTTTTGAAAAAAAATTGGAAGGGTGTGAAAATACGGGGAAACAGGCAAAATCATGCAAACATTTTCTCAAACTACTACAGTGCACCGTGCACTGCTACCCCACACTTAAGTCTGACACTGTCCTCAGTGTTCATGCATACCTAAACTACCCCACACTTATTTGCAAACAAGAAGAAATGAAAACAAAACAAAGAACTCTTACCCCACACTTATTTGACTAACTAAGGGTAAGAGAGAAAATAAAGCAACAAAACAAGAAGGATAATGGAAATAACAAAACAGAACACAAAACAAAGAAAATAAAAGTAAAGGAATATGAAGATTAGAAAAGCTCCCTTCTGTTGCGAGCAGAAGGGTCTTCTCTGATCTTTCAATTGGCTCTTCACCTTAGTCATGTGCTATTGCTGAGGTGTCCTTGACTCTGTAAGCTCTAGATATTGGAACGGATGACGTCAGCTCCGATCCTTTATTGTCGAGCTCCAGGTAGTGGCCTATCCATTTGATGAATGACTCAAGCCCCAAGGACTGTTTCCTGGAATCATTTGCAAAGTTCCTCGTAATCGTAGCAACATGTCCAGAAGGAACGTGTCTAGGAATGAGACTTCTTTGGATTGGTGTGCCTACCGCCAAAGTCAGTGAAGGTATTGCATGCAATTTTCGAATGGCAGAAATGATACCTGAAGCTTTGGCGAAGCCGTGGTGGTAGGAGGCTCCAGTGGTGTAGATATGGGCCCAAGTATTTGAAGCTTCCTTGGGTGAAGTTTCTCACAGCTGATTGTATGCAGGGGATGCAAGCTCCTCCATTGCTATGCTCCTGATACAATGCCAAATTCCTCTATATCCCTCGACCCTTCGATACCACTTGGTAGATCACTTGCTTGCACTGGTCTGACTTTAATTGTTGCCAGTATCTCATCTGTTGATTCTGCGGGTAGGGGTTTTGTTGTGGTGGTATCTTCTGAAAGTTTCCAGCTTCCGAATTATTCCTCAGCTAAATCCCGTATGATTCCTCCAGCTGGGATTGTATGCATTTCCCATTGGAGTAGCATTCTGTAGTAACCTACTCCTACATCGTTTTGGAATGGTTCGTATTTCATTCCCATAGCAATCCCTGCTAAAGTGTGGTACTTGGCAGACTTCACAGATTTGATACACAGACTGAGCATTTCTTCCTAAGACATTGGCACTCTGAATCTGGAAAACAACTTCTCATAGAATCTGCACATGACTTTAACATCATTAGTAGGTAATGCCTATGGTTCAGGCAATTTTTGAAAAGTGTTCCACGTCTACTATGATGTAATTATTTTCAAAGGAAGAAGGGAAAATGATTCAATAAATACCTCAGATATTAAAGATTTCAAGACTCTATATACCTTGCTGGGGTAGGCGAGCTCTGGAAGAGGTGTTACCTGTTATTTGGCAAGCATCGCAGGACTGTATCATAGATACAAAATCCTTGAATATGGTGGGTCAACAAGATTCTACTTCCAACACTTTCCGGACAGTGTTGATAGCAGTTAATTGGTCTTCCATGGATTCCTGCAATGCTTCAGAATCATGTGACCTTCGCCTTTCGAGATACATCTTCTGATCAACTAATCTGCAAAAATTTGAAATAGAAGAGAAATCTTCCCAGTAGTAATATTTCAAATCAGCGAAGAATTTCTTCTTTTGCTGATAAGTCACATTACTTGGAACTCATTCAGTGACTAGATAATTTGCAACAACAATAAACCACATATGAGACTTATCATACATAGCAAATAATGCAAATAAGGTTTCATCAAAAATTTATCAGTATTACAATAGCCTCTAACTCGGGGTTTTCTAATCTAGACAAATGGTTTGCTTTCTAGATTTTCAACCCTTCTTCTTATCCCTCCATTCTATATCAGATTCAAGTAACAACAAAACTTAACTTAATCAATTCAGCATTAGTTTTATTGAACACAAATATCTCAGAGTGATTAGTGTAACCTATTGTTTCTAGACAAGACTAGATAATATCGGAATTTATCATACATGAACTTTCTTATCATGTTTCTGTCCTAAAACAATTCTTACTACATCATTACATCACATATTCATTCAAAAAGCAGATTTCAATCAGGTGATGCCATAATGGGTGTAGTAATTCCTTTTGGTTTAAAAGATCTCATGCAATTATCAGCAAAACAAAAGGAACATCATTTTTTTTCAATAGAACATTCAACGGTCTGGCTATTAAGAAAAAATTATTTCATAACTCGTCCTAATAAAGCCGGCATGACTCTAAGAAAATTCTAAAATGGAATTTCTTCCCGATAAAAATCTAAGCCAAAATTTTACAACTCAGAATAAAATATATTTTATCCTCATTTCCATTTTTATTTCTTCGAAATAATAGAATAACACGAAAAAGAGAAACTAAGAAAACAACTAAGAAAGAACAAGAGATAGGGAAAAGAACAACTTACCATTGAGCAAGAAAAATACATTTTTTTCGGGTTTTAAATTTTAAACAAATTTTTTCCTTCTTTTTTTTTCTCGAAAGCAGTTAAATTTCCTCAATATGGTTTTAGAATGATTTTCTAAAATTTGATTATCCTAAGTGTCTTAATTTTAGATAATATCTAAAATCAATTAGTCATGATAATCCTATATTTCGTAAATTGATTGTCTAACTAGCATAAGATAAGTGTAGGTCTAATGTTTAGGTTACTACCGTTACCTATCATAAGTCTCTAGAATTTTGATCAGGAATCATTAATTCATTATGATATTTCCCCGGCAACGGCGCCAAAAATCTGATGCGTTTCCGACTGATAAGCTAAATAGGTGTTATTTTACCCTATGTTGATTATGAGTAATTAAGGACTGAGATTGACTAATTGTCACATTTAGTCTCTATGGTGTCACTTAATCAGCCATAACCTAAGGTAGAGTACCTATCGTGTAGCTAGTCTGTTGGAAAGTATCTACGATTTTATTAAATAAATATAGTACTCCCAAAGAAGTGGTAACGGCTTAGTAGTAACTTGCCTTTTATCCTAACACTTATCTTATGATCCAGTTATGCAATCTTCATCAATAACTTTAATGAGAGGGTGATCCATTATCCACTAGGTTTAAGTCTAATTAAGCCTAAAAGTGTTTTATAGATAACGTCCTGATTCTATGCTATATTGTTCCTACATGTTGATTGACCTCTCTTCGAGTATTTTAGATGCATCTTAGCCTGGATTGCAACTATGTTCTGAGTCTAAAGGTGTACCACATCTGAGTCAACTAATAAAACGCCCTACCTTAATGACGGCCCTACTCACGGTTCGAGTTAAAGGCATCCATGAAAGCCCTATATCACTTCGGGGATCATGCCGCTCGCCCTAACGCCGGCACAAAAATGCAACTCAGCCTACCTAGACTACTCTAACAAACAGGGTGTTCCGCAGGTTATTTTTTCTAGTATGGCAGACACCAATACTAATTGATGCATGTTAAACTAAACAGGTTATGAATAGACCGTGGTTAGGAATTGTCTATAACCCTACATTTAGTTTAAAAGAAACTACATTAGACATGCAGACATAATGTATATTAAGCAGGTGGCCATTTCCAGAAAATCATAAGCACTTCAACATATAAAACAAATATTCATAAAAACCATAATCCAGTATTCATAATTGATATTTGGACAAACACAATAAAACATATAAAGAGAGGGAGAGGGGGACTGATGCCATAAAGAAATCACCCTTTACTTAGTCTCGCCGATGGAGCGTACTGCTTGTATATGTCGTACTGCTTGACCCGACTCTTCTCGACAGAACCTTCGGAGGACGCTTCCTCAGCCTAGTAACTGGGCTTTACCTTAATACCCAGCTTAAGCCCAGCCATGTGGACTGACTCTTCGAACACCTCGAGTCCTCTTAGGATCTCCTAATGAAATCCCGGGTATTCTATGAATACCAGAAATGAAGCTATCTATTGAAGCCTAAGATCTGAGACTATTTATCAAAAACTAAGAAAACGAAACACTAACTAGAAAGAAAGAAAACTTATACTAAACCCGAGTCTCTCAGTGACTTATGTACTCGAGAAAAGTGTACACTTGAAGTCACTAAATGACTCAGATTAAGTGGAGAGGGATGATTTCAACTGAGGAAGGCCTGGGGTATTTATAGCAGCTTCCTGGAGTGATTTTTCATCAAAAATTCGACGTGGGACTTGAATTTCTGGTTCGGAACGCCCGTCCCGGTCTGTTGACCAGGTCAGGACGGCCGTCCTGAGTCCTGGACTCTCGTCCCGACCTGTTGACCAGGTCAGGACACCCGTCCTAAACCGGGACGCCCTCCCCGAAGTCCGTACTTCTGAAAAATTGCGTTTTTACCCCAAAATTTGCCATTTTCTTTTACTTTTCACCTGACACTTCCAAAATCATAAAAACTATGAAATTTAGTTAATAACGAACAATTAAGACCGATTTGCCCTCAATTTCACCCTAAATTATACCTAAAAACATGCTAAAAATGTGATATGATTTATGCATATCAATAACAGACGTAGATCCCAGAAAAATTTTGAACTAGGAGATAAGTGTTATTATACAACTCACGTTTGAAATTGTTTCCAGGAAAACTAAAAAGTTATTGGTCAGGTCCGTTTACTATTACAGAGTTGTCTCCATTAGGAGCAGTTGTCATCGTTGATCAAGATAACATCTCTCAAAAAGTAAACGAGCAACGTTTAAAACCATACCGAGAGCCAATGGACAGATCTGAGCAGGTCCTTCTGCTCAACGAGTAAAGGGAGTATATTTATTATTATTTTTTTATTTATTTGTTTCCATTTTGTGTTTTGTTTGTTTTTCTTGCTTTTTGTTTTTCTTAAATTCTTATTTTTAAAATAAGTGTGGGGTGATAGGATATCCATGAACACTGAGGACAGTGTTAATCTTAAGTGTCGGGTAGTGTGCACAGTGCACTATAGTAATTTTCATGTTTTTCCATACTTTTCACCGAAATTGCACCCTTCCAAAAAAAATTCAAAAATTTTCACTATTTTGAATTTCAAAATCAGTATTGATTGGTTAAAGAATGCTTATGTTTATGATATATGTTGAGCAGAGAATTATGATCGGTAGGGAACATGTTGATAACTTTACTGAATTCCTCAATTAGAAATAAGGAATTCCTGATAATTGAGCACAACCTAGTTTAGATTAGAAACATCAACCAAATACCTTTTTGAGACCTAAACTGAATAATATGAGACCGGTTGAGAATGTGTTGGCAATACTAGACGATGCTCTGAGCTGAAAGTGGAAAAGTTTAAAAGTAAAAAAGGGGTAGTTTGCAAGCGTCCTTTGCTACTCGAGCACCACTTCTTAAGGGAACTTAATGCCTGATGCCCTAAGGTCATGTAGATCTGGGAGTCATCGGAGTGGGGCTTGATACCTGGGTAGTTAAAGTTGATGTGTGAAAGTAAACACAAAAATACCCTAGACAATCAATTTAAAAATACATTGCCCAGTGTATTCTTTTATTGAAAATCATAAATAAAAAGCCTTGACACCTAAGCTCAGAACTCAGATGGTTGTTTGTTGCTAGCATATTCGACGATTGGTCGAAGTATTATTTGGTAAAAGTTTAGAGAAGACTATATTGAGTTGACAATCTAGTCTAGATTAGTTCACACACTACACATCAGGAAGACCTCGTGACTAAGAGTAGAGTTCAGTCGAGTTATTGAGTTGTTGCATTTGCATGACCATGATAATCTGCCAGACATTTGAGACCTTTTCATAGCAACTTGACCAGTCAGGCATATTTTGTGAATCATCTGACTCAGTGATAAATTTTGGCTAAAAACATTGCTAGGATATTTGAGTGATTGCACCTATGATTTAGAATTTAAATAATTTCATATAGACTTTGCTTGAGGACTGATATGCACAAATCATATCACTTTTTAGCATGTTTTTAGGCACAATTTAGGGCGAAATTGGTGTTAAATCATTCTCAATTGACTGTTATTAACTCAATTTCGCATTTTTTTTTGATTTTGGAAGTGTCAGGTGAAAAATGCAAGAAAATGGCAAATTTCAGGGCAAAAACGTGATTTTCGAAAGTTCGGAAGTCGGGATGGGCGTCCAGAACCCAGGATGGGAGTCCAGGACTCAGGACGGCCGTCCTGACCTGGTCAACAGGCCGGGACGGGCATCCCAGATCCAGGACGGGCGTCCTGAATGCCTGGTCAAAGTCTCACATCTATTTTTGCAAAAATATTAACCCAGTTCCCCTGCTATAAATACCTTATGCCTTACTCAGTTGAAATCATTCCTCTCCACTCGATCTGAGTCATTTAGTGACTTCAAGTATACAATTTTCTATAGTATACAAGTCACTTAGTGATTCCAGGTTTTTAGTTTAGGTATATTTATAGTTTTCGAGAGTGTCTCGTGTTCTTTATTTCTGAGAGTCTGTCTCAGATCTTAGAATACGATTAAATAGGTTCATTTTTGGTATTCATAGAATACCCGGGATTTCGTTAGAAGATCCTAAGAGAGCACTAGGCGTTCGAAGAGTCAGTCAACAAGGCTGTTGATATGCATAAATCATATCACATTTTTAGCATGTTTTTAGGCACAATTTAGGGTGAAATTGAGGGTAAATCGGTCTTAATTGTTTATTATTAACTCAATTTCACAGTTTTTATGATTTTGGAAGTGTCAGGTGAAAAGTAGAAGAAAATGGCAAATTTCGGGGCAAAAATGCAATTTTTCAGAGGTTCGGACTTCGAGGAGGGCGTCCCGGTTCAAGACGGGTGTCCTGACCTGGTCAACAGGTCAGGACGGGCGTCTAGGACTCGGGACGGGTCTCCTGACCTGGTCAACAGACCGGGACGGGAGTCCCGAACCAGAAATTCAAGTCCCACATCGAATTTTTGATGAAAAATCACTCCAAGAAGTTGCTATAAATACCGCAGGCCTTCCTCAGTTGAAATCATCCCTCTCCACTTGATATGAGTCATTCAGTGACTTCCAGTGTACAATTCTCTAGTACACAAATCACTCAGAGACTCAGATTTCAGTATAAGTTTTCTTTCTTTCCTTTTAGTGTTTCGTTTTTCTTAGTTTCTGAGAATTAGTCTCAGATCTTAGGCTTCGATAGATAGGTTCGTTTCTGGTATTCATAGAATACCCGGGATTTGGTTAGGAGATCCTAAGAGGGCTCTAGGCGTTCGAAGAGTCAGTCCACAGGGCTGGGCTTAAGCCCAGGATGTAAGGTAACGTCCAGCTACTAGGCTGAGGAAGCGTCCTCTGAAGGTTCTGTCGAGCAGAGTCGGGTCAAGCATTACGACATATACAACAGTACGCTCCATCGGCAAGACTAAGTAAAGGGTGATTTCTTTATGGCATCAGTCCCCATGTCCCTCTCTTATATGTTGTTATTGTGTTTGTCCAAAGAATAATTTTGAATATCGGATTATGGTTGTTATGAATATTCGTTATATATGTTGAAGTTGTTATGTTTTTCCGGAAATGGCCACCTTCTTAAATATTCATTATGTCTGCATGTCTAATGTAGTTTCTTTTAAACTAAAATTAGGGTTATAGACAATTCCTAACCACGGTCTGTTCATAACCTATTTAGTTTAACAGGCATCAATTAGTATTGGTGTCTGCCATACTAGATAAAATAACCTGCGGAACACCCTGTTTGTTAGAGTAGTCTAGGTAGGCTGAGTAGAGCGTTATGCCGACGGTTATGGGCCAGCGGCGTGATCCCCGAAGTGACATAGGGCTTTCATAGCTGTCTTTTGTTTGAATCGTGAGTAGGGTCGTTTACCTTAGCGATAGGGCGGTAGCATAGAGACTCAGATGTGGTACACCTTTAGACTCAGAACATAGTTGCAATCCAGGCTAAGATGCATCTAAAATACTCGAAGATAGGTCAATCAACATGTAGGAACAGTATAACATAGAATCAGGACCTCATCTATAAAACACTTTTAGGCTTAATTAGACTTAAACCTAGTGGAGAATGGATCACCCTCTCATCAAAGTTATTGATGAAGATTGCATAACTGGATCATAAGATAAGAGTTAGGATAAAAGGCTAGTTACTATTAAGTCGTTACCACTTCCCTGGGAGTACGATATTTATTTAGTAAAATCGTAGATACTTTCCAACAGACTAGCTACACGATAGGTACTCTGCCTTAGGTTCTGACTGATTAAGTGACACTATAAAGACTAAACGTGACAATTAGTCAATGCAGTCCTTAATTACTCATAATCAACATAGGGTAAAACAACACCTATTTAGCATATCAGTTGGAAACGCATCAGCTGTGCTTAGGCTGGGTTATAAGGTAAAGCATAGCTACTAGGCTGAGGAAGCGTCCTCAGAAGGTTCTGTCGAGCAGAGTCGGGTCGAGCAGTCCAGCATATACAAGCAGTTGCTCCATCAGCGGACTACGTAAAGGGTGAATACTTTATGGTGGAGGTCCCCTTGTCCCTCTCTTTATATGTCTTTACTGTGTTCGTCCAAATAATCATTATGAATATTAAACTATGATTTTATGAATATATGTTTTGCATGTTGAAGTCATTTACATTTTTCTAGAAAGGTCACCAGCTTAACTATCATTATGACTGCATGTCTACTTGCTCTTTTAAACTAAATGAATGTTTATAGACAACTCCTAACCACGGTCAAATCATAACCTGTTTAGTTTATCATGCCTTAATTTAGGACTTCCCGTCGGAAGCATTAAGGTCTGCCATATTAGATGAAATAACCTATAGATCACCATGTTTGTTAAAGTAGTCTAAGTAGGCTGAGTTTGTGTGTTTATGCCGGCATTAGGGCGAGCAGCATGATCTCCTGAGTGACACAGGACTTTCATGGATGCCTTTAGCTCGAACCGTGATTAGGGCCGTCAATGGCGATGGAGCGGTTTATTAGGTAACTCAGATGTGGTACACAAGTAGAATCAGTGCATAATTGCAATCTAGACCAAGATATATCTAAAATACTCGAAGATAGGTCAATCAACATGTAGGAACAATATAACATAAAATCAGAACACTGTTTGTAAACCACTCTCGTAGGCTTAAATAGACTTGAAGCTAGTGGAGAATGAATCAACCTCTCATCAAAGAATTTGATGAACGATTGCCCATAAGGCATCATCTAATTTTATGGCCCAATCTTTATGGTTAACTCCTACAGTTTTTTCTAAAATTCTTTTGATACCTCTATTGGTTACCTCAACATGCCCATTGGTTTGTGGGTGATAGGCCGTGGAAAAGTGATGATGAACTCCATATTGCTTGAGTGCTTTCTGCAATTGTGAGTTGCAGAAGTGCGCACCGTTGTCGCTTATGAGGGCTTTGGGACATCCAAATTTGGAAAACAATTTTTTAAGGAATCTGCACACAACTTTAGCATCATTAGTAGGTAATTCCTATGCTTCAAGCCATTTTGAAAAATAGTCTACAGCTACTATGATGTAATTTTTGCCAAAGGAAGAAGGAAAAGGACCCATGAAGTCAATACCCCAGATATCGAATATTTCAACACTTTGTATCATATGCTGGGGTAGACCGTCTCTAGAAGAAATATTACCTGTTCTCTGGCAATCATCACAGGACTTAATGTATGCTGCTGCATCCTTGAAAATAGTAGGCCAATAGAATTCTGCTTCCAACACTTTCCTGGTAGTGTTGGTGGTAGCCAGATGGCCTCCAGTAGGTCCACAATGACAATGCTCCAGGATCTTATATCCTTCTTCTTCTGAGACACACCTTCTGATCATTTGATCTTTACAAATTTGAAACAGAAAAGGATCTTCCCAGTAGTAATTTTTCAATTTAGCAAAGAATTTCTTTCTTTGCTGCTTATCCATATTACTCGGGAGAGATTGAGTAACTAAATAATTGGCCATGTCAGCAAACCATGGAGGTGAAAAGATAGCAGATAATGCAAATAAGTTCTCATCCAGAAATTTATCTGATATTACCGTTTCATCTATTGCTCCTAATCCAGTGTTTTCTAATCTAGACAGATGATCTGTGGCTAGATTTTCAGCCCCTTTTTTATCCCTTATTTCTATATCAAATTCCTGTAGCAATAAAACCCATCTAATCAATCTTGGTTTTGCATCAATTTTATTGAACAAGTATTTCAAAGAAAAATGATCAGTGTAAACTATTGTTTTAGACAAGACTAGAAAAGATCTAAATTTATCGAAAGCATATACTACAGCTAGTAATTCCTTTTCAGTACTTGTGTAATTCTCCTGAGCATCAGTTAAGGTTTTACTAGCATAGTAAATTACATGAAATTTCTTATCATGTCTTTGTCCTAAAACAACTCCTACTGCATAATCACTAGCATCACACATCAATTTGAAGGGCAAACTCCGATCAGGTGATGTCATAATAGGTGCAGTAGTTAACAGTTCCTTAAGTTTATTAAATGATTTCATGCATTTCTCATAAAAACGAAAGGAACATATTTACTCAATAAGTTTGTCAAAGGTCTGGCTATTAATGAAAAATCTTTTATGAAACACCTATAAAAGCCAGCATGACCTTAGAAACTTCTCACAGATCTTACAGATTTGGGTGGAGGTAGTTTTGAGATCACTTCAATTTTAGCTTTATCTACCTCCATACCTCTCTGCGAAATCTTATGTCCTAAAACAATTCCTTCTTTAACCATGAAATGACATTTCTCCAAGTTTAGAACCAAATTAGATTTTATACAATGTTTAAGCATGTATTCCAGGTTATTCAAACATATAACAAATGTGTCACCAAACACTGAGAAATCATCCATAAATACTTTTATAGACTCTCCTAACATGTCATCAAAAATAGAGGTCATGCAACGCTGAAATGTAGCAGGTGCATTACATAATCCAAAAGGCATCCTTCTATATGCAAACGTTCAAAAAGGGCAAGTAAACGTAGTTTTATGATGATCTTCAGGAAAGATGAGAATTTGAAAATAACCAGAAAATCCATCAAGAAAGCAATAAAACATGTTCCCTGATAACCTTTCTAACATTTGGTTAAGGGTAAATTATCTTACTAACATTTGAACTTTACCTGTATTTATTTTTGCTTTGAATTGACACTTGAACTATAAAATATCACATCCTTTGCCCTTCCGTCCAAAATTTCGGTTAGACTTCATTTTTCATCCAATTCTTATGGGCATTTTCGTCTTTTAAAGTCATTAATATTTTAAAATTATTAAGGTTTTATTTTTAGGGATAATTTTGTCTTTTCATAAAATTTTGAAAACATCTTCTTAAATTGGAGAGATTCGAACCCTCAATCACACAAATGACAAAATTATATTAACCCACTAGAACAACTATTAACATAATAATTTTATATGAAACTTATATTTTATATTGCATACTAAATGATGCCAAAATAAATTTAACATAATTATATTTGTGAATTCCAAGATTTGAACCACAACCATATAAACAATAAATAAGCATTTACTATTTTGACAAATACAAAAATTTATATTATTTAAAAATTATATTAAATATAAAGATTGTGAAAAGATATTATTCAAACATCACAATTTAAATCAATTGTCTTCGTAGTCATTCTCTTCCTCAAACCTTAAATTTAATTTGTTTTAACTTTAAATTCGTTGCAAAATACAAATTTTGAGTTTTGTTTACAATGACATTATTACATTATTAGTTTTAGCAATGATATTGTATAAAATAACACATCGAAATTCATGTTCTACGACGAAATCGAAACAAAAGAGTTAAAGAAGAACTCTAGTGCAAGCTTTGAGAAACGTGACAATAACAAAAACTTGTGGTTTGAATTGTGTCATTTGATAATATTTTTTTTAGAATGTTTATATTTAATATAATTTATATTTAAAATATAGAATATAATCGCAATATAAAATGCGTATTTATTATTTTTGTAATTACAAATAAAATATAAGTTTCAAATAATTTTATATAGTTATAGTTGTCTCAGTGGCTAAATATAGTTTATATAAGCGCGTGGTTATAAGATCAAATCTTTGAGTCTACAAAAAAAATATTTTACAGATTTTTAATAATAAAGTGAAATGACAAAATTACCCTTGAAAATAAAACTCTAATAATTAAAAAATACTCATAATTGTAAAAAGACAAAATGCATATAAAGTGAAATGACAAAATTACACTTGAAAATAAAACCCTAATAATTAAAAAATACTCATAATTGTAAAAAGACGAAAATGCCCCTGAGAATTGGATGGAAAATGAAGTCTAACAAAAATTTTGGACGAAAGGGCAAAGGAGGTGATATTTTATAGTTCAAGTGTTAGTTAAAAGCAAAAATAAATACAGGTGCAAAAGAGGGATTTTTGAAAAGTTCAAATGTTAGTAGTATAATTTACCCTTTGGTTAATAAAAGGAAGGGGGAAGTGATCTTTTCATGTGGCAGTATTTAGTTTCCTATAATCAATGCATACACGATGACCAGTGACAGTTCTAGAAGGAATTAGTTCATCATTTTCATTCCTAATAACTGTTATTCCTCTCTTTTTGGGTACTACTTGCAATGGGCTAACCCATTCACTATCAGAAATAGGATAGATTAGTCCGACATCTAGTAATTTAATTACCTCTTTCTTCACCACATCACACACATTAGGATTCAACCTCCTTTGAGGTTGCACACAAGGCTTATACTCATTTTCTAAAAGAATCTTATGCGAACAAAAACTAGGATTTATACCTGGTATATCCGCAATTTTGTATGCAAAGGCTCTTTTATACCTTCTGAGTATGTCCAGTGTTGACTTCTTTTGTTCTGCAGTCAGGTCTACTGCAAGAATAATGGGAAGCTTTTGTTCAACATCCAGGAAGTCATAACACAGATGGCTTGGTAATTCCTTGAATTCCACTTCTGGGGGCTCTTCCAAAGAGATCTTTTCTAGTCTCAACTCATGAGCACCTATCTCAACGAAATCGTTAATGCTAGTTTCATAATCAGAATAGTCAAAGTCAGGTTTTTCTAGGGCCAAAGAGTCAACATTTAAGACTAGATAATCAGAGATTAAGTCCAACATGTTAGTTACAATCAAATGGTCAAATGCATCCACAGAATAACAATCACCATCTAAATGCATAGGATACTTAAGGGTTTCATTCAAGTCGAAAGTCATATCTTCATTTTCTACCCTTAGTTTTATTTGACCATTGCTGATGTCAATCAATGCCTTAGAGGTAGCTAGAAAAGGTCGACTGAGAATCAAGGGTACATCACTTTCACCATTCATATCCATGACAATAAAATCCATAGGAAAGACAAATTTTCCAACCTTTACTAAGAGATCTTCAATTATCCCCCTAGGAATTTTTAATGTCCTATCAACAAGTTGTATGCACATTCTAGTCGTTTTCAAATCATGTAAACCTAATTTATCAAATAAACTAGATGGAATTAAATTTATGCTAGCTCCTAAGTCTGCTAAAGTATGCATATTGGTAATATTGCCTATTGTACATAGCAAAGTGAAACAACCTGGATCTTTCTTTTTGGAAGGTAGTTTGTTCAAGAGAACTGCCGAACATCCTTCATTAAGAATTACTTTGTCCATGTCAATCTTTCTTTTATTACTAATAATATCCTTCAGAAATTTAGCATATTTAGGCATTTCAGAAATAACATCAAGAAAAGGTAAATTAACATGAATTTACCACCCGCGCAAGCTGAAAATCAGGCACTTGCTGAGGTGCTCGCTTCTGGAAATTTGCATTTCCAGAATTGTTTCTCCAGCTAAATCCTGGATGGTTCTTCTAGATGGGATTGTATGTGTTTCCCACAGGGGCAGAGTTGACTTCCTCAACTTGTTCCATCTCATCTGGAATAGTTAATATTCCATTTCCATAGCAATCTCCAGTGAAATGTGGTCCTTGGCAGAACTCGGAAATTTGATATACAGGCTGAATGCTCTTTCCTTGTTGGAAACCATTTAACTGACTAGTGATACTAGCCTTGAATGCCTCAAACTGCTCATCAATAGTAGCATTAGCCGCATTTACTGATTGTTTCTTGGTGCGACCACTTGTGCGCCAATTCTTAGCGTTCTTGTAGAGTTTCTCCACGGCATTTCTAGCATCTACTTCATTAAGGCCATTGAAACCACACTGAGGATTGAGTCTATCAAGAACTTGCTTGCCTATTTCTGTCATACCCTCGTAAAATTGTTGAATTTGCATTGCTTCAGTAAGTTCGTGCTGAGGGCAAAGCCAGATAAGTTCCTTGAATCTGTCCCAAGCCTCGAACACCGTCTCATCTGTAGCTTGAGTGAAGCTAGAAAGAGCTTCTCGATACTCTAAAACTCTTGTTGCAGAATAGTACTCCTCCAAGAATGCCTTACTTAACTCATCCCAAGTTGTGATTGAGTTAGTAGGTAGTTGTGCCAACCATCTTTTAGCTATGTCCCTAAGTGAATAGGGAAAGAGGTTCAGCTTAGTCACTTCCGCAGTGTTGTCTCCCTTAAGACCTTCACAGAGGGTTGAGAATTCGGTCAAGTGCTCGAGCAGATTTTCGGCAGCAGTTCCTCCAAACTGAACCTGATTTATTATCAGCTGAAGCACATTTGGCTTAAGGTCATAACGAGGATTTCCAGAAATCCTGATAGCGGAGGACATCAGAATAGTTTGTGGCTGGATGTAAGATTCAAGTGGAGGTCTTTCGGCAGCCATTTCTGCTCTTCTTCTATTAGTTGTACGGATGAAATTTTTGGGGTTTTCAACTGGGGTTTCAAGGTCAGCTTCTGAGGTTCGGGTCATAAGACTACAAAAGCACACGTTAAGTCTGAGCAAGAGGTTAGTGGAGTTAAAACAATTTAAAGAAAATAATTTAGGGAAAGAAAAGAAAAAAATTCAAGCAATAAAAACAAGCAGAAATGGAAAAATTGCACATAAGAAAAAGATTTTATTTTTTGGAAAATTATATTTTTTAGAAAATAGATTTTATAAAAGAAAAGGAATTATTTTGTTTTTAACTTTTTCCTATTTTTCTATTTTGTTTTTAAATTTGCTTTCCTTAGTATGGTTTTAGAATGATCTTCTAAAATTTGATTAACCTAAATTTCTTAATTTTAGATAATTTCTAAAATTAATTAATTAAGATAACCCTATATTTAAGGAAATTGATTGACTAATTAGAATAAGAATGATTGTTAATTAAAGTATAGATTACTATCGTTGCCTATCATAAGCCTCTAGAATTTTGATCAGGAATCCAAAAATTTTATGATCTGTTCCCGACCCAGTCAAACTACCGGGACGGGCGTCCCGACCTGGTTAACAGATCAGGACGGGCGTCCCGAACCCCCAGATCCAGTCCCACATCGAATTTTTGATGAAAAATCACCCCGGGAAGCTACTATAAATACCCCAGGCCTCCAGCAGTTGAAATCATTCCTCTCCACTTGATCTGAGTCATTTAGTGGTTTCCAGTGTTCACTTCTCTAGTACACAACTCACTCAGAGACTCGGATCTCAGTTTTCTTTCTTATTAGTGTTTTGTTTTAGTTTCTGAGAAATAGTCTCAGATCTTAGGTTTCTATAGATAGGTTCGTTTATGGTATTCATAGAATACCCGAGATTTCGTTAGGAGATCCTAAGAGGGCTCTAGGCGTTCGAAGAGTCAGTCCACAGGGCTGGGCTTAAGCTGGGTATTAAGGTAAAGCCCAGTTACTAGGCTGAGGAAGCGTCCTCCGAAGGGTGATTTCTTTATGGCATCAGTCCCCATGTCCCTCTCTTATATGTTGTTATTGTGTTGTTCTAAATATCTATTATGAATACGAGATTACGATTTTTATGAATAGTTGTTTTATATGTTGACATTGTTATCTTTTTTCGGAAATAGCCACCTGCTAAATATTCACTATGTCTACATGTTTAATGTGCTCTTTTAAACTAAAGTTAGGGTTATAGACAATTCCTAACCACGGTCTAATCATAACCTGTTTAGTTTAACAGACATCAATTAGTATTGGTGTCTGTCATGCTAGATAAAATAACCTGCTGAACACCCTGCATGTTAAAGTAGTCTAGGTAGGAGCCGAGCTGAGTCCGATTATGCCGGCGGCTAGGGCAAGCGGTATAATCCCCGAAGCGACATAGGGCTTTCATGGATGCCTTCGTCCCGAACCGTGAGTAGGGCCGTCATTAAGGTAGGGCGGTTTATTAGAGACCTCGAATGGGGTACGCCTTTAGACACAGAACATAGTTGCAATCCAGGCTAAGATGCATCTAAAATACTCGAAGATAGGTCAATCAACATGTAGGAACAGTATAACATAAAATCAGGACATTATCTAGAACACACTTTTAGGATTAATTAGACTTAAACCTAGTGGAGAATGAATCACCCTCTCATCAAAGTATTTGATGAAGATTGCATAACTGGATCATAAGATAGGAGTTAGGATAAAAGGCTAGTTACTACTAAGCCGTTGCCACTTCCCTGGGAGTACGATATTTAACTTAATAAAATCGTAGATACTTTCCAACAAACTAGCTACACGATAGGTACTCTGCCTTAGATTCTGACTGATTAAGTGATACCATAGAGACTAAATGTGAGAATTAGTCAATCCCAGTCCTTAATTACTCATAATCAACATAGGGTAAAAATAACACCTATTTAGCACGTCGGTCGGAAACCCCATCAAATGGATAACATCTCAAATTGTAAAACATGTATGATATATGAATTCAGTATCAAATATTTATCTAGATAAAACAAATCATAAACATATAGAAATTCGTCTGGGGACCTAATATCATAAAATAGTCACCACTTTATGCAGGTCCAACCAGTGTTGCAGCTCAAGTATGCTTCTGATTGCTCGATCCTACTCTGCTCGGCAGAGCCTTCGGAGAACGCTCTTTAGACCTAGTAGCAGTTGCTTTACCTTACATCCCGGGCTTAAGCAAATTGCCCTAATCTGACTAAGAACACGCACCCTATCTCTCTCTTAGGATCTCCTAACAAAATCCCGATATTCTATGATACCAAAAATGAACACTATCTAGTTGAATTCTAAGATTCTGAGATAAACACTCAGAAAGCAAAGAAAATGAGACACTCTCGAAATACTAAACTACTCGTGTGATACACTTGAGATCACTGAATGACTTGTATACTATGGAAAAATGTATACTTGAAGTCACTAAATGACTCAGATCGAGTGAAGAGGGATGATTTCAACTATTGGAGGCATGGGGTACTTATAGCAGGTTTCTAGGGTGAATTTCTCCAAAATTTTTGATGTGGGACAAGTTCTGGTGCTCGGGACACCCGTCCCAGTGCTTTGACTGGGTCGGGACGCCCGTCCCGAATCTAGCATTTCCAAAAATTGCATTTTTGCCCCAAAATTTTCTTTTTTGTGCAATTTACTCCTAAAACTTCCAAAATCACAATTTTCACAATTTTATGTCAATTTGATTCAATTAAGATCAAATACATTCAACTATTGCCCTATTTTGTGTAGAAACATGCTAAAAAGGGGATATGATTTGTGCATATCACTACTTGTACTAGGCTTACCCATTCACTATCCGAAATTGGATAGATAAGTCCAACATCCAACAATTTGATTACTTCTTTTTTAACAACATCACTCACATTAGGATTCAACCTTCTTTGAGGTTGCACACATGGCTTATAATCATTTTCTAAAAGAATCTTATGCGAACAAAAGCTTGGATTAATACCTGGAATATCTGCAATTTTGTATGCAAAGGCTCTTTTGTACTTTTTGCACATGTTCACGGTTAACTTCCATTGTTTTGCAGTCAGATCGGCTGCGAGAATGATGGGAAGTTTCCTGCTGTCGTCTAGGAATTCATAGCACAGATGAGTGGGAAATTCCTTTAGCTCCAAGTCTGGTGGATCTTCAAATGAAGTTTGTTCTTTCTTCATCTCATTAGTACCTATCTCAGTGAAACTATCAGAGTTAATTTCGTAATCGGAGGGGCTGAGATCAGTTTCTTCTATTTCTAGAGAGTCTTCCCCAAGACTTGATAATTTGAGCATAGGTCTGTCATGTTAACTTCAATCAATTGTTCAATAGCATCCACACAAAAATAAATATCATCTAAATGCATGGGATACTTAAGGGTTTCATTTAGATCAAACGTGATATCTTCATTGTCGACCCTTAGTTTGATTTGACTGTTACTGACGTCTATTAATTTGGTATTCAAATTAATATTTAGACAAACACAATACAGAATATACAGAGAGGATCTAGGGAACTACCACCATAAAGTATTCACCCTTTATCAGGTCTGCCGATGGAGCAACTACTTGTATATCCTGGATTGCTTGACCTGACTCTGCTTGATAGAACCTTCGGAGAACGCTTCCTTAGCCTAGTAGCAATTGCTTTACCTTACATCCTGGGCTTAAGCAAAGCCATGTTGACTAGCTCTTCGCTCACCTAATGCCCTCTTAGGATCTCCTAACGAAATCCCGGGTATTCTATGAATACCAAAGACGAACCCTATCTAGTCAAATTCTAATATTCTGAGATAACCACTCAGAAAACAAAGAGAACGAGGCACTCTCGTATTACTAAACTACTCATGTGATGCACCTGAGATCATTGAATGAATTGTATCGAGTGTAAAAATGTACACTTGAAGTCACTAGATGATTCAGATCGAGTGAAGAGGGATGATTTCAACTGAGGAAGGCCTTGGGTATTTATAGCAGGGAAATTGAGTATTTTTCTCTGTGAAATTTGATGTGGGATTCTGCCTGGGAGCTCGGGATGCCCGTACCGAGTCTGGGACACGAGTCTCGAGTCTATTGACCGGGTCTGGACACCCATCCCAGTGCTTTGACCGGGTTGGGACGCCCGTCCCAAGTCCGGGATGCTTGTCCTGGTCGTTTGACTGGGTTGGGATGCCCGTCCTGCTCTTGGGACGCCAGTCCTGATCTGAAAAGTTTCAAAAATCATGTTTTGCCTCAATATTTGCTATTTTCTTGCACATTTCACCTGAAACTTTCAAAATCACAAATACTACAAAATTGTGTTAATATCAATCAATTAAGAACAATTTATCTCCAATTTTGCCCTAATTTGTGCCTAAAAACATGCTAAAAAGTGATATGATTTATGCACATCAATTCCAGATCCTCTCCGACAAAGCATCATCCCGTGAAGTAAAAGCCCAGGTAGTTCGGTGAGGAAAAAATTCAAGGCATGAAGGAAGAGGTTGAAAAGATATTAAAGGCAAGTTTTATTCTGGAAGTTAAGTACCACACGTGGTTGGCTAACGTGGTAATGGTTAAAAAGGCGAATAGAATGTGGAGGATGTGTGTTGACTACACCGACCTCAACAAAGCATGTCCCAAAGATTGCTACCCGCTACCTAGAATTTGACGCGCTTGTAGATTCTACATTAGGATATGAATTCTTAAGTTTTATGGACGCTTTCTCCATATATCATCAAATCAAGATAAGGCCCAACGATCATATACACACCTCATTTCGAGCTGCATGAGCCATATATTATTACAACGTTATACCTTTTGGCTTAAAAAATGCAGGAGCTACCTATCAACGAATGATGAATCATATCCTTCAAAGTCAGATAGGCAGAAATATAGAAGCTTGTGTGGACGATATGGTCATTAAGACCAAATGAGGAACATCGCACTTGGATGATTTAAAAGAGACATTCGCAAATCTAGCCAGGTTTAACCTCAAGTTAAATCCCACAAAATGTGCCTTCAGGGTAAAGTTTGGAAAATTTCTTGGCTTCATGACATCCGAATGAGGAATTGAGGCAAATCCAGAGAAGCTGGAAGCAATAATGCGACTTGCGGAGCCTTGATGTGTTAAAGACGTCCAGTGCTTGAATGGATATATTGCTGCCTTGGGGCAGTTCATCTCCAAGTCAACAGAGAGGTGTCTTCCTTTCTCTATCTCTCTTTCTCTGAGAAACGCTGTTTCTCTACCTCTCTTTCTCTGATCTGGTCGTAGTGTCGGTGTTGATAAAGGAGGAGGGACCAAAGCAATACCCCATGTACTTCGTCAGTAAGGCCCTAAACGATGCTGAATCACGATATTTAAATATCAAAAAATTGACATATTCGTTAGTAATGTTTACACCAAAGCTTAGGTCTTACTTCGAGTCCCATCCAATTGTCGTCTACACCAACGCACTGCTTCGACAAGTCTTCCATAAGTTGGATCAATCAAGGAGAATCCTCCGATGGTCCATTGAATTATGTGGGCAAGACATAACCTTCATGCCCCGATCAGCTATCAAGGCACAAGCTTTAGCCGATTTCCTAGCTGAAGGATCATTTACAGAGATGGACATCAATAGACGCAAGCCAACAGTTGATCCATGGAAATTGATGGTGGACAGAGCAGTAAACGCTTGCGGAGTAGGGATCAGAATGGTTCTAATTTCACCAAACCAACAATATACATAAGTGCGAAGTATTAAGCTAGACTCAATCCTCTCAAATAATCAAACAGAGTATGAAGCATTACTCATGGGGATGAAATGAGCCCATAAAGATAACATAATAGCTTTGAATGTCTATAGTGACTCACAAATAGTAGTAAATCAAGTCCAAGGTACTTATACAGTGCATTTTGAAAGTCTTCGGCCATACGTAGACAGAGCTCAGTAGTTGAAGCTGCAGTTTGATACCTTCAATTTGTCTTTAATTAGCCAGAGAAACAATCAACTAGTAGACAGATTGGCAAAAATTACCTCGGGAGAAACCCCAAATGATGAGGGTGTACAGATAGAGACCATCATAAAAGCTCCTATGGGAACCAGCTTAATCCAACATTTGCAACCCGCATTAGAGGATTGGGTAGACGAGATGATGTAATTTATCCAACAAGGGTTATTGTCGGATGATATGATACTAGCTAGACAAATACGACGACATTTGGTAAGATACGTGATTCATAACGACATCTTATACCAGCGCTCATTCTCCATACTACTACTTCGGTGTATACCCCCATCCCAAACGAGGGACTTACTTGCTGAAATGTACGAGGGTGTGTGTGGAGGACACCCTAGAGCTCGCTCATTGGCAGAACGGGTAATCAATCAAGGTTATTATTGGCCAACACTTAGAGAAGATGCCAGATTGTATGTTAAAGGGTGCGACACTTGTCAAATTTTTAGAAATACACCGCAGTTGCCATGGATAGAACAAACCTCGGTAATAGCGGTTTGGCCGTTCGATATGTGGGGAATGGATTTAATGGGGAGATTCCCAAAAATGCGGAACGGTTATGAATACTTGATGGTCGCAGTTGACTATTTCTCAAGATGGATCCAAGCAAAACCCTTGACAAATCCTATGGAAGAAAACGTATCAAGTTCTTTCGGGAAAACATATTATGCTGTTTTGGTGTTCCTAGAGTAGTAATCACCGATCATGAGTTCAATTTTCATCCAAATTTACCTCGGAATTCCCCCGGCTGCATATCAAACAATGGCAGTCTTCGGTTGCGCATCCTCAAGGAAATAGTAAAGCAAAGGCTGAAAACAAATTGGTTCTTCTAGCCTTACAGAAAAACTTAGAAGGGAAATCCAATAACTGGGCTGATGAGTTAAGCTCGACCTTGTGATCAGTCTAAACTTTGACTAGGGTCCTCACAGGAGAGACAACATACACGCTTGTCTATGGTTCTGAAGCAATAGCACCAGCCAAAGTTGCACTTCCCACAGCTAGAGTTTCAATGTACAATGAGGACGTCAACAAGGCAAGAAGAAGCATGGATTTGGATCTATTGGAAGAACGGAGGATTGCAAGTCGCTTGAGATTCCAATCGTTCAAGGAAAAGACTAAAAAAGCTCACAACAAAAAAGTCTTTAGGAGACTAATCAAGATTGGAGATTGGGTCCTTCGGAAAATTGAAGGCACAACAAGGCATATAAAAGCGAACAAGCTGACACCAAATTAGGAAGGCACACACCTCGTCAATGATGAAGTCCCACCCGGGACATACATACTCATGGACAAAGAAGGTATCCTCCTCTAGAATCCATGGCACACGAACCATTGGAAAAGATACTACGTGTAACTCGTGCCCTGAAAACGCTGGTGGAAATCATCCACTTGAGTACCAAGTCAACCTTGGGAAGATTTTAATTCAGTTAGTTGCAAAATAAAGAAGTACCGAGTTAACCTCGGGAAAAAGTATCTCATTTTGTTCACACTCGAGTTAATCTTGAAATAAAAGTACCTAGTTAACCTTGGGAAGATTTCAATGTACCGAGTTAAACTCAGGAAAATTACAAGTAAAAAACCATTGAGTTAATCTTAAGGTTTCGGTGTACCGAGTTAAACTTGGGAAAATTACAAATAAAAAACCATTGAGTTAATCTTAAGGTTTCGAAGTACCGAGTTAAACTTGGGAAAATTACAAGTAAAAAACCATTGAGTTAATCTTAAGGTTTCGAAGTACCGAGTTAAACTTGGAAAAATTACAAATAAAAAATTATTGAGTTAATCTTAAGGTTTCGAAGTACCGAGTTAAACTTGGAAAAATTACAAATGAAGACCATTGAGTTAATCTAAAGGTTTCGAAGTATCGAGTTAAACTTGGGAAAATTACAAATGAAAACCGTTAGTTAATCTTAAGGTTCCGAAGCACCCAGTCAAAATTGGGAAATATTAATCAAGGTTACACCAAAGTTGCTGATTGACAAGTTGGTTTTATAAAATGGATATTTACAATTCAAAGTATGCAAAGAGAAGAAACAAAATGGAAGTATTCATTATATTGAAAAGTTAAGTACAAAAAATAATAAGTACATAAAAGTTAAGTACAAAAAGTTAAGGAGCGGGAGCACTTGATCCATCAATCATATCTCAGAAGGTAGGATTTGATGGAGGAGGAGGATTCCAGATGGGTCTCCCTCATTGCCCGTCCCTCTCTCGAAGTACGTCCATCTCTTCGACGGTAAAGGGAACGAAGTCTGCACCTTGTCTACAGACTTTATTGTCAAAATTAGCTTCAAACGCCCGTAAGAGAATTAGACTTATCTTCAAAATACGGGTGGAGTTGGCGGATGATATAAACACAGCCCTTATCCAAAAAGAACCCAACTTCACGAACTATCTCTTCGTTGAACTCCACTGAACGTTTGAAGTCATCAATTATGTTTTCCTTGTATTTGGCTGACTTACAAAAGTTCAGCTCGTCTTGTATGGCAATTCGACTCGCGATAGCCTCATCCCGAGTTGTGTTAAAAGTTACGTTAGCAGCCTCCAACTCCGCCAACCTTTCCTCTGCCCGAACCAATTCTCCCTCAAGTCAGCCATCTCGCCTGTCATCAGAGATTTTCTCCTTCAAGCAACTCCGGACGAGTGGCCTGCTTAGCAACTTCAGTTTCTAAGGCAACCAAGCGAGGTTCATTGGCGGCCAGCCATTCTTTGTTTGCAGTAGCTCACTGAGCTGCCTCGGGGGATCGAGAGTTGGAAATGAAAATAATATAGGTAGATATATGTCAAGGATAGAATAATGTTAAAAAAAAGTGAAGAGATTCGAAAATAATACAAGTCCAACACGATTGGTAGCTTCGTCTACCTCCATTTCTCCCATTGAAGACAGGGACTCTATGTCCACATTCAGGTCCAAAATTACACTCCCTATGTAGGAAGCCACATACCTGTTGGTAAAACGGATGTTGTTGAGCGGATGGTGAGATTTCAACTGCTAAGGCCCTCAAGGCCTCCTCCTCGGTGGGCACTACTAAGCCCGGTTGAAGCCAAGAAGGACCTTGGCAGCTCGTTCCTTCTTTAGCAGGAACCGAAGTAGCTGGAGCATCTTGCCTCACCTCCAACGAGACTTTGTGTCCTCCAAAAGCTTGGGCCGAAGCAGAGGGAGATAGTGCCTCCATGGGGGTAGACGACCTTTGAGGGGATGTTCTTCGTCTCTGTTTGGGGCGGAGTTTTTCTTCATCATCCTCACCCCCCTTTGAAAGGATGATGTCTAGACCTTCTTCCATCTCCATCCTCATCTCCGAAGGAGAAGAGTGGGAGTTCGAGTCCTCTCTTCCCAGTTCCTTCTTTGGTGGGGGTTCCTTCTCCGTTGTGAGGAAGAGCGTGCAGAAGCCGCTCTAGGGGGAGCAACGTCCCCAGACTCACCTCGATCCACTGACCTAGGGGGGAACCTTGGTAATGAATCTAAGTGTGACTGGCGGACATTCCTACCCCTTCATAGTTTCCCCAAGAAATTCCGAACATAGTGGGACCTGCGACAAAAATACTAAGGGTTAGCAAGCAGAAGAAAGGGAACAACAACGAAGTAATATATATATTATATATATATATATATATATATATATATATATAAGTCAAGGATAACAAACGAGGTTACTCCGGCCAGTACTGCAACCCCGAGCAGTGGAGTTGCAAAGTTCACATTGAGTTGAGAAAATACCCCCGGGGTGTATCGTCCAATCATGGTTAGTGTCAAGAAGTGCCTCTTCTTGGTACGACCACCAATTCACGACACTGATATGCAGAAATCATATCATATTTTTAGCATGTTTTTATGCATAATTTAGGGTGAAATTGATGGTAAATCGTTCTTAATTGATTGTTATTAACTCAATTTCACAGTTTTTGTGATTTTGGAAGTGTCAGGTGAAAAGTAGAAGAAAATGGCAAATTTCGAGGTAAAAACATGATTTTCAGAAGTTCGGAAGTCGGGATGGGCGTCCTGACCTAGTCAATAGGCCAGGACGGGCGTCCAGGACTCGGGACGGGCATCCAGGACTCGGGACGGCCGTCCTGACCTGGTCAATAGGCCGGGACGGGCGTCCCGAGCCGTAGTTCAGAATCCCACATCGAAATTTTGAGAGAAAATCACCCAGCTCCCTTACTATAAATACCCCAGGCATTCCTCAGTTGAAATCATTCCTCTCCACTCGATCTGAGTCATTTAGTGACTTCAAGTATACAGTTTTCCATAGTATACAAGTCACTTAGCGACTCAGGTTTTAGTATAGGTTTATTTATATTCTTAGATAGTGTCTCGTGTTCTTTGTTTCTGAGAGTCTGTCTTAGATCCTAGGATACGACTAGATAGGTTCGTTTCTAATATTCATAGAATACCCGGAGTTTCGTTAGGAGATCCTAAGAGGGCTCTAGGCGTTCGAAGAGTCAGTCAACAGGGCTGTGCTTAAGCTGGGTATTAAGGTAAAGTCTAGCTACTAGGCTGAGGAAGCGTCCTTCGAAGGTTCTGTCGAGCAGTCCAACATATACAAGCAGTTGCTCCATCGGCGAGACTAAGTAAAGGGTGAATACTTTATGGCATCAGTCCCCCTGTCCCTCTCTTTATATGTCTGTACTGTGTTCGTCCAAACATTTGTTATGTCTATTAGATTATGATTTTATGAATATTTGTTATGCATGTTGAAGTACTTTATGATTTTCCGGAAATGGCCACCAGCTTAACTTTCATTATGTCTGCATGTCTAATGTAGTTTCTTTTAAACTAAATGTAGGGTTATAGACAATTCCTAACCATGGTCTAATCATAACCTGTTTAGTTTAACAAGCATTAATTTAGGATTTCCCCATCGGGATGCATTAATGTCTGCCATATTAGATGAAATAACATATAGATCACCATGTTTGTTAGAGTAGTCTAAGTAGGCTGAGTTTGTGTGTTTATGCCGGCGTTAGGGCGAGCGGCATGATCCCCTAAGTGACATAGGGCTTTCATGGATGCCTTTAGCTCAAATCGTGAGTAGGGTCGTCATTAAGGTAGGGCAGTTTATCAGGTAACTCAGATGTGGTACACCTTTAGACTCAGTACATAGTTGCAATCTAGGCCAAGATATATCTAAAATATTCGAAGATAGGTCAATCAACATGTAGGAACAGTATAACATAGAATCAGGACATTATCTGTAAAACACTCTTAGGCTTAAATAGACTTAAACCTAGTGGAGAATGAATCACCCTCTCATCAAAGATATTGATGAACGATTGCATAACTGGATCATAAGATAAGAATTAGGGTAAGAGGATAGTTACTACTAAGCCGTTACCACTTCCCTGGGAGTACGATATTTGACTTAATTAAAATCGTAGATACTTTCCAACAGACTAGTTACACGATAGGTACTCTGCCTTAGGTTCTGATTGATTAAGTGACAGTATAGAGACTAAATGTGATAATTAGTCAGGCTAAGTCCTTAATTACTCATAATCAACATAGGGTAAAACAACACCTATTTTAGCATATCAGTCGGAACGTCATTAGACACTCAACCCAACTTGCGTGCGGCACGGGCGCAAGCGCAAGTACACACATCAGACATACAATCACAAGTAAAGGGGTAAGCCAATAATAATTACAGGCAACTCGCCCAACCTTTCTATATCATTCAATAGGAAGGAATTACAAAGGATTCGCAACTATGCACAAAGCTGAGCGGCCACACAGGCCTACAAGTTAGAACAACCCTAGTCTATCTATGATATCCCTCTCTTACTCTCTCTCCCTTCGTCTCTTCTCTCTGCCTCTTTCTCCCTTGCCCAACTATCCCTATTTATAGCCATCTAGGGATGGGTAGGGTTTAGAGTCATCCTCATGGGCCACAACCCATCCAACTAGGGTACCCTTAGGGTTCCCAACATTTTTGGTCTTGTGCCTAGGCTCATGCCTAGTCTCACGCCTCAGCTCACACCTTAGCCCACTCCTCGGCTTACACACATCCACCTCTATCAAAGGTTTGCATACAGCCAAACCATAAATCATATGCTGCTCGCATACTTGCTCCTCCACTGCCGGGGCTGCCCCGCACCATTGGGACAAGGGGTCTCACATACCTCCCCACTTAAGCCATCGACGTCCTTGTTGATCTTTGTTGCTTCCAATAGTCAGAAATGTGATCCTCAAATTGCCAAAGAGTCACATCTCTTTCCCACGTGGCATCAATCTCGGCCTCCCCCTTCCAATGCACAAGGAAGTCAATCCTACGATTCTTCTTACTTTGGCCCATAGTCCGATGGTCCAAAATCTAACTATTTTCGAATCACTGGTGGAGCCCTTCTAGACTTTTGCCTTTTCCTTTCAAATTCATCTTTGTTATACTTCTTCAAGTAACTTACATGAAGTGTATGATGAATTTTTAACTTGTCCGGAAGCTTAAGTCGGTATGCAACATTTCCCACCTTTTTTATTACCTCGAATCATACTGAGGTATCAATCCACGATGAACAGCTTTTCGACTGATCTTCTTCCAAATGTGAGGAGTTAATTTCAGCAATACCAAGTCACCTACCTCAAATTGCACATCACGTCGATGCCTATCAGCATACTTCTTCATCCTCTTTTGAGCCATCTCCAAACTATCTCTTGCTTCGGCAATCATCTCATGCTTTGCCTTGGCAAATCTTTGAGCTGTTGGACATGTTCCAACACTTGGCACCACCATTGCCAAATCCTGTGGGGTCGTTGGTTGTTGTCCATTCACTAGCTCAAATGGACTCATCTTCGTTGCAGAAGATCGATGAAGATTGTAACAGAACTGAGCTGAGTCAAGAAGATTCACCCAATTCTTCTGACTTGCCGTCACATAATGCCTCAAGTACTCCTCCAACAAGGCATTGATCCTCTCCGTCTGACCATCGGTCTGAGGATAATTGATAGTCGAAAATTTCAATTCGGATCCCAACAATCCAAACAATGCCACCCAAAATCTACCAGTAAACTTGGCATCCCTGTCACTAACTATGTCCTTTGGTACACCAAGTACTTTACAACATGTTTGAAAAATAACTCAACTGCAACATCAGCTGAACAAGATGATGGGGCAGGGACAAATACATCATATTTCGAAAATCTATCAATTATTACAAAAATAGAAGTCAAGTCATTCAGCTTAGGCAATCCAGAGATGAAATCCATTGAAATACTCTGCCATGGTCCCTCGAGAATAGGAAGAGGTTGTAACAAACCAGGTTCCCTTCGCCTTTCAACCTTGTCTTGTTGACATACCAAACATGTTTGGACGTAGGCTTCAATGTCATCCTCCATCCGCGGCCAAAAGAATCTTCTTGCCAATAAAGAACGAGTTCTTTCAATGCCAGGATGACCAGCCCACAACGAATCATGTGCTTCCTTAAGCAACATCCTTCTCAACTCTCCACTAGGGGCATAGGCTCGTCCACCTTTGGCATACAACATGCCATCATCGAGCCAATACCTTCTCACAGTGCCATCCTGCACTAAAGATATTAGTTTCTGATAAACGGGTTATTAGGTGCATACTCACGTATTTTTGCTACAAAATCTAATTCCACAATCGAAACTACTGACAATGTCATTCACTCAGTCCGTCTACTCAATGCATCTGCCACCAAGTTTGTCTTGCCCGACCTATGCACCCACTCGAAATCGAATTCTGCCAAGAACTCTTGCCATCGAGCTTACTTTGCGGACAACTTCTTTTATCTTAAAATACGTATTTGCCACATTGCCTATCACCATTGTGAAAGACAATCCCAATAGATAGTGCCTCCAAACGTAAGGCAGTGAATCCCATCCGTCATCTCCTTCTCATAGGCAGAATAACGCTGCTCACAATCCTTCATCTTACGGCTTTCAAATGCCAATGGGTGGTGTCCTTGCATCAACACTCCCCCGATCCCACGGTCTGATGCATCCGTGTGCACTTCGAAGGGCACCTCAAAGTTTGGCAACTGTAGCACAGGGGTAGTCACAATTGCCTTCTTGAGTTTCTGAAATGCTTCCACACACTCCTTACTCCACTCCCAATCTACTCCCTTTTTCAAGAGGTCGGTCAAAGGGCTTGCCACACTTGCATACCCACCGATGAACCTTCGATAGTAATTGGCCAATCCCAAGAAGGATCTCAACTCTGCCACTGACGTCGGGGCAGACCAACCTTCAATTGCCTCCACCTTTCGAGGATCCATTTTCACTGAACCATGGCTGATTATGTGACCAAGGAACTTAATTTCCTCTTTACAAAGCTCGCACTTCTCCCTCTTGATATAGAGTACATATTCCATTAATTTTGCAAATACAAGTCGAAGATGTTTAATATGCTCCTCTAAAGACTCACTATAGATGACAATATCATCTAAATAAACAACCACGAATTTATCCAAGAATTCATACAACACATCATTCATCAACTTGCAAAATATCGCAGGGGCATTAGTTAAGCCAAAAGGCATCACTAAAAACCCAAATGAGCCATACCTTGTCACTACTGTGGTTTTGGCTTCATCACCGTTGGCAATCCGCACTTGCCAATATCCTCACCGCAAATCAACTTTGGTGAAGTACCTTCCTTTTGCTAGTCTATCGAACAAATCCAATTGATTTGGGATAGGGTACTTGTTTTTCACCGTTAACTTGTTTAAGGCTCGGTAATCCACACATAATCGCAACGAGCCATCTGCCTTCCTTTGGAACAAGGCAGGAGCACTATAAGGGGCTTTTGAGGGCCTGATAAATTGCGCATCCAGCAATTCACCCAGCTACCTCCTCAATTCCAACAACTCTGCTGGTCCCATTCTATATGGTGCTTGCGCGGGTGGTACTGCTCCAGGTACCAACTCAATCTGGTAATCAATGGCAAGTCTCGGGAGCAACACCTTGGGCAACTCGTCGGGCATCAAATCATCAAACTCATCCAACACCTTGGACACAGATTCAGGCAACTCTGAGTGTCAACGTCTGTCTCTTCCAGCAAAATAGCCACAAATGTTGGTTCACCCCGTCTTAACACATCCTTCAACTGCATTGCTGACAACATTCCCTTCACATCCTTTTGATCCAAGTCTTTGTACGTACACTATACAAAGTTTGGTGTCCCCTCGTCCATGATCATCAATCCAAGCAAATGTGGCATCACTGCCACCTTGGCCATAGCCAAAAACTCAATCCCTAGGATTAGATCAAAGTCATCCAATGGAACGACCGTCACCTTGCACTGGCCTTCCCAAGCTCCCATCTTCAATGACACCATGGCACTGCCTCTCACCTATTTCTGCACGGCATTAACAGTCTTAATGGTGTGGGAACTTTCTTGCAATGCTAATTGCAAGCGCGTGGCTTCTCGATCAGCCACAAAGTTATTTGTTGTGCCAGAGTCTATCATTTCCCACATCTTAATACCATTCACGATCAAGTTCACGTACATCAACCCACGCACTAGTTGGGGTCGCGCGGACACTTGAATGGCATTACACAAATGAATGAGATTCACACGAGCAGGTGGTTCCCTTTCGGTCTCCTCTCCAATTTGGACAATAGCCAAATTTTGATTCTGCCTCGACTTAGGGCATTGATATGACATATGTCCAGTCTCCCTACAATTGTAGCACTTGACACTTAAATCCTTTGATTTCTCGACAACACCATTCTTGGGTTTGTCATTCCAAGACTTACCCTTGCTCCTCAATGGAACACTCTTTCTTTCAGGGGTAGGAGGAGTCGAAGATTGCATATCCATCAATCTTTTCGCCATCGAATAGGCCTCCCTCACATTACTAGGTTTCTGCCTCATTAGCTCGATCCTAGCCCACTTTTTCAACCTTGACAAAATGTTGAACAATTTGTCCTCCTCAGACATGTTAGGAATATTAAAAAGTATCGCAGAGAATTGATTAACATACTCTCGAACAGTCCCCGTCTGTTCTAATCTTTTCAAGCTCTCACGAGCCATCCACGTGGAATTCTTTGGTAAGAATCGCTCCATCAATTCCTCCTTCATGTGTTTGAAAGATTGTACTTCTTCTTTCGTAGGGTCCGTTTCCCTTGTCTGCCGCCATAGCTTTGGCAGTATTTGTGAGGAACAATGATGTAATCACAACTTGTTCACTCTCTAGGACTATAGTTGTCGCAAAGTATTTCTCTAGATCCCACAAGAAACTCCTGATCACCGTAGCATCACAAACACTCGAATATGTTCTAGGCTCAGGCACCCTAAACAATGGTTGTCTAACACTGGCTCTAGCAGTATTAGATTGAAGTGCCGCCACACTAGCTTGGAGTGCTTCGATGCTATTTTGGAAACTTTCCTTCATATTATCGACCATTTCTTGGAGTTGGTGCAAATTCAACACAACGTCTGGTGGTCCTTGGATCTAATCTATCAAAGGACGAGCATTCTCCACATGCTCTAACACACCAATCGCTTGCACATGATGCGTGAACAACGTCTCCAACCTTGTTAACCGATCCACGGTTGTGGCATGAGGGATCGGCGTACTGTCAAGACGCATTACCCTACGCGATTCTCCAGACGAACTAGACATTTCCATAAGGGTCAAACTGCGCTCTGATACCACTTTTGTCACGAAGTGCCTCTTCCTAGTACGACCACCAATTCACGACACTCAACCCAACTTGTGCGCGGCAAGGGCGCAAGTGCAAGTACACGCAGCGGATAGATAATCACAAGTAAAGGGGTAAGCCAACAATAATTACAGGCAACTCGTCCAACCTTTCTATATCATTCAATAGGAAGGAATTACAAAGGATTCGCAACTATGCACAAAGTTGCGTGGCCACACAGGCCTACAAGATAGAACAACCCTAATCTATCTATGCTATCCTTCTTTTACTCTCTCTCCCTCCATCTCTTCTCTTTGCCTCTTTCTCCCTTGCCCAACTATCCCTATTTATAGCCATCTAAGGATGGGTAGGGTTTAGAGGCATCCTCATGGGCCACGACCCATCCAACTAGGGCACCCTTAGGGTTCCCAACATTTTCGGTCTTGTGCCTAGTCTCATGCCTTGGCCCACGCCTCGGCCTACGCACATCCACCTCTATCAAAGGTTGGCACACAGCCAAACCATAAATCATATGCTGCTCGCATACTTGCTCCTCTGCTACCGGAGCTACCCAGCACCATTGGGACAAAGGGTCTCACAGTTAGGGCGTTCCACTTCGAAGCTCAGCTCTCTCTTTCGGGCGTCAAGGCCTACCCCGATGCCACACCACCTCAAGCTTTCCTCAATTAGCAGGTCGGTAGTCGAGTATACCCGAGTTTGGCTTTGGCGACTAGTACCTAAATCGCGGGTAATGGTTTCTAAGAAAGTTCGCTCAAAATGGTCAAGGGAAGAAGAATGTTGAATTTGCGTCCATTGATAATCTTCCCTGACACTATGGTGAAATGAGAATCATATCTTAGACTCTACCATTACCCATCCGCCTTTGAAATCTATTTTGTTAGGGGGCTCAAAAAATTAGACTTTGTTTCTACGAGGGCAAAGAGACAAAGTGTTATCAGACATCCTTATAAAAGAAAAAAAACATTCTAAGGATGTTTACAGAAAATTCGAAGCCTAGCCTATGACCTAAACAAATGAATGTAAAAAGGGTCTGAACAGCATTAGGATGAATCTGTCCGGGTTGTACTCGAGTAAATACTAAAAAGTCTATAAAGGAAGGATCCATGGGGAGCCTAAGTCCTACTTTGAAGTGATCTAAAGGAAGGGGAATATGGCGAAGGGACATCCTACCCGCTTCGGGAACTATAAAAACTCTATATACACTAGGGTCTATGCTATAACTACGGGCAAAGGAATGCGCTTGGGCCTGGGTAAGCCTACTCCACTAAAAAGCAAAGTCAGAAGTGAGGGGTAAAGACATGGGGGGTTGAAAGGGCACGCTCACAGGGACCTCGGCTACTTGGTCCTATCTAATTACAACCACCGTTACTTCGCCTCCCCTGCGGTGACGAGTAGGAGAAGGGCCATCAAATTTTCAACCATCTCCTCTTCACTAGCTATGTTTTCCTCCCGAGCAGACATTATGACCTGCGAATGGAAGTTCAATTCTTAGAACCCCATTCCAGAAATCTACCCAGCAAAAAAATAAAAACATAACTACCCCATGAAACACAGAGCAAGTTTGATTACTAAACCCTAGATCAAGAATATGAAGATAATGATAAGAAAATAGCCTAAACCCATAACCTGTTTTATTCATCAAGTCCTAGTTCATGAATGAAAAGGACAATCAACTACCTAAACCCAAGGAAAAAATATCTACAAAGATTCACTTATCACCTTTGTCCCACAAACAACCCACACAAAGAGAGATTAGATCACATTTTGTTTCCATATCATCTAAAGAATGAAGTGAAAAGAAACTGAACGGCAGGAAAATATTCAGGAATTGCCTATCAAAAATGATAAGCAAAGCCACATGGCAAAGCTTAAATACATAGTAACAATGGCGAAAACAAGAAGAATGGTAAAACAAGTTGTTAAGAAGAAGACAAAACATACCTTTTTAGTAGCTGAAGAGTCTGAAATAAAAATGGGACTGAATTCACGACGACAACAAAGATGGTGGAATCTTCAGAAAATGCAGAGGCAGTAATGGTAGAAAGCTCTGAAGAAGAAGGAAAAGAAAGGTGCTAAGAAATGCAAAAGACGTATTCTTATAAGAATCAAAGGATTCTGAACGTTAATAGAAAGTTAATGCTCACAAGTTACTTGACATGATTACTTGTTGGGTTCAACGCATCGTGGAAGGTGAAAAGCATCCTGTCGGCTGACAGAAATTCTGGCATTAATGGCAGAAACGCAGAAGGTGAAGCGACAGTAGTCACCATCAGAAACCCTAAAAACGTTTTGAGAATGAATGAAGCCCCATATAGATACGAAGTCTAACAACTCGACGAAGTATGGATTGTCCAACAAGCACAACGCCCATCTACATTGTACTTCGTTGAGGGGCCATTGAGTAGCAAATGATAACTGTCAAGGGCAGAAGCGTCATTTGTCCAGGCGGTTAACCGCTCCACACTTCGATTATCAATAAAAAGCTATGATTGTTGATCAAAAGTCAATAATTAGAATAGAAAGTGACATTCATAACTGCACCACTCTAAATGTTGGGTTTCCCAACCTCTCCACGATCTAGCTCATTCTCCATAACGGCTATAATAAAAACACGACCTCATGTTCGTTACAAGGACTTTTCCTGGAAGGAAGAACCTATAAAGATGGAGTAAGTCGAAGGTAAAAGGCTTTCAATTCCAGATGTCCTAAACCATTTATACTATATTCTCCTAAACTGACTTGATCATCGGAGAGTTCACGGAGAATCTACGTCCCCATTGAACCTTCTCAATTTTGCAAGTACCTGATACCTCGAAATTCCCGAAGAGCGATCAATATGAATTTACTTTCTTAGTCCTCAAATTATCCTAACCAATTTTGACAAATCAATATATATATATATATATATATATATATATATATAGAGAGAGAGAGAGAGAGAGAGAGAGAGAGAGAGAGAGAGAACGAAAATGGTTCTAACAAATTCTTTAATTCTTTAAATCATTATTGTTAATTATTTACTAAATTAATTTGACACTTTTTATTGTTATATTATGTAATATATATATATATATAGTATTATATATAATATTATAATAAAAGATATATATACTATATATAAGTTTCCTTTTAATTTAATATATATATAATATTATATAATAATATAAGATATATATATATATATTATCAATCATAAGTGAGAGTATTTACCATACTATCCGAGCAACACCTCTTGACCTTATTTAAACATTTTAATATATAAATATTTATATATTAAGATATTGAGAGATTTATTTCTCACGAGTGACATTTGAGCATTGATCGTCATCATCTTCATTTATAAATAGAGGACCAAATCCCCTTTAGGAAAAGAGAGAGAAGCTAATACAGAAGTTGAACAAATCATACCGAAACTCTGTCATTCTGAGATAATCAAAGGTCTCTAAAGAAAAGTCCAGAAGCCTGAAAAAAATCCATAATTGATCAACGAATTAAGATTAAGCCAACAACCCTCCAAGTTGAATTTATCCCGCCCAAAACGTCTATCGAAGAAATTAAATTCCACAAGTTCAAACCCTTAACACGAGTATAAACTATCTGTGATGAAATAATAAAGTGAAGACTCCTGAGCATGAGATCAAACTGTTCAAAAAAAATGTTTCTTGACGCACGAGCTAAAACCGTATTGTCACTCCTTTGATACATGAGTTTAAACTGCAATTTTGAACTACGTTCGACTTGATTCCTTTGCGGGATATGTAGGCAACTTAAATAAATTCTAAGTTTAATCATAAAAAAAAATTCATTTTTCATATTAAAAAATTGTAGCAAAAGGTGGTTAAAAAAAGTGAAAAAAATGCACGCACTTTTTTTTTGAGAAAAAAAAAACAGTGGAAAGAATTGAAAACAAAAACAAAAGTGAAAAAAAATAATCATAAAAGAAATGCACGCACTTTTTTTTTTTTTTAAAGAAAAGTATAAGCAGTGGAAAGAATTGACAAAAACAAGAGTAAAATAAAAGTGCAAAAAAAAAAAGGGTGCACGTAAAAGAAGTTGTCTTAAACAATTTTTTTTACTATCTTACATATTTACTGGAGCTGAAGTAAAATAAAAATAATAATTAACTACAAAAAAAAAGAAAAAAAATATATATATATAAGACAAAAATAAGTAAATGTAAATGATTTTATTGACTTTTATTATTCATTTACACATTTAGGGGAGTTGAATTTTTTATTTTTTATTTTTTAAATGTATCTATCATAAAAAAATTATATATATAGAGGCAAGATAAAAAAAAAAGAATTTATTTTTAAATAAAGATGTCGTCTTACAAAACAAGTTGGATAAAAAAAAAAAAATTTGTTCGGATACTACCAATCTTTCACGTTCTATCAGGTTTTGTTAAATTTAGTAGTGACCTCATCCAATTTCTTTGTCAAATTCGTAGATTGATGGAGTTGTTTTTGTGTTAAATTCAGTAGTGGCCTCATCCAAGTTTTTCGTCAAATTCGTAGATTGGTGAAATTGTTTTTGTGGGCCCATTATTACCTTCTTGTTAAGGTCAATTGAATGTTGAATATATGCAAGTTGTTTTTCATAATCCTTCTGTTGTTATTCGCAATCATTCTGACATTTCAATAAATCATCATGACGCTTCAATAAATTATCAATTTTACAACAAAGATCTATCGACTTCTTTAAAATTGGCCTTTTCTTCTTTTAATTTTTGTTGAAATTTTGAAATACAAGCTTTTTTAGAAGGCGAACTATCTTGTTTGAATTTCAAAGAATGAAGATCCCGAACATTCTCAAAAAGTCTAATTAAAACACCTTTAAATGATGATATCTTTTCATTGTTTGTATTGGATAGCAAAAACATGATTTGATTTTCCCAATCTAAAGGATTTGTGGTCGGAGTCTGGCTGAGGAGGTTAATGATGCTCTAACAGTATTTTTAATGTTAATATCTTCCACGGTCCCACAAGCCTCACGGGTAGCAATGTGATGTACATTTGAAGTTGGCTCCACTGCAGAATTACGGTGAATATTATGATATGACGATAGAGTGGCGGAATTGACAGAGTTGTAGTATTCATTCGTAACAAAATTACCATCAAGTAAATTGTCGATATTTAAGATGTTTTCCTCCATACTTATGACCTAAAAAAAAAAGAAAAAATTTATTACTTAAAAAAATAATAAAAAAAAGCTAAAAAAAATCAAAGGAAGTTGAGAAAAAAAAAAAGAAAAAAAAAATGAAAAAGGTTGTTATTGCGTTGGTGAAAAACAAAGATTTAAAAATTAGGAGAAGTTAAAAATCTACAGGAATTAAAAAGGTTATCAGAATATCTTGTTTTTAAAATAAAAAAAGAAAGAAAGAAAAGCAATTACTAAAAAAAAAACAATTTATTATTATTTGATGAAACAAATAATAATAAGCTTACATGATTCCCTAAAGTTTCAGGAGACATAGTGGAACTTGAAATACCCTCCTCCAATAGAGTATTATCTTGCAAAGAATCCACAGACACAATTGGAGTATTTGAGGGTTTCTTTTTCTTCAAAGGTTGATTCTAAGGACGATCTTGTTCTTCGTTGCTTGCTGAAGTACTTACATCCGATTCATGGTCATTTGAATTACAAGCAATCATTGGAGTTGGAGCTTCCTTTGTGGTTCCAGGAGTATTTGGGGAAGTTGTTAAAAATCTACCTATACCTTTGTATGTCGAAAGTGCGAACCAAAGTGTTGTGCTATCCAGGTGTAGACAAAGCAGCTCGACAAGTTGCTAAGGTGGATGAGTGAACTATCTCATTAAGACCATTGTAAATACTTGATAAGATTGGAATTGCAAGAAAAATATGTCGACCACTAGTTAAGAGACTCGCAACTTTGAATACATCTGACCGAATGTAATGAAATTTCTCTATAAGAAAAAGAAACTTACATATCCAACATGAAAGGAACGTCGCTAATTTTGTCTCTACACGCACAGCTTCTGGAATTTGAAGATCTCCAACATCTTTGTTGAGATTTGTTGCAGATCTTGAGGAATCATTAGTGAAGGAAGGGCTTGAATTGTGAGTCACTTTAGGTTGTTGACGCTTTCGTATTAGGGCAGATCTAGTAGGGAGAGCGACGTAATTTTCTTGGCCTTTAAACTAGAATTGACTCCATTGTTCGAACGATAAATTGTCCGGATCGCCATCAGCAAGTTGACCTAATGTAAAAAATAAATAATTACAATTTGGAGTTCTCTTGTCAAATAGCTCTCTGGAAGATGGAATAACTTCATCGTGGAGGGGGCGGTTAGTAGATAAGTCGGAAAGCAAAAATAAGTCCCAAATTGAAATAAAATTTTTTCCAAGTGATGTGTGTAAATTATTGGTTGAAAGACACCACAGGTTGCAAAAGGCACGCATCACATTCTCACAATGATCGTAAGTAAACAACGACGCGTACACAGCTACATAGACTTCTTCGTTCTTCAATGTTCGCTCATGGTTTGTGAGAACATACTCAGTCCACTTCCAATAAAGTTTTGTATAGCTTACCTCGCCAAAATTATTTGGATGAACAAGCCATGAAGACTCCTCCACATTCTTGATGATAAAGGGAAGGAAGAACTCATGTGACTGAGAATCTACTGCATGGGTTGTTGACATTAGCAAACTTACCTCTTTAGGGGACACGCTAAAGATGAAGACTATTCATTGATACGAAGATAATTCGCAGCTCTTCGAAACACAGGTGCATATGGACTAGATTCAGCTTCACCTACTCGCAAATTCAACAGTTTAGCGTGAGATCTATTGGCCATAAAAAAAAGTCAAAGTCAAAATAAAATTTAAAGGAAGAGACTGGAAGGAGGGATTAAAACTTTCTCTTTAAAAAAATAAAGTTAAAGTAAAAAAAAAAACAGAAATTCAGAGGAAGAGACGAAGCTTCCTTTAAAAAAAAGAAAAAGAAAAGAAGAAAGTCTTGGTAATTCACCTGAGACAAGTTGTCTTGCTTTTAGGAGAGACAAGTTTTCTGACTCTTCGACCTGATGTTTAAATAATGAGATTCACCATTTTTATAGACTCAAAGTTCTATCACAAATTCTTCATTAATTCAAATTTGATTTTAAATTTTGGATTAATTCAAATTTGATTTAAAAAAAATACAATATATATATATATATATATATATATATATTCAAATCGATATAGTTATATATACATATTTATCAAAAAAAAATAAAAATTTAAAATTTATTCCCAATTCAAAGTTTTGAGTCTCGAGAACAAATTCTAAAGAGGCAATTTGTGGACATTTTTTTATGATAACATTTAAATTTAATTATATATTTAAAATATATAATTAAATTTTATTTAAATATTTGAATATATAAAATTTTTATATATTGAGATATTTGTCAAGAAGGCGTTACTCTGATGCTAAGCACCTCACTTATCTGGTCCGAGGGCTTCTAGACTTTTTTTCAGATGCTTTTGATTTTCTAGGAATGAAGTTTTTTATAATTCTCTCAACTTCTTTTCTAAAAAATTTAGTCTCTATTTATAGGTAGAGAGGATGCCAATCAATGGCTACTATAGTATCAAGTGTCACTCGTCTGAAAGATAAATCTCTCACTATCTCAATATATAAAAATTATATATATTAAAATATTAAAATAAGATTTAATTATATATTTTAAATATATAATTAAATTTAATTACCTACAAATTATCTCTTTAAATTTGTTTATGAGATTTAAAATTTTTGAAATGGAAATAAATTTCAATTTTTTTTTCGAGAAATATCTATATATATCTATATCATTAACTAATCAAAAATGTAAAATCAGATTTGAATTTATTGGGATTTCAAAATTAAATTTGAATTAATTGGAAATTTAAAATCAAATTTGAATTAATAAGGAATTTGTGATAAATTCTGAGTCTATAAAAGGGGTAGATCTCATTCTTTCACCATTAAGTTAAAGAGTCAGAAAATTTATCTCTAGAAAACGCAAGAGAATTTGTCTCACGTGAATTACCAAAGAGAAACTTTAATCTCTCTTTTCCATCTCTTTTTCTTTGATTTTTTTCCTTTTTTTTACTTTGACTTTTATTTTATTTTATAGCCAACTAAGCCAACGATCAGTCATGAGCATCAGAGATGCCAGCGACCCTTATCCACACATCGTTGTTTTTTATCGTCTCAATAGATCTCGTATTAAACCATTGAATCTGCGAGTATGTGAAGTTGGATCTGGGCCAAATGCATTTGTGTCTCAAAGAGATGCGAACTATCATCGTATCAGTGAATGGTCTCCAACGAACTCAAAACATTTATTCTTCATCTTTAGCGTCGTCTCCTAAAGAGGTAAGTTTGCTGGTGTCCACAACCCATGTAGCAGATTCTCAATCACATGAGTTCTTCCTTCCCTTTATCATCAAGAATGTGGAGAAGTCTTCATGGCTTGTTCATCCAGATAATTTTGGTGAGGTAAGCTATACAAAATTTTACTAGAAATGGACCGAGTATATTCTCACAAACCATGAGCGAACATTGAAGAACGTAAAAATCTATGAGGTTGTGTATGCGTTGTTGTTTACTTACGATCATTGTGAGAATGTGATGCGTGCCTTTTGTAACCTGTGGTGTCCTTCAACCAATACTTTACACACATCCCTTGGAGAATTGTCGATTTCAATCGGGACTTATTTTTGCTTCCCGGCTTATATACTAACAACCTCTTCTACAATGAAGTTATTCCATCTTCTATAGAGCTGTTTAACAAGTGAACTCATCCAACTTGTAAGTATTTATTTATTTTTTTGCATTAGGTCAACTTGTTGACGGGATCTAGACAATGTCTCGTTCGAACAATGGAGTCAATTCTGGTTTAAAGACCAAGAAAAATATGTCCCTCCCCTTGCTAGATCTCCCTTAATACGAAAGTGTTCACAGCCTAAAGTGACTCACAATCCAAGCCCTTCCTTCACTACGGATTGTTGAAGATCAACAAATCTCAACAAAGATGTTGTAGATCTCTAAATTCCAGAAGTTGTGCGTGCAGAGACAGAATTAGCGGCGTTCCTTTCATGTTGGATATGTATGTTCCTTTTTTTCCTGCAGAGAAATTTCATTACATTCGACCATATATATTCCAAGTTGCGAGTCTCTTGGCCAATGGTCAACATATTTGTCTTGCACTTCCAGTCTTATCAAGTATTTACAATGGTCTTAATGAGATAGTTCACTTATCCTCCTTAGCAACTTGTCGAGCTGCATTCCCCATCCACTTTGTCTACACCTGGATAGCACAACACTTTGGTTCGCACTTTCAACATACAAAGATACAACCTTTGGCCAAAATGGTCTTATTCCATGGCAAAGAGATGGCAAAATTCTCCTCTCGAACTGATGCAGTAAGCCTTTTTCAAAGTCCATATTCCACTTTTCGTACCTTCCTTTCCTTTGACAAAGACAAGATGATCCTTTTCTATGACTACAGACAAGCAATCAAAATGGTTGAAGGACAGACAATACTCGTTTTTTAGAATTGGCGACCTTTTTTTCAGAATTGGCAACCTTTTTTTTAGAATTGGCGACAACAAACAATTCCTCTTTTTAGAACTGGCGACGACAAACAATTCCCCTTTAAAGTATGCAATTTATCCAGAATCAAAATCACAATGTAACTATTATAATTTTTATTAAATTGTGCAAGGTTGTTGAACATGTAATTCTCACCGGAGGCTCGGAGCAGAGTTGTTTCAAACATGAATGTCGTCGAAACTGTTTCCCCAAATTTAGAAAATCCATCATTTCTCGTTTCTCTCGATTTTAGAGAAAACAATTTCACCGGAACCTTGCCTATCCAGTTAACTAATTTGCGGTAGTTGGAGATTTTTATTTTTATTTTTATTTGTTTTAATTTTAAATCCAAAACATTCAATTTCAGGAAATGGTGAAGACCCTCCAGTGAACTTGTTTCCAGGGATGACTTCTCGCAAGAACAAACAAAGGAAGTAATTAATATTTTTTATTGGCCGTAAATTTACCATGATCTTCAACATTGCCCCAATATGGAAAACAATCTCAATATCAATTAGCCTTTTTCGAAAGATAATAAAAGTTGAATTTGACAACTATCCAACTATAGTTCTTGATTTTCTTTTTTTTTTTCCTTATTTATTTTTAGCAGTCTTTCCCTTTGTTAGTTAATTTAGATTGAGCTAACACTTGATTGAAGACAGACGATATTGGCATTGAAGACCCAATATATTTTAGATAGGCTTCTTTTGTAACCCAGTTACAAACTGATATGATCCTCTTGTAAATTTCAAGCTCAATAAAAGATCAATTGCATTTTGGTCACTTTTTTTTTCTCTTTTCTTTTCTTTTTTTTAAAACTGCAATTCTCACCCTTTTTTTATGAGGATGATTTTTTTTGTTATGTTATGACTGAATTTAGAATTTATCTAAGTTACCTACGTATCATGCGAAGGAATCAAGTCGAACGTAGTTCAAAATTACAGTTTAAAATAATGCAATTTTAGCTCGTGCGTCAAGGAGCATTTTTTTTGCAAACAGATTAATCTCATGATGTGGAGTCTTCACTTCATCATTTCATGACAGACAATTTACACTCATGCCAAATAGCCTTTATTTCACATTTTCATCATGTACACAGACATTTTACACTCGTGTCAAGCAATCTTCACTTTTAATTATAGATAGTTTACACTTGTGCCAATGAGCATTCTTTTCAGCGTTGCAAACAGTTTACACTCGTGCCAAGGAGCCTTCCTTTCAGCATTACAGACAGTTTACACTGGTGTCAAGAAGTCTTCTTTTCAACATTACAAACAGTTTACACTCGTGTCAAGGAGTCTTCTTTCAACATTGCAGACAGTTTACACTCGTATCAAGGAGCCTTCTTTTAATATTGCATATAATTTATACTCTTATCAAGGAATAACATGCACTTTAACCTCAAGCGTCTTGGAGATTTGCATTCTTACCATGGAGATAGTTTATACTTGTATCAAGGAGTAACAATATAGTTTAACCTCGTGCGCCTAGGAGGATCTTCATAATTTGATTTCAAGCATTGTCAATGGTTGAGGTTGACACTTCATCTTCAGAGGGAATGTTGACCCTAGTTTGTTTTTTATTGGCAGTGATACTTTTCTTGCCTCCTTGATTAGTTTTGGATCTATCAACAGCTTGAAATTATTTCTCAGCAACTTTGACTGCTCCAAGATCATTGAATTCTTCTTTTTGATTAAAGGTGACATCTTTGTTTGCCTCTTCAGTTCGTTTTTGTGGAGGTTGACTTGACTTACCATTGTTGTTTATCAATTAATCGCTGATGTCATGGTCTACGACTTTGCTAATGTTGATGTCATCGTCTGCGACTTTGATGTCTCAGACTTTGTTGAAACTGATGTCATTGTCTGTGACTTTGTTGATGCTGATGTCATTTTCTGCAACTTTGCTGACGTTGATGTCATCGTCTGCAACTTTGTTGATGCTGATGTCATCGTCTGCGACTTTGCTAATGTTATCGTCTGTGACTTTGATGTCTGCGACTTTGCTAATGTTGATGTCATCGTCTGCAACTTTACTAATGCCGACATTATTTTTTGACTATGTTTAATATCTTTGACGGAAAGAGATGAACAGTAAAACGGTCCCACTGGGCGTGTTAATTTGTGAACAAATTTTCTTTTCGTATTTCCTATAAATTAAAATTACAAAGAAAATGGATTACACATAATATAATTACAAATAATTTCTTTTTGGGTGGTATTTCTATCGATCTGTCATGGGCTCTAGGGCATTTTTGGGCTTGATCTCGATCCAATGAGTTCTTATTTATTTAAGTGGTATTTTGGGCTGATCTCGGACTGAATTCAACTTCGAGGGCCGTTGGCTTGATCTTGATCCGTTGAACAGCTATTTTGAGCTGATATCGATATAGATTCAACTTTGAGGGCCGTTGGCTTGATCTCGATCCTTTGAACAGTTACGAATTTCTTCCTGGACTTTTCTTCAGAGACATTTGATTTTCTTGTAATAAATTTTTAGAGAGTTTTTGTATAAATCTCTCAGCTTCTGTCAGCTTCTATTTATAGGTGTAGAGGATACCAATCAATGACTACTATGATGCCAAGAGTCACTCATCTAACAAATAAATTTCTCAATATCTCAATATATAAAAATTATATATATTGAAATATTAAAATAAGATTTAATTATATATTTTAAATATATAATTAAATTTAATTACCTATAATATCTATATATATATATATATATTATATATATATATATATAATATATAAAATATATTATATATATATACATATAAGATACAAATTTCATGTTTCCCGCTCACCAAAAGAAAAAAAAAAAAAAAAAAAAAAAAAACCCTTCCCTCAAACACTAATTGTTGTCATCTTCGTCTCGCCATTTTCCTTTATCACGGTAGAATATAATATTCTCTCAACCTTTTTTTACCACAACTATAGCATCTGTTCTTTTTGGTAAATAATTTTCATGTTTGAATTTAATGGTTGGGTGGTGTTGGTTTAATGGATCTTTTGTGTGTGTTGTGTGCGAGAGAGAAACAATGGAGATATGTATTTGTTTTCACGTGTTTCATCCATTTGTTTGCTATTGAATAATTTCTCTTCGTATTTGAAAATTTTGAAGCCTCTGTTTGTTTAGCAATGAAGCCTTGTTTCTTCTAATTATTATTTATTTAGGGATGTTCTTCATCAAATGACATATATATCTCTTTTCCAATAAATTTGCAGCTATGGTTGCTACAGGTTCTTTGTTATTCTTATAATTTTGTCACTATCTTTTTTTTTTTGTTTGTTTGTTGTTCTTATTTATATATATGTATACCAAGAATTGTTTTCTTTTACTGTATTATCAGTATTACTACTATTTTGATGATTAGAATTCAATTCTAATACAGGCTTTCCCTATTACTGCTACACACAACTTCAATACTTTCCTATTCACAGTGCAATTATTGTACCAAACAAAAAGGTTTATCTTTCTGATTCTTTAGCAAACTAAAAATACAGTGTAGTTAACATTAAAACAAAGATTTCCGAGTAAAAACGTATAGTCTTTGTATATATATGCACATGTATGTATATTTATAGATTAATGTGACTATATACCTTACACCTACTAAGGTACCCAACAACTTGTAACTCATAAGTCATCAGAGGCCAATTTGTTTTTAACTCTTCTTGCCACCAGATTTTTTGCCGAAATAGAGAGCAAGAAAATTAAGTGGAAGAGAATCAGGAGGGAAAAAGGGAAAACAAAAACAACTGATGCCTGATAACCATGGCCCTGCTTCAAGATCCAAGTATTTCGTGGAATAGATATATATGAATATTTAAATTTTGAAAGAGGTAAGTATGTTATTGTGTATAGCCATGTTTATTCCGTGTTTTTATTTTATAAAAAAATTAATATTTTTAAATTTTTTTTATAAAGCAAATTCAAATCCAAATTCAAATTTAAATTCGAATACATTTAAAACTTAAACGAGTGAACTCGAGCTCGATCTTCAGCAATATAAACAATAACTCATCGAACTCGAACAAAATTTTTTGTTTGAAACATTAAACCAGCTAACTCAAATAGTGCTCGAAAATTAAACAAATATTTCAAACTTTCAATGTTCGATTGGACTCGACTCATTTACCACTCTAATTGGAATATATTTACATAAGTTTGAGTTTAAATACTAAAAATTTCGGTTGGGATTGAGGCCAATTTGCGATAGTAATTTATTCGAATAATTGTTTGATTTTGACATCATAACTGCAAGTATAGTTGGAATTGTGCTTTTATTGGATTTGATACTTCAAGTATAGTTGCAATTATGCTTTTGTTAGATTGGATAATCCATGCATAGTTGAAATTATTTTTTATCACGTTGTATTTTTATTTGATTGGATACTCCATGTATAATTGGAGTTATTTTTTATCACATTGTGTTTTGTTGGATTTGATACTCCAAGTATTGAAATTGTAATTTTGTTAGATTAGATGCTCCATGATTGTATTATCCTTTTTAAAAGCATATATCTCTTGACTAAAAAACATTTGAGCAACTTGATTTTTAAAGTAAATTATTTATTATTCAAGCAATTAGTTTGATTTTGATGTTTTAAACTAGTTCTTGATAAAATTTTCTTATATATTTTGAGTAATACAAAAACATGAAAATGTAGAAAATTTTGAATATACCAACTTGTTTCACTGTCTGCATGTATTTCAATCTGAGCCGATGAAGAGTTTATCAATGAGCACTCCAAGAAGGCAATGATAATATTCTCTTCTTTGTTTAACATCATGATTAGTATTTACAATTAGTTTATGCATATAGTTACTATGTTTTTTCTTCTAAATATCATCTTTAATCATTTGATGATACATTTCAAGATGACGTCAATCGACTTAAAGAGCATTATTCACAAGTTTTTTCATCATTGGGCTCCATCGAGAGTTCTGTCATTCCTAATAATAAATAATTGTTTATTGAGACATGTGATGGTTTCAAGAAAGTTCGAGCTTCTAGTTTAGGATTGGAATATATTATATTAAGGTCTCAATTAAACGATTCTGCAATCACTCCAATAGTAGTGGAGCTTGCCAACAAAGTAGTTGAATTAGAATAAAAAGCCAAGAATCTAAAAAACACGCGTGAAAATACTAACATATACCAATATTTTAGTGACATTTTGTGCTTAATTGTATATTGATATAATTAGAATTAATCACTTTTGACTTGATTTGTAATAAAAGTGATTTAAAAAACATTTAGGGTAAAATCGCGTAAAAGAGAAAATCTAGGGACTAATTTGTAATTTTTGAAGGATAAACTTAAAACCTAAGAACATGCATCTAAGAATAAAAGTTAAGCAAATATTAAGGATTAAAATCATAAAAAATGTTGAGTAAAACTCAACTATAAGTCATGGAAAACCAAAACTATTCAACCTTAAACCCAAAAGAAGGTAACCTAAACCTAAAACAAACTAAACCAATCCTTTAAAGACAAGAAATCTAACCTAAACAAAGCATTAAAAACTGAAATTAAGGAAGAAACAAAAGACTTAAAAACATGATAAAACAAACTACAAACAAGTAAAACAAGATAAAACCAATAGATCTATTCAATTAACCTAAACTAAAGTCAATTAAACCAAGTTAGAACTAAAAATTAGATTTTAACTAAGTCTAAATCATATTAGAAATTAGAGTTGATTGGAAGATTAGAAACTAGATTAGACTAGGTCTAAGTTATGAATTAGAAAAGATTAGATCAAAGCTAACAAAATCAATCATCACTAGCCTAAAACTAAGTTTAGCAATCTACATCTAAACTAAACTAAACTAACCAAAAACTAAGAACCTAAACTAAACTAAGGAAATCTAAAACAACTAGAACAAGAAAAACTAAAGGCTAAGTTTTAACTAAACAAAAAACTAAAGACATAATTAACAAAGCAAGGTAAATGAACTTAACTTCAATTTCATAGTTTCATTATTATCTTCGAGGAAATTCAACCATAACCAAATTAAAATTATCTAGAACATTAAAATCCTAGATTCATTATGCAATCTAATTGACTTTCTTGACAACGGCGCCAAAAATTTGATGCACACTTTTTACACGTGACATTAACTCTTTGAATTAAGTTTTATTATGTGATTAAAATGATTAAGAATGATAGGTTGTCACTTAAATTGTATCAAAGAGTTGGGCAGAGTACCTATCATTGAGTAAGCATCTAAGATTTTAAAATTAAAATCGTTTTATCCCTAGAGAAAAATAGTTGAAATCCATAAAAATTATAACAATGAAATATACATCAAGTTCCAAGCAAAATTATTAAGATGAGATCTAAACTAAAACTAATCTAAGAATGCAATTATAAAGCAAGTAAGTAAAAAGGAATTAGGATATGATGGTACACTTTTATGTATACTCAAACTCTTTGATTAAGGTTGTTTATATGATTGATTGAATTAAGAAAATTGTGTGGTCACTTAAAAAGATTAAAGAGTTGGGCAGAGTACCCATCGTTGAGTGAGTTTTAGATTTTAAAATTTAATATCGTTATTTCCCAAGGGAAGAATAGTTGAATTACATAATTGTTAAACTATGAAATAAAGATTCAAGTTTCAAGTAAATTGTTCAAAGGTTGATAACTAAACTACTTCTAATCTAAGAAAGAAATTAAAACAAGTAGTAAATGATTAGGATCTTCTTTTAGCACACATGAATATGAGAGGTTCTAAACAAATAGGTCCTCATCAATTGAGAACTCATATGTTAGATCCAAGAAATACATGATTAACTATGGTTGGCTCTCACATGTTTTACCTCAAATCCTACCACATATCTATGGCCAAAGATATATGGTAGCTATGATTATATCTCCTTGAAACTCACAGATGCAATCTCAAAGGATATGATGCAAGCAACTAAGAAACATAAGCATAGATCACATATGAATATCAAAGATGATTCAAATTAAGATTCTCATATTCATCCTAGAAGAAAGGTAGAAGATAGAGATCCTAAAATGGGAATTGTGCTAAATAACATCAATAAAAATTCAATGGAAACTAAGAGGAAGAAGATTTACAACAATAGCAACAATCTCTTGATCTCTAAGAACTTTTGTAGATGTGATAAAAAAACCTTCAACAATCATCAACTTCTCTCCAAAACCTTGATCTAGTCAATTCCTTATGGTTGAGGCAACTCACTATATCACAATCTTGGAGGAGTAGTGATATTAATAATCAAACTCACTCCAAGTATATGAATCCAAGAGCTTCTTTGTTTAGACAACTCTCAAACTCACAACACTCAAAGAGAAATTTGGAAATCACTCAAAAGTGATGTTCAAGTGGCGAATGACACTTATGGAATACTTGTTCCTCTTTATTCATTTATTTATAAGCGGTGGTCATTATTCCTCGAAATTCCTATAAGTATGTCGGACAGTCACTACAAAATACGGAAGATCAAATACCGATTAATCAAATAGTCTAAGAATCCATCCATCAATCAAATAATTAATACAAGTAGTGTGTTCAAAAATTGTTAGGAATTTCTTATAATAGTGCTCCTCTCAAATTTCAATAGTCCAATCAAGTTTAATTGGAAAGAATTATTTAAAAACATTCATTTCTATCATTCGCGGGACAAGAATTAAAGTATAAGAAATCAAGAAAAATTATCTTTTATGACACACTTTTGTAGTATTTGCTTTAATTGAGAAAGTATTTTTTGCTCCTCCTCTAATGAATTTAGAGCAAAACTTTTCCCTTCATTTTCACTTTGAAAATATCTTGATTTGCTGCATCTTTAATCAGACAATATGTTTCTTCAAAAATAACCTTAAATTATTTTTCAATCAATTGGCCCAACACTTAACAAAATTTACTGAATTTCAGGGACATAGAGAACATCAAAAATTAGTTTTGTACTTGAACAACTTGTTATAGTAATTGTTCCCTTTCCTTTAACTCTTTGTCATGGGTCATATGGTTTACAATATTCAATATCCTATCAGAATTCTCTTTAATTGATTATGTTTTTTTCATCTTCTGCAACTCAAATTCTCGAATCATGTTTAGCACATGCATTCCTTTGATTCTTTCATTTCCTTCATACTTTGCCTTGAGATCATTCCATATATCATATGTTTACTTCAAAGTCATTATTCGAGTGAAGATGGTAGATGACTGCAATAAATAAACATGTCTTTGCCTTGGATTTTTTTATCTTTTTCTCCTTCTGCAATTTGATTTACGCCAGGGTAGGATTATTTGAAAGACCTAGAATTTAATAATCTTTTTCCACTGCTTCCCAAATATCCAAAGCTTCCATATACGCTTCCATACGAACTACCCAAACTTGGTACTTATCTCCATCAAACACGGGTGGAGAAATTGAAGAAGAAATTGAAGATGAAAAACTAAAATTTTCCATGGCTTAACAACCTCACACACTCACTCATAGATCCCTTAAGAATAAAGCTCCGGTACCAATTGTTCGAAATATAAATAAAAGAGATGCTTAATAAGAAGATGATTAACTTGATTAATAAAAATGAAAGACAAGTAAAACCTATTTATAGACTTACAAAATAAAAAATAGATACACACATAACCACTTCATTTAACATTATCCTATTACTCATATTAACTACCCGCTAACATAAAGACACTTAGACAAGTTTCAGCCCTAAAGCATTATTCTAACATTTACAAATCTATGATAAAGGATGGTTTGGACATCCTTCGAGTAGAAAAGAAAAATAAATCTTTGATTATGAGCCTAGCATGGAGGTTCCATAATACAGGAAAAAACATCCTTTGGGTAAATATGTTGAAATCTAAATACAATAATAATCCTAGGGCATGCTCCCTTATTTGGAAGAGTGTCTTAGCAAGCTGAAATTTATGTCAAGAAGGTCTTTCTTGCGTTATTGGTGATGGTTGCGATGTCTCTTTTTAGCTAATAAATGGTGTAGTGATACATCCCTTAGATCTGAAAATTTTCACAATCAACCAGTTAGTACTTACATTTCTGGAACAGAATCTTGATATACTCCCTATTGAGCTCCCTACAAAAATCATAAACAAAATCATTAGCACTCTCATACGTACCTCTCCCCAAATAGATTATATTATTTGGAGATTATACCCGAATGGCTCCTTTTTCACTAAATCTGGATATAACCTACTAAACATGGCTTTGGAAAAACTTACAAAGTCAACCAAAATTAAAAATCTTCCTCTGGCAATGTTCTTTAAATAGTATTAAATGCAACTACCTTCTGTTTAAATGGAATATCACTGCCTCGCCTCTATGCATGCGTGAGGAAGACATCCATTATATCCTTAAGGACTGCAAATATGTAAAAAAAATTTGGACTTTTCTAAATTAGTTCATTTACAAAAATTTTAAAATTTCTATGAAACTCAAAATACCTACACTTGGATTTATGAAAATTGTAGTTATTCGGATTACCTTTTAATCCCTTGAACCCTTGGAATGTCTTTTCTCTTTGCTTGTTGGCATCTCTAGCTTTCTTGAAACTCTATGAAGGTTGATCCTCACCATGCAAGCCACAATTCACCCCTCACTCCTCAAACTGTTCTCATGTTTTCATAGAATTCATCTCTATTTGTCCTTTTAACCCCCAAGTTAACAAATTTTATTCGTCCCCTCAATATATATCTTTATATAAAATTTAAATATTGATGACCCGGCTTGTCCAAACCCCAATAGAGGAGGCATTGGTGGGAATTTTAGAAATAGCGATAGAAAGTGACTACTCGACTTCTATAAGCACATACCATATACAACTAACTTATTTGTTGAATTTATGACAATAAAAGAAGAACTGGAATTGCTTTTAGTCAAAACTTCAGACAGTTCGAAATTGAATCTGATTCCTCGGTTGCACTCACTTTACTCACTGAAAACTCAAACACTCAAACGAAAAGATATGTGATTAATGACTACAGATCTATGATACTGAGAATGATCTTAATGAAATTGTATTATATTTTTTTACAGAAGAGAACAAGAGGACACCGCTAAACTCAAGTGTTGATGACACCAACGAAAACCTCATGGAACAGCTAAATTTTTGAAAATTGGTCAAGACTAAGATGAGTAAACATCGGCCATAAATTGAACTTCTTTTGCCCTATGTTTGTTCTTAGGATTTGTTGTATCTCCCATCTTCTAGATGGAGCTTTTATTTGCATTGTTATTTGGTTTTTGTCTTGTTTTTGCTTTACTTTCCATTATGTCTTTGTAAAAGTGGGGTCCACTCAACTCCTTTTATGCTCAATTTAATTCCTATTTTACACAAAAAAAAAAAACGGAAAAAAAAAATTGATCACGAGTTCAAGGAGGAAAAAAGAGATTATAAAAAATAATAATAAAAAAAAAGTTTAATGGCATAGTAGTCTTTTAGCTTAATAAGTTCTTCAGATTCAGTTAGTAGCAGATCTGCATACTTGGTAAAACCAGTCCACCCATTGTTTTAAGCTTTTCACCACAGGGTTGCCTCACAAAATTGCACATCTCCAGCTTCTACCTCCACCAACAACACGCACTCTTCCATTATTTTCTACCTCACAAAACTTTATCTTCAAACACTTTCAAAGTGACAACTGGTTCAGAAAAGTCCAGAAAACTTCAGCAGTGGTAAAACGTGTCATTTTTGTCAAATACGAAGGAAGAAGAGTGGAATGGAAATAAAATGGCGAAGGAGATGAGGGAATGGGAGGGGAAAGAAGGGAAAGAGGGGAAGGGGCGTACATACCCCTCAAAAATTAGACATTTAACCTACACATGTACAAAATAGCAAAATAAATAAATAAATAAATAAACATAAAAATTCTTCCATGCATTTTTCACTATCAAACCCAACAAGTCTCATAATCAGCAACTAAGCTCTTCTACTACAAAAATGAATAAATAAAAGGAAACTTCCCTAGCTCAATTTACTACTAGTTGTCTGAGGTATGACTAGAAGACTACTATTACTACAATGTCGAACTTAAAACCACCTGATATTAATGAGTGAGGTAACCTTAGATGGTAACTTTCTAATCTATCTTTATTTATGCATTGAAAATGTACACGACATATTATATACCTTTAGCTATCTGAGATTGCTTTGATGAAGTATCCAAGTTCGGCCCCTGTCCTGATCTTTTACCTTCTCCATTGTAGACTGTACAAGTTGTAAGAGGTCGTTTGCCTCTTCCTTACCTGCACATTCCAAGTCAGTCTGAAACAGAGGAAGAGTATCAGAAGACTTCAAAGGCTTTCCACCACTCCAATGAACGTGTTTTTGCTGGTGCTTGCAGTTCCTGAAGAAGGAATCTACATTGGTTCCTACTATGTGTACCACATCTTCATCATTAGTGACATGAATGATGCTATCAGTTCCAATCTCTACTTCTATAACCCAATCTGGATTTGCAGGAACCCCTTGAAAGTCAGGCTTGCCCAAATGTATCAGACTGGAACAGCTAACAAGCAGAATGAGCGCATCTGTGATTATCACAAATTTACCACCCTGCTTGAGTGCTTTACAACTAACTAAAGTCTCATCTCCGAGTTTTGTGCTCTTCTCTGGATGTCTAAGCACAGATGTTCCTACAGCTTCCTCCCAAGAGTAAGGCTTTAAAGGAGATTCTCTGCTTAAAGACCTCGGCAAGCGAACCCTATAACGCTGAGAACCCATATGAGGGAGCTTACTTCTGTTTCTAATACTTTGTGCAGTTTTTCCAGCAACTTCAAGAATACTAGCAGCTGGTTTTGCAACTAGACCTGTCATTCCCAGTGCTATACCTGTATAGGAAAGCATAATAGTTGGTGTGGGAATACTATCCAGCATAAGTAAAGCTGAAATTTGGATTATGAATTTTGCAGCAAGCATACCAGAAAGAACTCCTGGTAGGCCATGCTTTTCAGCCCCTTGAATTGGCGATTGTAGAAGACCCGTAAGCCCCTGAACGAAAGAAGTTTAAAAAATTTAGCAATAAGAGAGGTCTATGTACTACCAAAGCCAGTCTCTAGCATGAACCATCAGTTCTATCCTAAGATAATGCAGTACATGAATAATGTGCAGTAGCCTGGAAAGCTGGGAAAAGGGAAAATGAGATGACCCTGTTTGGATACAATTATGTCTAAAATTAACAATTATATTCAATTTTTGACGAGGGTTTTCTAATTTTATAAGAGTTAAGAATCTATTTGGCTACATAAAATCTGAGAAAATTTTCAAATGAGACTTTATATCCTTTTAATCTAAAATAATACAAGAAAAGAGTACTTGTAACCAAATTCTCATATAAGTTTAAACGGTTATAAAGAATAATTTATATAGGATGTGGACAGATTATCTACAGAAAAGAAAACCTCTCCCTATTAAAATATGAAATAGGGAAAGATAACTACCAGTTAAAGGTATCAGACCCCTCTTTATGAAGTATTTTCATTAACACAACATCTTCAGATTTTTAAAAGTTTAAGCTGTTATAAAAGAAGTTTAACTTGTATATATATATTATTGTGCGGGAAAAGAAACTCAAATTTATTTACTTAAGCTTAACAAGATGTACACATTTGTAAGGAAAACTTCCAATCAGTACTCTGCTACTCCTTTGAATTCCCCGAATCTCAATGGAGATCAGGTGGTGATAGAGCGGGAATGATTGATTCTTTCCTGTTGCATCTATCCTCAATATGCATATATTACACTGTTTATCCTTGACATATAGAGACAAATATATATATATATATATATATAAACATATAAACTATTATTTCTGGATATTTTGGATTTATTTGAAAATTGGACACATTCATATAGTTAAATATACTGTATATTTTTTTTGAAGAAAAATTAAATTGGTCTAAGTTGATGATATTTTTCTACAAAGTAAGGATAAAAAAAAAAACAGAAAAAATGAAATCAGCTTGTTTTAAGAACTAACCCAATTTGATGCAGTTTCATATAAGGAATTAGGATATGTAATGTAATTGGATGTATAGGATTAAATTTTATTATTGATTATGGTATTATCTAGATATTGATTTCAGATTTCTCGTAAGGTCAGGATTTATTTTCCCTTTTTTCAAGTCCAGTAGGTTTTGGGTCTAGAAATACTCACTATTCTGCAGGGTTTTTATCATAATTTATAATTTTTTAGGATTATTAATAATATCATTCTTTCAATTCCTGAATTGGATTTCTAGTTTATTTATTCAGAGATTTGCAATATCTTCTATGCTATCTCAAGCATCATAAGTAGAAATTCTATCATTTTGATCCATCAGACATGTTTCTATATCATGCGCGGTTGCACATATTGGATATGTAACTGCTGCATCCATTATTGAGATGCTTTAACAAAATGTTTCAGAATTATGGTTCATTGAAACTAAAAAGAAAACAATATGAAAAAATGCTTGATATATAGATGCTGACCTCCAGGAATTCATTTATGACACCTTTGCTATGTGAAGAGGCCCTGTTTTGTTGCTTTTCCATCTGTCCTACGGACTTATCATCCATTGTTAAGGCAACAATACCCTGAAAATGAAATTATGTAATCAATTTACAGTCCTATCCACACAAACATTACTTATAATAACTAGATGTAAAGCTACCTTGTGAGCAACTCTACTGAACTGAGTGGCTGCATCACTTATTGCATAGACAGTGTTAGTAAGCAGACTAGTGGTGCCCTGAGCCATGCCTGTAAGAAGTCCTGAAGGACTCTGTGGAAACAATTGTCAATTACTATCAAGAGTTAAAAAACATATCTCAATTCATAGTATCTAGTATAAATAATATTCTTCTCTTTATAAACTAAAGCTTTTAGACAAGGTGATAATATATGGGAACAAAATAAAAGATCCCTTGTTCAATTCTTGTTTATGTCCAAGATCATGTTATCAAAATTATGATCCTAGAAACTTGAGTCCAGTTCACAAGTGAGGGCCTTCTAAACACAAGAATTATACTCATTAATAAATGTGGAAATTGATAGGTTAAAAAATTCAAACCTAGCCGTGATTCTTACATTTTTCTAGGAGGTATCAAGCCCTATTTATATACAAATTGGTTATGATCATTTAGAGAGAAAATATGAGACTAAATCCTAATTTACAGCTAGACACAAAATCATCAACTAATCAAACAAAGATTAGGCAAATGAAGTGTATAACACCTAGCTTTTAAATGAAATGGAAATTGAATAGATAGGAATTTACACATACCTGGAATACATTCCGGACTGGAACAGATAAGAAGTCTCTTATTCCAAGACTCAAACTCCTTGCAAATCCCATAGGGTTGCCAATAAGACCAGCAGAACCAAACACCTGTATAACGATTGATGTAACCAAAGATTTATGTAACTTAAACTAGATAAAAAGCCTTTTAAAAGATTGACTGGTAGGGAGAAGTTGTGAGGAAGATCTTTGAAAAACATTCATTCCAACTTTCAAAAACTACGGATAAAAGTTAGAATTGCTATCCATAAAAATAGAGGAAATCTAGTTAAAACCAGAAAACTTCAGATAAAGTTAGAATTGCTATCCAAAAATGGAGGAAATGACTAGTTCAAACAGAAAACTTCAGATAAAATACATAAAAATCATTTCAATTTCAGCTAGCTGAAAGGCATAATTCAGAAGATAGATTATCCTTTCTTTTCTAGATTAGGAAGTATGTACAGCATAAACTTTCTTGCCATACTCTCCAGCAATACTCGAACTAGAATCTATGGACTATCCACTAATAAACTCCAAAACTATGAATGTATTTTAAAAAATAGAAGAGGTAAATAAATAGAATAGAAGAGGAGCAAGACCTTGCTAGATAAAGGGGCCATGGTTAGCGATCATCATGCTCAGACATCAGAAACTAATTGGCACTATAATAGTTCAACCAAAGACAATTACCTTATATATTTCGTGAAGAGACTGCCGAGTATAATGCCTAAAAAAGATATCTTGAATGGACTCCCAGCTACCCAACTGATGTGAAAGGGCCAATTCTTTTAGATGAATTTGTGCACCCTCAATATCAGCAAGAGCCATAAAACCTCTCTGTATGTCATTGTAAATAATTCATATGCAACAAGTGGACGGAAGAAACAAAAAAATTAGATCAGCATAGTATTGCATATAGTTTTCAAATTTTTTTTATAAAGCTATTTACCACTTACATGGATGAGGGATTCTCCTGATGTAAGGACCCCATTACGAAGTGTCCATGGGCTGCTTGAAAAGCTAAAATGAAGATTTATAAATAGTGTTAATGTATCTCAGAAATCCAAAGAGAGATATAAAAGCATTGCAGATGGTTATCAGAGGCAAAACCTTAAAGTAAACTTGATCGGAGCAAGATCAAGCAGTTCAACATATATTTTCTTCTGTTTTCGGGCTAGAATGTGAATATGCTGCCAAGGAGCTCCAATTGGTATTACTTCTGGCATGAAACAGCTTCTTTTATGGTCCCCATGAAACAAAGACACGCCATTTGAAATATGTTGATTCCCATTTGATCTGAAGAACTCAGGGAGATCAGGAGAGAGTGGATAAAGAGTAAACTCCATTTGCTGCCACACCCGGCTTTGAAACCTCAAAGTCATGTTTTTGAAAAGTTCAAATAAACTTAGTATCACCTCTTGCTCAAGTTCAAGATGGAAATCTGTTACTCTGCAAGAACGCATTAATAATATCATACAGTATAATTCAAGTAAATAATGCAATACTTTTTATGCAAAAAACACAACCTTAGGTTAACATATTCCAATGAAACCAAAGACAGACTCTTTGATCTCCACTTTGCCACAGATAATGAGAATACAGGCTCAGGCAAGCTATCAGAATCAATTTGCATCACACTAGTTATCTTTCTCCTGTCTTCTTTCTTGCCTTTATTTCCATAGTCAAACGACAAAATAACTGGGTATGGAGTATTTGGTAATTGGTTATCAATTTGCAAGAATGAGATTTGCAATGATAACTTTTGTTGATCAAGACTTTGCACAAAATCAAACCTTGTTTTCTTGGCACAAGCAAAGAGTAATTCCTACACAACAAAGATGGTCAGATATATGCAATGCTCAACTTCATTAGTAGTGATCAGCTTTCCACAACTTTTGAATAAGTTTTAATGTAATAAAGATACCTCTGCATAGGAATTCATAAGAGAGACTCCAATAAAAGGAATGTCAATCAGCAATCTTTCACTGAAATGAACAAACATTTCTCCCTTTTGTGCATGTTTCCTTGTATCTTTGAGCAGAGGAACATCTGAAGTTGGCAAGTGGTAACTAGAATCAATAATGCTGAGTACCTGCAACAAGAAAGGAAGTTATCACTAAAGAGTCAGGGAGAAGAAAATAAGCCCTAAGAGTTCAAAATAGTAGAAGTATACCTTGATCGCACCTTCTGAGTGGAGAGAAAGCAGCAATGTTCTTTCAGGCTTCTGGAAAAGCAAAAGGAAGAAATGATGTGACAACCAGTGATGGAAAAAAAAAAAAAAAGTAGGTATGTGAGCTGGACTGCAGAGATTGACAACAATTTTGGCTTAGATACTTTACATTATGGTGACTGGAATATTTCAGACCTTTTTATTTGGTGGGGGGAGATCTAAAACCTCATTGGCATCTCTTAGATTTCAACTTGCTCTAAAAGTATCATTACTTTATGTGAAATTGAGGTAAATTGCCAGCTCTAATACCATCTTAAAATCTTAAAATTGCTATTAACTCTAAAAGCTTAAGTTATTAGAGGTGTTATATTTATCTTCTTAGCACACCCCTTGTGTAGGTCCAAATGTGGGTTATAGCTGAAATTCAAACTCAAAATCTCTCCTCTAATACCATGTTAAATGAAGGTAAATTGTCACTATAATTTTTATTAATTCAAGACTTTGTTCAACTCACAAGTACCTTGTAGATCTATTCTTGAATTATCTAACACCAGCATTTGGGAATTGTTTCCACAATTTTTCCAGTTTCAAACTTCATTACTTGATCTGTTCTCACTGTTTTACTACCCCTATTTTAATTTTAAAACAAATTATATTGCTTGGCATGTGATGTTGAACCAGTGGAAAGAGGGGGAAAACACCAGACTACTGCAAAACATTGTTTCTCTTTATTTTCATGAGCTATTCACTGGATTGGCAAAGAATTTCCTAGGTATTAAATGCATTGTAAGTAGAGGAAAACAATCACCAAAAATGCATGAAAGTATGCCATTGGTTGACACTCACTAGGTAACTAGGGCAGCATGCGCTACTAACTTCTAAATTTTTGGGAACTAATTGCCACAATTCAGAGTGAGCAATATCAACATCTTGCATCAATTGAAGTGTGTTATACGTAAACTGGCTGCGCAATTGATAAGGGGCACATCATTAGACTACATAAGTTTGTCCAGTATGGAATACAACGAGAATATTAGAATGGTGAACATAACAATAAATCATGTTCTGCAAGTGAGACTGGGTATGCGAATTGTAGATACAGTCATTAAGGCCCCATCACTTTCATGGTAGTTCCATATAGATAGTGCCTCTTCCAGATCAACAAGTCATCAACAATTTAACCAGAAGCAAGAGAAGAAGGTGAGGCTGACTGCAAAATCACTTTGACCCAGAGGACAGCCGTCAACCTCAAAACATTAGGCATCAAGGAGTAATGATATATTCTTCCTTAGCAGTGTGATTCAAAGTAACCATACTTAGGATTAGGTTTGCATGTCACAAGAGTGCACAAAAATCTGAACGTGCTTTCAAGTAGTACATTTAGTTGGTTATCGACACTCTATCCTCCATTTTTGTTGACACGGTATTCACTGGCATGAGGGGCTATAGATGCAAATTAAACTGCTCTTTAATAGATTAGGCTTTTATAAAGGTGGTAATAAAACATAGCATCAGGGGGACTTTCCTGTTCTCAAATCCTATTACTACTTGATCAGAGCACAAGAGGTGACAAGTTAAATAGTATGAATAATAATCCTTTTCTAATAGCTTATGTATAAACTTGTAATAGAAATTTATAAAGTTGCTTTAGATCATGTAACTGGATTGAAACTATAGAAATATGAATTGAAAATATATTGTAGACCAAAATTTTGAGATATTTGGATTAATGCAAGTTGAAGCATACCTCAAAAGTTGCAGGTAAGTGTGTAGGTGGGTAATTCTTCATGTCATCCAGAGTATATGACCCTATCACACGCTCACCAGGAACCTGATACAGACAGCTCTCAGAATATTACATTAATAAACTGAACTTATAGCATAAATCTCAATTTCAATGAAAAACTAGTCATACCTCTACAGTTAGGCGGTGGGGGAAGCAGGGTTCATCCCAAGCATAAGTGTGGGAGGTATAAGAGTGAACTATAGTTTCGAAATTTTCACATCTTTGTTGGTAAACCCGGAGCCTCTACAATGACATAAAAAGTTATAACACAACCACAACAAAATTATTTGGATGCATAAGATAGATTGGTGTTATTTAAGAGAGAAATAGTACTAAAGTAGCTAAAGATGGTCAAGTTTCTAGATTTGTTCTTCAAAGAACATACCTTTTGGGAGGATTCTGTATGTTAAACAAATAAAGCTCCTCTTCTCTCCAAAAGAAATTAGCAGAAAAAATCCTCTCCCCCAACCACCCCCAACATGAGTTCTCAAGCTACTCGTTAAATCAAGGCATATTGCTACCTACTCTAAAAACATATGTTAATAAAAAGAAGTTAATTTTTCACTCTTTAACACACCCCCACCATGTATAGGCCGATTACAATTGTACAAGGCCCAACACATGCACGATAATCGTACTTAGGTTCTCCCGCTGTAATATCATGTCAAATTGAGATAACTTACCACTCATTCTAAAAGCTTAAAGTTGATAGGGAGGAAAAAGTTCATACTCATAACACTAAGTATGCCATTTAAGTCATTCATTCTAGCTAGTGAAAGTTAAAAGAGAATGTCCTACCAAGCTAGAGTCATGTCACATAGTATCTGCAACTTTGAAAGACTCTACAAATTAATAATATGATATCATGTATTTAAAGATGGTGGAGAAAATTATATGTGATAAACATGATCTTCATAAGAGTTCATTTGATTACAAACCTCTTTCGAAAAGTTATCAATTCGGTATGGCATAAAACCTGTATCATCATCAGTTACTAGTATCAAGTTTGTTCCAGAATTTCCATGAGGACTTCCAACAATTTTATCATCTTTGAAAACGTCTGCACTCTGCACTTCCACACGCATCATGTTTACAGCACCAGAAATATAATTCCGAATTTTCACCTGAGTGTCACCTAGATGCTCTGGTGAAAATGAACCTGACCACTGCCATCCAGGTTCACGAAAACAAATGCAAAATAGTAGTTCCCTGCAATTTTTTTAGAAGCACTAGTTTTATTTAAGTAGATGAGAATCCTTATTGTATATTTGTTTCTTACTCCAAATATAGAAGGAAGAGCTTTGTTTAGGGGCTGGGGACAATATGGGGATTTGTAAAAGTAACAAGATCAGAAAGTTGGGTGGAATTAAGAGCTGATTAGTCAAACAAAACATTTACGGCAAGTGAAGTGCTTAAAGTTCACCAGTAGGATGTCTTTCTTCCAAACTGGAAATCATTGGCCTGTTACACATGTAGTGCTGAAGGGCAAAATGCTCACATTCTCAGTATAAGAACAGCCAAAACATGAAATTTTGTTCCCAATCAAGTTCTAACAACTACCACACTTCAGATGCCATTATAAGTTGAGAGAACAGTGCCAATATCAGGATATGAAATTTAAAACCTCATGATCGAAGCAGATATTTAAAATAATGAAATTACTGAAGTTGTCCTAATGAAGCAGAGAGAAGACTACAGATGAACCTGTATGACTACTATATTTACCTTGTTGTATCTGTCCATTCAATATGAGAATGCTGGGAGGCTCCCAGAAGAAAAGCACGATCAGTTCCTTTTTGCCTGTACACCAAATCCCTGCCACATGCATTACTGATGACATATCTGCAGAATTAGGGCAAAAACATATCAGATAAATTCAGTATGAAAGTCACAACCACTAATACAACAAGAAACTTTTGCACAATCTATTTATCATACGTGACTTTCTTAATTAAGACAAGGAAAAACCTTGGTTGAAAAGTGATTATCTTTGTCCTTCCAGAAAACGGAGCAGTAAAAGCACTAACTGCTATGAGGTATCCAGCATTCATACACAGCTGAGGTATTATAACACTGGTTGAACCAGTTGGTGGGACAAGTGAAAATGGGTTTGACCACAAGGAGCTTGATATATTCTTGGCTATGGCATCAGACAGGCACCTCAACTTAACCATAATTTCACCAGAAGAACTATGACTGGGAGAATACATGCAAGCATTGGCTTTTCTATGATCAATTGCTACAACATCAAAACCTTGATTATCTGACATCATATTTGATTGACCATCAAAATTGGATTCATTTGCGGCAATAGAAACTGATGCTTTTCCAGCATCCAGATCATGATTCTCATCATTATAAGGGTGAGTTTCTGAGGAACCACATATATTTAAACCTTCACTACAGTACTTGTAGTCATAGGATTTTGAGTGATTCGGAATCTTCAATGAACCACTTGCAAGATGCATATCAAGAACAGATGTATGTCTATCCTGATTAGAGAAAAGAAGACTAAGACCACCTTTGCTGCCAAGTATTTGGTCAAACCCATCCAAATCATAACACGAAGGAAAAATGGAATTGTGTCCTTCGATCTCATTGACAGAGTTAGACACAACAAGAGGAAAACCAAGACAATTATATATCAAGTATGGTACAGATAAACATATCTCACGAGTTCCTGAGAATGCATCCATTACTTTTTCAAACATAACATCCAAAGGACCTGAAACAAGCAGTAATTTGAAAAAATGATTTCCACCAAAGAGAAAAATATGATACCTAGATACTTGTAAAATAAGCAAGTATATCCATATTACCATCAGATAACTGAGAATCAAAAGTAAGAGTTTCTGACAATGAGAACTTTGTTCCGCTGAACTTAGCTGTTGCACTAAATACTTCAGCACGTCCAAACTTGAGAGTTGAAGGTTTAAATCCTCGAATGTCAAAAGTAAATGTCAGGTCATGCGAGGAGTCAATATGAAAGAAAAAGGTTTCCACCTGAAAAGGCACGCAGAAATTCATCACAAACACACCAGAGTACAGTAATTTAGCTTTCTAAGTATGATGCAACTCAAGATATTGAACCAACCTCTGAAAGCAAAGTAGTACAGGCCACACCACCATTTTCTATGGTCATTGTAACTGCTTCTGGAAGATAATTTCTCACCAATAATGGACTATGTAAGGTAACAATGGACTGCTTCCTTGATGTTCCCATGTCTTGTGATACACCTTGACAGCTTCTAATAGAGGGTTTCAAACCACCATCATCAATCAAACTTTTCTTTACTGACCCAACTATAGGTAGGTACCTATTCTCAACTGAAATGCAACAGCGAAAAGGATCGCTGCTTGGATGAGACGGGTAACAAACAAAGGAGCGTAGAAAACAAATCCTACTTTCTTGTGAGATAATGTTTGAGACATTATAGGCTTCACTCCACAAATGAGTGTGACCAAGAGGACGCCATCTCACGCAGCCTGCTTCAGCCAAGTGCAGAGGCAAAGGAAACTCCTTACCTGGATATATTGGATCTAGAATCTGAAATGAGGAACAGTAGCAAGTTACTTGGCACAAAAAAATCTATGCAAGAAAGGAATAGGTAATGGGAAATAAAGTAATTCTCATTCTCTGTTATTTAGATACCTTTGGAGATACACCAAATGGGATATCAAATCGCACTTCAAGTGGAACTGGAGTTGCATTTAAGAATATAACCTGGCAAGCCAGTGGGTTAGTGTCATGGAACATAAAACCAGTAAATCATTGAGAAGATTGGGCATACCGTTGAGTATAACCGCAATAACTTTGTGTAGTGCTGAACAGACACATCAATCACAACAGGAACGACAAAACCACTTTTTACATCTCTCTTACTATCTGCTTCAACATTTTTACACCCTTTTGAAACATCAGCGGTGCTGCCAAATATGGACCTAGTAACTGGCTTTGAAAAGTCCACCTCAAAATACCTTAGACCTACAAGATCCATTGAAATTGGAGCAGAAGGCACAGATGTTCCCTCTAGCTGGATAATAATAAAATGATGCGCTGTGTTAACTATTTGCTTGCCAGAAAGTCTATCAGATGACTGAGTGCGCCTACAGCGAAAAAGTTGTTTGTTCGGTGTTTCATCAACATAAATTGGAACTGAGGAAGCTGGTTGTAAAGCAGTGCCACTTTGTGATAGCAAGGCATTCAAATCATCAATATTAGGCTCCCCTTCACAGACATGAAATACCAAAGGCAAGGAAGTTAAATTCTGAAGTACATATGGAGCATGTTTCCCATTATCTAGATTCTCACGTTTTTGAGAATCAAATAACTTCAGTTTATTCGAATGGGCATTAACAGATGGTGATTCGCAGGCATCCTGAATCATTTCTATTGCCCTGGAAACAATCTTTAAGAAGGAAAATGTAGAAAAATGTAAGTGGTTCTGACTACTAAAATTGATAGAATGCACATATTGGTATGAGAAACTAATTAACAAAGATATGACATTTTTGTTAGAATAGAAAACTATCATTAACCATTGTTACTTTTGCAGTGGATCTAATATGCAGGCAGAACAAATATATTCATAATATTTTATTCAGGGGGTTAGGTCTTCAATGTTCATGGGTCAATATTCAATGATTGAGATAACTTTTTTTTAAAAAAAAATAGCACCAAAAGTTGTTTCCATCCGTAGCAAACACAGGAAAGACTTTTGAATGCCTAATTTAACACCAGTATTAGTTCATTTCAAGTACCTCAATCATAGATTCAGTGAGATTCAAGTTAAGCTGGCTTTTAGAATTGAGATGAATGAGGGTAATGATTCCACCATTCAGGAGAGAACTATTGTCATGCTTCCTTGATAAGCTTACATTAAATTTCCATGGCTCTACAAGTGGCTCCCAGAAAACCTGCATGCAGAAAGAACACTTGTAAATAGAAAATAGAAAAGGAAGAAAGTGGGCATGCTAATTTGCTAAAAATGCTTCACCTTCTCCATGTTTTTGTAGTTTACTTGAAGGTCGCCTCCTAAGGATCCATCAGTTTCACTCTCCGTCATGCTACAACCAAACAGTAAGTTTCCCATCAAAATCTCGAGCAAAGGTCCAGCAGAACTCCACTATGATATAAAAGTAAAAATTATAATTAATAACATTGAAGCATATCATAACTTCTTGTAAAAACAGATTTAAAGCACTAACAAATTTATAGATGTTCAAAGATTAAAAAGAAAAATAGCATCACAATAGCAGAACAGAAGTTAGGAGTCCAATTATGAAGTCAACCATCATTTAGACCAAAAAATTATCAATACATCACAACATGCACTTGATTGTGATAATTATCACTTTGGCAACAATTTTCCAGCAGCACAACGTCATATAAAATCTTCTGAGCACAGAAAGGAGGACAAATAGTATATTTAATTTTGAGATAGCCATCACCTGTTGACCCCATTATTTAGAATAAAAATCCCCACGTCCTGATTTTTTTCCACCCACAACTGGCCAAAAAACCATTTTCTAGACAAGAGAACAAATTTAATCAACAAAATATTAAACAAGATAAGGAATCCAATGAATAGACTAAAATCAAAATAGCAATCAGCCTCTGAATTCTTTGATATATCAGATTTTGGTCTCCAAAATTACCAGATAGCACAAAAAGATAAGAGAGGAAGACTGCGTTTTTTTTTACTAATCACAAAGAAGATTTCACAATTTTTTTGTTTGTTTAAAAAAAAAAAAAAAGAAAGAAAGAAAGAAAATTGACATGCTAGTTGAGAAGACAAAATTTTTTTACTGTACTTTCCCTGATAAAGAGCAATTAATAAGTTTAGTTGTAAATTAAGGAAAAATCAATAAATATCACCTTAGCAAAAAAAAAAAAAAAAAGCTGTGAAGCAAAATAAAATTTAAAAAAAAAACACTAATTGCTCTCCACTGTGAACAGTTTAAAAAAGAAATGAATGGAGGGAGTAATCATTAAAATTATCACTATATAAATTGCAACCAACCACAAATCTATTCAATTCTTCCATTCTAACTCTTAGCAAACCATAAGAATTATTTGTGTAAACCTTTTAGATTCATATTATAGAAAACCCAATTATCTCAAATAAAAATTTCATTTTCACAAATATAATATATATTGAAGAGATAACTATTAGTCTTATTCCTGGAACTGGTATGAAGCACAATATAATTGTACAAGGGCATTTGCACCCTGCACAAATAAGTATCATTGATTCCTCTAGGATCACTATCAATAAAGAATTCATTCTGATGGAAAAGGCTCTCAATAACGCAGAGAAAATGACTTTAAGGAGAGGGGAAAAAAAGAAATGGGACATAAACCGTATCTAGGACATATTCATGTAATAAAGGAAATGAAAGGTTAATCACAAACTTGACGCATCTAATTTCCATTCTTTTAAATAACGAGGTCAAATACAAAACTCAAGAAATAGGACCGTAAACTAAAGCAGAGAAGGAAGATATTAGGAGCATTATGAAAGTGAAAAAGCTACAATAGACAGGAAAGGAAGTTATAGTACAATGAACATGTTAATTCACAGGACACAAATAGAGAACTGCTGAAAAATAAAACGAGTAAATGCATCGAACTGCACTTGTATGCTTTAAAAAGTAAATACATGAGACCCCACCTTTTCATCAGTCAAAAGAAGGGAAAGTTTCCCTAGCCGGATTCTCAGATCAATAGCTGAAAAAAATGGTGGGGAAGGGTCAGCTTGAGGAGTTTCAAACTGCACACATTGGCATAGGCCAAAAATGTCATCTGAAATCCCCACTTCCAGATTATCACAGTAAACATCAAATTTTGGACATTTGTGCTCCAACTGATGATTTAAGATCTCAGATTCAAGTCTAATATGAAACAGGTGAAAAAGAGGCCATGATCTAGAAACAGTGTCCTTGTATATGTGCACCATTCCTTCAACCTGCTCAGATATAATCTTTAGAATCGTAATGGTGCCATCATTAATTATCTCAGTGCAACTACATTGGAAAGAAAGTGCTATAAATCCACCAGGATTTTCACAGATCCTGTAAAAAGAATCACTTAGATGTTTCTTGCTTGGAACTTGGTTCTCGTCAAGCATATCAAAACCACATCTGATGAACTCAAAGGGAAGATAAGTAGTAATGCCAACCCTTTCCAACCTTACAGTTAAATAGTCAGACAGGCCATTTGATGGAAAAGAGTTTGAACCTTGTAAGATGTCAGTTGCAACATCTGCAACAGCATTCTCATTATCTGATGTCATATATATGAATACCTTTGAGAATTGTTCATAATAATAATCAAGTAGAACAATCACTTCATGCCAATCCGACATATGCAGCCAAATTTGCAAACAAGGAAGGCACGTACAAAATTTATTTTTCCCTTGATCCAGCACTGAAAGGATCATGTCAAGAAATGAAGAGGTCGAGTTTGAGCTGGATGATATGCTTTCCAAAAGTATGACAGAGTTCAACAAGGAAAACAGTGCTATGTAAGTGAGGGAAACATCCAAATGAAAAGGTTTGTCATTCATTAATGAGGCAGAGCATATGAATTGCATTTCCATCTCAGCAATGAGCTCAGAAATAGTAGATTCTCTGTTTGAGCAATGCAGCCTGACACTCAGGGATTTCACTGAGAGTCTGATTTCTGTGGCAGCAACAGCAGTGTCTTCAGGGAAAAGCATAATATCATTTTTCACACTCTTCTTACACTCAAGGAACCCTAAAACATCCGATTTGAACAATTTTGATTCTAAGTTAACCAAAGAAAAATGATCAATGACATCCATTAATGCCTCCCATCCAGTGATTGTCCATGTCCCTAGGAACAGATAATGGAATTGCAATTTTTCAATATAGAAAAATAGAAAAGTTTATAAAATTTAAAATAAATGAAAAAAGATCCAAAAATGGAAGTTAAAGAAGAAACTTAGAATATACCTCTTACATCAAGCTGAAATTCAATAATTTTAGCCATCACAACTGTTGAATGTATAGAAGCTACAGTAGAGCACTCATCTTCAACGGGGAATCTCAGCCATATATCAGCACTTAACGGGGCAATCAAGGTTACATCCTGACCATAGGGTTTCTTACTGGAACTTGATGAATCAAATAGGTCAGGATTCATCAACAAGAGAGAGAGAGATAAATCACGTCCAAATAAGTTCAAGCAATCGTATCTATTACATAGATTTTCAGCCGAAATCAAGCACTCAATAGGAATGCTCTTAAGAACAAAATCAACATCACTGTTTTCAAGGAAACTACAGAGCATCTGTTGTATATCGAGTTTCAGAAAATGATAGCCATCTGTGCCAGAAGGTGTCATCAAAATAGAATTCAATATCTCAAACTTGTAAAAGAAGGAACTATCATGTTGTGAACTACTACAATCACACTTATCAGAAGGAACAGGCAGGTCCTCCATATTGCCACCCCAATCAGGTGATGAAAAATAACCTATTATTACTGCAAGAAATTCAGGGTATAAAGTGCAGGAAACATGTTGAATGCTGAAACTTAATTCTGTTGGACCAGAGAGTTCCTTCCTTACACGCATGTTTAAAATTGGAGAAATGTTTGGAGATAATGGACCCAATAGAAACCCATCAACAGCATGACACCACCACGATGAAGAAAGAACTAATCCCTCAGTTGAACACACAACATCAAAACAATCATCGCATATGGACAAGGATGAGATACAAGTTGATAGAGTAAGGGTTGCAACCACACTTGAGCTGTCATGAAAATGCAATTTAATAATGCTGAGGTTTAAATCAATGGAAGACATTTTACTAGCAACAAATTTCTGTGGAAAAAAATCTGTACTACGTACAGATTTTACTAACGGGTTATGATGATATTTAGATTGCTTCATGGGGTCAAACTTGTGCCTTTGGATTTTCTCAACACGTAAATTGTGAGTTTCCCTCCAGTCTGGTATATATCTAATCATTGAATCCTCAAGAGGAACAAGGGGCCCAGAATTATGAATTGTAATAAAAGGAAAATGATCTAGAGGAATATCTTCACATTCAGGAACTCCAAACTGAACGAAATTTGAGAATCCAAACTGTACGAAATCAAAATGATGTCCTGACAATGACCTCTTAAAGTCTTCAACTGGGCTAACCTCACAAAATGTAGATGTTTCATATTCCAATATTTTATCAATAAATCTAAGAACCAGGCAAATAATAGATGGATAGCAATGAATATCAAGATCAGCTAAGCAGACAGCAAATTTGTGGTGAACTAGTTCTGCTTCCTGGAAAGCTTCATAATGCAAGCTCAAGTGCTTATGAAAACTTGAACTCACATGATTTTCACTTGCAAAACTATCTCTAGTGTCCTCTTGCTGCTGCGAAAATTCAGCTGTTGACTGAATATCTGAGGAGCAGAGGAGACAGTATTGAACCTCGTTACTTTTTGTACAACTGGTGATCTTCAGTGCATCCACCAATATCCAGCAATCTGGGTGCTGATTTTGATCAAAACTGCAAGAAGCTCAGAGTCATGTGAAGTTTTGTTTAGGATGGTCTTTCAAGCAACTAGTTTTGTCAAGGAAAGTTATGCAGCAGCTAATGGTCAAGACCCCATTACGAAGGGGATTTATGTTATTAAAGCAAAAGACTATATATTAAGTGCTAGTATTCCTCACCATTTTAAGTATCACAATAATAACAGTGTCAAAAGGAAAAAACAAGGTGAAAAGAACGAACATATATCCAACATTTTAATTTTATAACAAGGAAAGTGATACATTCATTCTTGTTTAGAATAAGCGGCATAAGCAGATTAGTTGTAAATATAACATTGAGTCAATGATCTCTAACACTCAAATTTCAAGTTCAAATATCTCTAGTCTTAGTAAATTGACAGTGTCAAAGTAACACAAACCTCCTTCACCAACTCCATAGTCTTTATTTTGCCACCAGAAATATCAAAAGAATGAAATGTATTTATTACGCAAATCCTATTGCAAATAAACTCAGATGTATATTGGTTAAATGGAATAACAAAATCTAATGCTAAGTCTGATTTTTCTCTTTCTCATATACTAGAACAAATTAACATAACTAAGTTTACTTTACTGACAGTTAAGACTTGTTATTAGTTTAGAGCACAATTGATGGTGGGTCTCTTTCTGTTTAATGAGGACTCAATAATTTGTTTCTAGCAACAAGAGCAATCACTTGCAAAGTACAAAAACTCGTCCTATTTCCCCATGCATTAACAAAATGTCCATTGAATGTCAATGTAAGAGTAATACATGTATTTTCATTAGATACGCAACCATGGAGTAGCAATGGATAGATATGCCTTATGTGTACATGTTTCTAGCACATAGAAAAAATTAGAAAAACTATAACTTGATACATATGAGCATACCTAACATCAAGCATTTGAAGGGATAACGTGATGTAATAGTCACTGTCTCCATCGTTTTCAAGGTCAACTTCTAAAACAACTAACTCCAAATCTGCTCTGATAGAAAACCAAAATTCTTCAGACTTGCCTTGTTTCTTTCGCTGTATATTAAATCCTTCGCTAGTATTTGCATCTGCAGGGCCTGATCCCAGATCAAGCCTACTCAAATTTGAGATCAATCCAATAATGCACTGGTATATAGACGGAGAAAAGTGAAACAGAATGGATGAAATGCTTATATAAACCTGGAACCAAAATAAGAACCAATAATTAGTAAGTTTTTCTTCAATAAGTAATTTCTGAAAACAACAATGGACATACTTGGAAGTATTCCCAAGAAATTCCTGGGAATATGCTGTATTTTGAGAAGCTTATACAGAAAACACACAAGAGGATGCATGACGAAATCATAAAACAAAAGCTTATTATGTTTCCTGCAATCTGAAATCCTAACAATATCGAACAGGCTGAGGAAGCCATAAAATAAATGAATAAATAAAGCTATTCATTACATAAAATCTATGTTCACAGTTAATTGAGAATGAATAATATACAGGCTTTCTAAACCCTAAAAATAACAAAGAGTGCTCAAATCACCAAGGGTCTTTTAGCCTTTTAGTGCTTTGTCTACAAAGTTCGTGGTTCCATTCCTTTTGTCTAGAGGTTTTCTTGAATGAGCGAAAGCTATAGCTTCAAGAAAATCTTAACAGGAAAAATACAAAAGAACTATAGTAGATGAATGTAAAACTGCATTTAATAAGCAAAATTATCAAGAAAACAGCAAACAAAATCTTCTCAATTCACTTAATCTAGACATAATATAGCGAATTCCCACCACTCAGAAGTTTCTTTGAGCCACAAAAGAAGCAGTTCAAAGATTGTGGCATCAGCACTAAATGGTAAAGTGTTCTATAGAGTACTTACATCCAAAGCTTTCAATATGCGCTCATCTGATATAATGCAAGATTCTAATTGAATTGAACAGCTAAATTTCTCCAGAAGTGGGATGCTATTGGCAGAATATGGCGTCAAAATTTTCACCTGCAAAGCTTCATTAGAAAATCCATCCTGATAGTGACTCAAACATATAGGTACAGGAATACTGACCTCAAAATCATTTATGTTAATCCCATAATTATCATAGAGATCTCCAAGTTGAAAATCAACCATAAAATCAGTAGAGTAACTAGAGCTCAAGTAGCTCATTGGTTGATGATAAGATGAATCTTCTGATTTAAAAGACAGAGGAACTCTTTTATCTTTCGATTGGAAATTAATACCTCCAACTTCTAATACCTGTAAAATTTGTACATTTCATAACGCAGAAACTCAGAAAAGATATTCTCTTTTTTTTTCCAATAAGTAAACAAAAATTATGAAAGCATCACGAAAATTGGACAACTCTGATTATAATATTCAATAACCTGCAGTGTTGTCTAGAATTTCCTAAATAACAAATTTCCAATTTCAGTCGGAAACCCATATATGCAGTTTCATGGAAGGCAATAATAAAGCAAAAATTAATATAATTATCAAAGTGGCTGTTAAACAGCAAAATAAGTTACATTATGCACCTCTCCTATTAAAGTTTGGGAACATTTTAGGTTATATTGAGCCAAAATACACACATTTTAGTAACACGTTTTTTACTTACAAAAAAAATAAAATTTAAGTGTGTTAGTTAAAATCTTAATATTTAACCATACAAATTCAAATTCAAATGTTCAGAAATACATCTAATTTAGTTTCCCAATTTAAATAGGATTTTATTTGAAAATAATCCTTGTCCAATTTTATTTACTCATACCAATGAAACAGTTCCATTGTTGAGCATATAAGAAATTAGTAAGCGAGAAACACTTTGACCACAGTTATGGATCTAAAAGTAAGTGTACAACTTACACTTACATCTGACACTTTAAGGTTTCAGATGAAGTGCTAATATGGCATCCGAGTAGAGATGTCTTCTCTTTGATTCTAAAGCCATTTGTTAATTAAACAAAAAGAGGTCAAATTTACATTTGTTGGGGCCAAGAGAATGTACTCACATGTGGATCATGCACTATTACACTACCCCACAATCATCAATACACTGTGAAACCTATTGGAGAAAACATTAATAATAAGAAACAAGCATGGTTCAAGAAAATATGTTTTTCAACAGTATTTTGAATACTATTTGAACTAGAATTTTAGGAGCTAATTAAAAAATAATACCCAAAACTAGTTTCAGAAAAAATCAAAAATAATCTGACAAACAACTGTGGTGTACATATTTTCCATGCTATAAACATATTTGTTTTTAGAAAATTAAAGAAGAAAATGGTCAGGATACAGTTTTTACAAAGAATTTCCATGATAATATAATTTTCCACAAAATTTAATAAATACGACAAACATAGTTGTTTGGAGGACATACCCCTTTATACACATTGAAATCCTTATCCATCCAAGGTAATACTATGAAAAGATTCACAATGTTCACATCCCATTTCATTTTCTTGCGACTTGATAAAATATAACTGCAAAAAAGTAGTAGAGAAATACAGAATTAATATCATTATAGATATCACATAGGCCAAAATGAACATGCAGTTAAAGTCATGCATCAGAGAAACTTACTCTATTTTAGACAAAAGTCTAGCTTGACTATCATTGATCTCATTTACTGATGACAAAACCTGCAATAAAACAGAGAGTAAGAAATTTATGCAGCTACAGCTTACCAATAAAAGAGAATAAAATTCTTTCTATGCTTTCATATATCCAGGTTTAGGTAACTGGTATATTATTTATATTTATGGTCTTATTTGGCATAAACTTCAGTGTTCTTTTTGAAAGCTGTATAATGTTTTCATATGATATCTAGATGGTTAGTGGGATTTTACATTATTAGACTCTCTAGTGAATATCTTGTGGGCTCTAAAATTACTAGTATGAGAAAGTGTTAATTAGGAAAGTGCCCTAGGCATATCACTATTTCAAATGGCCAAGTTTATCCAGACCGCTCCTAGAAGATAAAGTATACACATGGAGAAGATTACTTGTCCTAGATATTGCAAGAAAGATGCTTCGGATACTAACTCTTTCATCAAGAAATTTGAAGTCTTCCAAGACAAGGAGAAATTGCATCATATTCATAAGGAATCTTGAATCACATGTCATTCGAACTGGCTGAAGAATGACCTATAGACAAATACAATACTGAAACTTAACACAAACATTAAAAATAGACAGTTGAACTCATTAAATACAAAAGATGTATGTCTGAAGAAATTACAGTACCTTAACATATGAATGGCCTTCATGCAAAACATCAACCTGTATAATTAGAGAAGGCTGCCGAAGTTCAGTTTCATTTTCCTTGTAGTCTATCTGCAAAAGCTTAAGGAAAATGGAGAATGAGAAATCACAGAAGACTGAAAAATCAATAAAAACTAAGTTTTAATATAATCTTAGGCAAGAATATAAGTCATTAGAGGTTCATTATCATTCAGAATATTCTAAAAAAAGCCAGTTTTTCCAAAAAATGTTAAAAGATCATAATAAAAGCGGGCTGATCCTACTTTTGCAGTCAATTATAACCAATCAATTAAAGCATTTCAGATGGATATTTATCAGATCAAACAGCATGAGACCCAGAAATTCCCACACCACATGTAATTGAATCACAAGCTATGTAGAAAGAGAGGGACCCACATAGCTCAGTAAAACAAGGTACATATACTCATTGGAGAAAGTATCTAGTCTTATTTTTCTTGAATCTCTTGTTATAAATTTTCCTCTCCACAGGTTGGAAAGTCAACAACATCAGTTGTTTTACGCACAAACCCCCTGTGGAAGACTAACAATGGCACTCCTAGGCTATCTACTTGACAGCGATGGAACTAAAGGGAGCAGTGGTTACTCGCAACCCTCTGCCACCTAAAAGCTTTTTTAATGTTCTCATATGCTGTGGAATTACTAAAACAAAACAAGAAAAACTCTTTAAAACAAGGCCTGTTAAGAGGACAAATTTAACCCTGCCAGGGCAATTAAACTCCATCTAACATGGTATCCCACTCAAATTGGGAAGGTTTTGAGTTTGAATATTTGATATTGCCTCCATTTGTTGATTATTGTGCTTGTGTTGGGCCTGTTATGAAAATGTGTGATTGGCACACACGTGAGGGGTGTGTTAAGACAATAAATTTAACCCGTCTCCATCAACTTAAACTTCTAAAGCAGGTGGCAATTCAACTCCATGTAACAAGGCCCACTACAACGAGCAAGCAACTCCTACAAATTAGGAGTGCTAAAAATGCATCTGGCTTGAACTTCACCATTCAAAGTTGACGATACTCAAGAATTGGATAGATAAAATTGAATATTGTTCTAAGATGTTCAATGATTCAGAAACACTGCACTTAAGATTTTGCGCAGGTATTGCTAATACCCCCAACCCAATCCTGCCTTCCCACTACCATAGAATGAACTGAAAAAAACACACTTCACATAATATATGGAGTGCCAAGCATAATTCTGAGTCAACTGTATGGATGAACAGTTTTTATTCAGCACTTAATTTATGAAACGAATGTTTCAGAGTCTTATCACTTAATACAAGCAGCAAAAGCAAAAAAAAAAAAAAAAGGCATATCATTCAAAAGATGTGCAGGAATGCGAAAGCAAAGAAATCTACATCTTTCACATAGACATGCAGGAATACTTCCAATTATTCAAAGAGAAAACCAAATTAAGATCCTGCTAAAAGAAATGAGTTATCCATTTCTACTTCTTTAACCTACAATCTTAGTTGGTGTCTAATACCATCTTGAAGGAAATTGTAAATTATCATAAACAGAGAAACCAAAAAAAAAAAAAAGGTAATAATAATTGAACACTTCTATAATATGGGCCTTTCTAACCACACACAGCATCTAGCCACCTGCCATTAGTACTGGATAAACTTTTGAACAGTTTTGTTCAGTTTCTCAAAAGTCTCACATGAACACAGAAGATTGTGTTTATATTCTGCAATTGAACCAGTTTATAGTGCATGGAGTGACTGCATGTTTTTTCTTCATAATTGCTTGAAGTAACTAGATTATCTTAAGAAGATAACACACTTGCATTTTACATTATCCTTCTATGGAATACTCAGTCACTTACAACGATATTTAAATAGCCAAAGTGGAATCCAAATTTATAGTCAACAAAGTTACTTAAGATGATAACTCATTGAAAATCAAAAGTTCAATAAGTTAATTCACAAATTTAGTCACTATCCACAATCAGTTAAATTCCATAGAGTTAGGGATAAACTCCATGGTCAGAAAGTATTATCATGTGAGTTTGTGGTTTCTGCATCTTTAAGCCAATAATGAATCCTTTAAATTGAAACCATAGCCTGAAGAAACTTATTAAAGAGAGCTGGATTTTGTTTCTTGTCCATTCAAAGCTCATTCTGATAAAAAGAACCAATTATTTGAAAAAATTTCAGAGAGAAACCAACTAACCTTTCTAGTCGAGAAAACTACTTCTTCATTTAACGGATTAAACAACACAACAGAATTGATGGCAGCAATAACAACAGCAGACCCCTTCCGTATCTTGCATTCAATGGAGATACCACTGAACATCCAACGTGCAATTCTAGATCTCAACCCCCTAAAAGGAAACAGAAAACAATTGACTTTACTACTTCTCACATTATAAAGTTGTATCTATCTGATACTTTGCCGAAAAAATAAACTAAAAACATAAAATCTATGCCACATGCTAAAAGTCAGAAATAAGATACTACTGAATGCCCTACATTCAGGGCTGATCCAATAAAAAATTATAGAAAACTATTCAGAAGGTAAACAGATTCTGAGTCAACAAAAATTATAAAATAGGAAACAAAGAACATAAATGTTATATCTTTTTATGAGGTTAAAACAAAGAACATAATTTTTATGAGGTTAAAATTCAAGAATTCTCAACTCTGATGTCAATAAATGTTACAAAGTAAATTGCATCATTTAAATTATGAGTCAGTTCCACAATAATTGTACTGTACAAAGAATTCGATAAAAGAAACTGTTGCAAGAATCACTATACATGTGCAAACAAGGGTACAGAGCTTATATTATATCTTTGCCAGTGTTACTATCAGCGCAATATTTTGTGCCAGAGTCAAAATATATAGTAATAACTTGTGTCAAATCCAGAGATAAAAGAAATGCTATTCGGAGAATACTTCACTGTAAAAAGTTTACTTTTATAGGTACTTTCAACATGCAGAGCAACCTAAAATAGCACATGCCTTTAAATGCAGAAAGGGAGTTCAGTAACCTGCAAATATGCCATGGCCTCTGTAGTATATTTCATAAGCATAAAACCAACACAAGAAAAGAAGAAAAGAGGGGGAAAAAAAAAGGCATACTTCATCCATAAAGTAGTAGAAATTTCCTGAATGTTGAACTTCACTGAAGACAGAAGAATTTCATCATTTGTGGCGGTATCCTCATTCACTGAAGGAACAGGATTGAACTTTGTTGCCTCATAGATATCCTGCAGTAAAAAGGATAAATATTCATTTAGTTTAAGTATGCAACACTTTATAATGTTGACAAACATACAGAAAACCATCCCCAATTTCAGTACCAAATCAATACCTTGATTACATCATCTGATATTACACCAGAAAATACTCTTGAATCTTCTGTACCTCCAGCACCTAGCATGCCATGTGACAGCCAATTCAACCATCCACGAGGCTTGCTAGATTGGCGCTCATCCTCCAATGATTTATCACTAGTGGCAACATTCCCAGAGTGAGTGGCTGAATTGACCAGTAAATCCTAAAATCCCAACATACCACAAGAAAATTACACTTGGGTGCACAAAATTTTAAGACAGGAAATCCCAAACTACAGATAGTCAGGAAAGTGATACTCATCATAGGAATAATGTTTAGTTGATTCAAAGCATGATATATACATGTAACTCGTGTTCAGCAACAGATCTGTAACATAATATGTCATCTATATCAGATGCCTTCTCCATTTTCTCCAAATCCAGCAGAACATCTTCTTCAATCACCTGAAAGTTGAAGCAAGAACATGCAAATGAATACACATGCAGAAAGATGGCGGTTTGACAAGAATATAAACATTGACAAGCATAAAGAGTGCCACCGCACACTTCAATAGTAAGAACTATGAAGAGAAAACATGTTAAGTAATTTGAAAGACAATGTTGAATGGTTTCTTCCTGTCTTTCTCCAAGATAATAGGAGAAATTTGAGTAATGAAATAGGAGATGCTAAACATCATAAACTAAAAGCTATATGAGTGACGTTCTCAAATCCAAAGAAACATTTATAGCACAATGTCTTCTTGAGCACTGGAAATGAACCAGAATCGACATGATAATTGTATGGGCCAGAATTTAAAGTGAATTGACAATAATCATATTGAACCAGAAACATTTTTACATGAAAAAACCTGATATTTCCTAAAATTTTCCCATTGTGAGATAGTGATCAACCTGATCTTGCTGAAGGCATTTCAATTTTGTTTTGTACAACCTGACATACTTCCGCCGACAGTTTCTGGAAAGAGAAAGTATAATAATGTAAAATTTCAGAGGACGCTTATCCATTTATAAACATCGTGAATACAAGAATATAAGTTCTCCTGCCCATATCACGTTTAAGCATAAAAACTGATAACTTCACCTATCTCTAATTACAACCGGAAGAACAAATCATAAGTAAAAAAAAAAATGCAAAATATAAAAAGTAAAAAATTAAAAATTAAATTTGTTTCCTTTCATCTAGACCAGAACCAGATGAATGGCATTTAAGATACTAATGGATCAGCACTGATTTCTCCAACCTATTATTCCCTCATAGTGCCTCGTAACTAATGGATCTATATGCACTACCAAATGCTCTTGTTAAATGCCATGAAGAATTTTGGCACCAGCAACAGCTGCGCACATGTACTCCATTCCAGATAATCTCTATCAACTTAAGCTTTTAGATGAAAACAAAATTCTTCACAGATCCTCCTTAGGCATCATTTTTCTTGCCAACTGAATTAATTTTCTAGAAGTGCAACTCCAAAAATAAAAAACTGCAGTAGCCCCATTGAATTTCTTGTATTTCAATGTTATACTCATTCTCCAGTGACTGGAAGACTTACAATTTTTTCCAGATTTTCAGTAGGACTCAAGATTAAGTTAACATTGCCTAAGGATTCCCCTTCAAATGATTAACTTATTAAATGTACTTTGCAGTACACATATAAGCTTCAAAAATGCTCTCTATTTCCCATTTTATTTGTCTCACTAAACCAAAAACACGATATTAAGATATGCAATATTTTAGCTCATTAGTCAATTTATTCAAGATTTTTCTTTTTGTTGGTAGCTTAAATATTCTCTTACCCATTCCCAAAGTAGTTTGGATCAGAAATTTGGGCAGGAAAAGTTCTCTGTTAAAAAAAGAAGTTCAAAAGCATAACTATTAAGAGGATAACTTTAACCCCTCCTTAGCTTAACCTTTTAGAATATGTGGCAATTTAACTAGATTTTAACATTATATTAGAGTGACCAGTCATGAGTTTCACTTATGTCATATTCCATTTGTTGATTATTGTACACATGTTAGACCTTAATATGAAAATTTGTTGTTAGTCCATACATCAAATAACCCCTTACTATTTTCTTAAACTTTTAGAACTCGATTTAACAATAATAATTAATTCACCCTTGATTTGCTAATGAAATTAATAAGACTCTCAAAGTCAGAGGGGAGTATAATAACAAGTTGTAGACGTGTTCTTTCATAATTAAGAATTAAAATGCCAAATAAACAGCATAACAAAAACTGCAGAAACGTGTCATTGGGTCAATATTATCCATATGGTGCAATATCACCAAAGCAACAGGCATTTAGGACTTATGCAGCTTAATTTCATTTCTAACTGAGTCTCAGACTCTCAGACACATTGATGGGTGCAAGAACCCCTGAATGTCTAGTCATCATTAATCTTAACTTCTGCATCAATACATTTTCCACCAACCAATATATAATTTAGCAGAGATGTAATAGATTATGATCTTATAATGGAAGGCAAAATATAAACTGCAGAAAAGAGCATCTAGAAGAAAATGGTTTAATAAATGCTGAAGAGACACAAGAAAATAGAAGAAAAAACCAAGTCAAGCGAAAGTCCTCCATGTCAACATTCTATTATATCCTACGAAAAGAAACTTTCATGAAGTGCTAACTTACAGACGCTCTCCAAGATACTTCCAAGAAGTTCTTTTCAGTCTCTGTCGAACATCTGAGAGAACAGATTCTTGAGCATAGTGCCACCATGCTATTTGCCAACCTTTAAGCTTTTTTTCTAAAGGACTCCACCAGGGACGATAACGTCCATATCTGCAATATCCATGGGGAACTTTATCAGTATAAAAGATTTCAAGGCAGCATAACATGATTTTATCCTCCTGCAGATAGACATTTATGATAATGAGAGGAGCAGTCGGAACATTATGAGAATAAATTGAAAGAGAGACCAATAAGAAAATAAACAGTAACAAACAAATAAACATACCAATAATCAAATGATAATAATATAACATCCAACAGCAAGCAATCAAGGCTAATAAGAAATTTAAAAATATTTGTATATATAAAACATTAAAAAAATTAAAAATTAAAAACAAGTGTTTTTCTAGGTTCTTAATAGAGTTCCTCATTTCTTCTCCAGATGACCCAAAACAATGACTAACTCCAGTTAGTGCCTGCAAAATCCTTTTTCCCGTAAAAGTTTTGTCCTCTTTTAGGACAAGATGGTACTATCAAATTTTTTCACTTCCGTTATCGTACAAACACAAGATATTGAAAAATTTTAACCTCAATAACTGCATGAATTGAGAATATAAGTATCTAACTTTATATTTTTCCTTTGACTATACGATTACTAATCCGCCTACATGCCTCTTGATACAACTAGTGTCCAAAACAAAGATTAAAGAAAAAAAAGAAAATAGTATCATTGAAATTCCATCTCAAGAGGGGTAAAATTCAAATAAATTTATCAAACCCCTCCATGGGTGGGCTAGCCACAATTTTTCAGTATCTGGCCCAAAATTGAGTAACAGCTATAAAACAAACATGTCAAAACCTGAGCACCAAGACCACCTCCTCTAGAACTATGTTAAATTTCACATCATAAAAACATCAGTAAAAAGTATTAAAATGAATAGTCAAAACTCGAACAGAAAGAGTTAAGCATAATTTGAGAGAGAAGGGCTATTATAAGCATATATTAAGCCTAATTATAGCTCATAATTAGATAAAAATTTAAACACAATATAAGTACATGAAAACACAAAATATTATAAGATACTATGGAAGTTCTTAAAGCTTCAAGAACTTCCTTTATCTCCTCAACTTGCTTAGATATTTATTTCATAATATGGATCCCTAACATCACTTCCCCCTAGAAAGTGAACTCAATATCTTTGTAAGAGCCTCATCACAGTTGAAACAAAGCCCTTTTGCATGTCTTCCTTCTATATCATGCCAACTTAAACCTTTAGATGGATGGTTGTTAGGGTGGGAAGAATTCGTTGCAACCCCTCCCCCTACATCTCAAAGGTCCTCATCTTTAGGAACCATTGATTTTAGATTGTGCCATCAGGTTATTATGGTACAAGATTCTACTCTCAAGTACCATTGTTATTATCGGTCAAAAAATCTAGCTAAACTCATGGCAACAATGAAATCGTGAGGGGTTTGGAGTTCAACAACTCTTAAAGGTTCAATCAAGCCACGTATAAATAGATCTAATCATCATGGAAACCCCAATAGAATAGTGAGTCGAGTGATTGGAACCTATCAAAATAATCTTTGATTTGTCCTTTTTGCCTACAATTGGCAAACTTTCAGAATGCATTGCTTCAAAGAGGTCAAATGTATATGACATAGGTTTTGAACACATCCCAAGATGGATTCTTCTTGTTTCAACTTATTTGCCCATAATTGGGCCTACCCCCTCATATAAAATGTTGTTCCCGCCATTTCATATAGTGAATATTCTTATTAAGAGGATAAATTTAACTCTTCTACATTAACTTAAATTTTGACAATTCACATTGATCTAACATTATATTATAGCGGAAAGTCATGAATTTGAATCTCTACTATTGTCCCCCAATTGTTAAATATTATACATGTGTTGGGCCTTCTTGAAAATTTGTGATTAGCCCATACATGACGGATGTACTAAAAGGATAAAATTTAACCCTTCTTTTTCAACTTAAGCATTTTGAGTAGGTCGAAATTTAAATTGCAAACAATCCTGACTAAGAAAAAGTTGCAAAGGTTAAATCAACCTAATGGAACATTGATTGCAATGATAAATAGGAAAGTCCATCTTATCATATTTAGGTACCACATTATCTCTTGTTTAGACTTCTTATGCACTTCTAGGTCCAAGTGTAATAGTTGGGTGAACCATGTTCCAATCCAAATGTTGGTTTAGTGACTACCCTTTCCCAATAGACATTGGCGTGCTAACTAGTAACATCCCTTTGATTTCCTTTTGAGCCTCCTGCTTTTTTGTTTGCTAAATACATGCATCCAATTCCAATTCAAGTTTTGATGACTCGTCCATGACATTTGATTCTAATAATACCAATTTGTGATCAACCCTACTCATAGATCATGTCATAGGCTAACTGACTACAAGTTGACATTCCTCTCAGATGATTTTGTTTTTGTGATTATTTTTTCCTCTTTTCAAGCTCCTAGGCAAGTGGTCCCTTTAAATCCTAAGTAACCATAGGTTCCGATGATTAAAAGAGTTCTTAACACCTCAAGTTGAATAAGTGAATTAATACAAATCTTGTTTCCCTTCCCCTTTATTATCCCAAAATAGCCAATTAAATATGCTTCAAAGGAAGCAAACACTAACACTAATTAGTAACCATTTATAATAGCAAAGTTATACACTATACCTAATTTTAAACATTATATAGAAAGTTTTTGGAGTTTCCATAATGTAGCTTAGATAACAACTTCCTTTGATATCTGTTGCCATAATATGGATCCCTAATAGGGTTTGACTTTATACACTTATCCAATGTAAAATTTTAAAATTAAAATTTTATAGAAATAAAATGAATATGATGATAACCATATTTTAATTAAAAACTTATTTATTTGTTTTACGTCCATGTCTTCTAGGTTTTTGTATATTATTCTTAATATCTTTTTGTATTCCAGGTGTATTTTTAACTAAGAGCACTGAACAAAGAGGGGAATTTAAAAAGGATGACCAACGTGTCCTACAACACAACCTTCTCACTAGACTATGTAAAGGTAATGAACAAGCTTTATGAAGGTGAGCATTAAAAAAGGTAATTGTATGTTTGGGCAGACAATTTACGTGATGCTGATAGCTACTTTTGCTTGCTACATACTATGATGATTTCCTTTGTTTCAATTGTAAGATCTTGAGCTAGCCTTGTATCTAGGCTGGACAAATTAACTAACCCATGGCAAGGGTTTCCTTTTGTAGCCATGGCAGGATTTTTCCTTTTTTCTGATGAATAAGATATGATAAGCTTCTTTTTCCACCATTTCAATTGAACCTGATCAAGTTTCAATCATGGGGTGAGCTGCAACGCCAAAAAAAAAAAACCTATCTTTTCCCCTCAATTCTACTGCTAATTATAATTTGCCATTTGGTCAATCTCTCTTTGTATACAGCATATATATATCTTACTATTGTCGTATAGTATATATAATATAACATCATACTATGGTCTTTCTCCTCCAGAAATTCCCAAAATCAGTGTCTTTATATTAAGTTGTGGACTTCTTTTACACACCAGAAGTTTTTCTTGAAGAAGAAAAAGGGGATTATATATAATAGAGAGAGGGATGGAAACATGCAAGGCCTATAACAATGAGGAAAAAGAAAGTGATAATAGGAATACAGATTGAGGATGTGGTTGTAATGCCGTAAGTGGGAACTGAAAAACACACGAGGGAAAGGTGATAGGGCAGAGGAGATGGAGCCAAGGATTGTGCCCATGGTGGGAATATTAGGATACTTAGATGACTTACTTAATTAGAGTAATTGAGACCATTTTCATGATAGATTTAGTAGATTAACCACCTTTAGTTGAGGGGTTATGATTCAAAGAATAGGGAAACACAATCATTATAATCTGCTCTAAACCACCAACGCATTAGATGCTTAATTAATTAAGAAATAAGACTTAAAGAAACAGGACATCAATAACTATACCTCTGTCTCAATTGACATGTGGATAAATAATCACTCAAAGTCAAAATCCGTTGCAGTTGGAACTCATTCAGTGACATGACCTGAAAACAAAATAAGTTCATTATTCAGTCAAACGTAATTAAGCACATGGGATATCAACTAAACCTGATTGTTACAAAAAATTAAGCAAACAAAAGTAAAGTTGAAGGTCGCAAAAGGACAAACCACTCTAGTTAACTCAACATTGGCAGAATATTGAGGAGCGTCATTCTCTAGTTTCCCAGATCTATTAACCTATTATATAGAAAAATCATAAAAGTTAGACAAAGATAAAAAGTGAATATAGGATATCACCAGTATAGTAGATGAATTGATTAACACAGAAAATAATGAATGAACTAGCATTTCTTTAAAGAAAATGTTTCGAGCAGAAGAAGAAAATGACAGATGGCATTTACAAAGCAAATGTGTTATGTCATTCTATATAGCATGTTTTCTCTTAATCATTATTCAAATAAATGAATTAAAAACAGCAAAAAGGGAGGGAGGGAGAGAGAGAAGAAGAATAAATGAGAATGCTGGGGTGGAAAACTATCACTTCAGCCTTTCACTGAGTTTGATTCTTAGTGTTGTTCGAACAACTATATAAAATTGAGATGTGTGACGAAAGGCACTGGAAATTAACACCTTTCTTATAATGTACTTGCATGAACAATAATATTGTATCAACTATGCATACTTATGATACTAAGAGTTCCATTTACAGACTTCCAAAGTTTCAGCTGTAAGCAATTTTCAGTAGGTTGTGGAGAGGCAAAAACAGCTTTGGTCTGCTTTGGATGGAGCCTATGCAAATTGCTTAAGATATATAGAAAAGACATTTATTTAAGAATTCATGATGGACCCATAAGGTCACCACAATATCATCATAGTTATCTGATCTATTATTCAGAAATTCACATGTTCATGTACCAAGAAAGAAAAGCCTACTTATGCAAGAAAATCTTTTAGTTGACAAGCTTCATGTATCCTAGTTACTGAATACATATCACGTAAATAAATATAAAAATTTTCCCAATCTTACAACAAAAATGATAATACTGATCAAAGTGGGGAGACAGCAAAGGCAACAAACAAGGAGGTAGGTTACATTACCATCTCAAGATATTAACAAGATAATTGTCACAAGGAAAACAAAATTAAAAGCTACTTTCATCTGGAAGCAGCAAATTACAACATGTATACCCATAAATTCATATCCAGTAATTGCAGAAGAATTATCCTTAAGTGAGATTATAAAATTGTTTTACTTTGTGAAGCCATATATATCTAAGATGGCTCAGATTCCCAGTCAAGCTACAACAGATTTATTCTTACTAAAGCCAAAAGGAAAAAGTTGATTGAATTATCCTAATCAAACCAAATTGGAAAACTTCAAATATCCCTCTTCAACTGAGTTTATTTTGACATCAGTTCATTACAATGATCCAAAAATTTTAAAAATAATATTAATAAAAACCATTGAAATAGAGTAAAGAGAAAAATATACCACTCCTAATATTATGGTCCATGGAAGTTAGGGGTGAAATTTTGAATTGTTTAACTCCTTTCTATCAATTTAAACTTTTAGAAAAATTGACAATTTAACATAGTATTAATGTTTTAACGTCTTGTTTTTGAGCCTTAGCTCCACCAGATTTTTTGGTTATTGTGAATATTTGAGCCTATTATTAACAATTTGTGTTCAGTCCACACATGAGGGGGTGTTTAAATGTATACATTTAACTATTGCTTTCAACCTAAGCTTTTCTAAAGCAAGCGACTAACATGACTATAGTGACTGATACAGGATGCCATTAGCCCACTAGTTCTATTTCTTCTAGTAACCACTATTACTGGCAGTAGTAGAATTTTAGGATTTTCTAAATTTGATTAGATTCCTAAATGATTTAAGATCCAGCTTTATGCTAAGGGATTTTGATTCTATTAGGCTTAGATCATTGTATTCCAATTTAAAAAATAGGAGCAACATTCAAAATTATCTTTCAACTATGAATAAAATTCCCGTTGTACAAAATTACTCCCTTGCCAAGCTAATCAGATTCACATTTTTTAAAAATTTTCCTGGAATGTATATATTAATCTGCACCAAATTTGGAATTCAGGGTAATTGAATAGCTACAAGAGACGTTGACCGTATAGCACAGGGCTCATGAGGAGTTAGGATGAAAGAAGATGGTTTTCAGGGTGAAATAGAAGATATTCGGGACACCAAGCACAATGAAATCATGTAGCAATAGGAACGACTTTATATTTAGATTTCAGATAGAAATTGCAGATTTTCAAGGTTAAAAAAAAGCAAGCAGAGGATTTTCTTGATTGGGAATTTAGTGTGAAGAATGCAAAGCAAAATTGAAACGTCTTGTTGCTTGTTTCAAAGAATTTGTTACCCTAGAGAATCAAGATGGCTATAATAGTCAAGGTGATGGTCCCTGGTACAATGCATATGATTCTTTCTAACTGTGATGCTATGAAGTCTTTTGTTTCTCCTTCTGTTTATTACTTTCAAGCAATCCCAAAATAATCTATCTGACAAATTTTATTCTCATAGTAGAAATCTCTAGTTTTTTGGATAGTTTGGGTGGAACAGTCTTGCATGTTATTGTCCTGCATCAGTATCTCTATGTGGAACTTGTTTTGATTCACAATATGACTCCTAAGAACTTTCTTTTTGGATAGTTTGGGTGGAACAGTCTTGCATGTTATGGTCCTGCATCAGTATCTCTATGGGGAACTTGTTTTGATTCACAATATGACTCTTAAGAAATTGTTTTTTCAATAGTTTCGGTGGAACAGTCTTGCATTTTATTGTCCTGCAGCATTATCTCTATCAGGAACTTGTTTTGATTCATACGACAACTAAAGAACTATACATAATATCTACAGTAATTTCTTCTGAGTAACTTCTAGCAATCATTTGCAAAGAACCTATTACTCCTATTCTGTAGTTCAAAACAATTGAATAGTTGTCAAATTGACAGTCATTAAGGCTGGAAGTTGAATGAAGTAGGATATTCTAGACCTTGAGGAAAAAAATAAATAAATAAAATAGAAAGGATGGAAGAGTTTGTTTGGACATCAAGTTGATCATGGAAAGCTATAGGAAAAAAATGTTACCAACCAGAAGAGAATTGATGCCAGCAGCATTAGGCAGTTATTTAATATTATTTTATTAAGTAGTAGTATTGATAGCAGTAGCATTTAGGATAGCAATTTTGATTATTATTCTGCTATGTGCTTCTCATGCGGTTTAGGGTTACAAGCCTTCAGTTTCCAAGATGCCAAAATTACTAAAAGTCAGTCCTGAAGTTGTTCTGGTCCACAAAAGTCAGGGGCAGAATTAGATAACTTGCTGCTTTAAAAGATAACCTTCCTCCAAAATCTGGTAACGAAGATAAATAATCCATTCTAAGATGACCCCTCCATCCAATTTTACAATTTTACGTCATACTCAACCAAATACAAGAAACTTAGTTTTTAAGTTTTTCTGATTTACCCTCAGTCTATAGTAAGCAAAATCATTCCCAAAGCTATTTATTCTATGTTAATAGCACAAATATTCTCTCTATTATTTCCAAAGTCCCTTGTATTTCAATTTTATGAGTAAAATTATACTGAATATCAGTAAGTTTGAAAGAATAATAATTAATTCAGCTTTTGATTTCCATGTGACATATAAATTTGGACAACTTTCTTAGAAGTAGAAAATATAAAATGGGACAGGAGCAGGAACTATATCCAACTGGACAAATGGTAACAGTAAATCATTTTCCATTCTTCAGTTATTGGCATTACTAAAGCAAAATGTAACAGTAAAACTTCCAACCAAAGTAAATTTTCACTGCATTGCAAGATTGATAAATTAATACCAGCTTGAAGTACAAGAAGTTAAGTGTAGTGCAAAAAACCTACTGAAAGATACAGTAAGTTCCAAGAACTTAATCAGTACAAAATTCAGAGAAGAAAAACCCAACTGCAGATTGAAGGTAATAAGATTTATTAAGAGAGGAAAACAACTAACAGAAAGTGTGTTGCATATCACATACCGAAAGAGACACCAACACATCCAATGGGGACAAAATATGAACACAGTTTTCGACTTCAGAATTTGATTCTTCAGCACATTTTGAATCAACAATATTTTCTACGCTTGACAAATCAAGAGGTCCTTCAAATGTACGACAATATAACTCCAAGCCATGAACTTCAATAAGTTTATTGACTTGACCTCCTCTCATCTTTCCACTGAATCTGAAATAAAAACAATAGAGAACATTATGTATGTTGTTAATATCACAAAAAACAATTTTACTCATCCAACAGTGATTGAACAATTTTCACCAATCACCACATGAAGCATGGTGACCTCAAACTTTTTGCATTAAACTCTCCATGTTTAGCATTCATTATAATGCATGGAGATTGAAAATGATTTCCAGCCACTATTTTTTTTTTTTTAATTTAATAATAAGACTCTGGCAGTGGAAAAAGAAATAAGCCAAGGGTACAGAAAATACATAAAAGCATGGCAAGGCAGATAAAGATACACCCTCAACTAAGCACCTAATGATAAGTCCGCAACCTAGCATTTGATATTGTAAATAAAAATTAAAAAAAAAAATCTATTCTACTAAATCAGAGAAACCAAATAGACCTTGTTCAACTAATAACAAACCATGAAGTCCAAATAATTGATGTCTTTGCTTAGATAGAATAAGTGATATCTCATCTCAATTTTTAACTATAACAAACAGGAAAATATTATTTTTGTAGAGAATAATCAACTACATGATTCAATTGAATACTTTTGAGATTTTAGGACAAGCTTAAGTACCAATGAGAAAATTAAAAAAGGTTTGCTTTTCCCAAACTCATTTTTCCTAGAAAACTAAAAAGACCTCAAGAAAACCATGTATGTAAAATGTAATTACTATATAATTTATATATATATAAGATCAACGCCATCCAATGAAGCTCAACACTTTGATTATGAAACATTTCATATATCAGAACAAAGTTTCCGAGAGAGGTTGATTTTGCAATACTTCTTTATTTTTTACCTTCTTAAATGCTTAAGCAAGCACAACAACTATTAAGAATATTCCTTTTTTTTCCCGTTTTAAGGAATTAAGAGTAGAGCTTCATAGAGGGGTTCAATATTCCTTAGCATATATTAAAGGATGACATTCTGCAGAACTTGTAGCAGAATTCAGATGCAAAGAAGCAGCATAACATGATTTAAATCCTTCATGGCTGAGAACACTGTTCCTGCTAAAGCTGAAAACAGTGAGGTGGCTGGAAAAGCGTACCCACTCAGAGCAGGAAAGTAAAAAATTTGCTCTCTATCATATGTCAGCAAATCTCATGGCTCTTTATGTAATTTTCAGCCTAATTACCTCAGGAATTAGGAGGGCACTAAAATGCTTTGAGAAAAATACAGGAGAAACCTTACCCAGGAGTCAGATAAGGATGAAATTTCACATTGTAAACAAATGGTTTCCTGAAGACTTAGATGAGGATTTCTCATAAATCACAGATTTAAAATTCTCCTGCATCATTACTAGGTAACAGGAATTGATATCTGATCTAAAATTAAAATAGATAGAGCAAAGTTGTGGAGAGGAAGTACAAAAATCGTTGCAGGTCTAAACAAGGATTCTACAACTGCATCAGAATGGTCTGCACAAATTTCAAAAGCTATAAGAATAAGACATTCTAGGAAGCCATACATCAGTACTGATGCTATAAACTCTTACAAACTCTAGATAAAATATACACCCATATTAACCTTCCATGACTGATACTAATCAAATGGATAACATAACCAGTAGCTAGTACACTAAACAAAAAAGAAGGCAAAGAACCTAATAACTGTCAAAATATAACTTCAACACACAGATAGTAGTCCTATTTATTACATACCAAACCCAAATTTCAACTAGCTAGATCACTCTCATGCAAATGTGTTTTTGATAGGTCATGGCATGACTTTTTAGATAAAGTTCACATATTACAAATTTTCAGTCTCTTGAATACTTAGAAGGAAGCAGAAAGTACCCGACAAAATTTTGTCGGCTAATTGTCAGACCTGAAAACTTCATACCAAATAGAGTAACAGCCTGGAAAACATCAAGAGAGTTAGTAAATATCATCAATTGTTCTATGCAGAATAATACAATGCAAAAGAATGCGACTATAAATGGAAAAGTAATTTGTCCATGTTCTTTCTTCTAAATTAGCTTAAGAAGACAATTTTCCCTTCTTTCATTTTGTCTCTTTCCTGATATCAAAATTTCAGTTGAAGGGCCAGAGTCAACATCTTGTTCTATAAAATTCATCAGACCTATTTATTACATTAAATTAAATTGTCACCTACAAAGCTTAAGATAATGGGAAAAGCTTAAATTTATCATCTTAACACACTCCCTCACGAGTGGGTCAAAGACAAATTTTCATAATGTTATATGAGTCAAGGATGCAAAATTTTCACAATATTATATCAACTTAAATCGCAACTTGTTTGAAAGCTTAAGCTGATAAAGAAGGGTAACTCGCCCTCTTATGTGTGCGTTAATTATAATTTTTCTTATTCATGCTCAACATGTGCACAATAATTAACAGACAAGAGTAATAGCATGAATTCGAACTCAAAACCCTCCTACTTAAATCAAGTTAAATTATCATCTACTCTAAAAAGCTTAAGTTGATAGAAAATATTTAATTTATTCTCTTAATAAATAACAAGGCCTAACACGTGCACAATAATCAACAATGGGGACAATAACAAGGATATTAAATTGTCACTTGCACATAATAAAAAGTATTAGAGTGGGAGATCTTATGTTTGATCCTTAATTCTGACTCATATATTCGTTATTCTTCATTTGGTGGGTACTTACAGAGAATTTGTGCTCTGCCCACACATGCAAAACAACAAAAAAGTCCTACTCTTATATGACGTTAAATTTAACATCTCTCTTTAATCCTTTTAGAACAAGGGAAATTTTTAGCAAGTTCTCTAGATTAAAAAGAGCCATATACTAGTGAGCGAATGTTGTGCAAAAAAGAGGGGGACAAGTGATAACAGACTTAACTAAGATGTTGCACGATGTACCCAACCTAATTACATCAAATACGGAATATGCATACAAGAATAAACAATAAAAGAGGGTAATTGCATCTAATACAAAATATGCATACAGGGATAAACAATAAATGAGGGACTGTATGCACTGTTTGGATTCGTTTTCAATTTTCTTTCTCAAAAAAATGCATACTAAGAGAACAATATTTGAATACAGAATATTAAAGAATAAATTTTTGGCATAGTTTTTCTTTTTTATAACTCTTAGATGATATTATGTCTTAAAGTACCAAGTAAAATATCCGTAAAAATCACATCCAGCCAATCATCCACTCGATTAAATCAAACAGACAATGAGTAAAACAGATTCCATAATGAACTACCATTTGTTCCCATCCAATTTGATGAAGAATGGAAACTAAAGATGGGTGCAGCTATGTGATAAGACTAGCTCACATCACTTCAGAGCAGTTCAAAGTTTTTAATATGAAATATGAAGAATTTCTTTAAGGATTACCTTCGTAGCAGTCAAGGTGTCCTTAATAAGTAATTGGAATTTTAACAAATATAGAGTTATTAGTATATATTTAATCACTTACAAGTAAAGGATTTTTTATTTGGAGTTTCATGTTAAAATCTTGATTTCTTTAGAAGGAATCACAACATCATTAAGATTTGAACCACCCACCATCAATGAATTACTTTAGCCATGAATGATCTTCTTTCCCTTCTCGGTTGCTCATGTTCATCTTACTTGTAGAAACTACTGTTCACAAGCTAGCTACATAATAACCCTTTTTACCCCCTCTAAATCTTCATTCTTTATCTTGAAGAATCCATTGAGAGTCCCCCTTGTGGTTAGCCATTATTAGAAATTTAATACCTATTAAGAAAAATTGAGCTTTTGAACTCTTTTATTATAAAACCTAATTACAAGACTTTCTTATTGAATATTAGATAAAGATAAAAAATTCCTACTACATAGGAAACATTTATCTTAAAAGGATAAGGAATCCTAATAAAAAAATATCGAAAAGCAAGGACAATATATAATCTCTTCAACTTATTCCATTGTATCTTAAAAAATAATTTTCAACCAAAATAGTTCACAAATACCTTGAGCCATTGTTTGTAAATTCAACTTTTGCACTTGATCTTACCATAACATTTTGTTTTTTACTCCTCTTTGTCACAAAATTACACCTAAGAATGTATATTACATGAGGTACATCTTCTATCTATTAGTAATCCTGTATAGTAAACCCCATTTTTACCTTGAATTGGTCAAAATATTCGGAATTTCTTACTTTTCGTGGAGGATTAGATCCAGTAACTGGGGGTCTATGGTTAACCGATATTGCACACCATCATTTAGCTATTGCAATTCTTTTCCTGATAGCAGGTCACATGTATAGGACCAACTGGGGCATTGGTCATGGTCTGAAAGAGATTTTAGAAGCTCACAAAGGCCCATTTACAGGTCAGGGTCATAAAGGGCTATATGAGATCCTAACAAGCATGCTCAATTATCTCTTAACCTAGCTATGTTAGGCTCTTTAACCATTGTTGTAGCTCACCATATGTATTCCATGCCCCCCTATCCATATGACGCTACTGACTATGGTACACAACTGTCGTTGTTCACACATCACATGTGGATTGGTGGATTTCTCATAGTTAGCCAAAGTTTAAGTAGAAGCTCTTTTATTAATAATAGGAAAAGGTGTATGAATATATTTGGCAAGTTCACACGCATCTAGTATCCAATCTTTTGAATAATAAAAGAAACGTGACTTTGAGAGTTGTAAATGATGGATGACACCAATCAAATGATAAAAGAAAATGACTTCTCTATTAAATGATGATAAACATAACAAAAATAAATTACTATAAAGAAACAGTGACTTATTTTGAGTGTCTAAGTAGTACAACCTATCCTTTTCTTTAGCAAGTTCGATTGTCCTCCCCAAACCTTGGTATTAAAACTCACAATAAGATGAATCAAAATTGCTTTACAACTCATGTCTTTAGTTAATTTCTTCATCAAAATAAGATTAGTAGATACTTAAGGACATGAAGAACATTTTTTAAATGAATGATAATGTAATTTTAATGTCTCCTAAACCTTGCTACAGTTGTAAGAGAAACCATCAAGAACAAAATTTTTATGATTACTTGGACAATATGCATATGTACTGAACTTATGAGATGAATGGGCCATATGACATGTGGCTCTGGAGTCTATGATCCAAGAATCTAGGAATGGTTAATTCAAGGCATTAAAAATCCAATAAAATAATAATTAAATTACACTTGAAGGCTTCTCAAGTTTTCTCAACAATCTTTTTAACTTTTCTATCTCCTTATTGTTAAGGCCGCCAACTTCTTGTATCTCTCACGATTATTTTATGTTGTCATATGAACATAACTTTTATTCTTATTCAGCCTTCCTTTGTTTTCCCACTCACGACTAAATGTTGCTAGCTTTCCTGAGGTATGTTAACTTCTTTTGATTGAGAAGTTTGAATTATTTCTGTAATATCATCATACATGATTCTAGTAATGAAGGCTGGGTGAATAAAGGAATTACTATCAAGAACAAATTCTCCTGATTGAGAAGTTAAGGAATGGCAATGAAGACCAAGATCTGAGACAAGTTTTGAATATGAAAGCCAATTTTATGAAATTAACAAAACAAAATTAAATAAATAACTTATACATAATATGGCTTTGATATTGTGAAGAAAATTGATCTTCTAAACTCTTAAGTCCAATTACAAAATCCTTTTTATAGAAATAGATAGAGAAAAAATAGGTAACTTTCTAAAAACGTTCCTACTATATAGGAACAAGAATCCCCCAAAGGAAAAGAAACCCTAATAAAACATATATCTAAAAAAGTTACAATTATATACCCTATTTTACCTTTTATTTCCACACCATGTAGGTGGAAATTCTTCACTGTTCATTGCAAACAAAGTACCCATAGTTCATCCTTGTTAAACTGAGTTAGATTGTCACCTAATCTAAAAGTATATAATAAAAAAAAAATTAAATTTAACCATTTAACGTACCCCTCACATGCTGAACTGCTGGACTGAACAAGGTAATCAACAAATGGAAGCAATCACAAGCAAGAACTCAAGGCCTCTCACTCTCATACTATGTTAATTTAGTTAAGTTGTCAAGCTGATAGAGCAGGATTAGATTTAGCAATCCTACATCATCTTTGCGACCAATCAAACAAATTTAACAAGAAAAAAGAACATATGAGGATGACTAACAAATTGGGTGCACGTTCTCTGATTCCCAACTAGATATGTCTACAAACATGTAAATTCAGAAATGAGGATAAGGGGAGATAGATAGGGAGAAACTGAGGGAAAACGAAAGACATAAGAAAAATATAGGAGCAAACCATGATATGCTGGAGTAGCAAAAGATGATCTGAGGAACCAGAAGGAGATTGACAGAAGTACTGGGTGACAGTTCGGTGAAGGCAAGAGATTAGGGAAGAAAAAGAAGACAGGAACGAGAAGAAGGGAGTTAACAGGCAATGAGCTGACTGGTGTGCATGGCCCAAAAGAAGGGGCATAAGAGCAGAATTTTGAGAATGGGACAGTGAGAGCAGGTTTCAGGGTTACTCTGATTAGTAAAAGGAAGAGAACTCCCATGGCATTTAGAAAAGGACTGAAGAAAAAATCAAGGAAAAAAGGATGATTTCTAGAAATGATTGGTTATGAAAATACTAAAATCTTAACATTATTGTCTTCAATAACAAGAAAAATGTAAACTTTAGCAAAAACATATCAACTGCATCAAGTAGAAGGCTTGTGGCAAGAGGGTAGAAACTGTACCGAAGTCTCCAGGCTGTCATAATATAAGATATGGACATTTCTTACGGACACCTGGATGCCATCGAGAATCTGCAAAAGTGCATGAATATAAATATTGAATGCTCTTGTTACAGAGGGAAGGATCAACTCCCATCAGAAACACTTCCAAAATTTAAAGCTTCCCCAGCCCCCACCCAAAAAAATAAAAATAAGAAAGCACACTCAAAGAATAACATGTCAAGTACATGATATTGAAAATAGTGGTCTCAGGATGAGGAGAAATTATGACCAGAATAAAGTAACTCATGAAAGAGTCATAAGAGGTCTCATCAATGACAATTCCAGCAAGAGGTGAATGTCTAGAGCAGTGTCAGTATTTGCATATGCAAGCTTTCCAACTATTCTAACATCTTTGATTGGAAGGTTAGGAGTGATTCAAAGAAATAAATAATCACTAGGATTCAAAATGCAAAAAGCAGCTTCAAATCTTGAATTCCCTCCAACAGCCAATATCACAAACTCTCTTAAAAAATTTTAAGTTTAAACCATCTACAATCACAAAGGCTACATATAAAAGCCTGAAAATTCCCTTTTGGAAATATTCAAAAAATATTGCAGGGATCAGAAAAGATATCCATACCAAGATGGAGAGTATAAGAGGCTCACTCACTAATTTTCAGCATAGGAATGCTAAAGCCTTCATTGATACCCTTTAAATATATTTAGTACCTATGTACTTCAGTACTTATTCTAATGTAAGTATTGTAGAAAAAGGAGAAAAGCTCACAGCATCACTAACATCAGCCACCATATCATAAATGCAAATACTACAGGTGTATAGCAGTCATAAAAAGAGTAAAAAAAACAAATGATAATTACCTTGGCCGTAATATAAGAAATGAATGATTTTCCAGCACTATTATCTGCAAGAAAATAAGCATGTTATGAATGCCAAATGAAACAAGTACACAGAACCCACTCATACATCCATCAGACTTTATATATAGCTTGATATGTGCTAATGTGTTTCATATGGAAATACTCTTTAGCAGACAAAATTCAAGAACTGAGTCATCACTTCAATGTAACACAAAAATAAAAATGTCATCATAGCAATACAACAATTTATATTGTCAAGGATCTCGTATCTGGAAATAATCAAACTTACAAGTTAGAGCTGACTCTGAAAATCATTAAAGATGACATTTTGTGCAATAAGGGAGGAAGGCTTTAAAAAAAAATTTAAAAAAAAGAAAAAGAAAAAAGAGGGACAGAAAAAGTGTACACCTCAGTCTATCTCGAAAGTAAGAATGTAATGAGTCCCATATCCAAGACTTTCTGAAAATTAACACAACCACTGGACTGGCAATGCCCAAAAATGTCCTTCAGATTCAACCTCAAGGTTTTTTTAAGAAAGTCTATTTTGTCTTTCATTTGCAAGAAAGTAATTCCTGCTCAAATACGAAAATTCTTCTGTTGCAGTATTCTAGCATCTTGCCCATCATTAACAAAAAGAATATTCCCTAAGTCCCAAACACTCTATTTAAGTGTAATAGGGCTTGAGATCTATGAAACTTTATTGTTCCATAGGTTTATAGAGAAAATTTTCTTGTAGATAATATTTTTCCTTCAGTAGTTAAGTTTGAATTTCAAGACTCTTTTTTAGCTTTTTCACTTTTTCTTGCGTTATCACACTACACCTATCAGAAAAGGATAAAAACAGATATGCATGATAAGTTTCAGATAACTACTCAATTCTTCTTATTGACCTTAAAGAAAAAGGGAGAGAATCATTGATCCAAGTCCAAAACTTTGAGAAACCTTCATAGTTTAGGTTTCCATAAATAGTTTAAGGGTATTCTTTTGGGAACCCCAATATTATGCAGTTTCCTTGAGTTATTATTCTTCAATGTCAATGAATCCATATTGAGCTAATTCTAGGTTTGTTCTCTATATAATTCGACTTTCTAGTTTGTGTGAAAAGGATGTACATTCTTTTTACATTATATGGAAGAGACATCAGCTTTTATTGTTTTCTGAAGAACATATGTTTATCTAAATTAGGGTTTCTGGGCTTCCACTGCCAATCATAGTTTGAACATGAATCAAAGGCCTTCCCCTTCTATTCAAAACTTCTGCCAATATCAAGCATAGAGTAGGAATTAATATTGAGTGACAAATAGAAGTTTTCAATGGTTGTACTCTTCACCAAACTTGTAGGATAAGCATTCTGCAAATCCTAGGTTCGAGGAAATATAAATTAAGATTTTCTTTGGCAAGTTTTGACCATGTCTCCATTTCATTCTTTATATTCTCTTTTTGGGAGGACAGGTCTGTCTCTAAATGAGAATTTGAAGGTTTGCCTAGTCATAATTTGATAATATGTGGAAGACTGCTGACCTTGAAGTTTGCCTAGTCATAATTTGATAATCTTTTATAGTGAAGAGTTGCTTTAATTTTTGTATTTAAATGTGAATCTTACTTCCAAAAATATTAAAATTTTGTAGAATTTAAGATGAGTTTTTTAAGGGTATTTTTGAATAGTTCATTTAGATTAAATTTGTGGGACTTATGATGAGATTTAGAGAGACGTTAAAATTTTAATTTAATGTGAATATTGAAGGGAACAAGTATCCTGATTTAGAAAATGAGTCTGGAAACTTGAGGGGGAAAAAACAGTCCAAATGCAATATTATTCTTAGGATTCTCAAATTTTTCCTATTATTTCTTCAAAAAGGAAGTTCCATAAAGAAAATACATACTTCCACTATTGCGGTTAATTTTGCATGCATCAGATATTTTATATTCCATTGTTTATGAGATTGATTTCAACCTCATGCTCTCGGCATCTAACAAAAGAAAATTTATGGAAACTGTAGAAAAATAGAAACTGAAAGGTTTTCTTACCACATACACGTCTTGAAAGTTTTGCTAGTTCTGCTGCAGCAAGCTTAGCCTTTTTGGCAGCAAATTCTCTCTTTCCAATTTCATCCATGCTCCACTAGCAAATGGAGAAGTCAAAATGGATACAATCATTCAAATTGTAAAAATTGTTAGGTGATATTGCAAGCTTATAGTCCAAATCTCATATTTCAAAGACAAAGGACTTTCATATCCTGGCCTTAATTTTCGATGTACTCCATTAATTGGAGATGAATTATTTGAAACATGAGAAAGATGCACTGTCCATCCTCATATTCACATACAATGTCCATTGGATAATCAATGTTCATATACCATTCTAGAATCCACAGACATCTAGACCTGTTAACCATTTCCTAAAGTCGATAAGGGAGAGAATATAGAATGATAAGAGTATGGTTGAATGAGTTTCGAACTTTGAGACCTCAATCAATGACTGGATCTAGTTCATTAATAAAATTTTCAATTTTCAAACCACCTCTAAAATCATTAACCTTAGAAAAGGCAAGTTAGCCACCTTTAATCCAAACCAAATTATATCCAAACTCATGTTCTTTATGAATCACTAATTTGGCCATCTTTCCCTCTGTTTCACAAAGGAAATTGCTAACATCATGTGAGGGATTAAGTTAAATCTTGCACTTGCCTTAATTATGGAGAATTAGGACATCCAGAAGCTGTTACACAGACATCTACAAAAATGTTGGAGAAAACAAATGCCAGCAGCATTTTGCCAATTTTTCCCAATGAATAGCAGACAACCTACATCAATCTCAACATACCCATACTTCTAGAAATTATCCATCCATAGTCCATGATACAACAAATATCTGCAGATTTTATGCTCCAGAAACAAGAAGATCAAGACCAACAACTCTACAAATGTCATTGTTCAGTGCTGCTCATGTGGCGCTGCAAAACTACAGAAATTTTTCGACCAAAGAAACGGACACAACAACAATGAACAGTTCCCCATCCATTTAAAGATCAATGTGCACATTCTGTACTCCAAAAAACAAGGAAATTGAGATAAAAACTATGCAACTGCCACTGTTTGCCAGCTGATAAAGGTGCTGACGTTGATTACTGTCCATACTTGGAAAGAGGTGACGGAAATATGAAAATTTTCGAATATGAAAGAGCATTTTAGTCTAAAAAGTTTGAGATACGTAAAAACATGTGGGATTTAGAAACATGTTTAAAACTAAACAGTATTTAAGATGCTTAAGGAAAAAATAATAAATTCATAGAGGTATATTTTGTCCTATAATTCTTCCACTTTCAGACTGAAATGAAGCTAGACCCTCAATTCTCTACCATTGCTTTCTCTTTACAGAAATCTACCCAATACATTAAATTGCTTCCACCTCCTCTTCTTTCTTTGCTTCTAAGTCATTGAAATCCAATTGCAGCCTTAGGTACCCAAGTAATTTCTTAGACATTTTAGTTTTATTTCCCAGAAGAAGACATCAAAAAATCTTTTGGAGTCTAATGACCTACCTGAACTAGTACTTATGGCCAACTTAGTTTAACTAAGAGATTTTAGGCATGAATTTTCTCTTTGAAATTAACATAGAAAACAAACAAACAGATAAACAAAATAAGAAGAGAAAGAAAGAAAAATGCATACTTCTTTGTCCTCTCGTTGACAGGCAGAAACAAATACATCCTCCAAGATAATAATAATGGGGTCCCATCCAAGCTTTTTCCATGGTATCTTGATACTTAACTTTCCAACTTGGCCTACAAGATGAAAATACATTAGGATATTAAGAGAAAGAAACCATGTATCTATGCCATTTAACAAATTTTGGAGCAAAGTTTGAAGATATTAGAAAAAGTTAGGCTGCAAAGAGTGTTAGGGATCCATATTCCATTTATAGCAAAGTATGATTTCTAATTAGACTAAATGTATACACTTTCTATCATAGATTATTACCTAATTAGTATATCTAATTAGGGTTAGGGTTTTATATTCTTTGAAGCCTATTTAAATAACTCTTTTTGGAATAATAAAAATATATTCTCTAACTCATCTATTCTTCTTGACGTATTAAGCTCCTTCTTTTGAGATCCAAGGTATGTGCACCTTTTATACCATAAATAAGGAAAGGTCAAGTTGTAGTCAACCAGCTTTGGTATCAGAACTAAACTTCATGAACGCCTCATCAAAACTCAATGAAAAACTGGATACAACATTCAGCAAACAGAAATCCAGATTTCTGGCATGAGGAGGCTCAAAAAGAAATCAAGGAGGGATTGCAGGTTATGGCACACAATTATCTATGAAAATGGGTAGCCACCAAACCAACATTCGAATTGGAACATAGTTCAGCCAGAAAAAATATACAAGATGGAGTTTCCCCTTTATCATGGCACTGAGGACACGATAAGCTGGCTCAATATTTGCAACCAATTTTTCAATAGTCAAAATATTTGGGGATGAAATAAGTTTTTCCTTTTCCTTTTAGTTGGAAACCTATGGTTGGTGCACATAACTGAAAATTTATGTCTATAAATAATAGTGTAAAATTCACAGGGTAGATAATCTTTCATGCTCAATATAACTGAATGCACAGTCATCAAATAATTAAATCATTCATTCAAGCTACTTGAACAGCGTATTTTCCCGAAACTGATTTACTTCCAATTAAGCTGTTCAAAGATTATGGATATCTAGATAGCAAAAGCATCACTGGCACATATTCCTATTCCACAACAAAGTGATCCAGCTCAAAGTTTATGGTTACATACATGGTTCCTAATAGGACTAGGATTTCTATTTCTGTTTTAGTAGGTTATGATTTCAAAGTAGGATTAGGATTGTAGTGCTTATGGTATTGATCAAACATGATTTTACATCTTGTAAGGTTATGATTTCTTTTCCCTATTCAAGTCTAATGGGTTTTGAGATCAAGAAATGCTAATTATTCTGAGTTGTTTTCAGAATTATTAATAATACAATTCTTTTACTTCAAGAATTGAGATTTCAAGGATGATCTTTTGAAATATATTTTCCCTTTGCCTATCTCGCTGCGCCATAAAGGCTGAGCAAGAAGCCTCTAAAACAGCAAGATTGTCAGTTGTCACCAAACCAAATCAACATCTAATAAAGATAAATGTATATTTGATCACTATCATCAGTCTAGCATTCCTAGCACATTTTTAAGAATTTCAGTGCAAAAGGTTGAACAAAGACTTACCATGCTTGAGAGAAACTGGCAATTCCAGGTAGTCAAATGCTTCAAGAATCAACTCGACGTTTTCCAAAAACACTTCTTCTGCACGACAAAACTGACAGTTAATTATAATTTGAAAACCAAAATTTCCACAATTCTGCAGAAGAAATAAACATCCAAAAAATCTTAAGAAGAGAACCATGAACAAAAATCAACTGAAATAAGATATCTTGCCTCTTGGAATTTTTTCCCTCACGCTACATAATCATGGATATGGAAAGAATACATTCATTACCATCCTAGGTGCATTACTCCCACAACCTTTGATCTAAGGTTATATCATATATGAGATTTGACAGTTAAGCCATCTAGAAATCGCAGCTCTTGCAAACTAACAGACTCAAAAAAAAAAACAAAAGTATCCATAGTGTCACCTATTTCTCTGTCATCCTTGGCATGCCTGACTTATTAACTTATACACGAGCATTAAAAGCCAGTGCTGAAATTCAGCCTGCCATTGCAGTTAGCTCTTTCCAAAAAGAGAATAAAAACATACCAGCTACAGCACTACACGATCAGTGCACAACATCTAGTATTAATTACCAATCAAATAAAAGTTACCAGAGGTGATCAATGCTGGATTGGAGAATTAGAAAACACCAAGGGTGTTGTTGTGAACCATTCCACTAATGAAAAAAAAAAAATGAACAAACTTCTTCAACTACTCAAGCTTTTAAGCATACTTGTTACAAGTGTGTGTGTATATATATATATATATATTAGTTAGACCACCAAATGTGAATTTAAAAAAAAAAAAAAAAAAAAAGCGTAAACAGTAGGCTACTACCGTTCCATAGGGTGATCTTTAGCTGCTCCTTCTGAATGTCCTTAATGTACTGGCCAAGATAGCCTATTAACAACTGCCGGACAAGACGTTCAAACATTGAAATTGATCAAAGCAGGAGAATTCCAGGATCAGTGGAAGAGAAAGGGAGAGGAAAATTCAATTATATGATCAAGGAAGCGACGAAATTAGGACTAGAATAGATGGAGATAGAGGGAGAGGCACAAGCGATGATATCGTCCCAAAGTATCCGGCGGTTTAGTTCCTCCACGCTTAGGGAATGACTAATCCCCACCTTGCAAAGGATTGATACGGAAATTGAAATTGGTTAATACTTTTCGATGCCTTATTACTACACTAATGAGTCGAGATTTCTCCAGAAGCAGAGGGGAGAAGAAAACCATTCATCCAGTCTACGTGAATTTAAAATTTTTATAGCATGATTGAGTTTTTCATTCAATTAATTGAGTAATTTATAGCACTTTTAAAGATGTCCTATAAATATATAAAAAAGATTCGTCTGATGCCAATCTTAGTAAGACCCATTAGGCCTTAGAGGATCTCTTTCATGCTAAAACTCATTTAGCCCTAATGATTTTTTTATATTTATTCATTATTTTGATTAATTAAAATTTTTTAAAATATATTTTATTGTAGACATTTTTTTCTTTTGAAATATATTGTAGACATAAATATATAATTAAATTTTTTAAATATTTATATATTAAAATATTAAAAGATTTTTTGCATTTTAATAGAATTAGTTGTCATCATCTCCAAGTATTTATATTAATTAATATTTTTTAAAAAAAATTAATATAGTTTGAGAAATATTTGAAATATATTGTAGACATAAATATATAATTAAATTTTTTAAATATTTATATATTAAAATATTAAAAGATTTTTTGCATTTTAATAGAATTAGTTGTCATCATCTCCAAGTATTTATATTAATTAATATTTTTAAAAAAAATTAATATAGTTTGAGAAATATAAATAATGTAAATAAATTTGAAATATTGTATTTAAATCATTAATAAATGTAGTTGAATCGATAAATATCATTTTTCCTAACATTGTATTTGCAAAACTTCAAAATCTCAAAAAATAAAAATCTTAAATTTTCAAAAATTAAAATTGTTATTTAGGATATTACTTCTATCAAAAATACAAAATCACTATCAATTTTCAATCAAATAATTCCAATTCATTTTACGACCAAAGAAGTATAATTTGACTAATAAAATTTGAGATATTTTTATCATAATTAATTTTTAAAAAATAAATTTTTTTTTGTGCAAGCAGTTGTTATAATACCTAAAAATTTTCAGATAATTTTGATGGTTAAGTTCATAGGTATTGTTAAGATACCCAAACCGTATATGAATATTAATTGAAGAGATAATTACATCATGTAGTATACAAAACAACTTCCTAATCTGACCGAACAAGTGCGTAACTAACCACATCCATCATCCTTTTACCGTTTACAAATTCAAATCTAATTCTACTCCTTACATATTTTTCATTAAAATTTCTGATTAATCAAAGGTTATAGTCAGATTAAAGTTATCTTTTTAGATTAAAAAAAGAAAGAAAAAGAAAGACATCTACAGAAATTTGAATATTCCTGGAGCAAAAATCCACTAAGCCAAAAGGCAAGCGGGAGCGTAAAGAAAATATACGAAACTAATATTCATTGGCAGCCAAATGTCGTAGACAATATTAGTACAGCTATGGTACACTCGCCAACAGACGATGGCAGAAACAAAACATAAGGAATAAAATAAAAGAATTACTCATCGACCCCCATTAAAGCATAATCAACCAACTAATTTTCATTTAAAAAAGACAGCTAGATAGCTGAACTGAAGAATGCAGCCCTGAGAATGAAACTTTACCACAGAACTAAACCAATGCACAATACAAATGAAAAAGAAATACTTGCCCAGGCTGATCTCCTTTGTTTTTGCATTGGATTGTCCACTGAAGACAAAGTATCCACTCGCTTTCTGCAGATGCGTCCTTGGTCCACAAACAGAGCTGTACAGGATGTATAACTAATATCTAAGAATACTTCTTCAGAATTTCCTCCATAAATCTATGTACACCTGATCATCCGGCATTGCCAGCAACCTCTGCAGCACGCTGTCTCATCATCTCCATTACAGCAGCTCTTCGCCGAGAATCAGACTGTTGTTGCTGCTTCTTAAAGTGTTCCTTCAAATCTCTGCATAATAATCAACATCATGCATGACTATTTAGAACTCTAACAACGATGCTTTGCTACATGACCAGTTTGAAATTCATAATCATATGAAGAATAATAAGAAACGAACCGGCAGCGGGGAACATGACATTCAGATTCTTTGCATGCCCGTGCATGAATTTGAAGAAGATACCACATTCTCTTACAGAGAACACAGCCTCCAGATGCACGTACTTTGCACTGCATCCCATGCCGGAAAAGCCCCTTCACCTTGCGGCAATTAGGATAAAGACATTGAGGAGACCGGCACTGAGAAGCATGGACTAGAAGATCAAGCATCTTTCGAAGCTGCGAAGTATGAGAACAGAATAATGTCAACACTCACAATATGGATTAGAATATTTTCTCATATTAAGACAACTATAATTCAAAACTTTGAACACCCATCCAGCATATTCACCACATTTCCCTTGTGCATGTTAGACCATTTTGGACAAACATTCCATAACAAAAAAATTTTCATTTTAATTTTTAGCAAAAAATCAAAATAAGTACATTTTTTTAACTTTCTATAGTTAAATATTAAAAATATAATAAATAAACTTAAAAAATGTATTTTTCAAATGAGAAAAATGGTTGATCAATTATTTTTTAAAGAAATAGCAAATAAATAAATTTTGCAGAAATAAAATAGTCACACAAATGGACCCTTAATACTTCACTGGTATTCTGCAGATCATTTTGACACTTCAAGAGCAATTTGGTGAACCTTTTTTTATTGTGGGGGATGTATGGGTGTGCAGTGTACTAATTTTTTTTTTTTTTTTAATGACATATATAATATTCTAGTTTAAAATTTTGGCTCTGAACCCAATAGTATCTTTTTCCCACATAATCATGTTTAATTTTTTTTATCTCATTCAATACAGGAATGACTTTTGTTAGCTAGCAAGGAAAAAAATTATCATCGCAAGCAAATGCATAACCAAGAATGGCGATAAAAATGAAGATGTCAGTGCCATATGTCGAGTGCTACTTGTCTTTTTAGTAAAAGGGAAGAAAAGAAGGCAGATGAAAAATACCTGCAATACTCGTTGTTGCCTAGCTTCTTGGTTCTGTGCATCAGAATCAGCAGATGGGTGATTGGTTAACTTATGAGGATGATCAACTCCTCCATCTTTCTGATAACATGTGTTGCAAACATCATATTCAGGGCAGACCTCACAGCGCCAACCTTGGCCAGCTTCTATATCCAAATGACAGACATTGCATGTCGTGACAAATGCTGGAGCAGTGGGATTGTGAAGATGATAAAGGACCATCATCGAAGAATGTTTAGCACGGCGGAGGGTATCATATTGATAATGATTTCCTTGACAAAGACTCAGGAATGCTTGTCTGGTGTCAAAGAATTCACTCTCAAGAATTTCATCTCTATCTTTAGTATCAACAGGGACATCATTTATTTCTACCTGCAAAGTTATCCATCTCATTTGTTAATACGAAGTGGGAGACACTGATCCATGGGATGGTAATTTAGAGCAGCAACAAAAATTAAGTACAAAAAAGATTGCCTAAGAGAATGAAGGTCTCAGAGAGTAACTTACTGGATAAAGTACATGCTTGTCCTTCTGATTGATAGGATGCCTCTCCCGGTCATCAAGTATCTGCTCAGATTCATAGCACCTGTAGCACATGACACATGGTTTACACGAAATTTATTGACTTTCCAACTTAGAAACTAACATAACTAAACCATCAATTAATTCACAAAGTAGAAAAATAAAATAAAATAAAAGGGGGGGGGGGGGAGTATAGGCTAGAACCAGAACAATTTTTTATTGTTGCAAAGAATATAATTCAGAAGAAACCCCAGGAGGAGAAGGAAAAGAACCTGTCACAGAGCTGAAAATTTTTGCACTGGTCGCAAACCCAACGATTTCCAGACACCATTAGAATGCAGCAATGTGTACAAGCATGCTGCAAGTGAACCATGATAAAATCCTCCTTCATCGGGCAAATGGTTTCACCAAGCTACAAGCAAAATCAAAGTTCACAAGAACAAAAAAGAATAGTCAATAATACGGTGGACAAAATAATTCCAAAGAACAGATGAATTTACATAAGGAAATTAATTGAAAAGGAGTTCAAAGGTTAACTATAGACTTAGCAAGAAAAGCTAAAGAATCTTAGATATCCATAGAATAATGAAGTTACTTTATGCATTAGTAGCAGATCCTTAGAAGCATTTCCCGAAAGGTCGGTTTGACCTGATGCTTTTAAAGCTCTTTTTGTAATGGACTTCTTTATTATTCCCTTCTTATGCTGTTTCCTTCCATCCTCCTCTTGTTGCAGTTGGTAGATCATATCCTCTGCAGCCCCAGGCCAATAATCTCCATCAAAATATGGTAGGCGAGATGCCGTCACCTTGGCTTTACACTCTCCCGTAGTCACAAAAAAATGGTCATATAGATTAGTGAGATCTACAACAACATTTTCCTTTGCAGCTTTTCTTAACATGGATAAATACCTGCATGAAGAAAACAAAAGAATTCTGTCAAACAGAGGTGTCATTTATAGGCAGATCATGTTTTTCTGACAAACAGCAGAGGTATACAACCTACAACCTAAGAATCTAACTAAACTCACCATTCTCTAAGTTTATCAGATTTTGGTGTCTTCTGAATTTCTGGATGACAATACAAGATGTAATCTTCACCCTTTAATGGTGGACAAGCCCATATATAGCAACTAGTAAAACCCCTCTTTTTGCAGTACTCGAGGTAGCCAATCTGAATGAGAGAGAATCAGAAACATATATAACAATCTACAAAATACAATTGAAAAGAATCACATACTAACACTTCATAATGTTCACAAGAGAATCCAAATACTAACCAATATTTCATGGTAAACAAATGTTCGGAGAGCTTCTCCTGAAACCGTCTTGACCTCGGGCCTGAAATACTTGACAGAATCGAGATATGAAAGATAAACACGGCGATGATTTGGTTGCTGACACTCAGATCCGAATTCTTGAACATACATGCCGAAGAGGCATACTTCCACACCTTCAATTTTCTGGAATAAGAGTAGTACCTAGACAAGAATGCTGCCCTTAGCTAAAAGTCTCATTTTAACAATAAACATCACAACATTAAGAAAGTAATGGTCAAGTGAATATTTAGACACATAAACCTTTCAACTTTTGGTATCAAACATTTTACCATTCAGATCCTAACCTTGTATTAGACCCAAGCAATAGTTTTGACAAAATACCTTAGATTTATATGGAAATTCCGGAGGATAATTCTCTTCCTGAAAAATTTCAAGAAAACGTGATTTCACTTCCAACTTTTTGTCCACCGATGAGACCACTCTTACAACAAGTCCATCCGCTCCAGGAATCTAGTAATACATATTCACCAGAAATTAGAAAAAAATTGGAGGAAATGATATGACTAAACTAGCAGCCAAACATGGAAATCAAATGAAGAAGCCCAATCCTTGGGTTCTGTGAAGTTGTGATTTTGTTCATATTGAACTGGAAATTGTGAATTAACATGGTACATAACTAAAAAACAGGTCACTAAATCACCTCATCAATATTCTTTCCTTGAACTCTTGCTCTCTCTTGTTTCTCCAACTTCAGACGCTTAGCTAATCTTTGCTCAATGTGATCACTAAGAATAGTCCTAGGCAAGTCTTTGGCTCCTAGAACAGCACTCTGTGGCAGGGGCTTGCGCTCTCCCCTTTCAACTTCTGTTATGTAGCAATTTGGACAAGTATACTCAGCTTGCCCAGCTTCATTTCTCCTACCGTTAAATAGTGCACAAATTTGATGTTGCCAAGCTTCACATTTGTCGCATTGAACCCACTGTACAAAGCAACAAACATTAAATATCACCAAAATAGTATATTCTTAAAACAAATAATAAGAACAAAAGATAGCATATAGCGCTTTCTACCCATTCTTCAGTTTCCTCATCATTTTTCTTCTTCTCCAACCTAGCCTTAAGAACAGTAGTTCCATCAACTACAACGGTATCACCACGAGCTTCATTGTAGCAAGGAATACACAAATAATGCCGGGTATCACCAGTCCCAAATGTGTAATACATGGCATTTCTTTTGATGCGAGCACCACAAGGTGTACAATATATAGGTGGGGGCTCAAAAGTGAGCTTCTCAACTGCACACAACTGACAGGAATTTTCACTCATAGCATGCTCCATTGCTTGATTTTTTTCGGCCTTAGCTTTACTCTGCAAAAGAAATAACAAAATACACATTAAAGGGATTTGGTTGAGTGGGCCTTTTGGGAGTAACTAATAGTTTCTACTTGATAATTCTCAGATCCATCATTATGACTAAAGATTAGTATTAAAAACTAGTGCAGCTAAAGGGACCTGATCATCATCTTCACTTCTTTTCATTAGTTTATAAAGTTAAAATGGAGACAATGAGGTCCATTGATGCAAAACGATCACAGAACACCTCAAAAATATATTATCCAGTATGGGTTCCCCTTGGCTGGACAATGAAACATCATTTTTACCTAAGGCATAATACAGAACCCACATTCTAATGACTTCAGGTGCATCCAAGTCATGAGGGCATCTTTCAACAAACAAGATTAGTGCCAACTTAAGTTTGCATATCTTTCTTACCTCACCACTAATGTTTGGATAGTAGTAGTTGTGACTGAGACATCAAAAGAAGTAATCACATACACTACATACCGTTTGCCAATAACTGAGATACAAAGTGTATAAGGAATTTTCCACTCTGGAAAGCATACCAGAATTCAATGTATTTAATATGACATAATATAATACCTATTCTGTGGATGACCATGCTAAGAGATAACTGCATTTATAATGCAGAAAGCAGCTCAAAAATCACGAAAGCGTCAAGTTTAAGCACAAGAAATGGTTTATTACCTAACAGACTCCTTTTGTTTATTAATATTTATTTTATTTTTAACATTAAATCAAACCCATTTGGGAAAAGAAACCAAAAAAAATCCTCTTCTTTTTTTATGCAATTTATGACATGACAGCAGATATGATCAGAACTCTTGAATTTACCTACCAATAAATACACAATCAAGATTTGAAAGTACCTGGCCAACCCACTGCCTGAGACCCATAATGTGCTCCCTAACTTGTTCTGGTGTGAATAATTCAGTCAATGAGACTCCTTTGATTTTAGACTTCCCGGACTTAGAACCAGATGCACTATCAGAAGTCAACGATGTATCTTCCTGTTTAGCTGGGATTACATCTTTCTCAATCTTTATGCTTTCCTCTTTAACCAAACCAGTAGGGTTGTTTGCAACAATAGTGTCAGTTCGCATCCCTCCAGTAAATGAACCATCCAAATTGTCTGTCCTCATCACTATACCCTTTGGACTTCCCTGTGCAATACCAGAAGGAAGTTCCATCTTAACCTCCCCAACCTCCAACTTCATCATATGTGTATTATTTGCCTTTTGGTCCACTTGATGTGTGTCACGTAAACCTTGGGATTCACAAATAGCAGGAACCGTTAAACCAGAATCTTCGATTTCATGCACAATGGCTTTGGAAGATTGCTCAATCTTCATCCGTTTAAGTGAGGGCTGCAAAGCTTCAGGAGTTTCAACAACTGTCTTCAGCATTGACCTACCTGGATTTTCAACAGTATCATACGATTTCAGCGGCCCTTTTACTGAATTTGCAAAGCCTGAACCAAAAGGAGGATGGCCATATGCCTTGAGTTGTGCCTGCAAAAATTTCTTCACAGGAATGCAAACTGGGCAACTAGAATCCTTGCATCGCTTATGGTGGCTAATTAAAATCTTTGTGGCACAGCACCGTGGATATGAACACTGCAACGAGTCACACTTCTCCATATGTTTCAAAAGGTTCTGGACATGTATGCAATTGGAATCTGGACATTTCCCTTCAGGAGCAGGACATCGACGAGCATGTCTCAGAAATAGAAGCCAGCGCTGCTGATTAAAGAACTGCCTATCACGACTAAGATGACTTGATTTGCATACAGCACCACCTATATTTGACGGCTTATCTGATCTAGAAGAAGCTATAGACTGAACTAAGATAGAACCATCCGAAGATAAATTATTTTGCTGAGCTTCATCTCGCCCAGTTATTCTATGAAGGAATTCCTCCTGAACATTCTGTTCAGGAGGGAAATTCCCTTGAACATGTGATCCATCTTGAGACTTTGGATACCATTGACCCTGTACCACTACCTCCGATGGAGCCCCACTGGGAAGGCAGCTAAAATCACTTTGAGAGTCAGCAACAAACTGGCTTTGGTGCATAAATTGTTGCATTTGTTCTGAGGTACGAGTTAGTGACGAACACATGTCCTGGGTGCCTGATGGAAAAGAGAGCAAGTGTGCCCCTCTTGAATGATCATCCAAAGCATTATTTGCAAATTGATTTTGTGTCTCAGAGAATTGAAACTGTTCAGAGACCTGAGGATTCAAAGTTTCTTCCCTGTGATCTAACCCAGGCTCAGACTTGGCACACGAACCTAAGTCAGTCGACAGCTGTGAGCGGCTAAAAGTATCAGTCTTTGACAAAAGTTGGTGGTGTTGAACTTGTTGCTTGTGCTGCCGTTGTTGGACAAGGTGAGTCTGTGGAAATTGATGGGACTGCTGCGAGAATTGCTGTGGATGAGATCGTACATGATTTTCTGCCAATGCATGTTGTGATTGAAAATTCTTTTCTGCCTGGTCAATCGAATGAGACTTTAAGCTCGCAACCTGCTGAGAATTACTCAGATTTGACTGGGTTGACATCAACTGAGAGTTTGTTTTGGGCATTGACTGCATGGTAATTGCATTAATGTTTTGGTTATTCATAACTGAACCAACAGAAGTAGCAGGTGCATACAAGTTTCCAGATCCTGAAGAATCAGCTGTGCTAATTGTATATCCATCCCCTGCCACACAAAGAAAAACCAATATAACTGTCAAAAAACATTCTTTTTTTAAAAAGAACAGGTACAACACATGCATTGGGTGTAAAGAAAAGAGAATACACCTTGTATAAGTGTTTGCTGATTGTGATCAAAAGTTGGTTGCAATGATCTGGAAGGATTCCCATACATTGTCCCTGTTAAATAGCCCTCGGAGGCACCAGGACCATTCATCATATGCAAATTGTTTGCCATCATACCTAATGCCCCATTTAAGGTTCCATTTGATGATGCATATGACTTCTGTTGTAAACCAGATCTCATCCCACCTCCCATATGACTGCCAAGACTGTGCAATATACGGCTATTCTGCCCCCCATGGTGCTTGTGCTGTTGCGGTTGTGATACCACATTAGATTCAACACTTGAAAATGTTCCCATAATATTAGATGACTCCAAGTTCACATAAGTTTGATTGTTAGGACCATTATTGGCAGTATCACTGTTAGTACTATTAAATCCAGGCGTGGGGATCATTTGGCTTGCAAGTCTCTGTCCGCCCAAGGATGTCACCATGTTATTACCACCAGAACTGATAGAAAAATTGGACGGCGGTTGTTGGTATCCATTAGCCAAGGTTCCTGGAAATTGGATACTGTCAGAGTTTGCAGTGAAAAAAGCATGTACTCATTCCATATCAATATCAAAAGATCATAAATTGAACTACCATCAGATATAGAAAATTAACCACCTTGAGCAGCCACAGACGACAGTCCATTAGATGCTGGCAGGAAAGGTCCAGAATTAACAGTAGAGGAAGTAATGCCATTGCCAACATTTCCAGATAACATCTGATTATCAATTGCTGCTGTTCCTATTAGGCTGTTATTTCCACTTTGAGGCATTCCAGGGGTTGGAATCATGGTACCAATAGATGAGGAAGAATTAATGTGCGAGAACTGTTGATTATGATTACTCAGAGATAGGCGCTCAATGAAAACTTGCAAGCGACTCTCCAGGGTAGCCAGGTTCACATATTCATCCTAAAAGAAAAATGAGGTGAGCAAACAGATGCAATGGAAAGTATTAACATGACTAACAGTGATAGATTTGTCAGATGTATCCAATTACTTCTGTTTTTAGCACTCAAATATCTTTTGAATGCATGCCAAAAGGAAAAAAAGAAAAAAGGATATAAATTGAAGACATCTTGTTTTAAATATTAATAATTAATAAACAAAATTATAAATTGATAAAAGAAAAAGGAAGTGCAGCCGAAAGGATCAAACAAATTGTACAAAAAGCCACATTAAGAACTGTAACAAACCTTTGTGGGAGCATTCTTGAACAGAGCCTCCTCTAAACGTTTCACTAAATCAAAAATCCTCCTTGGAGGCATATCATGAGACTGTTGTAGACGTTGTGATAAAAATTCGAAGCTGGAGAACCAGAAACTTCCATTAAAATCATCATTGTATAATGCCTCATATTATAGAAGAGTTAACTTAGAGAAAACAGTGGTTATTCCATAAAAACAGTTAACAAGAAAAGAAGATTATACTGGGAAGATATAATACTCATTATGAGATTAAAGATTGAGTGAGATATTTAATAAAATACTCCAGACAAAGAATATAAAACAAAAGGCATGGAAGAGATTCCTAAGAATAAGTCACAAGCAGCTTAGACACCTAGATTTCATGAGTAAGGAGTTCTATGCAGTTAGGTGTGTTCTTCATTAAGTACCTTTCTCTTGCAACTAACACTACATGGGCGACCCAAAGGAAGGCAATATAATTTATTTAGTCTTTGGAGATTCCAATGCCAGGGTTCAATTTTTGCAAAAGTGAGCACCAAATTTACCAGGCACCTAGGGACAAGTAATGCAGGGAAACCCCACCCATAACCAATAATTGATCTTTAAGAATGGGAATTAAAATTTGGTGGATGCAATATGATTGCATTATCCATGTCCATGTGATACTGGGAAACTAGAAGAAGGTTCAAAAGATAGTAGTTTGTGAAATTGCATATTGGAGTCCAGATTATATTTGTGGAAACATCTGCACATATATTCACCTATCAAGGTTATAGATGGCATTAGACGACATTATTAAAAGAGACTGTCAACGTATGTAAAGAAAGTAAAGCTCCTCTATTGTCATCGGAAATTGGAAGATACTCCAGATTATATTTGTGGAAACATATGCACATATATTCACCTATCAAGGTTATTGGTGGCACTACATGAAATTAATAAAAGATACTCTCTATACATGTAAAGAAAGTAGAGCTCCTGTATTGACATTGTTCAATTTCCCATCTGGGAAAAGAATAGGGTGTTTCCACTTGACTATGCTATGTGGTACAGTGAGCAACTTAATCAGTAATAAATATAACCCAACTTTACTCTCCTCAACATCCATGTGGCACATAAGAGTACCTAATCATTAGTCCTTGCAAAAACAAAATGCAGAATACCTTACCAATAGAAATGGCATGAAAAATAGCTTACATTTTATGAGTCATAAATCTGCGTGCTTTTCCGAATTCAGGGTCCATGTGTGCTATACTACGTTGGGTAACTGGAACCTGCATCTGAGTAGCAAGAGAAGTTCCACTGTGCTGGGGTATTCCAGGCAAAGAAGCACTGGACTGATTTGGTACTTGACCTGAAAGTTGACCTGACATTTGCGCCTGTAGATTCATCTTTATGCAGTGGCTTCCCTAAAAATAAGTGCTTCACCCCATAAACGCTCACTAATTGATCATGCCTGGAATAACTTCAGAAGTACCAACCTTTCAATCGTCCATATTGTGGTGGAAGTTTAAGATTTCTAGTTCTGAGAAAATACAACAAAAGGCAGGCAATAAGTTAAAGAGGAAATAATATTAATAATAATAATCCTTTCAAATGAACTAAAGCATCATATATGGGAATAGTATAGCAATAAGGAGAGATGAATGGGGCAACATTTCTACGTGAAATTAAACATTTATACTTGCAATGGACACACAAAAAATAAGGTCAGCCAAAAGAAGACTAGAGGCCCAATTCATTAAGTTTTTATGAAGGGCCTATTTGGAATTCTTTAGAAATCAAGCTTTGTTCACTATCTCATGGTCAGCTGAATGATCATAGCAGGACAATTCAAAGGGCGGATTCCCAAAATTCCCAAATTGAAGTAATTTTCGGGAAGAACACTAAAAATAAAAACAAAGTCAGCAGCAAGAACTAATTGCACAGTAACTAGACTTCCAATAAAATTACATCAATACTTAGTTGACCATCATAGCAAATCTAGGTCAGGATTAAACCATACAGTAGGTAGAGACCAACTAGTAATCACCTCAGAAAATAAAATTTAAAAAAAAAAGAAGAAGAAGCAAGAAATAACGAAGAAAATTTAACGCACGAGACAGAATAATCTGAAATTCTCAAATTAGGGTTTCAATTGTTCAGCTATGATCGAAAGATAAGGTAAAGAATTACCCAATTGATTAATCCTACTGAATTTGGAATTTGAACAGAATCAAGATTCGTAACGATGATGATCACTTGCACGATGTCGGGATCTTTCGATTTTGTACTTCTTTTCCGATTGGGGGTGCTTTCGAGTCTTTTATTTTCTGTACTTTTCCCCGACGATGGATATTATTATTCTATTGCGAACCAGTGTCATTTTTCTTAATTTTGCATAATATCTCTCATAATAATAATTTTTCTTTTTTATTAAAATTTGTTTTTGGTAAGTTATCTCCCAGTAATATGATCCCTATTAACGCAGGTCCTCTCACGCCTTCCGACACGACTCCATAAAATATTTTTAAAAAACTCTTCATTGAGCCCTAATTTGTTTTTTCTTTTTCTTACTGATATAAATTTTAGTTTTGAAGTAATTTCAAATCTTTTAAACATTAATAAAAAATACATCGTATAATGAAGAAGGTATAAGGGTAACTCTCACAACTTTTCACTTTACCAAATAAATAAAAAATTAATTAAAAAATAATACTTTTTAATCTATAAATATAAAATTCAATTGGGGAATTGTTATATTCCAGTAAAACTAAATAAAATGGGAGAGATGATTCACTTGTATAAAAAATAAGTAATTAGGTAGCAAATGTTTCTTAACTCTTAGTCGAGTGATGACTAAAGTTCTTGCAAAAAGCAAGTTTTTGACAACAAATTATTTTGTCTAGATCCCCTCATAAAATTATCTTATTTATAGATACGTCTCAATCAAGCGATCTAGGCATTTGAAGATAATTGACTGTGATTATGATTTGCCTTTCAAATATACCTGCAAAACAAAGTTTGATCAGAGTTTTATTTCTGTTGAACCCTCCGATGATAAAATTAGAATGAAATTCGTAATTAATATTTGAGAGTGATTTTAAATGTAATTAAAGAATTTTTAAAATAAAAAAAAAACTTGATTTTAAATTTTAAGCATCAATGTATAACTGACCTCCGTGAAGATCTCGCTTTCTCCTTTATAAATAGGTAGATTTCAATATCTGACCTTTCCATAAGGTTGTTTGAGCCTTTAGCATCCCAGACTTTACTTTGTATAATCAAACACTCATTGAATGAGTTATTTGCCCTTACCTTCAAAGGGTTACTACCCAAGTAGAGGGAAACAAATGGTCTTTTAGTATAGAACCACTGAGGTTATATGCAACAGACTTAGTCCTCATAATTCGAAAAGAAAAAGGGAGATTAAGAGAACAATATCTTTTAAAACAATGAAGAAATCTAAAAGCACAGTGAACCTAAAGATGAAAGCTTCAATAATGACAGAAAGCGAAATAAATGTTGAGAATATAAAAAAGAAAATTTTCAGTCGAAATACCTTTGCAGGGAATGTCACCAAGCGTCAAAATAATTGGGAAATGAAGTTTGGGGTAAAAAAAAAGAAGAAGAATGGAAGAGATGATTATTTGTGGGGCACGACTAAAGAATAAAATTTATTATACTTCAATGATAATAAATGAGGAAGTTAATTCTTGCAATTTATTACTTGAAAAGTTCAATGCATCGTAGAATACGAAAGACTTTCTGTCGGTTGTTGGAATTTATGGCAGCATAGACAACATAGTAGGCATGCAAAGAGAAGGAAATGTCAATTGACACTTTTCAAAATCCCCCATTTCTTCATTCTTCATTGAGGGGCTACTGTGGAAACAAATTAATCTATTGATGTGGCACATGGCATGGCGTGTATCACGAAGTGCCTCTTTTTGGCACAACCACCAGTTCACGACACGTGCACAAGTACACGTACACGAAGCGGACAGAAATTCACAAGTAAGGGACAACAATAATATTTATGGGCCAACCGCCCAACCTTTCTATATTATTCAATAGTAAGGATTACAATCGTTGACAACCTATAAACAAGGTTGCTCGACCACACAAGGCCTACAGATAGAACCCATCTATTCTATCTATCACACACTATTCCTCTATTAAGCTAAGTGTGCAACTTTCTATCGCGCTATCTCTCTCTCTGCCTGTCTACCTCTCTGCCAACGTTGCTTCCCAACTATATCTATTTATAGCCATCCAGGGATTGGCAGGGTTTAGAGTCGTCCACATGGGTCACGACCCATCCATGGTCTCTCAAACTATCTAGGACTAGCTTAGGGTTCTGACTTATTTGGACTAAGGTTTCGTATTACTTGGACTTGTGCCTCGGCCCATACCACAATACCTCAACTCACAAACGCACGCATCAGTCCACACACAACTCGGTATATAAAGGGTTGGCACACAGCCAAAACCCTAGGTAGCATGCCACTCGCATGCTTGCTTCGCCGCCGCCAGAGTTGTCCCGCACACTCTGGACAAAGGGTCTCACAACATGCTATGTGGCAATTCAAACATTATGATTCATGATGTTTGAGAGAATCGAAGTATTGACAAACCTTTGAGTTACACAACTTCGAAATATAGGAGATAAGACTCCTGCCAATTATTAAGTACACAACACGATCAGAGGTAGTTCCCCAGTATCCTGGTATAATAGGGAAAGTGGGTTACATGATTAAACAGTTCAACATTGTGGGATACACAATGGTCATCCTCTACAGCTGACCAACTCAAATGTGGACACTTGTTAATGATCAAACGGTCCTAATGGAAAGGTGAGATATTAAAATCTACCTATTTATAAAGGAGAAAGAGAGATCTTCAGGAAGGTCAGATATACATCTATACTTAAAATTCAAAGTCAAGTTATTTTATTTTCAAATTTTCTTAATCAAACACACGTCAAATGAGCCCTTACCTTCAAAGGGTTACTCTCCAAGTAGGAGAAAACAAATGGTCTTTTAGTGTAGAACCAGTGAGGTTAGGTGCCTTAGGATTTGAATTTGAGGGAACTTTACCCTTAAGTATTGAAATGATTGAGTATTATGATAGATCATCCTTTAAGTTTTATGTCCGAGGGTCCCTAAAATTAAACTGCACTTTGCAGGTTGACATCATAATGTCTGACTTTGAAGAGATGGAAAATTCTATTGGTGAGAAAGAAATGATTGAAGATTTAATGGTTGAGGATTTTGGTGACCCGGTACCTCACCGCCAACAAAGGAGAGCTATTGTGGATGAAGTCACTGCTTCCAGCCTTAGTCAAGAAGAACCCATTAATGAGATTTCGAAGGAAATTCCTTTTGAACCTCCGGCTTTTGTTCCCTAGCTTCTGATTTTGTCCTTTGGTAGTGCCGGGTTAATGAGGGAAAAACCTTTTCTTTAGCCCAAGACTTTAACATAAATCCTGCAATTTATCAAGTCTTTGTTACAACATCTGCTGAAAAATGTCAACAAAGTTCATCTCTATTCCAATTGTTCATTTTTTCAAGTGGGACTTCGTTTACCCTTCGATTCGACCTTTGTTGATTTCTTAATTTACGCTCAAGTTCAATCTGGTCAAATATAATGCTATTCGTACCATTATGGCTTTAGTTGTCATGTGTTATCGTCTAGGTTGTGAGTTAACAAACACAATTTTGAGAACATTCTTTTCTTCTCTTCGTATGACATATAATAATTTATTTTTAAGACCTGGTAAAAATAGAGTTCAAAATTTGATTCACCACCCAATAAAGTAGATTTCAAGAGTAGATGGGTTATGATTGAATCAAAGATAGGATTTCCTTTTCATCCTTTAATAGGTGAGAAATATAAATGGACTCAAATGTCCCGTAATCATGTACTCTCTCCTTTGGAATCCCAATTTTTGTCTACTATTACCTGGAATTTAGGCTCAGAGTCATGAACTCAAACAAAAGTTTACTCTATCTCTGACTTAGTGAAGAGAGTCTAGCTTGGTGTAGTATAGGTCCTGGTTTAGAATATCGTCAAAGGGAGTATGGGTTTCAAAGTTGAGACACCAAACCAGGTCAAGCAAATTGTCTAACCTGAGGTTAAGAAAACTCTTCATGAATATCTTATGTGGTTCTAATGATAGTGCTAGAGGATACCTATGTTGATTATCAGTAATTAAGGACTTTAGTTTAGCACTTTTGGTTGTCACTTAATCAAATAGAACCTAAGATAGAGTATCTATCGTGTAGCTAGTCTTTTGGTTGCATCTACAATTGTAAATTTATAAATATCGTAACCCCAAGGAACTAATATCGACTTAGTAGTAACAATCACTTAGTCTTAACAATTATTCTATCAAGAATTAATCAATTTGATATCATATTCTTGAGAATTGGGTATCATAACAACACATACATGTATCAAACATGCATAGAGTATTTCGATAGATAAGCATTCACATAAGACTTTATAAGCTTAGTTTAGACAACTTGCTTGACCTATCTTCGAAATTCTAGATATATCTTCATCTAAGGCAATTATGAATTGTTTCCATTTGTTACCATATTTGAGTTATCTAAGTTATTTACCCCCGTTGTTCTTGGTATTGGTCAATAGTGGTAACCCTACTCATCTTTCGAGTTGCTTAGCAGTATTCATGATCCTATGTCACTTCAAAATCATGCTACTCTCTCACTCTAGGACTGACATAATAAACAAATTCAACATTATTAAGTTTCTTTAACATACATGGTGACTATAATGTTATTCTTCCTAATCTGGCAATATCTACACTTACCTACCGGTTGGGCATAACGTATATTTGTTAAGGTACCTTCCAACCAAGGCTAAGGTAGTCTTTTAAGTTAACTTGGTTATGACTTGATTATGATTTGTCTATAACCCTAGGTTTAACTTAAAAGCACAAATAGTATAACCAACACATAACGATAAATTAAGCTTCATGATCTTCCCGAGAAAAGACTATAGCCTCAAACTGTAAAACATGTATGATAAAATATCTTGAGTTTAGCATTCAAATAGATATCTAGATAAAACAACTCAAAAGCATAAAAGAAAGAGTCTAGGGAACAATTGACGTAAGGTTGTCACCACTTTACGATGTTCGTCGGCTCTGCCGATCTCGTATGCTCTTGGATGCTCGATCCTACTCTAGATGTCAGAACCTTCAGAGAACGCTTCTTCTACCTAGTAGCAATTGCTCAGCCTTTTAGGACAGGACATGAGCACCTTGCTCTATCTGACTAAGAATATCGCTAACCTACAGCTCTTGAGGATTTCTCACCGAAATCCTGGTATTCTATGAATACCAACTCGAATACCTAATCTAATCGAATTCTCGAATATTGAGGTAAATACTCAGAAATAAGAGAAAACAAGACACTTGATGTTATTAGATGACTTGTGTTGAGTGTTGAGGGATGTGTTGAACTACTGGAGGTCTAGGGTATTTATAGTAGTGAACCAGAGCCCTTTAAACTTCAATTTCCAATGTGGGATAGCCATAACGGGCATCCTTGAGAGAGAACGACCGTTCCTAGGGCCGAATTGGTCAGAACGGCCGTTCTCCCTAGGGATGGTCGTTCTAGTCCTCTAACTTTCTGGAATTTGCGATTTTACCCCAATATTTGCTATTTTATACAATTTAATCCTTGAAACTACAAATTATGCAATTATGTGTTAATTCAATCCAATTAAGATCAAATACTTCTCAAATTTCCCTAATTTGTGTCTAAATACGTGCTAAAATGTGATATAATTTAGCGATATCACATAACCCCACACTTAGTTTTTGCTTATCCTCAAACAAATCACTAGATGAGATTTGGTTCTGATAAGGCTAAATCATAGGTGCAATCACAAAAGCTTTTCAATACGTATTCAGTTAATTTAACACTCATTCAAGGAGTTCAGAAAACACGCGTTTAGAAAAATCAAGCTGATGTGTAAAGGTCTCAAGAATTCAGTATTTTTATGCCATAACCGTATAGAATAGAAAACAGTTCAACGTATCTACTGAGTTCAAATTCTTATTTAGTCATAGAATTTTCCTGATGTGTAGTGTGTGAATTAATCCTGGTTAGATCATTAAGTCACAGACTAACTCCTAATCAAATAAGACCAATCAAAATGATTTGTGCTAGCCAAATTAGCAACTTCTCGAGATCTCGAGTTTTCGATGCCACAAATTTATTTAATAACAATTTTAAAGACAAATACACTAAGTGTATGTTTTATTTGATGGTTGGGTATTTTCGTTTGCTTTCACATATCAACTTTAATTACACATGTAATGAGCCCCACTCCGATGACTTCTAGATCTACAATACCTTAGGGCACCAAACATTAAATTCCCTTTAGAAGGGGTGCTCGAGTAACAAAGGATACTTGCAAACTACCCTTATTCATACATTTAAAATCAAATTGTGGTACCTAACTCAGATTTCTTTCAAGTTATTCACAAAGGCTCTCACATTCTCCAACAGTCTAATATTATTTAGTTACAACTCAAGGGTTAGTAAGTTAATTAATTCTACTAACCAGAACTAATGTGCTAATGTATCAGGAATTTCCTATTTCTAAATGATTCAACCAGTAGGCTAGAAGAAATGTAATCCTAATGGTCACGACACTCAACTGAATATCATATCATGGATAAAGCATTATAGATCATTTAACATGGTTTTTAGTCTAAAAAAGTGAAAATTTTGGAAAGAATGCAATTTCAGTGTAAATATGCATTGAAACATAGCAAATAAGTGCACCATGCACTATTGCCCCACACTTGAGATGAACACTGTCCTTAGTGTTCTGCATATGATCAACCCCACACTTATTTGAAAAACAAAAATTGAAAAACAAAAAGCGGGAAAAAAACAAAAATGAAAACAAAGCTGATATTGCATATATCATCAAAGTTGGATACAATGATTCATATTAAATATAGCTCGAACTTTCACATAAAGTAAATAAAGAACACATAGAACAACTAAAAAGATAAATAAAAAGAAAAAGAGAAAAATATCTAAGAACGTGGAGCATCGCCATCTTCATGGAACAATGTGTCTATCTCCTCTGTCGTCCACTCCCTCTGGGTGCTGTAAAACTGATATATCTCATGCACCTCTCTCCGCATCTACTTGTTTGATGCCTCCGGTGCTGCTAACCGAGTATCCACCCATGCCGCACTCATTTGTTGAACCATATAACGCTCGAAAGCGGTCCGTGGAACAAATGGTGGAGCTACTAATGGAGGTGGTGTTCCAGTAGGTCTGTGTGGAGGTTGTAGCAACCCTCTACATCTCATTCCACCATCCCCATATTTCTAAGAACAGCAAGATTTGTCGGGATGGTGGACGAGACTACCATGGTTAGGTCTACTCCCTCGATGTCGATCTCCAAGTAGTAGGCTATCCAGGTGATGAATGGTCCAAGCCCAAAGGACTGTTTCCTCGAATCTGTAGCAAAGTTTCTCGCTATCCGAGCTATGATCCTTCCTATTTCCATAGTGATACCTCTGTGCATATGGGAAAGAAGATAGGTGTCCAAGAGCGTAACGTTCCCTAGAGTAGTCTGTCGTCCTGCTAGGGTCTGTGAAGCTATGGCATGTAAATAACGCAAAGCAAGAAAAATACATGTGGCTTTGGAGCCACTCTGATATGGAGCTCCGGTGATGCAGATGTGAGACCAGGAACAAGACATTGATATGCACAAATCATATCACATTTTTAGCATGTTTTAAACACAAATTAGGGGCAATATTGGAACTGATTTGATCATAATTGATTCAAATTAACATCATTTTGCGTAATTTATGATTTTGAAAGTCTTAGGAGTAAATTGCATTAAAACAGCAAATATTATGGCAAAAGTGTAATTTTGGAAGAGTTGGACTCGGAGTGGCCATCCTAGAACTCGGGACGCCCACCCTGACCGAGTCAAGGCTCGAGGTGGCTGTCCCAGAGGTCAGGACGCTCACTCTGACCTGGTCAAAGCTTGAGACGGGCGTCCCGACCAATAGAGTTAAGTCCCACATCAATTTCTCAAGCAAAAATCACTCCTTTCACCCCCTATAAATACCCCAGGGTCCAGAAGGTTGAAATCATCCCTCAACACTCAATACAAGTCATCTAGCAAGAAATAGTGTCTCATTTTCTCTATTCTTTGAGGGTTTATCTAAGATTCTAGGAATTCGATTAGATAGTATTCGTCTTTGATATTCATAGAATACCGGGATTTCATTAGAAAACCCTAAGAGAGCAATAGGTTAGCGAAGAATTAGTCAACATGACATTCCTTAAGCCTAGGGCGTAAGGTAAAACAATTGCTACTAGGTCAAGGAAGCATTCTCTGAAGGTTCTGCCGATCAGAGTAGGATCGAGCAACACAAAGGATACACATTTGGCAACACCGACGAACCTCATAAAGTGGTGACTACTCTATGGACATGGTTCCCTATCTCCTCTCTGTATATCTTTGAGTTGTGTTCATTGATAACTCTACGATAGTATAGTTATTTGCACATATTTTGCCTTATTTCTAGCGTGATTTGTAGAAGTTGTCTCTTGATTTTGGGTGAAATACTCTAATTTGCACATTGTCCCTTTTTAAAGTTAATTTTACCAGTTTAATTTATTGGATAAAAATTCCACCTTTTATTTAAATTTAATTTTGACTTTCTTTGATTTTAATTGCCGCACTTTTGAAAGGAGTGGAATTTTTATAGGTCAATTGATCAAGGGTAGAAAAGGAATTTGGCCGGTTGAAGTTGATGAAAGAAAAGAATTGACCGATTGGGAAATTAGTACGGAAAAATTGGAATTTATGTTATATATATATATATATATATATATATATTTCTATATATCTACATGTAGGCGGTCAAATGAACAAAAAGACAAAAGGGAAATTGGTAGAAGAGAATTTTGATGCGCTGGAACTTATATATATATATATATATATATATATATATATATATATATATATAAGTAGCAACCGACTGAATTACTGAAGATACCCCAGTCGGTTGAAGCAAGAGCTTTGCTGGTTTCAGGAGGAAAAGAAGAGACAAAAAAATTACATCAGTAGTTTGTTATACAATTTTTATATATATATATATATATATATATATATATATATATATATATATCCAAGAATCATCCCAGTTGGCAGCATGAGTCATCAAGGAAACCGGCAGCTGTATAACTCTTGGGGCAGAAGCAGTGGAATAATTCTTGAAGAGAATGACAGATGTCCACTACAAACCGGTGAACAAAGGAGTTTTTGAAGCATCAAAGACCTGTATAAATAGGTGGGAAAGCAGAAGAGAAAAGTTTGGAGAGGAGAGGAGGACGAGAGATAGAAAAGATGGAAAGATAGAAAGCATCGTAGATATTTGTATGTATTTAGAATCGGGTAGAACATAGAATAGATGCAGTGAGTGACCTGTATTAGAGTGACTTAGAGCTAAGAATAGAGTGGAAAATACCTGAGAAGGCTGGGCGACATTGCTAAGGTCTTATAAGCTGAGCAGAACATAAGGCAGTAGCATCTCGCAGAGGAGACGAAGGACAACAACAGCTTGATTAAATCCGATTTGGAGATGAAGGGTGATCTCCGACCCGAGTAACCCTCTTTCCATTTCTTCAACTTGCCTACTATTTTATGTTAATTATTCTTTGTAATAGGGAGAATAGTTAGATGGATTCAAGGGTTGATTAAATATTGTTTTGGGATTGATATGTTTACTATGACCATAGGGACTATTTTTCCTATTACGTTGATCCTTGTATTTCATGATTCGTCTTAAATGAATATTTACATATAACTTGAAGGTGTTGTAGTCTAGTCAAATATAAATATGTGGAACAAACTAATATGGAATATGATGATACAAATGTTGAGTATTGTGTCTTGTTTTTCTTATTGATGCTTGTATGAGGCATGCTTAGTTTATTCATGTAATTACTTAAACGGATTAGGAATAACTTACGGTTACGACTGTCCAAGTTATGTACCGAACTAGTATCTGTCTTTCTAACCAGAAGGGGTCTAGTTGACAAGATAATTACATGGCACTAGATTGAGACGCATGACCGTGCGCTCAACATTGCAGGGGACACGACCAATTTCACTGACTAGTGTTGTTCTAGGTTCACGGTACTTCGTACTCCATGAGACGATGTTATCGAGGATCTAGACTAATAGGCTAAGTAATTTGGGTAGAACCAGATCGCTGTAGTATTGATTTGGAAACCGAAAGCATGCTTAGTATTTTTGGATTCACCACTAATTTATATTTGCATCTTTGGCTTGATTTTCGCAGCAATGTATTACCTATTGTATTCTTATGGTTATTTTCAGTAGGCTGGCCTGTAATTATTAGTTAGAGATGTTGCAGCATTGTTATTGCTGCAGCATTACCATAGCAGTAGATCAATCTCCAAATCTCCTTTCATTATTCATCATTCTTTATTCTTTTAACCAAATGTAAATCATGTTTACATGTATAATTGGCACACTTAGTCCCTGTGAGATCGATAATATTGTACTTAGGTACATATATTACTTGTTGACCGGTGTATACTTGCACTTGTTAAAGATTGCATTGATTTTATTATCTTTTCAATTTGTGACACACGCACACAACGCAACATTCATTTAGATACCTATTTGAATACTAAATTATGATTGCTATATTATGCATGTTTTGCAAGTTGAGGTTATGTTCATTTTCTGGAAAGGTCACCTGCTAAATTGACATTATGCCTGATTATCTATTTGCTCTTTTAAACTAAATAAATGGTTATAGACAATTCCTAACCACAGTCTACATCATAACCTATTTAGTTTAACAAACCTTAAGGTTTGCCAAATTAGGTAAAATAACATACAGATCACCATGTTTGTTAGAGTAACCTAATGAGGTTGAGTTTGTGTGCTATGCCAACATTAGGGTGAGTGGAATGATTTCCTGAGTGACACAGGCTTTCATGGATACTTTTACCCGAAACGTGAGAAGGATCATCATACGGTATGGTGAATACACTAGGTAACTCAGATATGGTACACAAACAGATACAGTTCATAATTGCATTCCAGACTAAGATATATCTAAAATATTCAAAGATAGGTCAATTAAATTGTAGAAACATGAGTATACATCAGAATACATATCTATGTGATATCTCTTACATGCTTGATACTTGCTTGTGCTGTTGTGATGCAACAAATCTCCCACATATGATAATCGATTGATTGATTCGCTGATAAGATGATTGTTAGGATTAAGTAATAGTTGCTACTAAGTCGTTGTCAGTTCCGTGGGAGTACGATATTATTAATTTAAAATCGTAGATACTTTCCAACAACTAGTTACACGATAGGTACTCTGCCTTAGGTTCTGATTGATTAAGTGACAACCAATAAATGCTAAAGTGACAATTAGTAATACTAAGTCCTTAATTATTCATAATCAACATAGGTTAATGAACATTATCTTTTAGCATACCAATCGAAACGCATCAGATTTTTGGCACCGTTGCTGGGGAACATTCATAAAATTTTAGGATTCCTGATCAAAATTCTAGAAGATTATAATAGATAACGGTAGTAATCTATACCTTAGTAAATAATCACACTTATTTGAATTAGTCAATCAATTTCCTGAACTATAGGGTTACCTTAAATAATTAATTTTAAAAATTATTTGAAATTAAGATATTTAGGTTAGTTAAGTTTTAGAAAATTATTCTAAAACCATATTAAGGAAATTTATTTGCTCTTGCTATAAAAAAATTAAAAAGATTTTCTTAAAATTTTTTTTTTCAACTTTTTAAAATTTTTTATCTTTTGTCTTTTTATTACTCCTTTGATTATGATTATATTATTTCTTGCTCAGACTTAAGGTGTGCTTTTGTAGTTTTATGACTCGAACCTCAGAAGTTGACCTTGAACCTCCAGTCAAAAATCCTGATGATATGCGAAAATCGTATCACCTTTTTAGCATGTTTTTATGTATGAATTTGGGTGAAATCGAGGGTAATTTGATCTTGATTGTTCATTATTCACTTAATTTTACAGTTTTTATGATTTTGGAAGTGTCAGGTGAAAAGTAGACGAAAACAGCAAATTTTGGGGCAAAAACGCAATTTTTGGAAATGTTGACTCGGTCAAAGGTTCAGGATGGGCGTCCCGAACCCGGGACGGGCGTCCCGACCTGGTCAACTGATCAGGACGGGCGTCCCAATCCGGGATGGGCGTCCCGAGCCGCCAGAAGCTGTCCCACATCGAATTTTTCAGAAATTTTCACTCCAGGAAGCTGCTATAAATACCCCAGGCCTCCAGCAGTTGAATTCATTCCTCTCCACTCGATCTGAGTCATTTAGTGGTTTCCAGTGTACAATTCTCTAGTACACAACTCACTCAGAGACTCGGATCTCAGTTTTTTTTTGTTAGTGTTTGTTTTAGTTTCTGAGAAATAGTCTCAGATCTTAGGTTTCTATAGATAGGTTCGTTTCTGGTATTCATAGAATACCCGGGATTTCGTTAGGAGATCCTAAGAGGGCTCTAGGCGTTCGAAGAGTCAGTCCACAGGGCTGGGCTTAAGCTGGGTATTAAGGTAAAGCCCAGTTACTAGGCTGAGGAAGCGTCCTCCGAAGGTTCTGGTGAGCATAGTCAGGGCAAGCAATACATATACAGTAGTACGCTCCGTCGGCGAGACTACGTAAAGGGTGATTCTTTATGGCATCAGTCCCCATGCCCTCTCTTATATGTTGTTATTGTTTTGTTCTAACATATTATGAATACGAGATTACGATGTTTATGAATAGTTGTTTATATGTTGACGTTATGTTTTTCCGGAAATAGCCACCTGCTAAATATTCACTATGTCTGCATGTTAATGTGCTCTTTTAAACTAAAGTTAGGGTTATAGACAATCCTAACCACGGTCTAATCATAACCTGTTTAGTTTAACAGGCATCAATTAGTATTGGTGTCTGCATGCTATAAAATAACATGTTGAACACCCTGCCTGTTAAAGTAGTCTAGGTAGGGGCCGAGCTGAGTCCGATTATGCTGGCGGCTAGGGCAAGCGGTATGATCCCCGAAGTGACATAGGGCTTCATGGATGCCTTCGTCCCGAACCGTGAGTAGGGCCGTCATTAAGGTAGGGCGGTTTATTAGAGACCTCGGATGTGGTACGCCTTTAGACACAGAACATAGTTGCAATCCAGGCTAAGATATATCTAAAATACTCGAATATAGGTCAAACAAACATATAGGAACAGTATAACATAGAATCAGGACTCATCTATAAAACACTTCTAGGATTAATTAGACTGAAACCTAGTGGAGAATGAATCACCCTCTCATCAAAAATATTTGATTGAAGATTGCATAATGGATTATAAGTAAGTGTTAGGATAAAAGGCTAGTTACTACTAAGTCGTTGCCACTTCCCGGGAGTACGATATTTATTTAATAAAATCGTAGATACTTCCAACAGACTAGCTACACGATAGGTACTCTACCTTAGGTTCTGGCTGATTAAGTGACACCATAGAGACTAAATGTGACAATTAGTCAATCACAGTCCTTAATTATTCATAATCAACATAGGGTAAAATAACACCTATTTAGCACATCGGTCGGAAACCCATCAGATTTTTGGCGCCGTTGCCGGGGAAATATCATAATGAATTTAGGATTCCTGATCAAAATTCTAGAGGCTTATGATAGGTAACGGTAGTAACCTAGACTTTAGACCCAACACTTGTCTTATACCAGTTAGACAATCAATTTCCGAAATATAGGGTTATCATAACTAATTAATTCTAGATGTTATCTGGAATTAAGACATTTAGGATAATCAAATTTTAGAAAATTATTCTAAAACCATATTAAGGAAATTTACCTGCTTTCTAAATAAAATCTAAAAATCCGAAAAAAATTGTACTTTTTCTTGTTTAATGGTAAGTTATTCTCTTTTCCCTATCTTTTGTATTTTCTCCTTGTAAGTAGTTGTTTTGTTTTGTTTTCTCTTCCTTCCAAGTTTGTAAATTTTCACTTTCCTTGTAACCTCACTAACCAGTTTGCTCAGGCTAAAACGTGTTCTTCTCTGTAGTTGCATGACTCGATCTTCAGAAGCTAACCTTGAAACACCAGTTGAAAATCCTGAACGAATCATTCGCACAGCTAATAGGCGAAGAACAGAAATGGCTGCTGAAAGACCTACCCTAGAATCCTACATCCAGCCACAGACTATCCCAGTCTCATCTGCCATCCGAATCCCTGGGAACCCTCGCTATGATCTTAAACCTAATGTGATCCAGCTGATTATAAATCGAGTTCAGTTTGGAGGAACTACAGCCGAAAATCCGCTGGAACACCTATCTGATTTCTCTTCTCTCTGCGAAGGCCTCAAGGGAGATCATACTGCAGAAATAACTAAACTCAACCTTTTCCCCTACTCACTTAGGGACAGAGCTAAGAGATGGTTGGCCCAGCTACCTACTAACTCCATCACCTCTTGGGACGAGTTAAGCAAAGCCTTCCTAGAAGAGTACTACTCTGCAGCAAGAGTCCTAGAATATCGAAGGGCTCTGTCTAGTTTCACTCAAGCTGCTGATGAGACAGTGATCGAAGCTTGGGACAGATTCAAAGAACTACTCAGGCTCTGCCCCCAACATGGACTTACCGAGGCATTGCTGATTCAGCAATTTTACGGGGGTATGTCAGACATGGGTAAGCAAATTCTTGATGGACTCAATCCCCAGAGCGGTTTCAATGGAATGAGTGATGTAGATGCTAGAAACGCTCTGGAGAGACTCTACAGGAACAACAAGAATTGGCGCACAAGTGGCCGAGCTAAGAAGCAACCAGTAAATGCGGTCGTTGCCTCCACTGATGATCAATTTGAGGCACTGAAGGCCAGCATTACTAATCAGCTAAATGCTTTCAAGTCAGTATACCAAGTCTGCGAATTTTGCCAAGGACCACATTTCAGTGGGGATTGTTATGGTAATGGGATATTAACTATCCCAGAAGATATGGAACAAGTGGACGCAATGAATTCTGCTCCTATAGGAAATACCTACAATCCCACTTGGAAGAACCATCCGGGATTTAGCTGGAGAAACAATCCCGGGACTACTAACTTTCAGAAAAGAGTACCTCAACAACTGCCATATCCGCAAAACCAGCAAGTCGCTCTACCTGCACCAAGGAACTACATCGTTCCAGCTGACCCCATGCAAGAATTCAGAGACATGCTGAAGAGCATTTCCGACTCCAACAAGGAAATGATAGAGTCCAACAGAAAGATTCAGGAAGCTCACGCAGAAAGAATCCAGCAGAACGAGAATAGACAGAAGCAGACCGAGCAAACAATCAGAAACACACAAGCTGCTATACAAACTTTAGAGAGGCAAATGGGTCAGCTATCCACCCATTTCTCTCACAGGTCCCAGGGAACGCTACCAAGCAACACTGAGACCAACCCTCAAACTGAATGCAAGACCATCACTCTAAGATCTGGTAAAATTCTATCTCCATCTCCACCCAAACCATCTGACCCTCCTATTCTTGTGCAGGAACCAGAAGAAGGCTCCAAGGACCCAACGCCGACGGATGTCGAGATCGAAGTAGCAAGGAAAGGGAAGACGGAGTTTATTCCTGAGTACCGGCCAAAAGTACCTTACCCTGCCAGACTTATGCACAATAAAGATAAGGAGCAATTTGAAAAGTTTCTTAGGAATTTTAGTCAGATTCATGTTAATTTACCTTTACTTGATGTTATTTCTGAAATGCCAAAGTATGCTAAGTTTTTAAAAGAAGTTGTTAGTAATAAAAGAAAATTTGACATGGACAAGGTGGTTCTTAATGAAGAATGTTCGGCGGTCCTGTTGAATAAACTACCGTCTAAACAGAAAGATCCTGGTTGTTTTACCTTGCCATGTACAATTGGAAATATTACTAACATGCATGCATTAGCAGACTTAGGAGCTAGTATTAATCTTATGCCATCTAGTTTATTTGATAAATTAGGATTGCATGATTTGAAAACGACTAGGATGTGCATACAACTTGCAGATGACAGTCAAAATCCCCAAGGGAATAATTGAAGACCTCTTAGTAAAGGTCGGAAAATTTGTATTTCCTGTGGATTTCGTTGTCATGGACATGAATGGGGAAGGAGGAGTGCCCCTGATCCTAGGTCGACCATTTCTAGCTACCTCAAAAGCATTAATAGACGTCAGTAATGGTCAAATCAAGTTAAGGGTAGGAAATGATGACATCACTTTTGATCTAAATGAGACCCTTAGGTATCCCATGCATTTAGATGATACTTGTTTTTGTGTGGATGCCATGGAACACTTGATTGCAATTAACGTGACAGACCTATGCTCAAACTATCAAGTTCTAAGTGAGGACTCCCTAGAATTAGAGGAACCTGAACTTAGCTCTTCTGAAAATGAAATTACTTCTGATAGTTTCACTGAGATAGGTGATGATGAGATGAAGAAAGAACGAACCTCGTTTGAAGATCCACCAGACTTGGAACTGAAGGAACTACCCACTCATCTGTGCTACGAATTCCTAGATGACAACAAGAAACTTCCCATTATTCTTGCAGCTGATCTGACTGCAGAACAAAGGAAGCTGACTGTGGACATGTGCAGAAAGCATAGAAGAGCCTTTGCCTACAAAATTGCAGATATCCCAGGTATTAATCCAAGCTTTTGTTCGCATAAGATTCTTCTAGAAAATGAGTATAAGCCATGTGTGCAACCTCAAAGGAGGTTGAATCCTAATGTGTGTGATGTTGTTAAGAAAGAAGTCATTAAACTGTTAGATGCAGGACTTATCTACCCTATCTCAGATAGTGAGTGGGTAAGCCCGGTGCAGGTAGTACCTAAGAAAGGCGGTATAACAGTTGTTAGGAATGAGCATAATGAACTAATCCCTACAAGAACTGTAACTGGTCATCGTGTGTATGCATAGACTATAGAAAACTAAATACGGCCACACGAAAAGATCACTTTCCCCTTTTATTGACCAAATGTTAGAAAGATTATCTGGACACATGTTTTATTGCTTTCTTGATGGGTTTTCTGGTTATTTTCAAATTCCTATCTCCCTGAGGACCAGCATAAAACTACATTCACATGCCCTTTTGGAACATTTGCATATAGAAGGATGCCTTTTGGTTTGTGTAATGCACCTGCTACATTTCAACGTTGTATGACGCTATCTTTGAGGACATGTTAGGAAAATCTATGGAAGTATTTATGGATGACTTTTCTGTTTTTGGTAATTCATTTGAGGTTTGTCTAAAGAACTTGGAGTTAATGTTGAAACGTTGTATAAAATCTAACCTGGTTTTAAATTGGGAAAAATGCCACTTCATGGTAAAAGAGGGAATTGTTTTAGGACATAAGATATCACACCTAGGTATGGAAGTAGATAAGGCAAAAATTGAAGTTATTTCGAAACTACCTCCTCCCAAAAATGTGAGAGTCGTTAGGAGTTTTTTGGGACACGCTGGCTTTTATCGTAGGTTTATAAAAGATTTTTCATCAATAGCCAGGCCGTTGACCAATTTACTCGGAAAAGATGTTCCATTTGTCTTGATGAGAAATGTCTAAAAGCTTTTAATAGACTTAAGGAACTCTTAACTACTGCACCCATCATGACGTCACCAGACTGGAGTCTACCTTTTGAGCTTATGTGTGATGCTAGTGACTATGCAGTAGAGTAGTAGTTTTAGGACAAAGACATGATAAGAAATTCCATGTAATATTATGCTAGTAAAACCTTAACTGATGCTCAGGAAAATTACACTACGACGGAAAAGGAATTATTAGCAGTAGTATATGCATTTGATAAGTTTCGATCTTATCTAGTCCTGTCTAAAACTATAGTTTATACTGATCACTCGGCATTATAATACTTGTTCAATAAAACCGATGCAAAACCAAGATTGATTAGATGGGTTTTATTGCTTCAAGAATTTGACATAGAAATTTGGGATAAGAAAGGGGCGGAAAACTTAGCCGCAGACCATTTGTCTAGGTTAGAAAATCCGACCCTAGAAGCCATTGATGAGACAATCATATCTGATAAATTTCCGGATGAGAATCTATGTGCATTATCTGCTATTTTCTCACCCCCTTGGTTTGCAGATATAGCAAATTACTTGGCAGCCCGGACTCTCCCTAGTGATATCACTGCTCAACAAAGAAGAAAATTCTTTGCTGACCTGAAATATTACTATTGGGAAGATCCTTTTCTATTTCGAATATGTGCAGATCAGATCATCAGAAGATGTGTATCTCAAGAAGAAGGTTTCCAAATTCTGGAACATTGTCAATGCGGACCAACAGGCGATCACTTAGCTGCAGCTAATACTGCCCAAAAAGTATTAGAAGTAGGTTTTACTGACCTACCATATTCAAAGACGCCGCAACATTTACAGGATCGTGCGATGCCTGTCAGAAAGAGGGAACCATGTCTTCTCGAGACAGTCTAACCCAACAGGTAATTCAAAGTGTAGAAATATTTGACATATGGGGTATAGATTTCATGGGTCCGTTTCCTTCCTCTTTTGGTATGAAGTACATCTTAGTAGCCGTAGAATATTTTTCAAAATGGCCTGAGGCACAGGCCCTACCTACTAATGATGCTAGAGCCGTATGCAAATTCCTTAAGCAGATTTTCGCCAGGTTTGGATGTCCAAAAGCCCTAATTAGTGATTGAGGTACGCACTTCTGCAACTCTCAATTGCAGAAGGTACTCCAGCAGTACGGAATTCAGCATCGCATTTCCACAGCCTACCATCCTCAAACCAATGGGCAGGCTGAGGTAACCAATAGGGGAATAAAGAGAATCCTAGAAAAGACCGTGGGTGTTAACCGTAAGGATTGGGCCAATAAACTGGAGGATGCATTATGGGCCTTCCGTACAGCATACAAGACCACTACGGGGTTCTCACCCTATGACTAGTCTACGGAAAAGCATGCCACCTTCCGGTTGAACTTGAGCATAGAGCTTATTGGGCAGTGCAAAAATGCAATCTCGACGATAATTTAGCTAAGGAACACCGGATTCTACAACTCAACGAATTGGATGAGTGGAGGCTCAAAGCCTATGAGAACTCACATCAGTTCAAAATGACAAGTAAACTCCGGCATGACAGACGACTCAGAGCCCAGAAAAATTTTGAACCGGGAGACAAGGTATTGTTGTACAACTCACGTTTCAAATTCTTCCCAGGAAAGCTGCGTAGCTGTTGGTCAGGACCGTTCACGATCACGGAAGTATCACCTTTCGGAGCATGTGACATCATGGATTCTGACGGCATTATTCAAAAAGTAAACGGACAACGCCTGAAGATTTACAAAGAGCCGTTTGACTCGTCCGAGCAGATTGTGGACTTCACAGACTAAGGGAGTATCTCTTTCATTTTATTTCTTGTTTTGTTATTTCTAGATTCCATCTTACCCGTAGTTAGTTGAATAAGTGTGGGGTAAGAATCTTTGTGTTTTATTTCTTGTTTTCAAATAAGTGTGGGGTAATTAGATATGCATGACCACTGAGGACAGTGCCAGACTTAAGTGTGGGGTAGCAGTGCACGGTGCATTGTAGCAGTTTGCAAAAATTTTCGCATGATTTTGCTTGTTTTCACGTATTTTCACACCTCCGAAATTTTTTCAAAATTTTTTCCGTCCTTCAGACTTCTAAATGCAGTATGCTTGGTTAAACAATTGCTTATGTCTATGATATGTAGGTAGTATGTTATGGTTAGTAGGAGATAATTGATAGCTATCTTTTACTAATTGATTAGGAATAGGGAATTCCTAATAACTGAGCACAACTTTGTCTGGAGTAGAGACCTTAACCAATTACCTATTCGAGACTTAACTAGATAAAATTAGACCAGTTGTGGAGATATTGGCAGTTAGAATGACTAGATGAGACTCTGAGCTAGAAGTGAAAAGAAATTAAAGAAAGTTAATCAAATGAGGATAGTTTGCCAGCGGCCTTTGCTACTCGAGCACCACTCCTCCGGGGAACTTAAAGCCTGATGCCCTAAGGTCGTGTAGATCTGGGAGTCATCGGAGTGGGACTCGCTACATGGGTAGTTGAAGTTGATGTGTTCTAAGCAGACTCAAAATACCCTGAATCTATAAAGAAAATAACTAAATGCTAAAACATTAAAAATCTGATCACCAAAGCTCAGAACTCAAAAAGTTGTCTGTTGCTAATATGTCTAGCGATAGGTCGAAGTGTTATCTGGTAGTAGTTAAGATAAGAGTACATTGTGTTGACTATCTGGTCTGGACTAGTACACACACTACACATCAGGAAGACCCTGTGACTAAGAAAAAGGTCCAAACTAGTTGTTGATTTATTTTCTGCCTGATCATAACAAGCTACTAAAAATATCTGAGACCTTGTCATAGCAATCTAACCAGTCAGACCTGTGTTAAGACTTGTCTAAAGAATTTTTGGAATAAAAACATGACTAGGAATTTAAGTAACTTCAGGTAGACTTTGCTTGAGGACAACCAAAAAGCTAAGTGTGGGGTTATCTGATACGCGAAAATCGTATCACCTTTTTAGCATGTTTTATGTATGAATTTGGGTGAAATCGAGGGTAATTTGATCTTGATTGTTCATTATTCACTTAATTTCACAGTTTTTATGATTTTGGAAGGGTCAGGTGAAAAGTAGACGAAAACAGCAAATTTTGGGGCAAAAACGCAATTTTTAGAAATGTTGACTCGGTCAAAGGTTTAGGATGGGCGTCCCGAACCCGGGACGGGCGTCCCGACCAAGTCAAGGCATCGGGACGGGCGTCCCGACCTGGTCAACTGATCAGGACGGGCGTCCCAATCTGGGATGGGCATCCCGAGCCGCTAGAAGCTGTCCCACATCGAATTTTTCAGAAATTTTCACTCCAGGAAGCTGCTATAAATACCCCATGCCTCCAGCAGTTGAATTCATTCCTCTCCACTCGATCTGAGTCATTTAGTGGTTTCCAGTGTACAATTCTCTAGTACACAACTCACTCAGAGACTCGGATCTCAGTTTTCTTTCTTGTTAGTGTTTTGTTTTAGTTTCTGAGAAATAGTCTAAGATCTTAGGTTTCTATAGATAGGTTTGTTTCTGGTATTCATAGAATACCCGGGATTTAGTTAGGAGATCATAAGAGGGCTCTAGGCGTTCGAAGAGTCAGTCCACAGGGCTGGGCTTAAGCTGAGTATTAAGGTAAAGCCCAGTTACTAGGCTGAGGAAGCGTCCTCCGAAGGTTCTGGTGAGCAGAGTCAGGGCAAGCAATACGACATATACAGCAGTACGCTCCGTCGGCGAGACTACGTAAATGGTGATTTCTTTATGGCATCAGTCCCCATGTCCCTCTCTTATATGTTGTTATTGTTTTGTTCTAAATACATATTATGAATACGAGATTACGATGTTTATGAATAGTTGTTTTATATGTTGACGTTATTATGTTTTTCTGGAAATAGCCACCTGCTAAATATTCACTATGTCTGCATGTTTAATGTGCTCTTTTAAACTAAAGTTAGGGTTATAGACAATTCCTAACCACGGTCTAATCATAACCTATTTAGTTTAACAGACATCAATTAGTATTGGTGTCTGCCATGCTAGATAAAATAACATGTTGAACACCCTGCCTGTTAAAGTAGTCTAGGTAGGGGCCGAGCTGAGTCCGATTATGCCGGTGGCTAGGGCAAGCGGTATGATCCCCGAAGTGACATAGGGCTTTCATGGATGCCTTCGTCCCGAACTGTGAGTAGGGCCGTCATTAAGGTAGGGCGGTTTATTAGAGACCTCGGATGTGGTACGCCTTTAGACACAGAACATAGTTGCAATCCAGGCTAAGATATATCTAAAATACTCGAATATAGGTCAAACAACATATAGGAACAGTATAACATAGAATCAGGACTCATCTATAAAACACTTCTAGGATTAATTAGACTGAAACCTAGTGGAGAATGAATCACCCTCTCATCAAAATATTTGATGAAGATTGCATAACTGGATTATAAGATAGGAGTTTGGATAAAAGGCTAGTTACTACTAAGCTGTTGCCACTTCCCTGGGAGTACGATATTTATTTAATAAAATCGTAGATACTTTCCAACAGACTAGCTACACGATAGGTACTCTGCCTTAGGTTCTGGCTGATTAAGTGACACCATAGAGACTAAATGTGACAATTAGTCAATCACAGTCCTTAATTATTCATAATCAACATAGGATAAAATAACACCTATTTAGCACATCGGTCGGAAACCCATCACCTGAAAACCTTATCCGAATAGCTAACAGAAGAAATAGCTAACAGAAGAAATAGCTAACAGAAGAAGAGCAGAAATGGCTGCCGAAATACCTCCGCTAGAATCTTACATCCAGCTGCAAACTATCCTGATGTCCTCAGCTATCAGAATCCCTAGAAACCCCCATTATGACCTAAAGCCAAATATGCTGCAACTGATCATAAATCGGGTCTAGTTTGGAGGAACTGCTGCCGAGAATCCCCTCGAGCATTTGACCAAACTTTCGAATCTCTGCGAAGGTCTTAAAGGGGATAACACAGCAGAAGTGACTAAGCTGAATCTCTTTCCCTACTCACTTAGGGACAGGACTAAGCGATGATTAGCACAACTACCTACTAACTCAATCACATCTTGGGATGAGTTAAGTAAGGCATTCTTGGAGGAGTACTATTCTGCAGCAAGAGTTTTGGAATATCGAAAAGGCTCTTTCTAGCTTCACTCAAGCTGCAAATGAGGACAGATTCAAGGAACTTATTAGGCTCTACCCTCAACATGGACTTACTGAACCTCTGCTAATCCAACAATTTTATGGGGGAATGACAAAAATAGGCTAGCAAGTTCTTGATGGACTCAACCCTCAGTGCGGTTTCAATAGACTTAACGAAGTAGATGCTAAAAACGCCTTGGAGAGACTCTACAAGAACAGTAAGAATTACACAAGTGTTCGTGCCAAGAAACAATCAGTAAGTGCAGCTAATGTTTCTATTGATGAACAATTTGAGGTATTCAAGGCTAGTGTCACTAGTCAGCTTAATGTCTTTCAACAAGGAAGAAACATTCAACCTGTATATCAGATTTGTGAGTTCTGCCAAGGCCCACATTTTAGTGGAGATTGCTATGGGAATGGAATACTGACCATTGCAGATGAGATGGAACAGGTTGATGCAGTCAATACTGCTCATATGGGGAACACATGCAATCCCAGTTGGAAAAATCATCCGGGATTTATCTGGAGGAATAATTTTAGAGCTGCAAACTTCTAGAAGAGAACACCTCAACAATTGCCCTATCCACAGAACCAGCAAGTCGCTCTGCCTGCACCAAGAAACTATGTTGTTCTAGTAGACCCCATGCAAGAGTTCCAAGAAATGCTAAGAGGTATTGTGGACTCCAACAAGAAAATGATGGAGTCGAACAAGAAGGTTCAGGAGTTCAATAGAACTAGAATAGGCTAAAACAAACAGAGCAGATAGTTAGAAACACATAGGCTTCTTTACAGACTCTAGAAAGACAGATGGGGCACCCATTTGTCTCATAGGTCACAAGTAGCATTGCCAAGCAACACTGAGACCAACCTACTGAAAGAATGCAAGACCATTACTCTAAGATCTGGTAAAGTTCTAACTCCTTCTTCAAAATCTTCTAACACTCCTATTCTTGTGTAGGAAAAAGAAGACAACTCCGAGGAACTAACGCCGACAATGGTAAAAAACAAAGTAGCAAGGGAAGAGAAGGAGTCCATCCCTAAGTATCGACCAAGAGTACCTTACCCTGCAAGACTAATGCAGAATAAAGATAAGGAGCAATTTGAGAAGTTTTTCAAAACCTTTAGTCAGATTCATGTTAATTTGCCTTTGTTTGATGTTATTTCTGAAATGCCTAAATATGCTAAGTTTTTGAAGAAAATTATTAGAAATAAAAGAAAATTTGACATGGACAAAGTGGTTCTTAATGAAGAATGCTCGACAATTCTATTGAATAAAATGCCTTCCAAATAGAAAGATCCAGGTTGTTTTACTTTGCAATGTACGATTAGAAATATTACTAATATGCATGCATTAGCAAACTTAGGAGCTAGTATCAATTTGATTCCATCTAGTTTATTTGATAAATTATGTTTGCATGATTTGAAAGCGACTAGAATGTGTATACAACTTACTGATAGGACAATTAAAATTCCTAGGGGAATAATTGAAGACCTCTTAGTAAAAGTTGGAAATTTTGTTTTTCCCGTGGATTTTGTTGTCATGGATATGAATGGTGAAAGTGGTGTGCACTTGATTCTAGGTCTACCTTTTCTAGCTATCTCTAAGGCATTGATTGATGTCAGCAATGGTCAAATAAAACTAAGGGTAGAAAATGAGGATATTACTTTTGATCTAAATGAAACCCTTAAGTATCCCATGCATCTAAATGATAACTGCTTTTGTGTGGATGCTATTGACCATTTGATTTAAATTAACATGACAGATATGATCTCTGATTATCCAGTCTTGAAAGAGGACTCCTTGGAATTGGAAAAATCTGACTTTAATTTTTCCAACTACGAAACTAGCTTTGACCGTTTCGTTGAGATAGGTGCTTATGAGCTAAAAAAGGAACATACATCTTTTGAGGGTCCCCTAGATTTGGAGCTGAAGGAATTACCAAAATATTTATGCTATGGATTCCTAGACGACAGTAAGAAGCTTCTCATCATTCTTGCAGTAGACCTAACTGCAAAACAACGGAAGTTGACTTTGGACATACTCAAAAAGTACAAAAGAGCCTTTGCATTCAAAATTGCGGATATTCCAAGTATAAATCCAAGCTTTTACTTGCATAAGATTCTTTTAGAAAATGAGTATAAGCTATGTGTGCAACCTCAAAGGAGGTTGAATCCTAATGTGTGTGATGTAGTTAAAAGGAGGTAATTAAATTGCTAGATGCTGGACTTATCTATCCTATCTCTGATAGTGAATGGGTAAGCCCGGTACAGGTGGAACCTAAAAAAGGCAGAATAACAGTTGCTAGAAATGAGAATAATGAATTTATTCCTACTAGAATTGTTACTGGTCATCGTGTTTGCATTGATTATAGGAAACTAAACACTGCTACACGAAAAGATCATTTCTCTCTCCCTTTTATTGATCAAATGTTAGAAAGATTATCTAGACATATGTTTTATTTCTTTCTTGATGGATTTTCTGGGTATTTCCAAATCCCAATCTCTCTGGAAGATCGGCATAAGACTACATTAACATGCTATTTTGGAACATTTGCATATAGAATGATGTCTTTCGATTTGTGTAATGCACCTACTACTTTTCAACGTTGCATGACCTCTATTTTTGATGACATGTTAGGAGAGTCTATGGAAGTGTTCATGGATGATTTTTCAGTGTTTGGTAATTCATTTGTGGTCTGCTTGAAAAACTTGGAGTCAATGCTTAAACGTTGTATAAAATCTAATTTGGTTTTGAATTGGAAAAATGTCATTTCATGGCGAAAGAAGGAATTGTTCTAGGAAATAAAATCTCACAGAAAGGTATAGAGGTAGATAAAGCAAAGATGGAAGTGATTTCAAAACTACCTCCACCTAACTCAGTAAGATCCATTAGAAGCTTTTTGGATCATGCTGGTTTTTACAAGCGTTTCATAAAATATTTTTTCTCTAATAGTCAAACCTTTGACCAATTTGTTGAGTAAAGATGTTCCTTTATTTTTGATGAAAAATGCATGAAATCTTTTAACAAACTTAAGGAACTATTGACTACTGCACCCATTATGACATCACCTGATTGGAGCTTACCACTTGAATTGATGTGCGATGCTAGTGATTATGCAGTAGGGGTTGTTCTAGGATAGTGACATGATAAGAAATTTCATGTGATATACTATGCTAGTAAAACCTTGACTGGCGCTCAAGAGAATTACACTACCACTGAAAAGGAATTACTAGTCGTAGTATATGCTTTTGAAAAATTTTGATCTTATTTGGTTCTGTCTAAAACAATAGTATACACTGATCACTCTGGACTGAAATACTTGTTCAATAAAACTGATGCAAAATAGAGACTTATAACATAGATTTTATTGTTACAAGAATTTGACATAGAAATAACGGATAAGAAAGGTGCGGAAAATCTAGCTGCAGATCATCTATCTAGATTAGAAAACCCTGCATTAGAAGCTATAGATGAATCGATAATATCAGACAAATTTCTAGATGAGAGCTTGTGTGCTTTATTTTCTATCTATTCTCCTCCATGGTTTGCTGATGTTACAAATTATTTGGTAGCTCAAACCCTTCCAAGTGATATCACAGTCCGACAAAAGAAAATGTTTTTTGTTGATTTGAAATATTACTACTGGGAGGACCCTTTTCTATTTCGAATTTATGCAGATCAAATGATCAAGAGATGCGTCTCTCAAGAAGAAGGTTTCCAGATCTTGGAGCATTGCCAATGTGGACCTACTGGCGGCCATTTGGCTGCAGCAAACACTGCCGGGAAGGTGTTAGATGCAGGATTCTACTGGCCCACTATATTCAAAGATGCAACATCTTACGTAAGGTCTTGCGATGCTTGTCAGAGAGCACATAACATTTCTTCTCGAGACGGTCTACCCCAACAAGTGATACAAAGTGTTGAAATATTCGATATATGGGGTATAGACTTTATGGGTCCTTTTCCTTCTTCCTTTGGCAATAATTACCTACTAATGATGCTAGAGTCGTGTGTAGATTCCTTAGACAAGTGTTCTCTATATTCGGGTGTCCTAAGGCCCTAATAAGTGACATAAGTACACATTTTTGCAACTTACAATTACAGAAGGTGCTCAAGTAATATGGAGTTCAACATCGCTTTTCCACAACATACCACCCACAGACCTATAGGTAGGTTGAGGTAACTAATAGGGGTATTAAGAGAATCTTAGAAATGACTATAGGTGTTAACCGTAAGGATTGGGCTATAAAACTTGATGATGCCTTATGGGCTTTTCGTACGACATATAGAACATCTATAGGTTTTTCACCTTATAGATTGGTTTATGAAAAAACATGCCATTTTCATGTCGAACTTGAACATAGAGCATACTGGGCGATACAAAAATACAATCTAGATAACACTTTATCTAAGGAAAACCAGATTTTACAACTCAATGAATTCGACGAATGGAGGCTCAAGGCCTATGAAAACTCGTATCAACTCAAAATGACGAGTAAACTCTGGCATGATAGGTGATTTAGATCCTAGAAAAATTTCAAACCAAGGGATAAAGTTTTATTATACAACTCACGTTTGAAATTATTTCTAGGAAAGTTACGAAGCTACTGGTCAGGCCCGTTCACTATCATAGAAATGTCGCCCTTTGGCGCATGTGTGATAATGGATTCCGATGGCACTACTCAAAAAGTGAACGGGCAACGTCTGAAATTCTACAAAGAGCCGATCGACCTATCCGAGTATACTCTTTTGCTCGACGAATAAGGGAGTAAATTCTTCTTCAGTTTTGTTTCTTGCTTTGTTTTGTTTTGTTTTGTTTTTGTTTCAACTTTGTGTGTCTTATTTAAATTTTTCATGTTATTTTTGTTTTTATTTTTAAATTCTTATTTTTCAAATAAGTGTTGGGTGATATGACATACATGAACACTGAGGACAATGTTAATCTTAAGTGTGGGGGTAATAGTGCATAGTGCACTCATATTTAGAATATTTACCATGTTTTTCTTTGGTTTTCACTGAGATTGCACCTTTCCAAAAAAAATTCAAAAATTTTCACTATTTCAGACTTCAAAAACTGTGTTGACTGATTGAAAAATTGCTTCTGTCTGTGATATGTATTCAGTAGAGTGTTATGACCATTAGGAACATTTCATCTGCTTTATTGAATTCATCATTTGGAAGTAGGGAATTCCTGATTTTTTAGCACAATCTAGTTTTGATTAGAAAAGTCAATCGAGTACCTTTTTGAGTTGAGCTAAATAATATCAGACCATTTGAGAATATGATAGCAACATGAATGACTAGATAGAATTATGAGCTAAAGTGTCATAACTTAAATGTCATAAGGGTAGTTTGCAAGTATCCTTTGCTACTCGAGCACCCCTTCTGAAGGGAACTTAATGCCTAGTGCCCTAAGGTCGTGTAGATCTGGGAGTCATCGGAGTGAGACTCGATACCTGGGTAGTTAAATTTGATATGTGAAGCAAACACAAAAATACCCCCAAAAGTCAATTAAAATATACATTTAGTGTATTTTTCTTTGAAAATCTCAAAAGTAAAATATTGGCACCAAAGCTCAGAACCTAGAAAGTCGTTTATTATGCTATTTATGTTCATTGTAACTGGTCGAACTATTATTTGGTGACTGCTTGAGAAGCTTATTGTGAGTTGATGATCTAATCAAGATTATTTTACACACTACACATAAGGAAGACCCTGTGACTAAAGTAGAGCTAGAACTCAGTAAAGCTTTTGAATTATTTTTCAGCCTATACGGTCATGACACCTCTGCTGAATTTTGAGACCTTTACATAGCAGCTTGATCAGTCTATGCATGTTTTCTGAACCATCTGGATAAGTGAGGAATTTTGTCTAAAAACATTGCTGAAAACTATTTTGTAATTGCACCTATGGTTTAGTCTTCCTTTAATCTCATATAGATTTGCTTAAGGACAAACAAAAAGCTAAGTGTGGGCATATATGATATGCACAAATTATATCACATTTTAGCATATTTTTAGACACAAATTAGAGCAATATTGGAACTGATTTGATCATAATTGATTCAAATTAACATCGTTTTGCGTAATTTGTGATTTTGGAAGTCTTAGGAGTAAATTGCAAAAAACAAAAACAAGTATTAGGGCAAAAGTGTGATTTTGGAAGAGTTGGACTCGGGGTGGCCGTCCCGGAGCTCGGGATGCCCACATTGATTGAGTCCAGGCTCGAGGTGGCAGTCCTAGAGGCCAGGACGCCCACCATGACCTGGTCAAAGCTCGGGACGAGCGTCCTGAGCAGTAGAGTTGAGTCCCACATCGATTTCTCAGGCAAACATCACTCCTTTCACCCCCTATAAATACCCAGGGTCCAAAAGGTTGAAATCATTCCACAACATTCAATACAAGTCATCTAACAACAAAGAGTGTATCATTTTCTCTGTTCTCTAAGTGTTTATCTCAAATTTTGGAATTTCGATTATATAGTATTCGTCTTTGGTATTCATACAATACTGGGATTTCGTCAGGAGATCCTAAGAGATCAATGAGTTAGCAAAGAATTAGTCAACATAGCATTGCTTAAGCTTAGAACATAAGGTAAAGCAATTGCTACTAGGCCAAGGAAGCATTCTTCGAAGGTTCTGCCGATCAGAGTAGGATCGAGCAACACAAAGGATACATGTTTGGCAACACCGGCGGACCTCATAAAGTGGTGACTACTCTATGGACATGGTTCCCTAGATCCTCTATGTATATCTTTGAGTTGTGTTCATCTAGATACCTATTTGAATACTAAATTATGATTGCTATATTATGCATGTTTTGCAAGTTGAGGTTATGTTCATTTTTCCGGAAAGGTCGCCTGCTAAATTGACATTATGCATGATTACCTGTTTGCTCTTTTACACTAAATGAATGGTTATAGACAATTTGAACAACAGTCATCTGTTTCATTAATAAAATATTTACAGAAATAAAAATTAAAATATCATAACAAAAAGTAATATAAACATATAACATATAATATTAATATTCTTAATTATTTTGGACACTTTCATTTCCAATCAAGTGGTCAATTATTCCTTTTGGATGTTCGAAAAGATTAGTAACATTCAGGTGAGCCACATCAACATCAACATTTTCAAGATCGTCATCATTTCTTTCATGAGACAAATTTTGAGAAGTAAATCGACAAGATGTTTTGTCGTGCTATAGGCACGAGACCAATGACCTTTCATGCCACAACGATAACATTTGTCTTCATAATTTTTCGGAACAATATTTCATTTCTCATTATGTTTTGTCCACTTCAGGTGGTCATAAACATTTTTGACACCTAAATTATTATTACGATTATAAGGGCCAAATTTATCACGACGTCCATGATCATATTTTCGACTATGACCACGGTAACGACCATGACCACGACCACGATCTCTTATGGGATCATGATTTCTAATGGTATTCACTTCAAGGAATGGAGTAGAACCAGTAGGTCGAGTCTCGTGATTTTTCATCAGTAATTTATTATTCTGTTCCGCAACAAGAAGATAAGAAATCAATTCAGATTATTTCTTAAAACCTTTCTCACGATATTGTTGTTGCATGACAATATTCGTGACATAAAAAGTGGAGTATGTTTCTCCAACATATCAACATCCATTATATCAACTCCACATAGTTTCAACTGCGAAACTATTTTAAACATTGAGGAGTTATACTCACTCACGGATTTGAAATCTTGCAACATCAGTGCAACCAGTCATACCGTGCTTTTGGGAGAACGACTATCTTCTGGTGGTCGAATCTTTCTTTCAAATTTCCCTACAAAACAAAAGGATCTTTCACGGTAAGATATTTAATTTTTCAAATCCTCATGAACATGATGACAAAGAAATATTATAGCTTTGACACGATCTTGTGTTGATGACACATTATTTTATACAACGGTGTCTGCCGGACCCGTTGTAGCAAGATGCATTTCAACATCTAGTGTCCATAACAAATAATTCTTTCCGGTGACATCAAGAACCACAAATTCGAGTTTAATAAGATTTGACATAATAATAATAAAAAACGTACCTGTAAAAAAAACGTACGTGATTGATCTTCAAATAAACTTCAAAAATACTTTATTCGGTGGTAGAGACTCGTGCTGATAACGTATTGCGAAATTATATAAAAACTATAAAATAAACGAGATGAAAAGTAAATGAGAAACGTAGAAAATGAAGAGAATATTATTATATGAGATTTTTTGTTGATCGTTGGTTGTTGTTACAAAGGGGTAGAAGGTTCTCTATTTATAGGAGTGAATATGAGATAAGGATAAGAACAAAGGGGGCACTTGTCACTCAGTAATAATTGATATGTGACATTTATCACCAAAATCATAAATATTAGGTGATATGTGTCACCTTAGAGATAAACATGAGGTGATACTTATCACCTTTTATTAAATACATAATTATCCCAAGATAAATAAATAATAATAATTATACGATAAACATTCACAATTTAATGAATGTTCAGGATTCATAAAAGTTAACACATATTTTAGACAATTAAAATAGAAAGATTAGTAACATTAAAATGGGATTTATTGGATTCGGTGAAAATTCTCACAATTACAAAATATAACTGAAAATATTGACTTTTTCTGGCTTATTATAAAAAAAATGTACTTTCCGTGCTACCCAAAACCAGCTCCGTCGCAGAAACTGCTCCGCCGCAGCCTCTCAAAAAGGTAGGGTTTCTCTTTGATGCTGTTATCTTCTTTATCGGTATCGCTTGCATCTCAGTGTTTGATTCTACTCCTTGTAGATAATTTCCTCTTGCTTTTTGTACATGCCTCCATAAACTATTTGATGCAAAATTTTCCTCCATTTATAATAAAATATATTTTATATAATATATATATATATGTGTGTGTGTTTGCTCGCTCATTATCATTTCGTTATTTTGTTAAGAAGTCATTGTTCCCAAATCGGTTTAGGTTTATGGAAGTTTTGAGAGTTGGACATCACATTGTTTTGGCTTTCCATACAATTAATATTATGATGCTAATTCGCTGCACTATTTACTTTTGATTCAGTCATCATTTTATACCACTAACAACTTCTACTAAAATCCGCTGTTGCTTCTCTGTGACTTAGTTTATTTATTTATTTATTATTTTTAAAAATTTCCTTGACAAGTTATAATGGTTATGTTTTTATTTTTATTATGTCTAGTTTGATTTAGGATGAATTTGACTGCTTTGGGCATATTGCAATTCATTATTAGTTGGATTTCCATTAATGTTTCTTTTTTCAACTGATCACTAACCAGTTACTTTTGACCCGCATCCATTTAAATCTCCAGCGCTCTATCCATCGTCCATCATAGTGCATCGCTCTTCTGAAAATTAGTTGAAGATGCACTCGATTGGTTATAGAGCCAATGCTTTGCTAACATTCGCCGTTACCATACTTGCACTCATGTGTGCTATAGTCTCTCTTTCTGACAACCTTAACACACCCACTCCTACCACGGAAGTCCAGGTATTCCCTTTTCTTGCATCATTCCCTTACAATTGCACTTAGATACTTTCTTACCCTAATTATTATTTTCTTTTTTTCTCATCATATCTGTCTAGGTTTTGAACATCAATTGGTTTCAGAAGAAACCTGACGGGGATGATGAGGTATTCACATGCCTCTCTTCATGTGCTACCCTAATTTTATATTTTATATTTTATCATTTTGAGCTTTGGTTCCTTTTAATGTTTCTGTTCATTTGGTTCTAGTGATTCTACAAAATACTTTACCACATTATTGTGGCTGTATAAGAAGTGACCTTTTACTGGTTTTTGCAATTCCGCCCTCAATTTGGGCTAGTTTAAGGTGATCACAAAAATTTTAACTAGTACTTATTTGCATGATAACTCAAAGGATATGAATTGAAATAGAAATACAGAGAATATTAAACTACGATAAGAAAAGGTAAGAAGAAATTGTAACCATCAAGTATCAAGCCTCAACTACAAAGTAGAATAAAACATTCATAATAAGGGGAAGAAAAAAGAACAGTTACCTATATATGTTTTTTATTTATTTATTTTTGGCAGGTGAGCTTAACGTTGAATATATCAGCCAACTTGCAGTCTCTGTTTACATGGAACACAAAGCAGGTTTACCCATCATTACAACTAAGCACTTTTATGATCAGTTCTTTATTATCTCCCTACACTGCCTCTCAATTTTTTTTTTCTCTTTCTTTGAGGAGTTCATACGAGGATTTCAGATTCTTTCTTCTTATAGAAATGAAAAATCTTAAAATTATTTATTTTTAAAATTTTTATCCAATGGATTCCTTCTGTTAAATCAGATAAGATGCATGTGAATGTTCATGGTTTTCAAACGCTGTGGCACTTGATCGCTGGATAATGTTTGTACATCATACATTGAGCTGTGCATGAATTTCTATATTGATAGAATAGAAGTAATTCGATAAGTGCAGCTTTTTTTCCTGAGTAAAACGCTATGTGTGGAGGAGAAGTTGTATTGGTATCCATGCCATGAAACATTGGCCAATCTCTAGAAATATGACATGGTAGAAAGAGAATAAAAATAAGTCCACAATGAAGCATTGTATGCTTAGGAGAATATAAGATGTGAGTTTTTCAAAGTAGTTTGGAATCGATCAGAATGTTGTTTTGTACTTTTGCCCACTATAAGTTATTCTACTATTATGTTTCATACTTCGGGGCCTTGTTTTCTCTCTTTTCTTGTGCTATCTGAATTTGGCTACAACTTAAGTTAAATGAGATAGTTTGACTTGTGTAATTCTTCCAGCTTGTGTTTTTGCAATTTAGGCTTGCATAATAATGGATCTTTTCCCCTCCATTTGCAGGTTTTTGTGTTTTTGGCAGCAGAATACGAGACCCCAAAGAATGCTTTGAATCAGGTTTCTCAAAAAACGGATCTTTTTGTACAAACTTATGTGCCTTTTTATGCTTATGTTTGTGCCTTATCATTGTAAGTTTTTCTACATCTTCTGGCAAGAAAGTAATGTGATGATATGTTCATTAAGAAATATTAGGATATTGATGTTACAATGAGCCTATCCGGTTTCTTTTGTTATTTATGCCTTGTGAATCTGGGGTTGGAGCAAACTGGGTGGTCTATGACATATTTTTTATTCTATTTTATTTTTAATGATCCCTTGGCCACAGAAAGTTTAAAAGCTATTTGGAGTTACTTGTAAGCTCATGATAAGTATTTGAGTGTTTACCAATAACACTGAAGACTGGAGGGGTGGGGGTGAAGGGTCCTATAGGAATTAAGTGTAGGTTTTAGGAGTAGGTACCATGAGCGTGGTTGATTTGAAGATATTCTAGTCTCATTAGGTGGAGGGCTAGAATGGTTGGAATCAAGCTGCATATCAGTTTCTTCTTTCAGCTGACATAGGAGCTGAGTCTTTTTCCTCCCTTTATGTTCATGTTAATACCAAAATTTTCTTTGATGACTTTCTTATATGGGCATGATGTGAATGGATAAAAGATTTAATGTTATTGTACAGGTGTCTCTGTGGGATGGTATCATACCTTCCAAAGAACATGCAAAATTTTGGATACATACAACCAATAAATATCGGTTTATTGATCAGGTGAGTATTTTGACCAAGTGATTCTGTAGTTCATGAAACTGCTGCTACTTGATGAATTATTAGTTACTCAAGGATCCCGTTTCTGTGCAGGGAAGCAACCTCCGTGGTCGGGATTTTAACTTGACTTTGCATTGGCATGTGATGCCAAAGACTGGCAAGATGCTTGCTGGCAAGATTGTGATGTCTGGTTACCATTTACCTCAGGTTTACAGATGATGAGTGGATGTGTTGTTCTATATAGCATAGTTTTATGGGTTAATAGAAGCTCTTTGTGAAATCGATTTGAAAAGGTCATGCGGTGGAATGAATTATAATAATATATAGAATTTTGTTGTTGGACAAGCTTTTGGTTCTGTTCTGCATTTGTGCTATATGTATTTTTTCTATTTGGTTTGTGATATTTTTATATCTTATGAGAAAAGGGAGAAAATGATAAAAAAAAAGAAAAAAAGAATGAAACACTATTTGTTCAAGCAAATGACTAGTCAATAAATGGTAATTGAGGTTAATGTAGTTGAGTTGAGGAGTTTGTGATATGAATATAACTTGTGCATTCTATTGATGAGTGAAAGGAAAGATGAAACATTTCAGGATAGAAAACAGGGTATCCAAACTCCAGGCTCCTGTTAATTCAGCATACATGGAACATTATTGAGGCATTTCTTGTAAGTTTTCTTCACTATTCTGTTACTATCTCTTTCTATTTATACCACTAAATACTAGCAGTAAATCCGGTTATCAAAATTAGCAACAAATTTAATGAGATACAAAAAATCATCACATAAGGCATTATGTGTCTAAGCCTTCGAGTTGGCCCAAGTGGCCGGTTGGTTTACTACTTCACTAGTATCTCCACTTTACCTTCATTCTGTCTTCTTTCTCTAGGTTGTCTTCATTCGGTTGGTTTACTTCTCGTTTCTCTCGAGAAGTGGTTTATTTTATTCATTCATATATATACGGTCTGTACACTTAAAACCTTTGACCGTGAGGTTTAACTGGAGCCACATGAGCAGATTGCTATGATGGGAATGACGAGTATGATGGTAAAATTAAGTGCTCTAATACTTGTTTGGAGGCTGGCAAAGTTGCTCGAGATAAGTTGAAGAACAAATTGCAAAATACAGGAAGGCCTTGTGCTTCGAAGGCAAAATATCATAATTGTCATAATACAAATACAATAATTATATATATATATTTGAAAATACATAAACTTTCATATTTACCATGTTTTAAGTGAAGTACTTGCAATTCTTGACACACTAATTGTTTCTTTAATTTTATAAATAACTAAAATGTGATAAGCGTGTGTAGCTAATTGGTATCAATCTTTATAATTTTAAAAAATCATCAGTTTTGATAAAAAATGTCTTAAATTTTCTTTTTCTGCAAAAACATGTGATAAGCGACGAAATAGAAGAAATAATTAAAACTTATTATTCTTATAAAAAAAAATATTTCAGGATCAATTTGGACAAATTTTTAAATATATTTTAATGAAAAATTAATTAAATGTATTTTTCGAATTTTAACATTTAACATTTAAATTTTATAATTTTATAATTTTATAATTAAATATTAAAATTTTAATTAATACACTTACTAATTTAATTTTAATTGAGTTGATCATAAATCAAATTTTTATTTTTTGTGTGTTTTATAAACAAACTCTCATAATTACTAATTGTAAATGCCTTTTTTAATGTAGAAGATGAAATTGTGAAGAAAAATAACAAGAATAATCCTATATTTATCTTTAAAATTCTCATCTGACAAATTTTATCCTTTGATGAATTCAATGTATTTAGTTTAAAAGATTAAAATAATATTTAAAATCTTATTTTTTTTTAAAATTAATTAATAAATACTATTACAAGATATTAAAGAAATATGTTATAAAATTACACAAAATTTCAAGTTTGACATTTGTTATAAACCATAATATTAAAAAAATATTATTATAAGTAAGAGTTAAAATATTTTTTACAACTTATATCGAATTTGAATTAATCAAAATAATGACTTAAAATGTGAATGTTTTTTTAAAAAATTAGAATAACAATTTGAGAATTAAAAATAAAATATAAATAAAGGTTCAAATGTAAAAAACAAAAAAGGATGTATTCATGAAATTCAAAATAATTGGGTTAAAGAAAAGAAATAATAACTACAAATTTCTTTATAAATACATGTATTCTTTTAACATGGAAATATCATTCCTTCAGTCATTCTCATTTTGTCAAGTAACGTTTCTTCCCATTTCTTTTCCTTCTCAAAGATTAACTTTATCCTTCTTTCCTTCCTTCTTTGCTTCTTTTATCAATGACAAAGAGAATCAAAGGTCTTTAAAAAATTGAAATGGTTAAAATGCAAAACAAATCTTTAAGTAACTTTCTCAAAATGTCATTATGGTCTGTTTAAAAAAATAAGTGAATTCGTTTCTCTTTGTGGTGCTAAGGTTTGTTTAATTGTTTTTTTGCTAGGTGGCAAGATTTACACCTTTGGCCACCCGAATGTTCAATGATAGAATAAAATACATATATATTCTATATATTCCTTAAACCTAATCTCATAAGATCTAGTATGTCAAATTAATAGGAATATTAAAAAACTAAATTGCGGAAGCGTACATGATTTAATCCTGTATCACCAACATATTCTTTAAGAATCCTAGAAGACCTTTTCTTTGTAACCTGTCAAAAGCAGATGATGGTCTTCTAAGAGATTTATTGGAGTTAGGGTTCTGTTCTATTGACAGGATATAGAATAGACACGCTCAATAAACTCTCGGAGACCATAACCAATATATAATAATAACCCATCATAGTTTAGGGAATATGGTATCTACATATATGGGCCCATACTTATTATTGATACATATTAGCCCAATAAACTTAATTAGATCACTTTAATATGACTTAATAAAATATGATTACTTTAAATACATAATTAACACATGAGCCCACATGATTTATTAAAATAAATCCAACAATCTCCCACTTGGACTTAATGTGTCTAAACAATTATGTATCGTTAATCTTTATGAGTACTCAATCTTGAGCTATCATTACTGTATGCATCCTTAACCAATTTGGTCCATCAATTATATTAACATAGAACCAAAGGAGCATTCATCACAAAATTGTAACTAAACCCAACAATGATCACGTACATCAACACAACTGAATGACATGGATCAAGTATGTTATGTAGCATGAAAATTACATGCAATGTGATCTCCACATGCCAATTTTCAACTAGTCTCTTCTTTATTATTTAATGAGATCATATTGAATATGAATAGAGTGTAACTTAATACTTTAATACTGCAGTAATAAATACCAAATATGTAATGCATGTTTATAGATGTAATACAAACTCCTACTGAATTGATATATCATATCAATAAATCATATAACACTCATACGAGTAACACACTCCCATAAGACCTTGGGTGTAAGACTTTAATTAATGGATCCACATTCACAGAGTTTGTCTCAATATGTTCTATAAACATCAAACCACTCTAAAATTATATTAGAATATAGCAAAGCCAAATTATTGTCACATAATGACTTTAATGGTCTTTAGACATTATTCAAAATTCTCAATTTAGTGACAAATTCCTTAGCTATATTTCATGAATGGATGCCTAATAACTTTCATACTTAATTACCATAGTGAAAGAGTTATGAGTGTTTTACTTAACACTCTCTCTGAAGAAATCTCTCTTTCAATGCCATAACTAAGAGGAATGGAATCAGAAATAAATATGTAACTATCTTAGCATCCCGTGAAATCAGAATCAGAATACCTAATGATCTCTCACTAATATGATAACACGTGTATGTGAGTATCTGATTTTGTTCTCTTAAAATATCACATAAACTTTTAAGTTCATGGATCTCTTAAATATCTGCCAAATACTTTAATAATGTACACAATATCTAAATGCATACATAATAAGAAGTATAAGAAATCATTTAAATTTCTTTAGCTTTAAATAAATCACTTTATTGGGCTATTCATTGAGTTACATTTATCTCCCATAGAAACTTGATGTTACCTCGTAATAGTCTTTAAATATTTAGTACACAATAATTGACAAATAAGTCCTCATAATTTATTTAAATAAATAAATCCAATAATTCTCCCACTTGGACTTCATTTGTCAGCAAATAATTGTGTATTATAAATTCTTTAAACTTACCCCAAATCCTTTTGAAATTGCATATTCTATTACCATAAAACTCATGCAATTTGAATACTCCCACTTTTTTTTTAATTTCTCTTACTTAGAAAAACTAAAATCTATAATAAATAAGTGGTTTATCAATCTGAATAGCAAGATTAAAATTTATGCAATTATGAAATATGAAAATATTTCTTTCCAAATCTTTAAATAATTTGTATAATTTAGTACAACCATAAAATTAAAATTGGCAGATACTGAAGCAATAAAACTGTTAACTGAACAGAGAACAAAAAAAACTTTTAAAATAAAATTAAACTCACAATACTTATCCAAATAAAATTGACCAAGGTAATTCAAATTCAAAAATGGTAAAACCCATCACAAGATACCTAGCACAACATTGATATTTAGTCTTTGGACAAAAAATGTTAATTTGTAAGTGGTACTCTCAACATAGTAATCAAATATTGACAATAAATTCCTGTCAAATAATAAGACTTTCTTTGGACCAACGAATTATTCACATGGAAGAAAAAAACCGAATAACTGTCACATATTTATTACGATAGTGTGTTTAAAATTTTTGCCAAATAACAACTTTCCTTTGGGCCAATCATTATTCGCGTGAAAAATTAACCACAAACAACTTTCCTTATATTTAATGATCAATCAATTTTCATATAAGTCACTTAGGAGACATTAAGTTTCCATCAACTAATCAAAATATAAAATATAAGTAGCCTAACCAAAATTGAATTTAACCAAGGTCTCATAATTTTTGTCTAGTGATATGACCACATGTATGTTTAAATTTCTGCCAAACAATAACTTTCCTTTGGACCAATTACTATTCGCACGAAACTCAAACACACATGACCAACCTTATATTATAAATTAATTAATTTACACAAAAAACTACTTTGGCAGCATTTAAGGTTCAAATAATCAATCTAAAAATATAAGTAACTTAATTTAATTCATGAATATATATCACAAAAGACAATCCAAAAATATATATATATATATATATATATATATATATATATATATAAGAAATCCTTATTAATTCTATCATAATTCACGTGGGTTCCTGGTGCGTTTTGAATTGACATGCTAAAGATAGGATTTATTACCCTATATTGCTTATGAATAATTAAGGACGAAAAATTACTAATTGTCACTTTTAGCATCTATGTTTGTCACTTAATCAATCAGAACCTAAGACAGAGTACCTATCATGTAGCTAGTCCATTGGAAAGTACCTACGATTTTAATTTAGAAAATATCGTACTCCCAGGGAGGTGGTAACAGCTTTGTAGCAATTATTCTTTTACCCTAACTTTCATTTTATTATCTAGTTATGCAATCGTTCATCAAAATCATTGATGAATTGGTGATCCTTACTACACAAGACTCGAGTTCATTAAGCATGCAAGAGTATTTTATAGACAAGTATTCTGATGTATGTTCTATTGTCCCTACATGTTGATTGACCTATCTTTGAGTATTTTAGATATATCTTGGTCTAGAATGCAATTATAGATTGTATCTTACTTGTGTACCACATCTGAGTTATATGATAAACCGCCCCATCGCCATTGACGGCCCTACTCACAGTTCGAGTTAAAGGTATCCATGAAAGCCTATGTCACTCAGGAAATCATGCCACTCACCCTAACGCCGGCATAAACACCTGAACTCAGCCTCATTAGACTACTCCAACAAACATGGTAATCTATAAGTTATTTCATCTAATATGGCAGACCTTAATGCTTTTTTTATCCTAAATTAAGGCCTGTTAAATTAAACAGGTTATGATTAGACCATGGTTAGGAATTATTTATAACCGTTCATCTAGTTTAAAAAAGCAAGCAGATATTCAGTCATAATGTTTAATTAAGCAGGTGACCTTTCTGGAAAAATGAATGCAACTTCAACATACAAAACATATATAACTTAGCATCATAATTTAATACTCAAATTATTATTTAGACAAACACAATACAGAATATACAAAGAGGATCTAGGGAACCACCACCATAAAGTATTCACCCTTTATCAGGTTCGCCGACGAAGCAACTACTTGTATATCCTGGATTGGTTGACTTGACTCTGTTTGACAGAACCTTCAGAGAACGCATCCTTAGCCTAGTAGCAATTGCTTTACCTTACATCCTGGGCTTAAGCAAAGCCTTGTTGACTAGCTCTTCGCTCACCTAATGCCCTCTTAGGATCTCCTAACGAAATCCCGGGTATTCTATGAATACCAAAAACAAACCCTATCTATTCGAATTCTATGATTCTGGGATAAACACTCAGAAAGCAAAGAAAACGAGACACTCTTGTATTGCTAAACTACTCGTGTGATGTACCTGAGATCACTGAATGACTTGTATCGAGTGTAGAAATGTACACTTGAAGTCACTAGATGATTCAAATCGAGTGAAGAGGGATTATTTCAACTGAGGAAGGTCTGGGGTATTTATAGCAGGGAAATTGAGGATTTTTCTTTGTGATTTCCGATGTGGGATTCTGCATTGGTGCTCGGGACGCCCGTCCTGGTTGTTTGACTGGGTCGGGACGCCCGTCCTGAACTGAGAAGTTCTAAAAATTGCATTTTTACCCCAATATTTGTTGTTTCCTTGCACATTTCACCTGAAACTTCCAAAATCACAAATTATGCGAAAATGTGTTAATATCATTCAATTAGGCTCAATTTAGTTCCCATTTTGTCCTAATTTGTGCCTAAAAACATGCTAAAAAAGTGATATGATTTATGCACATCAGTTCTATATCCATGCTTTCCCACAATTTATTTATTCCAAAATAAAACTCAAATATCAGTAGAATTAAGATATCTTTATGCATCATATATCAAGAATCAAGGTGCCAAAAGATATCAAACTTCAAAAAAATTCCATAAATTAATAATCAAGATTATAAAAAAACACGATAAACTTTATTCTTTAGAAAATGAGCCATAAATTGGTATACATAACCAACCCATAATCTTGATTATTTTGATCCTAAAATAACTGAACATGCACAATATAACTAAAATCATCAAAATGATAACAGTAAATTATTTCATGTTAATGTAACACAAATCTTAATTATGTGCATTACTATTTCTTTCTCATTTCTTGAAACTTCATTATATGATGCAATTATATTTAACAAATGCAAATCATCAAATCTAGATAGAGAATCCAAATTAATAAATTTGAAATTAACAATAAAAGACTAAATTTTTTATTTCTAAATGAACAAGAACATCCAAATTTGTCCATAAATAGAAACCGAATTCCATCTAAATCCAAATAATTTCATTCTCAAAGGATAACATAAACGTCTTTATTAATTTAAAAGTTTTTCATTCACCATAGTAGATGTATCTTTAACGATCATTGAATTTTCTATAATTTAGACCCTTATTCAAACATCAAATATGATATTTGACGTATTTATTATTTATCTTTTTTCAAAGTCTTTCCACAAAAATATCAAGAAAATTCTTTAATTTAATTTGTTCCATTTTCTTGTTTCTTATGTGGACCAACGCCTCAAACTTTTTTATATTCTATATTTTCTTTCCTCTACCATTACCAGTAAATTCTAAATGAGAATACCAACACTTCATCTTGCTTTATCTCTCTTTTTCTTGAAGAAAAATATGAAATTAACTCATTAAGAGTCATTTTTCCATTTAATCAATTATAATTTATAATTGTCCATAAGTTGACTGAATTATACTAGAAGAGAGATAAAAAAACAAATGCACAGTAATGCCTTAAAATGTCTAACTTCACTGCTTTTAACACCGAAATAAGATGAAATGTTTTCCATAAGTACTGTCACATATTCTGATTATCCTTATATTTTATAGAAACACACTTCCATAAAAATTCATAATTATTTCTATTTTTAATTTTTGAATCATACAAAAGTATAATTACAAAACTTTAATTTATGTAGTGTTTTAAATTATGTATGAAATGAATAAAATAAAAACAATAAGAAAATGTTCCAAATAAATTTAGTGTAGGAAAGAAAATATAATAAACTATATTTTTTATCCCAAAATAACAATATATTTATACTTTAAAATAAAGTATAATACTCATGTAGCATGGGCCGCCCATAATATAAATATATATATATATAAAAAAAAATATATATAATCACTACATTCCAAAAAACTATATATATAGCCACTTAAAAAGAACTATAAACATAAAAACGCAATACTTAATATCTTCGAGAAAAAACTATATCTTAGAGAAAAAACCATAGCGCAACCAAATGCAACAAAATTCCAATTTAATTAATTACCCACCAGATTCATAATAAACTCATGGACACTATAAAAATAAAAGAAAAATAGTCTTATTTTTTATAAATTTTGAATGAAAACTGAATTCTTTATTTCTAAATGAAAACTTAATTCTTTAGTTCTGAATGAAAAATTAATTCTTTAGTTATGAATGAAAACTTAATTCTTTAATTCTGAATGAAAACTTAATTCTTTAATTCTTGGATGAAAACTTAATTCTTTAATTCTTGGGTGAAAACTTAATTCTTTAATTCTTTAATTTCGAATTTCCAAGAAAAGGAAAAATCTTTTTAAAAAATCAATTTTATAAATTTACTTTATCCAAAATCGAATTAAATTGAAAACCAAAAGGTTTTCATCTTAACTGAAGTTTAATTCCTTAATTCTGTAGTTCCTTATGTATGTGTACCAAAACTAATATATATAAATATATAATTCCAGTGCATATTCTTTGCGTGTATATATTCTTAACAAGGAGCGAATATATATAAAAATTTATATTATTAAATAAATAATAATATATCCAGAATTTTCAAAAATATATTTTTAGAAGCCAAACCTTTACCTAATAAAGACAGAAACGTAATCTTTAAAAATTTAAAACCTAATCATCAATTTATTAATTGATCTCATAAATCTCCATTATCTTTTTTGAGATCTTGACTAAATAAACCTAAAAGGTTTACTCTTTTAACCGATATTAATTGATTTCCTAAATCTCCATAATCTTTTATGATATGTTGACTAAATAAACCTAAAATGTTTAATCTTTTATGATATGTTGACTAAATAAACCTAAAATGTTTAATCTTTTAATCGATTATGAATTACCCAAAAAATATTCTTAATAACTAAAAAATATTCTTAATAATCCAACATATAGGCTCTGATACCACTTGATAGAATAAAATACATATGTATTCTATATATTCCTTAAACCTAATCCCATAAGACCTAGTATGTCAAATTAATAAGAATATTAAAAAACTAAATTGCAGAAGACCCTTTCTTCGTAGCATATCAAAAACAGATGACGGTCTTCCAAGAGATTTATCAGAGTTAGGGTTCTGTTCTACTGATAGGATATAAAATAGACACTCTCAATAAACTCTCGGGGAACATAACCCATATATAATAATAATATTCCTAGCCAACCCATCATAGTCTAGGGAATATGGTATCTACATATGTGGGCCCATACTTATTGTTGATACATATTAGCCTAATAAATTTAATTAGATCACTTTAATAGGGTTTAATAAAATATGTAGCCTTAAATACATAATTGACACATGAGCCCACATGATTTATTAAAATAAATCCAACATTCAATCCATAATATGTCGATGTCATGGTGAGCTGGTGTTGGTCCATGTAATGTTGCTGCTGGTGTTGGTCCAAGTAATATTGCTGCTGTAGCTGTTAATGGTCTCAATGATTCTGCTGATGATGCTCAATGTACAATCTTAGCCGTTGAACTTTGCCAGAAACTTAACAACAAGAAGAGTCTGTTGGAGAATGAGAAACAAGCCGATGCAATTATGAGTGAGAAAATCAAGAATTTTGCACTGTACAATCGGTGGGGTAAACTTTTTGATGATGAACTAGACATGTCAGAGCTTTTTGAATACAAGGTGGCGCTTGAAAGATTGAAAAAGAAGATTAATGGAATGAAGCTCAAGAAATCGATGGAGATGATGAACTAAACAACGACGCTTCCTCCACCAAATCCAAATCCATTCTTTGGAGGAAATAATAATAATTTCGGTGACCCTTATTTTGGACACAACAACCTGAACACTAATGATAAAAACTTTCTTCCTCCATCTGATCATTCTTTCTCCTCAGTTCCTCCTAATCCTAATCAAAATCTTGGGAATGTGGAGAAGTCATCGTCGGCCGTAGCCAAAGTCGAAGCTACTACTTTTTCCAATAGCTCCTACCCACCTCTTGGATTTCTTTATTGAAAAAATAACGTGGATGAACAAATAATTCTTGTATTTTCTATAAAATCAAAAATTACAAAGAAAATAAATTACATGTAATAAAATTACAAATATTTTTACAAGATTCTATTTCTTTAAATCCACTGATTCGATATGTCGTGGGTTCGAGGACTTTTTTTGAGCTTTATCTCGATTCAATAGAATTGAATATCTCGGAAAGGAGTTTTGGGATTAATCTCTGAATAGATTCAACTCAAAGACCATTAGTTTGATCTCGATGTTGAACAACTATGAATTTCTTTCAAGGACTTCTGATTTCTTCTTCAGAGGTATTTAACTTTCTTGGAATGAACTTCAATGAGAGAAAGAACGAAAATGATAGAGTTTTAGTATTTTTCATGTATCTCTTAACTTCATAGCTTCTACGTATGTTAGCTTCTTCTTTTTTTTTTGTCAATTTTTCATTGAGGGATCTTTTCCTCAATTTATAGGTAAAGAAGTGACAATCAATATCACTCATCTAAAAGATGAATATCTCAATATCTTAATATCTTAATATGTATGATAGACATTTAAATTTAATTATATATTTAAAATATATAATTAAATCTTATTTAAATATTTAAATATATAAATATTTATATTATTAAGACATTGAGAGATTTACCGCTCAAATAAATGATATTTGGCATCATAATAGGCATTGATTGTTATCCCCCCATCTATAAATAGAGAGCCAAATTTCCTTTAGAAAAAAAAATGAATAGAGATGTAAAAGCTCTAAAAAAGGACAAAAACCGAGAGAATGCGAAAAATACCAAAACTCTGTTGTTTTGGATCTTCCTCTCGAGAAAATCAAAGGCCTTTGAAAGAAAGTTCAAAAGTACTCGAAAGAAATTCATAACTGTTCAATGGATCGAGATAAAGTCAACCACCCTCGAAGTTAAATTCAGTCTGAGACCCAAAACGCCCTTCGGATAAATTCAAATTTATTGTATCGAGTTCAAGTCTAAAAAGACACTTGATTCCCTCGGATAAATTAAAATTTATTGTATCGAATTAAAGCCTAAAAAGACATTTGAGCCCATGACGGATTGAATGGACGGATATATAGAAATACGACTTTTAAAAAAAGAAAGAAAGTATTGTAATTTTATTACACATAATATATTTTCTTTGTAATTTTTTATTTACAAGAAATAAAAAAAATATTTATTTACATGTATATTAAAATATATAAATGAATTTAATTATATATTAAAATATGTATATATATAATTTAAATATATTTAAATTAATGTAGATAAATTCTATTATCTAACAAATTGCCACTTTCATAATTGTTCTCGATGTAAAAGAGTTTACAACTGGAAATAAGTTACAAAAATATCTTCATGTATATATATATATATATATATATATATATATATATTGATTCCTCAAAAATTGGTTGTGATTTTCCTTTCAATATATACACACATGTAATATCGATTTTTATATATATATTGAAAAGAAAATGACACCCGTCAAGGGTAGAAACGTCATCTACACAGCGGACTAAACCGCACAATACCGCATACTTCGCGGGTTGACTCAAAGTCAAACTGCAAGCGTAAAAAGTGGAGCGCATAACTCTACTCATCCCAATCGTGGATTCCCACTCTCCCACTAATAAAGTCCGTTTCCCATAACGGCAATATCAGAAAAGCCCACGAGCGAGGTAAACACTATCCTGTCATCTCTCCCACCTTCTAAGAAGGTGGGCTATAAAAGGAATGAAATGGACAAAAGGTAGGATATTCAATCCCAGATATCCTAAACAGTTACCAATTTAATACCAAACTGACTTGATCGTCAGAGAGTTCACGGGGATCCACGTCCCCATCGAACTTCCTCTGTTTTGCAAGTTACCTATACTTCGGGATTTCAAAGATTTCTGGAGTCACATTTACTTTTTTACCCTCAAAACATCCTTACCAATTTTTGACGAATTAGTTTAGTTCCGTTACCTGGAAAGAAAGATTTCATTCCTTACTTTGATTTTCTCAAAGAGTTACAATGTCACGACAATCAGGGAATCACGAAAATCATCCTAACACGACACTCTCAACGTCTCTCCACGAGACTCACCGAGCAGCCCATTCCTCAGCACCGGCTAACCCCCAACGACGGTCCATTTTAGAACGCCTGGGATCCAATGGGTCTCTCCACAGGACAACTGACCTCCGCGATCAGCTGAGCGAGAGGCAAGCCACCGACGACGAACGTGCAAAGGAATTGGAAGAACTGCAAAGGAGTGTTGAAAAGCTTCAAAGGGAGCGAGACCTCGCGGAGCAGTGGAAACAACTCCACGTGACGTACGTCAGAGAGGGCCTAACCCCTCCGACACTCCCGAATGGGGGAAGAGTCCGCTCGGATGCTCCGCCGCCAAGATCCTGCACTATGGTAAGCAAGCAGACCACGGCCACCAAAAAGACCGAGAAACATGGAGTTCAAACGGGCAGAAAGTAGCGCCCGACAGCCAGCGAAGTGGGGGAAAGCCACCATACTTCCAAGCCCACTTCGAAGCTAGCCGAGAGAAAGTGGTACATCGAGCATAGCCCAGAGAAGGTTAAAAGCTCGACGAAAATCCAGAAGACAAGATCAATCGGGCTAGGCCCGTTCACCAAATGGATTCAGGATATAACACCTGACCCATTTCTCCAACTACCGAAGTTCGTCCTTTACTCCGGACAAACGCGGCCCCACGAACACATATGTCGTTACCAAACGGCCATGAGCCTAGTCACGAACGATGAGGCAGTGTTGTGCAAGGCGTTCCCAAGCACCCTGTCAGACAAGGCGCTAACATGGTTCACTTCCCTAAAGTCAGGTACGATAGATTCCTGGCTCACCTTGGAGAAAATCTTTCTAGATAAATTCAGCACGGCGGGAACGATTCCCAAAATGAGGGGGGACCTGGAGAACATCAAACAACGAGATGACGAGTCTCTGTTATCGTTCCTAGAGCGATTCAAAAAGACCTATGACGAGATAGAGGGGATTAGCAAAGATACGGTCATCACCTATTTTGAAGGAGGTTTCCGCTCCAGAATGCTTTATACAGAGCTCCAGTTGAGGAGACCAGAGACCATAGGCGAGATATTCGACGTCGCTCGAAAGGTCGCATTGGCTGAGGGTAGCACGCCAGACCTGGCCGGGGCAAAAGATAAACAATATGAGTTCCGAAAAATCCCCTCAAGCTTCACAGAGAAAAAGGAGAAAAGCGGATTTAAGAAGCCCTAGATGTTCACACCTTTAAAAGTCTCGAAGGAAAGCCTCGCGGTGGTTATAAAAGATAAATACTTCAGGACCCCGCTCCGATGAGATCCCAGTCCTATCCCGCCAGGGATAAATCCAAGTTCTGCGAGTTTCACCGTGACTACGGACATACCAAAGAGGACTGTTTCCAACTAAAAAGGGCCATAGAGGGCCTCATCAGAGAAGGATGCCTAAAGGAGTATGTCGCCGACGCGCAACAACAAAAAGACAAGGGTGAAAGAGTAATCAATATGATCAACCCCAACGTCTCCTCAATCAAGAAAATCAAAAAGAGGATTTATAACCTCACAAAAAATCATATCTCGTTCCTGAATACGAGTTCGTACAACGTGAGGTCATCTCATTTTCAAACGAGGAGCTAGAGCACAACGAAGAAGCGAGGATCACACCCATTGTTCTTGAAGCACGAATGACAAAGGATGGCATCGACAAGTGCACAGCAAGGAGAATTCTGATTGATACAGGAGCCACGAAGAACATCATGTATCTCCAGTGTTTCTAGGAAATGGGCTTAAAGGATGCCGACCTCAAGGCCAGCGAAATGGTCCTCGAGGGGTTCTCCACCCACAAGGTACCGGTTAAAGGAACTATTCGAGTACAAGTAACTCTCAGAGAAGGAGAACGGCAACGGACTAAGGGGGTCAAGTTTTACGTTGTGGACCTGGATTCATCGTACAACGCGATATTGGGTACCCCCTTTCATGCAGCATTCAACCTCGTGATATCCACCTCTCATTAGCAAGTGAAATTCAATATTTCGCAGGGCGTGGGCTTCGTTAGAAGCAGCCCTCGAAGCCTTTTGGGGCAGATCATGAAAATCAAAAGGAAAAGAGAGGGGCTAGACGATACTGCAACTACCAACCCGGTAGTCGCCCATAACGACCAAAGAATATAGAAAATCCTCAAGAAATAGATTTACGACCTGGTCGTCGAAACATCAGGGACCCGAGAGTTCGATGAAGAAATCATCAAGCCCAAGTACCCTCAGCAGCCCGTCAAGATTGGTAGAGAGATACCCAGTGCCCTCTGATACGCGAAAATCGTATCACTTTTTTAGCATGTTTTTATGTATGATTTCGGGTGAAATTGAGGGCAAATTGATCTTAATTGGTTGTTATTTACTCAATTTCACGGTTTTTATGATTTTGGAAGTGTCAGGTGAAAAGTAGATGAAAACAGCAAATTTTGGGGCAAAAACGCAATTTTTGGAAATATTGACTTAGTCAACGGGTCAGGACGGGCGTCCCGACCCAGTCAAACCGCCGGGACGGGCGTCCCGACCTGGTCAACAGATCAGGACGGGCATCCCAATCCGGGACGGGCGTCCCGAACCCCCAGAACCAGTCCCACATCAAATGTTTGATGAAAAATCACCCTGGGAAGCTGCTATAAATACCCCAGGCCTCCAGCAGTTGAATTCATTCCTCTCCACTCGATCTGAGTCATTAAGTGGTTTCCAGTGTACAATTCTCTAGTACACAACTCACTCAGAGACTCGGATCTCTGTTTTCTTTCTTGTTAGTGTTTTGTTTTAGTTTCTGAGAAATAGTCTCAGATCTTAGGATTCTATAGATAGGTTCGTTTCTGGTATTCATAGAATACCCGGGATTTCGTTAGGAGATCCTAAGAGGGCTCTAGGCGTTCGAAGAGTCAGTCCACAGGGCTGGGCTTAAGATGGGTATTAAGGTAAAGCCCAGTTACTAGGCTGAGGAAGCGTCCTCCGACGGTTCTGGCGAGCAGAGTCGGGTCAAGCAATACGGCATATACAGCACTACGCTCCATCGGCGAGACTTCGTAAAGGGTGATTTCTTTATGGCATCGGTCCCCCTGCCCCTCTCTTATATGTTGTTATTGTGTTTGTCCAAATAACGATTTGAATACCAGATTATGTTTTTATGAATATTTGTGATATATGTTGAAGTTATTATGTTTTTCTAGAAATGGCCACCTGCTTAAATATCCATTATGTCTGCATGTCTATCGCCGTTCTTTTAAATTGAAATTAGGGTTATAGACAATTCCTAACCACGGTCTATTCATAACCTGTTTAGTTTAACAGGCATCAATTAGTATTGATGTCTGCCATACTAGATAAAATAATCTACGGAACACCTCGTTGGTTGAAAGTAGTCTAGGTAGGCTGAGTTGAGTGTTATGTCGGCGGTTATGAGACGAGCAGTATGATCCCCAAAGTGACATAGGGCGGTCATTGCTGACTTTAGTCCGAGCCGTGAGTAGGGCCGTTACCCTTAATGATGGGGCGGTAGCGTAGAAACTCAGATGTGGTAGCCTTTAGACACAAAACATAGTTGCACTCCAGGGCAAGACATGTCTAAAATACTCGAATATAGGTCAATCAACGTATAATAACAGTATAACATGAAATCAGGATCTCATCTTTAAAATACTTTCAAGTTTGGCTAGACTTAAACCTAGTGGAGAACGAATCATCCTCTCATCAAAGTATTTGATGATGATTGCATAACTGGATCATAAGATAGGAGTTAGAAAAAAAGGCTAGTTACTACTAAGCCGTTGCCACTTCCCTGGGAGTACGATATTTATTTAATAAAATCGTAGATACTTTCCAACTGACTAGCTACACGATAGGTACTCTGCCTTAGGTTCTGGCTGATTAAGTGACACCATAAAGACTAAATGTGACAATTAGTCAATCACAGTCCTTAATTATTCATAATCAACATAGGGTAAAATAACACCTATTTAGCATATCAACCGGAACGCATCAGATTTTTGGCGCCGTTGCCGGGGAAATATCATAATGAATTTAGGATTATTGGCCACAATTCTAGAGACTTATGATAGGTGACGGTAGTAACCTGGACTTTTGAATCACACTTATCTTATACTAGTTAGACAATCACTTTCCTAAATATAGGATTATCATAACTAATTAATTTTAGATAATATCTGGAATTAAGACACTTAGGATAATCAAATTTTAGAAAATTATTCTAAAACCATATTAAGGAAATTTACCTGCTTTCTAAATTAAACACAAAAAGAAAAAAAAATGTTAAAAATTTAAAATCCCAAAAAGAATGTATCTTTCTTGCTCAACGGTGAGTTGTTCCCTTTCCCTATCTCTTATTTTTTTAGTTGTTTTCTTAGTTGCTCTTTTTCGTGTTTTTCTTCCTTTATTTAATTTCGAAGAAATAAAAATGGAAATGAGGATAAAATATATTTTCTTATGAGTTGTAAAATGTTGGCTTAGATTTTTATCGGGAATAAACTCTATTTTAGAATTTTCTTAGAGTCATGCCAGCCTTATTAGGATGAGTTATGAAATAGTTTTTCCTTAATAGCCAGACCTTTGAATGTTCTATTGGAAAAAGGATGTTCCTTTTGTTTTGCTGATGATTGCATGAGAATTTTTAAAACCAAAAGGAATTATTGCACCCATTATGACATCACCTGATTGAAATCTGCTTTTTGAATGAATATGTGATGTAGTAAGAATTGTTTTAGACAGAAACATGATAAGAAAGTTCATGTATGATAAATCCTAATCTTATCTAGTCTTGTCTAAAAACAATAGGTTACACTGATCACTCTGAGATGTCTGTGTTCAATAAAACTGATACTGAACCATAATTGATTAAGTTAGGTTTTATCGTTACCTGAGTTTGATATAGAAAGAAGGGGTAAGAAAAAGGGTTGAAAATCTAGAAAGCAAACCATTGGTCTAGATTAGAAAACCCCGAGTTAGAGGCTAGTGTAATACTGATAAATTTTTGGATGAAAACTTATTTGCATTGTTTGCTATGTATAATAATTCTCATCTGTGGTTTATTTCAAATTATCTAGTCACTGAATAAGTTCCAAGTGATATGACTTATCAGCAAAAGAAGAAATTCTTTGCTGATTTGAAATATTACTACTGGGCAATTTCTCTTCTATTTCAAATTTTTGGTAGATTAGTTGATCAGAAGACGTGTCTCGAAAGATGAAGGCCACAAAATTTTGGAGCATTGTCATCAAGGATCTACAAGAGACCAATTGACTGCTATCAACACTGTCCGGAAAGTGTTGAAAGCAGGATCTTGTTGACCCACCATATTCAAGGACTTTTGTATCTCTGATACAGCCCTGCGATGCTTGCTAAATAACAGGTAACACATCTTCCAGAGATCATCTACCCCAGCGACGTACACAGAATGTTGCAACCATTGATATCAGGGGTATTTCGAATCCTTTTCTCTTTCTTTGAACATAATTACATCATAGTAGTCGTGGAACACTTTTTGAAAATAGCCTGAACCACAGGCATTACCTACTAATGATGTTAAAGTCATGTGCAGATTCAGAGTGCCAATGTTTTAGGAAGAAATGTTCAGCATGTGTATCAAATCTGTGAAGTCTGCTAAGTACCACACTTTAGCAGGGATTGCTATGGGAATGACTGACCATTCCAAAAGAGGTAGGAGCAGGTTACTGCAGAATGCTGCTCCAATGGGAAATGCATACAATTCCAACTAGAGGAATCATACGGGATTTAGCTGAGGAGAAATTCGGAAGCTGGAAACTTTCAGAAGATACCACCACAACAAAACCCCTACTCGCAGAAGCAATAGATGAGATACTGGCAACAATTAAAGCCAGACCAGTGCAAGCAAGTGATATACCAAGTAGTATCGAACAGTCGAAGGATATAGAGGAATTTAGCATTGTATCAGGAGCATAGCAATGGAGGAGCTTGCATTCCCTGCATACCAATCAGCTGTGAGAAACTTCCCCGAGGAAGTCTCAAATACTTGGGCCCAGATCTATACACAAATCCCAAGAAATCTCATTCCTAGACACGTTCCTCCTGGACACGTTGCTATGATTGTGAGAAAACTTACAAATGATTCGAGGAAGCAGTCCGTGGGGCTCGAGCCATTCATCAAATGAATAGGCCACTACCTAGAGCTCGACGATGAAGGATCGAAGCTGACGTCATCCGTTCCAGTATCTAGAGCTTACAGAGTCAAGAATGCCTCAACAATAGCACATGACTAAGGTGAAGAGCCAATTGACAAATCAGTGAAAACCCTTCTGCTCGAAGCAAGAAGGGAGTTTTTCTAATCCTCATGATCCTTTACTTTTGTTTTCTTTGTTATGTGTTATGTTTTGTTATTTCCATTATCCTTCTTGTTTTATTTTCTCTCTTACCCTTAATTAGTCAAATAAGTGTGGGGTAAGAGTTCTTTGTTTTATTTTCATTTCTTCTTGTCTTCAAATAAGTGTGGGGTAGTTTAGATGATACGCGAAAATCGTATCACCATTTTAGCATGTTTTTACGTATGAATTTGGGTGAAATCAAGGGCAATTTGATCTTGATTGTGCACTATTCACTTAATTTCACAGTTTTTATGATTTTGGAAGTGTCAGGTGCAAAGTAGACGAAAACAGCAAATTTTGGGGCAAAAATGCAATTTTTGGAAATGTTGACTCGGTCAAAGGTCCGGGACGGGCGTCCCGACCAAGCCAAGCCAGAGGGACGGGCATCCCGACCTGGTCAACAGACCAGGACGGGCGTCCCGAGCCGCCAGAAGCTGTCCCACATCGAATTTTTCAGAGATTTTCACTCTGGGAAGCTGCTATAAATACCCAGGCCTCCAGCAGTTGAATTCATTCCTCTCCACTCGATCTGAGTCATTTAGTGGTGTCCAGTGTACAATTCTCTAGTACACAACTCACTCAAAGACTCGGATCTCAGTTTCTTTCTTATTAGTGTTTTGTTTTAGTTTCTGAGAAATAGTCTCAGATCTTAGGTTTCTATAGATAGGTTCGTTTCCGGTGTTCATAGAATACCCGGGATTTCGTTAGGAGAACCTAAGAGGGCTCTAGGCGTTCGAAGAGTCAGTCCACAGGGCTGGGCTTAAGTTGGGTATTAAGGTAAAGCCCAGTTACTAGGCTAAGGAAGCGTCCTCCGAAGGTTCTGGTGAGCAGAGTCAGAGGAAGCAGTACGACATATACAGCAGTACGCTCTGCGGCGAGACTACGTAAAGGGTGATTTCTTTATGGCATCAGTCCCCATACCCCTCTCTTATATGTTGTTATTGTTTTTACTCTAAATACTTATTATGAACATCAGATTACGATTTTTATGAATAGTTGTTTTATATGTTGAAGTTGTTACGTTTTTCCGGAAATAGCCACATGCTAAATATTCACTATGTCTGCATGTTTAATGTGCTCTTTTAAACTAAAGTTAGGGTTATAGACAATTCCTAACCACGGTCTAATCATAACCTGTTTAGTTTAACAGGCATCAATTAGTATTGGTGTCTGCCATGCTAGATAAAATAACATGTTGAACACCCTGCCTGTTAAAGTAGTCTAGGTAGGGGCCGAGCTGAGTCCGATTATGCCGGCGGCTAGGGCAAGCGGTATGATCCCCGAAGTGACATAGGGCTTTCATGGATGCCTTCGTCCCGAACCGTGAGTAGGGTCGTCATTAAGGTAGGGCGGTTTATTAGAGACCTCGGATGTGGTACGCCTTTAGACACAGAACATAGTTGCAATCCAGGCTAAGATATATCTAAAATACTCGAAATAGGTCAATCAACATATAGGAACAGTATAACATAGAATCAGAACTCATCTATAAAGCACTTCTAGGATTAATGAGACTGAAACCTAGTGGAGAATGAATCACCCTCTCATCAAAGTATTTGATGAAGATTGCATAACTGGATCATAAGATAGGAGTTAGGATAAAAGGCTAGTTACTACTAAGCCGTTGCCACTTCCCTGGGAGTACGATAATTATTTAATAAAATCGTAGATACTTTCCAACAGACTAGCTACACGATAGGTACTCTGCTTTAGGTTCTGACTGATTAAGTGACACCATAGACTAAATGTGACAATTAGTCAATCATAGTCCTTAATTAATCATAATCAACATAGGGTAAAATAATACCTATTTAGCACATCGGTCGGAAACCCCATCAGATTTTTGGCGCCGTTGCCGGGGAAATATCATAATGAATGTAGGATTATTGGCCACAATTCTAGAAACTTATGATAGGTAGCGGTAGTAACCTAGACTTTTGACTTACAGTTATCTTATACTAGTTAGACAATCAGTTTCCTAAATATAGGATTATCATAACTAATTAATTTTAGATAATATCTGGAATTAAGACACTTAGGATAATCAAATTTTAGAAAATTATTCTAAAAACCATATTAAGGAAATTTACCTGCTTTCTAAATAAATCAAAATCCATAAAAATATTTTTTACTTTCTTGTTTCACTGTCCTACTTTTTGCTATTTGTTATTTCTCACCAGACTTTGCACTCAGAAATGAAGGGAACAAGAGCCCAGGATATTCTGGACGAAGTAGAACATAACACTTCCCCAGAAATCCAAACAATTCCTTCTTCTCCCGAATACACTCCTGCTTCTCCCGAATACACTCCTGCCTCTCCCGAATACACTCTGCTTCTCCCGAATATACTCCTAAATCTCCCGAGTACACCCCGAAATCTCCTGAATATACTCCTGCATCCCCCGCACCTAACTACCAACCACCTTCATCAAAGGATAGCACTGACAGTTCTCAATCAGCCTTGGCTGCCCGGGTAGATGCTATATCTCACAGGATAAGCGCTATGACTCAGACAATACCGGGCGGACTAAGACGATCATATCAGGCTGTTCTAACCTTAAGTTCTGAAGTAACCCAACTCAGAACCACAATAGAACACTAAAATGTGCAATTACTCCGAGAGATGATGGAAATCTTGAAGGAACAAAGGAACCAGCAGGAGGAAATGCGCAACATACAAGCAGAACTGCAAGAGATGCGAAACATTCAGACCGAACTACAGGAGATCAGAGATAGGATTCGTTGAAAAGGGAAGATTCTTTTACTCTCAACAAATAATTCGTTTGAACTGAAACTTGAATAATTGACCCTTATTTTCTATTTTTCAAACATTTTTAAAGGGTCATTTATATTCAACAATTTTCTTCAGACAGTTTATTTCGAATTTCTATGAAAAACAAGAGTTTTGCAAATACAGTTTATTTTCCACTAATTACATTGCACAAACTCAGTTTTATTTTTCTGAAATTCTTGTTGAATTTAAGTTAGGATAAAATTAGGGTAGTCACAATTTTCGAAAAGAGACTGAGAATTTTGTCATAGAGTTTTTAACAACTTCTGAATTTTATTGGATAAACACATGAAGCCTTGTTAAGAATTATGATAATTTGGTATTTTGAGATTTTCAGGGAATTACGAAATTTTTTTTCCCCTGAATTGGCACGCGCCCTGATGCAACCCGGGACGGGCGTCCAGCGGGACGGGAGTCCTCCCTCCGGGACGGGCGTCCCGAAGGTCACCCTTCTATAAAAATTCAATTTTTTCATTTTCTCTCAAATCTACAACCAAAAATTCATCTCTCTAAAAACATTTCTCTCTAGCCTCTCTCTACAAATTTTTGGCAAACTCCTCAAAGTTTAAAAATTCGAATTTGCCTCCAAAATTTGAATTTTAAACTTCACCCAAAAATTCGAATTTCCCGCCAAAAATTCAAAATTCGCCCCTAACCTAATTTCATCCTTCTGAATTCAAATTCACCTCCATAATTTCAGTTTAAAGCTTTCTTCCCCACCTACACTCTCTCATACGTTTTAAATGGCTCCCAAACGTGCTCGTACCACATCTACCATGACAGTTACCTCAGTGACACATCCTTTTATGCTGTTTCCCTCCAGCACCGCATACCAAGAGAGATGCACTGGGTACATCGGGCGTACGATACTAACGGGCAGAACGCTGGATTGGGCAGCAGTACAGACACTGGGAGTAGAGCCAGAAGTCAGACGCATACTCGACGTGCCACCCTACAGTCGAGTATTCATCGTCACCGAGCCCACATACCTGGAGCTGGTATGTGAGTTCTATGCGTCTTTTACCTACCAACAGGAGCAGATCACATTCCTTTTAGGCGGAATAGATCGATCGATGAGCATGGCCGAGTTCGGCATCGCCCTAGGCATCTGGCAGAAAGATGAGCTGGATACGCCTGCATACACCACAGCAGTTCGAGACTTCACGTCTGCAGACGTCTCCACTGCTTGGGCTCAGATCTGCATGACGGGTGTCCCATACCAGCATGGCTTTGCAAAAGCCACAGGTATTTATCCTACTCTTCGTTACCTACATGCTATCATTGCACACACGTTGTCAGGACGACTGACAGCGCCCGGAACTGTCACCCGGATGGAGACGTTCCTTCTAGCCAACATGCACATGGGATCTACAGTAGAGATGACTAGACTCATAGCGGTCGTCATGCGAGGATTCGCTACAGACACTAGGAAACAGTGTCTGAGACTCGGACCAAACATCACCAGGCTAGCCCGCTACCTGGAGTTGGACATAGAGGGCTCGGAGCTTACTCTGGTCACCCCAACCACTATTCCCACAGACGTTACCATTCTACGGAACATGGGAATGGTTGTACGGGATGCGAATGGCCGCGACACCATCCACACGGAGCAGACAGGACAGGCATCGGCATCGGAAGCATTGCCAGCGCATATCCCTCCATCCGAGACGTTCGTGCCACGTATTGCCTTCGAACGACACATGTCGCACGGATTGGCAGAACTATCGGCCCGATACAGTCGAGACATGGATAGGATTGACAGACGGCTGACGATGATAGAGGACAAGATTGACAGACGGTTGGCGATGATAGATGATAGGATCACCATGAACACCAGCAGGATTGAGGAGATACATCAGCAGACTTCCCGAGTAGCGGAAAACTTTGAGTTTGACTTAGCAGACTTAGGTCCACTGGACAACGATCCACCGGGTTCTTAGTCTCTCTCTCCTTCTTTCCTTTTCTTTCTTTTTCTTTTGTTTTGTTTTTCTTGTTCTATGTGTATAAACATGTCTGGGCTGTATGACGTATGAATCTATGTACAAATTTGATTTATATGACATACATAATTATTTGCATTATTTTATTTTATGTCTTACTTACCCATACAGAATCCTTTATTTTTCTGTTTTATTTCTTATTTTCAAATAAGTGTGGGGTAATTAGATATGCATGAACACTGAGGACAGTGCCAGACTTAAGTGTGGGGTAGCAGTGCACGGTGCACTGTAGTAGTTTGCAAAATTTTTCGCATGATTTTGCTTGTTTTTCACATACTTTCACACCTTTCCAAAATTTTTTAAAAAAAAAAAAATTTTCCGTCTTTCAGACGTCTAAATGCAGTATGCTTGGTTAAACAATTGCTTATGTCTATGATATGTAGGTAGTATGCTATGGTTAGTAGGAGATAGTTGATAGCTATCTTGGACTAATTGATTAGGAATAGGGAATTCCTGATAACTGAGCACAGCTTTGTCTGGATTAGAGACCTCAACCAATTACCTTTTCAAGACTGAACTAGATGAAATTAGACCAGTTGTGGATGTTTTGACAATTAGAATAACTGGATGAGACTCTGAGCTAAAAGTGAAAGGAAACAAAAGAAGTTAATCAAATAAGGGTAGTTTGCCAGCGGCCTTCGCTACTCGAGCACCACTCCTTCGGGGAATTTAAAGCCTGATGCCCTAAGGTCGTGTAGATCTGGGAGTCATCGGAGTGGGACTCGCTACATGGGTAGTTGAAGTTGACGTGTTCTAAGCAGACTCAAAATACCCTAAATCTATAAAAAAAATAACTAAGTGCTAAAACACCAAGAATCTGATCACCAAAGCTCAGAACTCAAAAAGTTGTCTGTTGTTAATATGTCTAGCGATAGGTCGAAGTGTTATCTGGTAGTAGTTAAGACAAGAGTACATTGTGTTGACTATCTGGTCTGGACTAGTACACACACTACACATCAGGAAGACCCTGTGACTAAGAAAAAGACCAACCTAGTTGTTGATTTATTTTCTGCCTGATCATAGCAAGCTACTAGAAAACATTTGAGACCTTGTCATAGCAACCTAACCAGACAGACCTGTATTAAGACTTGTCTGAAGAATTTTTGGAATAAAAACATGACTAGGAATTTAAGTAACTTCAGGTAGACTTTGCTTGAGGACAAGCAAAAGGCTAAGTGTGGGGTTATCTGATACGCGAAAATCGTATCACCTTTTTAGCATGTTTTTACGTATGAATTTGGGTGAAATCAAGGGCAATTTGATCTTGATTGTGCACTATTCACTTAATTTCACAGTTTTTATGATTTTGGAAGTGTCAGGTGCAAAGTAGACGAAAACAGCAAATTTTGGGGCAAAAACGCAATTTTTGGAAATGTTGACTCGGTCAAAGGTCCGGTACGGGCGTCCCGACCAAGCCAAGCCAGAGGGACGGGCGTCCCGACCTGGTCAACAGACCAGGATGGGCGTCCCAATCCGGGACGGGCGTCCCGAGCTGCCAGAAGCTGTCCCACATCGAATTTTTCAGAGATTTTCACTCCGGGAAGCTGCTATAAATACCCCAGGCCTCCAGCAGTTGAATTCATTCCTCTCCACTCGATCTGAGTCATTTAGTGGTGTCCAGTGTACAATTCTCTAGTACACAACTCACTCAGAGACTCGGATCTCAGTTTCTTTCTTATTAGTGTTTTGTTTTAGTTTCTGAGAAATAGTCTCAGATCTTAGGTTTCTATAGATAGGTTCGTTTCCGGTGTTCATAGAATACCCGGGATTTCGTTAGGAGATCCTAAGAGGGCTCTAGGCGTTCGAAGAGTCAGTCCACAGGGCTGGGCTTAAGCTGGGTATTAAGGTAAAGCCCAGTTACTAGGCTGAGGAAGCGTCCTCCAAAGGTTCTGGTGAGCTGATACGCGAAAATCGTATCACATTTTTAGCATGTTTTTATGTATGTTTTAATGTGAAATCGAGAGTAAATTGACATTAATTGTTTATTATTTACTTGATTTCACGGTTTTTATGATTTTGGAAGTGTCAGGTGCAAAGTAGACGAAAACAGCAAATTTTGGGGCAAAAACGCAATTTTTGGAAATGTTGACCCGGTCAAAGGTCCGGGACGGGCGTCCCGACCCAGTCAAACCGCCAGGACGGGCGTCCTGAACCGGGACGGGCGTCCGGAACCTAGTCAACGAATCAGGACGGGCGTCCCGAGCCGCCAGAAGCTGTCCCACATCGAATTTTTCAGAGATTTTCACTCCGGGAAGCTGCTATAAATACCCCAGGCCTCCAGCAGTTGAAATCATCCCTCTCCACTCGATCAGAGTCATTAAGTGGTTTCCAGTGTACAATTTTCCAGTACACAACTCACTCAGAGACTCGGATCTCAGTTTTCTTTCTTATTAGTGTTTGTTTTAGTTTCTGAGAAATAGTCTCAGATCTTAGGTTTCTATAGATAGGTTCGTTTCCGGTATTCATAGAATACCCGGGGTTTCGTTAGGAGACCCTAAGAGAGCTCTAGGCGTTCGAAGAGTCAGTCCACAGGGCTAGGCTTAAGCCCAGGATGTAAGGTAAAGTCTAGCTACTAGGCTGAGGAAGCGTCCTCCGAAGGTTCTGGTGATCAGAGTCAGGGCGAGCAATACGACGTATACAGCAGTACACTCTGTCGGCGAGACTACGTAAAGGGTGATTTCTTTATGGCATCAGTCCCCATACCCCTCTCTTATATGTTTTATTGCTTTGTCCTAAACATCAATTATGAATATCAGATTATGGTTTTTATGAATAGTTGTTTTGTATGTTGAAATTATTATGTTTTTCCGGAAATAGCCACCTGCTAAATATTCACTATGTCTGCATGTTTAATGTGCTCTTTTAAACTAACGTTAGGGTTATAGACAATTCCTAACCACGGTCTAATCATAACCTGTTTAGTTTAACATGCATCAATTAGTATTGGTGTCTGCCATGCTAGATAAAATAACATGCTGAACACCCTGCTTGTTAAAGTAGTCTAGGTAGGAGTCGAGCTGAGTCCGATTATGCCGGCGGCTAGGGCAAGCGGTATGATCCCCGAAGTGACATAGGGCTTTCATGGATGCCTTCGTCCCGAACCGTGAGTAGGGCCATCATTAAGGTAGGGCGGTTTATTAGAGACCTCGGATGTGGTACGCCTTTAGACACAGAACATAGTTGCAATCCAGGCTAAGATGCATCTAAAATACTCGAAGACAGGTCAATCAACATATAGGAACAATATAGCATAGAATCAGAACTCATCTTTAAAACACTTTTAGGATTAATTAGACTTGAACCTAGTGGAGAATGGATCACCCTCTCATCAAAGATATTGATGACGATTGCATAACTGGATCATAAGATAAGAGTTAAGATAAGAGGCTAGTTACTACTAAGCCGTTGCCACTTCCCTGGGAGTACGATATTTATTTAATAAAATCGTAGATACTTTCCAATAGACTAGCTACACGATAGGTACTCTGCCTTAGGTTCTGGCTGATTAAGTGACACCATAGAGACTAAATGTGACAATTAGTCAATCACAGTCCTTAATTATTCATAATCAGCATAGGGTAAAATAACACCTATTTAGCACGTCAACCGGAATCGCATCATGAGCAGAGTCAGAGGAAGCAGTACGCTCTACGGCGAGACTACGTAAAGGGTGATTTCTTTATGGCATCAGTCCCCATACCCCTCTCTTATATGTTGTTATTGTTTTTACTCTAAATACTTATTATGAACATCAGATTACAATTTTTATGAATAGTTGTTTTATATGTTGAAGTTGTTACGTTTTTCTGGAAATAGCCACCTGCTAAATATTCACTATGTCTGCATGTTTAATGTGCTCTTTTAAACTAAAGTTAGGGTTATAGAAAATTCCTAACCACGGTCTAATCATAACCTGTTTAGTTTAACAGGCATCAATTAGTATTGGTGTCTGCCATGCTAGATAAAATAACACGTTGAACACCCTGCCTGTTAAAGTAGTCTAGGTACGCCTTTAGACACAGAACATAGTTGCAATCCAGGCTAAGATATATCTAAAATACTCGAAATAGGTCAATCAACATATAGGAACAGTATAACATAGAATCAGAACTCATCTATAAAGCACTTCTAGGATTAATGAGACTGAAACCTAGTGGAGAATGAATCACCCTCTCATCAAAGTATTTGATGAAGATTGCATAACTGGATCATAAGATAGGAGTTAGGATAAAAGGCTAGTTACTACTAAGCCGTTGCCACTTCCCTGGGAGTACGATAATTATTTAATAAAATCGTAGATACTTTCCAACAGACTAGCTACACGATAGGTACTCTGCCTTAGGTTCTGGCTGATTAAGTGACACCATAGACTAAATGTGACAATTAGTCAATCACAGTCCTTAATTAATCATAATGAACATAGGGTAAAATAATACCTATTTAGCACATCGGTCGGAAACCCCATCATTAGATATGCATGAACACTGAGGACAGTGCCAGACTTAAGTGTGGGGTAGCAGTGCACGGTGCACTGTAGTAGTTTGCAAAATTGTTTGCATGCTTTTGCCTTATTTTCACCGTATTTTCACACCCTTCCAAAAAATTTTCAAAATTTTTCCGTCTTTCAGACTTCTAAATGCAGTATGCTTGGTTAAACAATTGCTTATGTCTATGATATGTAGGTAGACGTGTTATTTTATCTAGCATGGCAGGGTGTTCAACGTGTAATTTTTTCTAGCATGGCAGACACCAATACTAATTGATGCCTGTTAAACTAAACAGGTTATGATTAGACCGTGGTTAGGAATTGTCTATAACCCTAACTTTAGTTTAAAAGAGCACATTAAACATGCAGACATAGTGAATATTTAGCAGGTGGCTATTTCCGGAAAAACGTAACAACTTCAACATATAAAACAACTATTCATAAAAATCGTAATCTGATGTTCATAATAAGTATTTAGAGTAAAAACAATAACAACATATAAGAGAGGGGTATGGGGACTGATGCCATAAAGAAATCACCCTTTACGTAGTCTCGCCGTAGAGCGTACTGCTTCCTCTGACTCTGCTCATGATGCGATTCCGGTTGACGTGCTAAATAGGTGTTATTTTACCCTATGTTGATTATGAATAATTAAGGACTGTGATTGACTAATTGTCACATTTAGTCTCTATGGTGTCACTTAATCAGCCAGAACCTAAGGCAGAGTACCTATCGTGTAGCTAGTCTATTGGAAAGTATCTACAATTTTATTAATTTAATTATCGTACTCCCAGGGAAGTGGCAACGGCTTAGTAGTAACTAGCCTTTTATCCTAACTCCTATCTTATAATCCAGTTATGCAATCTTCATCAAATACTTTGATGAGAGGGTGATCCATTCTCCACTAGGTTTAAGTCTAATTAATCCTAAAAGTGTTTTAAAGATGAGTTCTGATTCTATGTTATACTGTTCCTATATGTTGATTGACCTATATTCGAGTGTTTTAAATATATCTTAGCCTGGAATGCAACTATGTTCTGTGTCTAAAGGTGTACCACATCTGAGGTCTCTACACTACCGCCCCATCGTTAAGGTAAACGGTCCTACTCACGGCCCGGACTAAAGTCAGCAATGAACGGTACCCTATGTCACTTCGGGGTCATGCTGCTCGTCACAAAACCGCCGGCATAACTCTCTACTCAGCCTACCTAGACTACTCTAACAAACAAGGTGTTCCGTTGGTTATTTTATCTAGTATGGCAGACACCAATACTAATTGATGCCTGTTAAACTAAACAGGTTATGAATAGACCGTGGTTAGGAATTGTCTATAACCCTAGTTTTAGTTTAAAAGAGACTTACATTAGACATGCAGACATAATGAATATTTAGCAGGTGGCTATTTCCAGAAAAACATAAAAACTTCAACATATAACATAACTATTCATAAAATCGTAATCTGATATTCATAATTCATATTTAGGACAAAGCAATAACACATATAAGAGAGGGACATGGGGACCGATGCCATAAAGAAATCACCCTTTACGAAGTCTCGCCTACGGAGCGTACTGCTGTATATGTCGTATTGCTCGCCCTGACTCTGCTCACCAGAACCTTCGGAGGACGCTTCCTCAGCCAAGTAGCTAGACTTTACCTTACGTCCTGGGCTTAAGCCTAGCCCTGTGGACTGACTCTTCGAACGCCTAGAGCTCTCTTAGGATCTCCTAACGAAATCCCGGGTATTCTATGAATACCATAAACGAACCTATCTATAGAAACCTAAGATCTGAGACTATTTCTCAGAAACTAAAACAAACACTAATAAGAAAGAAAACTGAGATCCGAGTCTCTGAGTGAGTTGTGTACTGGAAAATTGTACACTGGAAACCACTTAATGACTCAGATCGAGTGGAGAGGGATGAATTCAACTGCTGGAGGCCTGGGGTATTTATAGCAGCTTCCCGGAGTGAAAATCTCTGAAAAATTCGATGTGGGACAGCTTCTGGCGGCTCGGGACGCCCGTCCTGATTCGTTGACTAGGTTCGGGACGCCCGTCCCGGTTAAGGACGCCCGTCCTGGAGGTTTGACTGGGTCGGGACGCCCGTCCCGGACCTTTGACCGGGTCAACATTTCCAAAAATTGCGTTTTTGCCCCAGAATTTGCTGTTTTCGTCTACTTTTCACCTGACACTTCCAAAAATCATAAAAACCATGAAATCAAGTAAATAGTAAACAATTAATGTCAATTTACTCTCGATTTCACATTAAAACATGCATAAAAACATGCTAAAAATGTGATACGATTTTCGCGTATCAACGCTCCATCGGCGAGACTTCGTAAAGGGTGATTTCTTTATGGCATCGGTCCCCCTGCCCCTCTCTTATATGTTGTTATTGTGTTTGTCCAAATAACGATTTGAATACCAGATTATGTTTTTATGAATATTTGTGATATATGTTGAAGTTATTATGTTTTTCTAGAAATGGCCACCTGCTTAAATATCCATTATGTCTGCATGTCTATCGCCGTTCTTTTAAATTGAAATTAGGGTTATAGACAATTCCTAACCACGGTCTATTCATAACCTGTTTAGTTTAACAGGCATCAATTAGTATTGATGTCTGCCATACTAGATAAAATAATCTACGGAACACCTCGTTGGTTGAAAGTAGTCTAGGTAGGCTGAGTTGAGTGTTATGTCGGCGGTTATGAGACGAGCAGTATGATCCCCAAAGTGACATAGGGCGGTCATTGCTGACTTTAGTCTGAGCCGTGAGTAGGGCCGTTACCCTTAACGATGGGGCGGTAGCGTAGAAACTCAGATGTGGTAGCCTTTAGACACAAAACATAGTTGCACTCCAGGCCAAGACATGTCTAAAATACTCGAATATAGGTCAATCAACGTATAATAACAGTATAACATGAAATCAGGATTTCATCTTTAAAACACTTTCAAGTTTGGCTAGACTTAAACCTAGTGGAGAACGAATCATCCTCTCATCAAAGTATTTGATGATGATTGCATAACTGGATCATAAGATAGGAGTTAGAAAAAAAGGCTAGTTACTACTAAGCCGTTGCCACTTCACTGGGAGTACGATATTTATTTAATAAAATCGTAGATACATTCCAACAGACTAGCTACACGATAGGTACTCTGCCTTAGGTTCTGGCTGATTAAGTGACACCATAAAGACTAAATGTGACAATTAGTCAATCACAGTCCTTAATTATTCATAATCAACATAGGGTAAAATAACACCTATTTAGCATATCAACCGGAACGCATCACCCTCCGACATAAAATCATCGACTTCCTTAAAAGCCACCAGGATAGCTTCGCCTGGTGTATGGAGGATATGCCCGGCATTGACGCTTCGATAGCAGAGCACGCACTTAGCATAAATGCCAAGTGGCCGCCGGTAAGGCAGAAGCCCAGACAGTTCGGGGAGGAGAAAATGCAAGGCATGAAAGAGGAAGTAGAAAAGCTGCTGAATGCGAGCTTCATCCGCGAAGTCAAATATCCCACGTGGTTGGCAAACGTGGTGATGGTTAAGAAAGCAAACAGAAAGTGGAGGATGTGCATCGACTACACCGATCTCAACAAAGCCTGTCCCAAAGATTGCTATCCGTTACTTCGGATCGATGCTCTCGTCGACTCCACTTTGGGGTACGAGCTCTTGAGCTTCATGGACGGATTCTCAAGCTACCACCATATCAAAATGAAAACAAGTGACCAACTCCACACTGCGTTCCGAGCTGCAGGAGCTATATACTATTACAATGTCATGCCGTTTGGTCTTAAAAATGCAGGGGGCCACATATCAATGGATGATGAACCACATCCTTCGACGTCAAATAGGAAGGAATGTGGAGGCTTATGTAGATGATATGGTGATCAAAATGAAGCGCGGAGCATCACACCTGGACGACCTGGAAGAAACTTTCTCAAGCTTGGCCGAGTTCAACCTTAAATTGAATCCTATGAAGTGTGCATTCGGGGTCCAATCCAGGAAATTCCTTGGGTTCATGACATCGGAGCGAGGAATTGAAGCAAACTCGGAAAAGTTGGCGGCTGTAGCCCGACTTACCGAACCACAGTGTGTAAAGGACGTCCAACGCCTAAATGGATGCATCGCCACCCTCGGCTGCTTTATCTCGAAGTCAGTGGAAAAATGTCTCCCATTTTTAAGATGCTGAAGGGCTCAAAGAATGGTTTCGAATGGACTCCAGAGTGCAACAAAGCGTGGAAGGACCTCAGAGTCCCCCTTTTTCAGCTACCTTTGTTGCGGTCACCAGACACGGGAGAAACATTATTCTTGAACCTCTCATTTTCAGATTCAGTGATAGCCTTGGTATTAATAAAAGAGGAGGGATCGAAACAATACCCCGTGTACTTCGTGAGCAAAGCTTGGAACAACGCCGAATCTAGGTATTCCAACATAGAGAAGTTGGCGTACGCTCTGATAATATCATCTCGGAAGCTAAGACCCTACTTTGAATCCCATTCGATCATCGTTTACACAATGCCCCCCTAAGGCAGGTTTTCATAAATTAGATCAGTCGGGAAGACTGCTGTGATGGTCTATTAAGCTATGTGGACAAGACATCACTTTTAAACCTGGCCGACTTCCTCGCAGAGGGATCATTCACAGAGGACAAGCGAAGCCAGCAGACGATGGACCCTTGGGAATTATGGGTGGATGGGGAAATCAATGCCAGCGGAGTAGGCGTTGGCGTAATTTTGATCTCCCCAAACAGATAATACACCGAGATGCGAGTGCAAAACTCGACGCTAGTCTATCAAACAATCAAGCAGAGTACGAAGTACTACTCTTGGGAATGGAGTGGGTTCATGCCGTGAACATAACGGCCCTTAAAGTTTTCAGTGATTCACAGCTCGTCGTAAACCATGTCCAAGGCACATATGCTGTACACTCGGAGAATCTCCAGCCTTACGCTGAAAAGGCCAGACAATGGAGGGATAAGTTCAATCCTTTTGACATATCCTTGGTCAGCTGGAATGATAACAAATCTACAGACCGTTTGGCAAAGATAGCCTTGGGTGAGACTCCCAAAGACGAGGGAGTCCCGGTAGAAACAAGGACGTGCTCCACAGAGACGCGTCTAGTCCAACCCATACAACGCACGTTAGAAGACTAGGTGGACGAAATGACGAGGTTTATCCAGCACAGAGCACTACCAAACGATGTAACCCACATGCGGCAGATAAGGTGACAGTCCGCCAGGTACGCTATCTATGGTGATGTCCTGTACCAACGATCTTTCTTCAGACCTTTACTCCGTTGCATCCCGCCATCCCAAGCGAGTGACTTGCTCGCCGAGATGCACGAGGGGGTATGTGGAGGACATCCAGGGGACCGATCCCTGGCGGAGAGAATAATTAACCAAGGATACTACTGGCCAACGTTACGGGATGATGCCAGGCGATATGTTAAAAATTGCAACACCTGCCAAATCTTCAAGAACATAGCGCAGTTACCATCCATAGAGCAAACCTTAGTCATAGCAACGTGGCCATTTGACATGTGGGGCATGGACTTAATGGGAAAATTTCCAAAAAACGGAATGGTTATGAGTATCTAGTGGTGGCAGTCGACTATTTTTCCAAATGGATCGAAGCTAAAGCCTTAAGGCATCCCACAGAGGAGAATGTCACGAAATTCCTCCACGAAAATGTTTTATGCCGCTTTGGAGTCCCCAAGGCGGTGGTTATTGACCATGGAGTTCAATTTTCGGCCAAGTTCACCTCAGAATATCATCGGTTACACATCAAACATTGGAAGTCCTTAGTCGCACATCCACAGGGAAACGGCCAAGCAGAGGCCGCGAACAAACTGGTATTACAGACTCTACGGAGGAACTTAGAGGGGATATCCGACAAATGGGCTGACGAATTGCACCCCACCCTATGGACAGTCCGCACTTCGACTAGGGGCCCTACCGGTGAACAGCATTTGCACTAGTATACGGTTCAGAAGCTGTCGCACCAGCCGAAGTCGCGTTACCTACGGCGAGAGTGGCGATGTACGACAAAGCAAACAACGAAAGGAAGAGAAGTATGGATCTCGACTTGTTAGAGGAGCGACGAATCGCGAGCCGCCTCAAATCCCAATCATTCAAGGAAAGAATGAAATGGACTCACGATAAAAAGGTATCCGACAGGTCAATTAGAATCGGAGATTGGGTACTTCAGAAAATCGAAGGAATGGCAAGGCACATCCAGGCAAATAAATTAACCCCAAATCGGGAAGGTCCGTATCTCGTCAAGAGCGAAGTAAGGCCCGATACGTATTGCCTCATGAATAAGGACGGCGTCCTCTTACCGAACCCATGGCACACAAATCATTTGAAGAAATATTACGCATAATATCCGTGACACGTTTTTATTTTTAGTACCAAGATAACCTTGGGAGGATTTCTTTTATTTCCAAAAAATCGAGCTAGCCTCGGAAGACATCTACTCCATCTTTCTTATAATGTTGAAATAAAGTACCGGGCTACGGCTCGGGAAGATTTTAAATTACCATAAGTGAAAACTATGGTTGAATTAGTTGAAGTATCGGGCTACGGCTCGGGAAGATTTTGTATCACCACAAGTGAAAACTGTGGTTAAATGAAGTACCAGGTTACGGCTCGGGAAGATTTTAAATTACCATAAGTGAAAACTATGGTTGAATTAATCGAAGTACTGGGCTATGGCTCGGGAAGATTTTGAATCACCACAAGTGAAAACTGTGGTTAAACGAAGTACCGGGTTACGGCTCGGGAAGAATTCTAAAGTTACCATAAGTGAAAACTGTCTAAAGTTACCATAAGTGAAAGCTATGGTTAAGTTAAACGAAGTACCAGATTACGGCTCGGGAAGAATTCTAAAGTTACCATAAGTGAAACTATGGTTAAGTTAAATGAGGTACCGGGTTACGACTCGGGAAGAGATAAAATTACCATAAGTGAACGATGGTTGAGTTAAATGAGGTACATGGTTACGACACGAGAAGAATTCTAAAATTACCATACGCGAAAGTTATGTTTGAGTTAAACGAAGTTATGACTCAAATTCTTGAAAATACCAGTTAAAGCGATGGTCACCCCTAAGTACGAAACTACGACTTAAAGTATTTTACGTATCAAGTTATAACTAGTATTTCACAGAAAGCAACAGATTAAACAAAATGGATCTTCTATTATTCAGAAGAAAGATACAGCATTTTGTTTACAAAAAGATAAGGAAAAAACTAAGTTGAGCCAGAGCCATCCAGCATTTCCCAAAAGGTCGGAACAGAAGGTTGAGGAGTTTCCCAGGGTGGCCTTCCTCTCTTTTCATCACGTTCCCGGAGCACCTCCAGCTCTTCGTCAGTGAATGGTAAGAAGTCTGCCCCTTGTCTGCAGACTTCGTTGTCAAAATTTGCTTGGTAGGCTCGCACCAGAACGCTTTTATCTTCGAAGTGAGGATGGAGTTGCCGGATATTTTGAACACAACCTTTGTCCAAAAAAGAGCCAGCCTCATGTCCTATCTCCTCATGATATTCAGCCGAGCTCCTGAAGTCGTCTATGATGTTCTTTTTAAAGCCCTCCGGCTTACAATGCTTGTGCTCCTCCTGAATAGAAATCTGGCTCGCAACTGCTTCATCCGGGCTGTGTTCAATTGAGCATTTGTAGCTCGCAACTCTGCCATCTCCTCCTCAGCCTTAAGCATCTGCTCCTTCAAATTGGAAACTTCGCTGGTCAGCTGCAGCTTCTCAGACTCAGCCAGTTCCAAACGAGTGGCCTGGTCCGTCACCTCGGATTCCAAGGCCGCCAGGCGTGGCTCGTTAATTGCCCGCCACTCCGCATCAACTGCCCTTTCAGCTTCCTCCGAAGAGCGGAATCGAGAGATATAAAGAAGAAGGGAGGAAACTTGAAAAGAGGAGAAAAGGGTAAAAAAAAAGAAGTGTTAATAGAAAGTTTCTTACCCGGGCTAGGAGAGCACCAGCCCTATTAGTCACCTCGCCAACCCCCAGCTCGCCCATACCGTCTAGGGACTCGACATCAGCAGCTCGGTCCAGTATGGCTCCCCTAAGAAATGCAGCCGCATACCGGTTCGTGAAGCGGAGGTTGTGAAGAGGAGGAGTCCTGTTGGAAATTTCTGCGGCTAACTCCAGCAGGGCCCCCTCCTCTTCGGGTATCACGAACCCCGACCTAAGCCATGACGGGCCGAGGTCCCTCCCAACCTCTTCACCTTCATTTGCCGAAGTAGACGGTATCTCCTCCAGCACCTCCACAGATAAAGTATCGCCAGGACTGACTTCGGGAGCGGGAGGACTGGGAATTAACTCCATTGAAGGGCACGGGGATGACGTCCGTTGCCGCCGGTGGGGACGAAGTTACTCCTCATCCACGATCAACTCCGCATCTTCAAGGGGATCACGAATGAGAGGCCTCCGAGGTCCAACGGGAGCAGGCCTGTGGGTCTTCGTTCGCGACCCCTCTTCCCTTGGACGCCGGGGGGCCCCACCCCGACATGGAGTCTGACCTGCCGAGGAAGGGTAGGTCAGGACAGTGTATCCAGCAGCACCTCGGTGGGAAGCGGGGGAGAGAGTCCAAGTGTGATTGTTAGACGTTTCTTCCCCTTTCACGTTCCTTCCAAGCCACTTTGAACATAGTGGGCTCTACAAAAAAAAACAAACAAAAGGGTTAAGTATCCTAGTAAAGCATACATGAATTGAAGTAAAAATACAAGGCATAACAGTTACCCCGGCCTAGTTGACAACCCTGGGTAGACGGAGTGCACAACTCGCACTGGAAGACGAAGACCCCCAGGGTGTATGGTCCAATCGGCGTTGGGCTCTTCGGGTCTAAAGCCTAATTCTCTCTTCCTAGGCTCCAACCCTGCCCCTATACCACACCATTCTAAGCTCCTATCACTTAATAGGTCTGCCGAAGAATACACTCGGGGACTGACTCTGCCGACTCTCCCCTAAGTCCCGAGTGACGAGCTCAAGAAAGGACCTCTCGGATGGATCTAAAGAGGAAGGATGGACTGGAGGCAATTGGCTATCTTCATTAACACAAGGGCGAAAGGGGAAGCCTACCTTAGACTCCATCATCACCCACCTACTTTAGAAGTCCACCTTGTTAGGAGGGGAGTCAAAAAGTTGGACCATATTCCTACGGGATCGGAGTGAAAGGGTATTATCGGACATGCGGAGTGCGGAAAAGAACATCCCCAGAATGTTCATGGAAAGTTCAAAGCCTAAACGACGACCCAAACAAATCAAAGCAAAAAGAGTTCGAACTGCGTTAGGGTGAAGTTGCCCGGGCTGTACGCGGGCAAACACAAGGAAATCTACAAAGGCTGGATCCATAGGTAACCTAAGTCCCACTTCGAAGTGGGCTAAGGGAAGAGGAATACGTCTAGTGGACATCCTACCTAGTTCGAAAGCTACAGAAAGCATATATACACTTTGATCTATACTATACTTACGGGCAATGGACTTAAGTTAGTCATAGGTAATTTTACTTCGGTAGAAGGGGAAGTGATGGGTTTCCAGCAGATATGCTAAATAGGTGTTATTTTACCCTATGTTGATTATGAATAATTAAGGACTCTGATTGACTAATTGTCACATTTAGTCTCTATGGTGTCACTTAATCAGCCAGAACCTAAGGTAGAGTACCTATCGTGTAGCTAGTCTGTTGGAAAGTATCTACGATTTTATTAAATAAATATCGCACTCCCAGGGAAGTGGTAACGACTTAGTAGTAACTAGCCTTTATTCCTAACTCTTATCTTATAATCCAGTTATGCAATCTTCATCAATAACTTTGATGAGAGGGTGATTCATTCTCCACTAGGGTTAAGTCTAATTAATCCTGAAAGTGTTTTATAGATGAGATCATGATTTTATGTTATACTGTTACTATACGTTGATTGACCTATATTCGAGTATTTTAGACATGTCTTGGCTTGGATTGCAACTATGTTCTGTGTCTAAAGGTGTACCACATCTGAGTCTCTACGCTACCGCCCCATCGTTAAGGGTAACGACCCTACTCACGGCTCAGACAAAAGTCAGCAATGAACGCCCTATGTCACTTTGGGGATCATACTGCTCGTCTCATAACCGCCGACATAACACTCTACTCAGCCTACCTAGACTACTTTCAACCAACAGGGTGTTCCGCAGATTATTTTATCTAGTATGGCAGACACCAATACTAATTGATGCCTGTTAAACTAAACAGGTTATGAATAGACCGTGGTTAGGAATTATCTATAACCCTAATTTCAGTTTAAAAGAACGGCAATAGACATGCAGACATAATGAATATTTAAGCAGGTGGTCATTTCTAGAAAAACATAATAACTTCAACATATATAACAAATATTCATAATAATCATAATCTGGTATTCAAAACTGTTATTTGGACAAACACAATAACAACATATAAGAGAGGAACAGGGGGACCGATGCCATAAAGAAATCACCCTTTACGAAGTCTCGCCGATGGAGCGTACTGTTGTATATGCCGTATTGCTTGACCCGACTCTACTCGCCAGAACCTTCGGAGGACGCTTCCTCAGCCTAGTAACTGGGCTTTACCTTAATACCTAGCTTAAGCCCAGCCTTGTGGACTGACTCTTCGAACGCCTAGAGCCCTCTTAGGATCTCCTAACGAAATCCCGGGTATTCTATGAATACCAGAAACGAACCTATCTATAGAAGCCTAAGATCTGAGATTATTTCTCAGAAACTAAAACAAAACACTAATAAGAAAGAAAACTGAGATCCGAGTCTCTGAGTGAGTTGTGTACTAGAGAAGTGTACACTGGAAACCACTTAATGACTCAGATCGAGTGGAGAGGAATGAATTCAACTGTTGGAGGCCTGGGGTCTTTATAGCAGCTTCCCGGGGTGATTTTTCACCAAAAATTCGATGTGGGACTTGATCTGGGGGTTCAGGACGCCCGTCCTGGTCTGTTGACCAAGTCGGGACGCCCATCCCGAGTCCTGGACGCCCGTCCCGGATTCGGGACGCCCGTCCTGAGCCTTTGACCAAGTCAGCATTTCCAAAAATTGTGTTTTTGCCCCAAAATTTGATGTTTTCATCTACTTTTCACCTGACACTTCCAAAATCATAAAAACTGTGAAATTAAGTAAATAATAAACAATTAAGATCAATTTACCCTCAATTTCACCCTAAATCATATATAAAAACATGCTAAAAAGGTGATACGATTTTCGCGTATCAAGAAGTCTATACCTAAAGTCCCACACACCACGAGTCCAGAAGTAGCGGCAGCAAGGTCCTCTCCAGCCACCGTGGACGGTACCTCACGAGCAGGCAAAGGGTCCCTAAAACCCTCAGCTATCAGCTCGGAAACTTCCTCTCTGGCCACATCTCCGTATTGATCAGCCATTGCCTACCTGCAAATAGAAGTTTAGAACTCATAACTCCATTCAAGGACTACCCAGAAACAACCTACAATCATATCTAAACCAACCCCCGACCATAACAGCCTAGAAAAGGAAAAAGTGAACTAAAACAGCCTAAGTTCTACAATAATTTTAAGCCCCCACATACATAAAAAACCCAGAAAACAAGAACGCAAGGGTATAGGCACTCATCACCACTGCTCAAAGCAACAAGGAAAGGCCACATTCTTACAGAAATGCCAGGTAAAAATGTAAAGGAAAAATGCCGATAAGGAGATGAAGACAGGAAACTATTTACAACAAGAAAGACAAAACACATTTTTTTGGTTACCACATATGTTTGAGATGGAGAATACGAGACTGAACTCGCGATGGGAACAAAGACGAGGAATCTTCAGAAAGCTTGCACGACAGTAATGGCAGAGACAAAATTTGAGAAAGGTCTGATAAAGGAAGAAGAAAGTAAAGGACGTATAGAGAAAAGGAGGTTTAAAACGGTTATATGAAAGTTACTTACAAAGTGCCATGATTGTTTCCAAAGATCAATGCCTCGGGCATGCGAAAAGGCGCTCTGGGGACTGACAACTTAGCACTCATGACAAAAGTCAGAAGGTGAAGCGATAGCCGTCACCATCAGAAACCCTAAGATCACCCCGTCCACATGCAACCTCCTACTGATCGAAGCCCGCTAACCGCAACGGAATTCCAGGGAAACAACCATCGCCATCGGATACCCGCTGGTAAAAACTGGGAACCTGGTAAAGAGCCCCGTAACCCGATCTATTCAGCGAAGTCCACCATAAAGCAGTGTCATACTTCGCTGAGGGGCCACTGAAAGGAAAATGACACCCGCCAAGGGTAGAAACGTCATCTACACAACGGACTAAACCGCACAATACCGCATACTTCGCGGTTTGACTCAAAGTCAAACCGCGAGCGTAAAAAGTGGAACACATAACTCTACTCATCCCAATCCCAAATATCCTAAACAGTTACCAATTCAATACTAAACTGACTTGATCGTCGGAGAGTTCACGGGGATCCACGTCCCTATCGAGCTTCCTTTGTTTTGCAGGTTACCTATACTTTTGGATTTTCAAAACTTTTTGGAGTCACATTTACTTTTTTACCCTCAAAACATCCTTACCAATTTTTGACGAATCAATATATATATATATATATATATATATATATATATATATATTGAATAGTCAGAAAAATACCTTAGGGGTAAAACGGTAATTTCATCACACCTTAATTACCCCTGATCTCACTGACGTCATAAACACAAATTAATGGGCCTCTTCAAGGCCAGACGTTACATCCTTAATTCCACATTTATGACCCGTTACTCATAATGGTCAAAATGGTCTAAATCCACAACGGTAAATTCATTATTAGACTCCTATAAAAAAGAGATCTGAACATGAGGTAAGGACTTTTTCCCCAATTTCCAGATATTCAAAAATACTCTACTGACTTAAGCATTGGAGAGTTCACGGGACACAAACTCCCCATTGAACTTACTTGTTTTGCAGGCTTTCGAGACGCTATGTGTGGTACCCCGAAGTACTAAGAGCGCCCAGCGAAGTACCGCTCCCCAAGAGTTATACTTCGTCTTCCCAGAAAACGATCTTGTTTGACTTTGACCAACTTAAAAAGCCTTCTTAACAACTCAACCATAAAGCTTCCCAAATTCCTGGCACTTCAATTTACATTTTTACCCTTTGACAGATTCGTGCAGAATCCGTTTGGTTCCGTTACCGGGACCTTTCAGAAATTTTACTATCCCAAAAACAAAAACATGTCTAGGTAGTCAGGAGACCGACGCACCATGCGACAATCTTCTTTCCGTGAGACAGGGACGAGGATATCACGTTCCTCGTCATCACCCAGCTCCAGTCGCCGTCCCATCTCAGAGAGGTTGGGACCCCAACCAGAGACTTCCCGAAGCTCCCAAGATCTACGAGAGCAACTCAATTCTAAAAGAATTATGGAAACAGAAAGGGAACTACAACGACTACAATGAGAAAATGAACAACTGAAGCGAGATCAAGAGCTCTCACAGCAATGGCTAAAGCTGAGGGCTGAATTCAGAAAGGCTGGTGTAGATCTTCCCCCACCGAGATTGTCCGGAGCCCCCTCAGAGCTTCCACAACGAACACAAATGGCCACTAGGAAAGATGAAAGGCGTGGAATGCGGACGAGCAGGAAACATGCAGTCATCGAAGTAGGGGAAAACCATCATTCCTCTAAGCCAGTTCACAAAAAATGGGCCACAAAACGGTCCCCCAAAGGTAGTCCAGAGACTGGAAAGAACCCCACCAAAGTTCACAAATCTAGATCAATCTAAATGGGGACTTTCGCCAAATGGATCCAAAATGTTTCCCCAGATCCAAACCTTAAAATCCCACAGTTCGTCTTGTACGCGGGGTCATCCTGACCTCTCGAGCACGTATGCCGTTACAAATCGGCCATGGGGCTAGTCACTAACGACGAAGCCATTTTATGCAAGGCGTTCCCGAGCATGCTATCAGACAAAGCTCTAACCTGGTTCACCCCTCAAAGCAGGTACTATCGACTCCTGACACACATTAGAAAAAATGTTCTTGGATAAGTTCAGTACTGCAGGAACCATACCCAAGACCAGAGGAGACTTGGCTAACATCAAGAAGCGAGAAAATGAGACTCTCCTCTCTTTCTTGGAACGATTCAAGAAAACTTATGATGACATTGAGGGAATTAGCCAAGACACTGTCATCACTTGCTTCGAGGGAGGGTTCAGATCCCGGATGCTCTACACCGAGCTTCAGTTGAGGAAGCCGGAAACCATTGGAGAAATGTTCAGTGTTGCTCGGAAAGTAGCACTGGCAGAGAGCAGTGCACTTGAATCTACCAGCAGAAGGAAGAATAAACAACCCGAGCAACCAAAGCATGTGGCCTTGAATTTCCCAGAACGAAGGGACAAAAATCAAGGTAAGAAATTTGAAACGTTCACAGCTTTGAATGTTCCAAAGGAAAGTTTGATTGTAGTTATAAAGGAGAAGCACGGAGTAAGGGATCCCGCTCCGATGAAGGCACAAATGTACGCTTCGTGGGATAAGACCAAGTTCTGTGGATGATGCGTTTCCGACTGATATGCTAAATAGGTGTTGATTTACCCTATGTTGATTATGAGTAATTAAGGACTGGGATTGACTAATTGTCACGTTTAGTCTTTATAGTGTCACTTAATCAGTCAGAACCTAAGGCAGAGTACCTATCCTGTAGCTAGTCTGTTGGAAAGTATCTACGATTTTACTAAGTTAAAGATCGTACTCCCAGGGAAGTGGTAACGGCTTAGTAGTAACTAGCCTTTTATCCTAACTCTGATCTTATGATCCAGTTATGCAATCTTCATCAATAACTTTGATGAGAGGGTGATCCATTCTCCACTAAGTTTAAGTATAATTAAGCCTAACAGTGTTTTATAGATAATGTCCTGATTCTATGTTATACTGTTCCTATATGTTGATTGACCTATCTTCGAGTATTTTAGATATATCTTAGCTTGGATTGCAACTATGTTCTGAGTCTAAAGGTGTACCACATCCGAGATCTCTGATAAACCGCCCCATCATTAAGGTTAACGGCCCTACTCACGGTTCGAGCTAAAGATATCCATGAAAGCCCTATGTCACTTCGTGGATCATGCCGCTTGCCCCTAACCGCCGGCATAAACGCTCAACTCAGCCCCTACCTAGACTACTCTAACAAACAGGGTGTTCCGCAAGTTATTTTATCTAGTATGGCAGACACTAATACTAATTGATGCTTGTTAAACTAAACAGGTTATGAATAGACCGTGGTTAGGAATTGTCTATAACCCTAAATTTAGTTTAAAAGAACACATTAGACATGCAGACATAGTGAATATTAAGCAGGTGGCTATTTCCGGAAAATCATAAAAACTTCAACATATATAACAAATATTCATAAAAATCATAATCTAATATTCAAAATCATTCTTTGGACAAACACAATACGAACATATAAAGAGAGGGACATGGGGACTGATGCCATAAAGAAATCACCCTTTACTTAGTCTCGCCGATGGAGCAACTGCTTATATATGTCGTACTGCTCGACCCAACTCTGCTCGACAGAACCTTCGGAGGATGCTTCCTCAGCCTAGTAGCTGGTCTTTACCTTAATATCCAGCTTAAGCCCAGCCTTGTGGACTGACTCTTCGAACGCCTAGAGCCCTCTCAGGATCTCCTAACGAAATCTCGGGTATTCTATGAATACCAGAAATGAACCTATCTATCGAAGCCTAAGATCTGAGACTAATTCTCAGAAACTAAGAAAACGAAACACTAACTAGAAAGAAAGAAAACTTATACTGAGCCCGAGTCTCTCAGTGACTTATGTACTCGAGAAAAGTGTACAATCGAAGTCACTAAATGACTCAGATCAAGTGGAGAGGGATGATTTCAACTGAGGAAGGCCTGGGGTATTTATAGCAGCTTTCTGGAGTGATTTTTCTTCAAAATTTTGATGTGGGACTTGGAATTCTGGTTCGGGACGCCCGCCCTGGATTGGGACGACCGTCCCAATTTGTTGACCAGGTCAGGATGGCCGTCCCGAGTCCTGGACGCCTGTCCCGACCTGTTGACCAGGTCAGGACCCCCGTTCTGATTCGGGACGCCCTCCCCAAATTTTGAACTTCTAAAAAATTGCGTTTTGCCCTGAAATTTTCCATTTTCTTCTACTTTTCACCTGACACTTCCAAAACCATGAAAACTATGAAATTGAGTTAATAATAAACAATTAAGACCGAGTTTCCATCAATTTCACCCTAAATCATGTCTAAAAACATGCTAAAAATGTGATATGATTTATGCATATCAGATAACCCCACACTTAGCTTTTTGCTTGTCCTCAAGCAAAGTCTAACTGAAGTTAGTGATTCTAAATCATTGTGCAGTCACTTAGATTTCCTAGTCATGTTTTTATTCCAAAAATTATTCAGACAATTCTTAATACAGGTCTGACTGGTTAAGTTGCTATGACAAGGTCTCAAATGTCTTTAGTAGATTGTTACAATCAAGCAGAAAACAACTTAACGACTAGATTGAACTCTTCTCTCAGTCACAAGGTCTTCCTGATGTGTAGTGTGTGTACTAGTCTAGACCAGATCGTCAACAATTTACTCTCGTCTTAACAACTACCAGATAACACTTCGACCCGTCGCTAGACATACTAACAATAGACAACTTTCTGAGTTCTGAGCCTTGGTGATCAGATTTTTAATTATTTAGCTTTTATTGATTTTCTTTCTTTTATAGATTCAGGGTATTTTGAGTCTGCGTTGAACACATCAACTTCAACTACCCATGTTGCGAGTCCCACTCCGATGACTCCCAGACCTACACGACCTTAGGGCATCAGGCTTTAAGTTTCCCGAAGGAGTGTTGCTCGAGTAGCAAAGGCTGCTGGCAAACTACCATTATTTAATTAATTCTCTTTTGTTTCTTTTCACTTTTAGCTCAGAGTCTCATCTAGTCACTCTAATTGTCAATACATCCACAACTGGTCTGATCTTATCTAGTTAAGTCTTGAAAAGGTAATTGGCTGAGGTTTCTAATCCAGACTACATTGTGCTTAGTTATCAGGAATTCCCTATTCCTAATCAATAAGTTCAAACTAATCATCATATTGTATCCTACTAACTATAACATTCTACCTACATATCATAGACATAAGCAATGTTTTACCAATCATACTGCATTTAGAAGTCTGAAAGAATGAAAAATTTTGAAAATTTTTGGAAGGGTGTGAAAATACGGGGAAAACAAGCAAAATCATGCAAAAATTTTCTCAAACTACTACAGTGCACCGTGCACTGCTACCCCACACTTAAGTCTGACACTGTCCTTAGTGTTCATGCATTTCTAATTTACCCCACACTTATTTGCAAACAAGAAGAAATGAAAACAAAACAAAGAACTCTTACCCCACACTTATTTGACTAACTAAGGGTAAGAGATAAAATAAGGCAACAAAACAAGAAGGATAATGGAAATAACAAAACAGAACACAAAACAAATAAAATAAAAGTAAAGGAATATGAGGATTAGAAAAACTCACTTCATGTCGCGAGCGGAAGGGTCTTCTCTAATCTGTCAATTGGCTCTTCACCTTAGCCATGTGCTATTGCTGAGGCGCCCTTGACTCTGTAAGCTCTAGATACTGGAACGGATGACGTCAGCTCCGATCCTTCATTGTCGAGCTCCAGGTAGAGGCCTATCCATTTGATGAATGACTCAAGCCCCAAGGACTGTTTCCTCGAATCATTTGCAAAGTTTCTCGTAATCGTAGCAACGTGTCCAGAAGGAACGTGTCTAGGAATGAGACTTATTTGGATTGGTGTGCCTACCTGCCAATGTCAGTGAAGGTATTGCATGCAATTTTCGAATGGCATAAAAGATACTTGAAGCTTTGGCGAAGCCGTGGTGGTAGGAGGCTCCAGTGGTGTAGATCTGGGCCCAAGTATTTGAAGCTTCCTCGGGGGAAGTTTCTCACAATTGATTGTATGCAGGGGATGCAAGCTCCTCCATTGCTATGCTCCTGATACAATGCCAAATTCCTCTATATCCTTCGATCGTTCGATATCACTTGGTAGATCACTTACTTGCACTGTCTGGCTTTAATTGTTGCCAGTATCTCATTTGTTGATTCTGCGGGTACGGGTTTTGCTGTGGAGGTAAATTCTGAAAGTTTCCAGCTTCCGAATTATTCCTCAGCTAAATCCCGTATAATTTCTCCAGCTGGGATTGTATGCGTCTCCCATTGGAGTAGCATTCTGCAGTAACCTACTCCTACCTCTTTTGGAATGGTTCGTATTTCATTCCCATAGCAATCCCTGCTAAAGTGTGGTACTTGGCAGACTTCACAAATTTGATACACATACTGAACGTTTCTTCCTAAGACATTGGCACTCTGAATCTGGAAAACAACTTCTCATAGAATCTGCACATGACTTTAACATCATTAGTAGGTACTGCCTGTGGTTCAGGCCATTTTTGAAAAGTGTTCCACGACTACTATGATGTAATTATTTTCAAAGGAAGAAGGGAAAAGGATTCAATCAATACCTCAGATATTAAAGATTTCAAGACTCTATATACCTTGCTGGGGTAGGCGATCTCTGGAAGAGGTGTTACCTGTTATTTGGCAAGCATCGCAGGATTGTATCAGAGATACAAAATCCTTGAATATGGTGGGTCAACAAGATTCTACTTCCAACACTTTCCGGACAGTGTTGATAGCAGTTAATTGGTCTCCCATAGATTCCTGCAATGGTTCAGAATCATGTGGCCTTCGCCTTCCGAGATACATCTTCTGATCAATTGATCTGCAAAAATTTGAAATAGAAGAGAAATCTGCCCAGTAGTAATATTTCAAATCAGCGAAGAATTTCTTCTTTTGCTGATAAGTCACATTACTTGGAACTCATTCAGTGACTAGATAATTTGCAACAACAATAAACCACAGATGAGACTTATCATACATAGCAAACAATGCAAATAAGTTTTCATCAAAAATTTATCAGTATTACAGTAACCTCTAACTCGGGGTTTTCTAATCTAGACAAATGGTTTGCTTTCTAGATTTTCAACCCTTCTTCTTATCCCTTTTCTATATCAAATTCAAGTAACAACAAAACTTAACTTAATCAATTATGGTTCAACATTAGTTTTATTGAACACAGATATCTCAGAGTGATCAGTGTAACCTATTGTTTTTAGACAAGACTAGATAAGATCGGAATTTATCATACATGAACTTTCTTATCATGTTTTTGTCCTAAAACAATTCTTACTCATCATTACATCACATATTAATTCAACAAGCAGATTCTAACCAGGAGATGCCATAATGGGTGCAGTAATTCCTTTTGGTTTAAAAGATCTCATGCAATTATTAGCAAAACAAAAGGAACATCCTTTTTTCAATAGAACATTCAGAAGTCTGGCTATTAAGGAAAAATTATTTCATAACTCGTCCTAATAAAGCCGGCATGACTCTAAGAAAATTCTAAAATGGAATTTCTTCTCGATAAAAATCTAAGTCAAAATTTTACAACTCAGAAGAAAATATATATATTTTTTCCTCATTTCCATTTTTATTTTTTCGAAATTAAATAAAAGAAGAAAAAACACGAAGAAGAGCAACAAATGTACAACTAAGAAAACAACTAAGAAAAAACAAGAGATAGGGAAAAGAACAACTTACCATTGAGCAGGAAAAATACATTTTTTCGGGTTTTAAATTTTAAAATTTTTTTCCTTTTTTTTTTCGAAAGAAGTTAAATTTCTTTAATATGGTTTTAGAATGATTTTCTAAAATTTGATTATCCTAAGTGTCTTAATTTCAGATAATATCTAAAATCAATTAGTTGTGATAATCCTATATTTAGGAAATTGATTGTCTAACTAGCAAAAAATAAGTGTTAGGTCTAAGGTATAGGTTACAACCGCTACCTATCATAAGTCTCTAGAATTTTGATTAGGAATCCTAAATTCATTATGATATTTCCCCGGCAACGGCGCCAAAAATCTGATGAGTTTCCGACTGATATGCTAAATAGGTGTTGATTTACCCTATGTTGATTATGAGTAATTAAGGACTGAGATTGACTAATTGTTACGTTTAGTCTTTATAGTGTCACTTAATCAGTCAGAACCTAAGGCAGAGTACCTATCGTGTAGCTAGTATGTTGGAAAGTATCTACAATTTTACTAAGTTAAAGATCGAACTCCCAGGGAAGTGGTAACGGCTTAGTAGTAACTAGCCTTTTATCCTAACTCTTATCTTATGATCCAGTTATGCAATCTTCATCAATAACTTTGATGAGAGGGTGATCCATTCTCCACTAAGTTTAAGTCTAATTAAGCCTAATAGTGTTTTATAGATAATGTCCTGATTCTATGTTATACTGTTCCTATATGTTGATTGACCTATCTTCGAGTATTTTAGATATATCTTAGCCTGGATTGCAACTATGTTCTGAGTCTAAAGGTGTACCACATCCGAGATCTCTGATAAACCGCCCCATCGTTAAGGTTAACGGCCCTACTCACGGTTCGAGCTAAAGACATCCATGAAAGCCCTATGTCACTTCGGGGATCATGCCGCTCGCCCCTAACCGTCGGCATAAATGCTCAACTCAGCCCCTACCTAGACTACTCTAACAAACATGGTGTTCCGCAGATTATTTTATCTAGTATGGCAGACACCAATACTAATTGATGCATGTTAAACTAAACAAGTTATGAATAGACTGTGGTTAGGAATTGTCTATAACCCTAAATTTAGTTTAAAAGAACACATTAGACATGCAGACATAGTGAATATTAAGTAGGTGGCTATTTCCGGAAAATCATAAAAACTTCAACATATACAACCAATATTCATAAAATCATAATCTAATATTCAAAATCATTCTTTGGACAAACACAATACGAACATATAAAGAGAGGGACAGGGGGACTGATGCCATAAAGAAATCACCCTTTACTTAGTCTCGCTGATGGAGCAACTGCTTATATATGTCGTACTGCTCGACCCGACTCTGCTCGACAGAACCTTCGGAGGATGCTTCCTCAGCCTAGTAGATGGGCTTTACCTTAATACCCAGCTTAAGCCCAGCCCTGTGGACTGACTCTTCGAACTCCTAGAGCCCTCTTAGGATCTCCTAATGAAATCCCAAGTATTCTATGAATACCAGAAACGAACCTATCTATCGAAGCCTAAGATCTGAGACTAATTCTCAGAAACTAAGAAAACGAAACACTAACTAGAAAGAAAGAAAACTTATACTGAGCCCGAGTCTCTCAGTGACTTATGTACTCGAGAAAAGTGTACAATCGAAGTCACTAAATGACTCAGATCGAGTGGAGAGGGATGATTTCAACTGAGGAAGGCCTAGGGTATTTATAGCAGCTTTCTGGAGTGATTTTTCTTCAAAAAGTTGATGTGGGACTTGGAATTCTGGTTCGGGACGCCCGTCCTGGTCTGTTGACCAGGTCAGGACGGTCGTCCCGAGTCCTGGACGCCCGTCCTGATTCGGGACCCCCTCCCCGAATTACGAACTTATGAAAATTTGCGTTTTTGCCCCGAAATTTGCCATTTTTTCTACTTTTCACCTGATACTTCCAAAATCATGAAAACTGTGAAATTGAGTTAATAATAAATAATTAAGACCGATTTTCCCTCAATTTCACCCTAAATCATGTCTAAAAACATGCTAAAAATGTGTTATGATTTATGCATATCAGTGGATTCCACAGAGACTACGGTCATACGACGGAAGAATGCTTCCAACTGAAGAGAGCCATCGAAAAGCTCATTCAGGAAGGATGCTTGAAGGAGTACATTGCTGGTATACAACAGCAGAAAGACAAGGGGGAAAGGGTAATCAACATGATTAACCCGGAATTGAGCTTGGTGAGAAGAATTAAGAAGAGAATCTACAATCTCACCAAATCATACCTCGTCTCGAGGTATGAATTTGAGCAAAAGGAAGTCATTACTTTCACCAACGAAGAGCTAGAAAGTAATGAAGAGGCCAGAGTCAGTCCTATAGTCATCGAGATGCGGATGACTAGAGAGGGGATTGACAAATGTACAGTCAGAAGGGTTCTAGTCGACACTGGAGCCACAAGGAATATCATGTATTGGAGGTGTTTCGAGGAAATGGGCCTGAAGGAGGAACATCTCAAAACCAGCAGAATGGTGCTGGAGGGGTTCACACCTCACAAGGTGCCCGTCAGAGGAACAGTGAGAATGCATGTCACCCTAAGTGAAGGGGATAAAGCCAGGACCTAGGAGATCAAATTCTATGTCGTGGAATTGGAATCACCCTACAATATCATAGTAGGGACGCATTTCCACGCGGCTTTCGACCTAGTCATCTCTACATCCCACCAACAGGTGAAGTTCAACACTTCGTGAGGAGTTGGTTTTATGAGAAGCAATCCACGAAGTTTACTGGGACAGATAATGAAAATAAAAAGGAAAAGGGATTCTCCCGACAAAGTCGAGAGTGTCAACATGGTGACAGAGGACCCCGACCTGAGGATACAGTGGGTCATGGAGAAACAGATCTACAACCTGGTCCGCGAAGCATCACGCAAGAGCGAATTGAACGGGGTGTCGATAAATCCGAAGTATCCTCAACAACTTGTCAAAATTGGAAGGGAAATGCCAAATCAACTTCGGCAAGATATCATCCAATTTTTAAAAGATCATCAGAACAGCTTCGCCTGGTGTACAGAAGATATGCCGGGCATTGACACCTCCATCGCCGAGCATGCCTGAAAAACATAAGCCCGACATGCAACCCGATCAAACAGAAGTCCAGGTAGTTTGGTGAGGAAAAAATACAAGGCATGAAAGACGAGGTAAATAAACTCTTGAAAGTAGGGTTTATCCGCGAGATCAAGTATCCCACTTGGCTCGCTAATGTGGTAATGGTTAAGAAGTCCACTGGAAAATGGAGAATGTGTGTGGACTACATCGACCTCAATAAAGCATGCCCCAAAGACTGCTACCCATTCCCCGAATCGACGCACTAGTAGATTCAACAGCGGGGTACGAGTACCTGAGCTTCATGGACACCTTTTCAGGATACCACCAGATAAAAATGAAGCCAAGTGATCAGGTACATACTTCGTTCCGAGCTGTAGGGGCCATTTATTGTTATAATGTCATGCCATTCGGATTGAAAAATGTGGGGGCGACATACCAGCGCATGATGAATCATATCCTCCGAAGCCAAATCGGAAGGAATATTGAAGCGTATGTCGATGATATGGTGGTTAAGACCAGGCATGGCACCTCACACCTGGAGGACTTAGAGGAAACCTTCTCCAACTTGGCGAAGTACAACCTCAAGCTCAATCCAACGAAGTGTACATTTGGAGTGAAATCCGGTAAATTTTTGGGCTTCATGACATTAGAACGGGGAATAGAAGCCAACCCGAAGAAATTGGAGGCCATAGCTCGGCTCACTGAGCCCCAATGTGTCAAAGACATCCAAAGGCTAAATGGATGTATTGCGGCACTGGGCCGATTTATCTCCTGGAGAGAGCTAAAAGATCATCTCCTAGACCTTCCATTGCTGCGACCTCCAAGCTACGGGGAAACACTCTGCCTATACTTGTCCTTCTCAGACGTGATCGTAGCATCAATACTAATAAAGGAAGAAGGAACCAAGCAGCACCCCGTGTACTTCATCAGCAAGGTATTGAATGATGTGGAATCCAGGTATTCAAATATTGAGAAGTTAGCCTATGCCTTGGTGATTTCTGCACGGAAACTGAGGCCATGCTTCGAGTCTCATCCTATTGTTGTCTATACGAATGCCCCACTCAAACAAGTTTTTCATAAACTGGATCAATCCGGAAGAATGCTACGATGGTCCATCGAGCTATGCGGGCAATAAATCATTTTTAAACCCCAGACAATGATTAAAGCACAGGCTTTGGCTATAAATCATTTGCTCAATGGTAAGTTGTTCTTTTCCCTATCTCTTGTTTTTTTATTTTTCTTAGTTGCTCTTTTTCGTGTTTTTCTTCCGTTATTTAATTTCGAAGAAATAAAAATGGAAATGAGGATAAAATATATTTTCTTCTGAGTTGTAAAATGTTGGCTTAGATTTTTATCGGGAAGAAACTCTATTTTAGAATTTTCTTAGAGTCATGCCGGCCTTATTAGGATGAGTTATGAAATAGTTTTTCCTTAATAGCCAGACCTTTGAATGTTCTATTGAAAAAAGGATGTTCCTTTTGTTTTGCTGATGAGTGCATGAGAACTTTTAAACTGAAAGGAATTATTGCACCCATTATGGCATCACCTGATTGAAATTTGCTTTTTGAATAATATGTGATGTAATGATGTAGTACGAATTGTTTTAGGACAGAAACATGATAAGAAAGTTCATGCATGATAAATTCCGATCTTATCTAGTCTTGTCTAGAAACAATAGGTGACACTGATCACTCCAAGATATCTGTGTTCAATAAAACTAATGCTGAACCATACTTGATTAAGTTAAGTTTTATTGTTACTTGAACTTGATATAGAATAAAGGGATAAGAAAAAGGGTTGAAAATCTAGAAAGCAAACCATTGGTCTAGATTAGAAAACCCCGAGTTAGAGGCTAGTGAAATACTGATAAATTTTTGGATGAAAACTTATTTGCATTGTTTGCTATGTATAATAATTCTCATCTGTGGTTTATTTCAAATTATCTAGTCACTGAATAAGTTCCAAGTGATATGACTTATCAGCAAAAGAAGAAATTCTTTGCTGATTTGAAATATTACTACTGGGCGGTTTCTCTTCTATTTCAAATTTTTGGCAGATCAGTTGATCAGAAGACGTGTCTCGAAAGACGAAGGCCACAAAATTTTGGAGCATTGTCATCAAGGATCTACATGAGACCAATTGACTGCTATCAACACTGTCCGGAAAGTGTTGAAAGCAGGATCTTGTTGACCCACTATATTCAAGGATTTTGTATCTCTGATACAGTCTTGCGATGCTTGCCAAATAACAGGTAATACATCCTTCAGAGATCATCTACCCCAACAAGGTACACAAAGTTTTACAATCTTTTTGATATCTGGGGGTATTCATTAAATCCTTTCTTTTTCTTTCCTTTGAACATAATTACATCATAGTAGTCGTGGAGCACTTTTCAAAATGGCCTGAACCACAAGCGTTACCTACTAATGATGTTAAAGTCATGTGCAGATTCTAGTTATTTTCCAGATTCAGAGTGCCGATGTCTTAGGAAGAAATGTTCAGCCTGTGTATCAAATCTGTGAAGTCTGCCAAGTACCACACTCTAGCAGGGATTGCTATGGGAATGAAATACGAACCATTCCAAAAAGAGGTAGGAGTAGGTTACTGCAGAATGCTACTCCAATGGGAAATGCATACAATTCCAGCTGGAGGAATGATACGGGACTTAGCTGAGGAATAATTCGGAAGCTGGAAACTTTCAGAAGATACCACCACAGCAAAACCCCTACCCGCAGAATCAACAGATGAGATACTGGCAACAATTAAAGCCAGACCAGTGCAAGCAAGTGATCTACCAAGAGGTAACGAACGATCGACATATATAGAGGAATTTGGCATTATGTCGGGAGCATAGCAATGGAGGAGCTTGCATTCCCTACATACCAATCAGCTGTGAGAAACTTCCCCGAGGAAGTCTCAAATACTTGGGCCCAGATCTACACAACTGGAGCCCCCTACCACCACAGCTTCGCCAAAACTTCAGGTATCTTTTCTTCCATTCGACACTTGCATGCAATACCTTTACTAACATTGGCAGGAAGGCACACAAATCCCAAGAAATCTCATTCCTAGACACGTTCCTCCTGGACACGTTGCTATGACTATGAGAAATCTTACAAATGATTCGAGGAAGCAGTCCGTGGGGCCACTACCTAGAGCTCGACGATGAAGGATCGAAGCTGACGTCATCCGTTCTAGTATCTAGAGCTTACAGAGTCAAGAATGCCTCAGCAATAGCACATGGCTAAGGTGAAGAGCCAATTGATAGCCTAGAGAAAACCCTTCTTCTCGAGGCAAGAAGGGAGTTTTTCTAATCTCATCTTCCTTTACTTTTATTTTCTTCATTTTTGTGTCTTATTTTGTTGGTTGTTTTATTTTCTCTCTTACCCTTAGTTAGTCAAATAAGTGTGGGGTAAGAGTTTTCTATTTTGTTTTCATTTCTTCTTGTTTGCAAATAAGTGTGGGGTAATTTAGCTATGCATGAACACTGAGGACAGTGTCAGACTTAAGTGTGGGGTAGCAGTGCACGGTACACTGTAGCAGTTGGCAAAATTTTTGCATGATTTTGCTTGTTTTCCCCGTATTTTCACACCCTTCCAAAAAAAATTTCAAAATTTTTCCGTCTTTCAGACTTCTAAATGCAGTATGCTTGGTTAAACAATTGATTATGTCTATGATATGTAGGTAGAATGTTATGGTTAGTAGGAGATAATTGATGACTATTTTTGAACTTATTGATTAGGAGTAGGGAATTCCTGATAATTAAGCACAACTTAGTCTGGGTTAGAGACCTCAGCCAATTACCTTTTCAAGACTTAACAAGATAAAATTAGACCAGTTGTAGGATGCATTGACAATTAGAATGACTAGATGAGACTCTGAGCTAAAAGTGAAAAGAAAAAAAAATGATGATGAAAAAAAATAGGGTAGTTTGCCAGCGACTTCGCTACTCGAGCACCACTCCTTCGGGGAACTTAAAGCCTGATGCCCTAAGGTCGTGTAGGTCTGGGAGTCATCGGAGTGGGACTCGCTACATGGGTAGTTGAAGTTGACGTGTTCAAAGCAGACTCAAAATACCCTGAATCTATAAACGAAAGAAATCAATAAGAGCTAAATAATAAAAATCTGATCACCAAGGCTTAGAACTCAGAAAGTTATCTGTTGTCAGTGTGTCTAATGACAGGTCGAAGTGTTATCTGGTAATAGTTAAGACAAGAGTTTATTGTGTTGACTATCTGGTCTGGACTAGTACACACACTACACATCAGGAAGACCTTATGACTAAGAGAAGAGTTCAACCTAGTTGTTAAATTGTTTTCTGCTCAATCCTAACAATCTACTGAGACATTTGAGACCTTGTCATAGCAACCTAACTAGTCAGACCTGTGTTAAGAATTATCTAAATAATTTTTGGAATAAAAACATGACTAGAATTTAAGTGACTGCACATATGATTTAGAATCACTAACTTCAGGTAGACTTTGCTTGAGGACAAGCAAAAAGCTAAGTGTGGGGTTATCTGATACGCAAAAATCATATACCTTTTTTAGCATGTTTTTATGTATGATTTAGGATGAAATTGATAGGAAATCGATCTTAATTTATTGTTATTTACTCAATTTCACATTTCTTATGATTTTGGAAGTGTCAGGTGAAAAGTAGACGAAAACAGCAAATCTTGGGGTAAAAATGCAATTTTTGGAAATGCTGACTTGGTCAACGGTTCGGGACGGGCGTCCCGAATTAGGGACGGGCATCCCGACCCAGCCAAACCACCAGAAGTTGTCCCACATCGAAATTTTTGGAGATTTTCACTCCAGAAAGTTGTTATAAATACCCCAGGCCTCCAGGAGTTGAAATCATTCCTCTCCACTCGATCTGAGTCATTCAGAGACTTCCAGTGTACAATTCTAGAGTACACAAGTCACTGAGAGACTCGGGTTTCAATTTCAGTTTTCTTTCTTTCTTTAGTGTTTCGTTTTCTTAGTTTATGAGAAATAGTCTCAGAGCTTAGGCTTCGATAGATAGGTTCATTTTTTGGTATTCATAGAATACCAGGATTTCGTTAGGAGATCCTAAGAGAGAGATAGGGTGCGTGTTCTTAGTCAGATTAGGGCAATTTGCTTAAGCCTGGGATGTAAGGTAAAGCAATTGCTACTAGGTCTAAGGAGCGTTCTCCGAAGGCTCTGCCGAGCAGAGTAGGATCGAGCAATCAGGAGCATACAGGAGCTGCAGCGCCGGCTGGACCTGCATAGAGTGGTGATTACTTTATGACAGTGGGTCCCCTAGACGAGGTTCTGTATGTTTACGAATTGTTTTATCTAAATATTAATTTGAATATCATATTACGATTCTTATGAATATCTGTTTTATATGTTGAAGTGGTTATGATTTTCCGGAAATGGCTACCTGCTTAAATATTCATTATGTCTGCATGTCTAATGTCGTTCTTTTAAACTGAAATTAGGGTTATAGACAATTCCTAACCATGGTCTATTCATAACCTGTTTAGTTTAACAGGCATCAATTAGTATTGGTGTCTGCCATACTAGATAAAATAATATGCGGAACACCTTGTTGGTTGAAAGTAGTCTAGGTAGGCTGAGTAGAGTGTTATGCCAGCGGTTATGAGACGAGCAGCATGATACCGAAGTGACATAGGGTACCGTTCATTGCTGACTTTTGTCCGAGCCGTGAGTAGGGCCGTTACCCTTAACGATGGGGCTGTAGCATAGAAACTCAGATGTGGTACACCTTTAGACACAGAACATAGTTGCAATCCCTGCCAAGACATGTCTAAAATACTCGAATATAGGTCAATCAACGTATAGTAACAGTATAACATAGAATCAGGACTCATCTATAAAACACTTTTGGGATTAATTAGACTTAAACTTAGTGGAGAATGGATCACCCTCTCATCAAAGTATTTGATGAAGATTGCATAACTGGATCATAAGATAAGAGTTAGGATAAAAGGCTAGTTACTACTAAGCCGTTGCCACTTCCCTGGGAGTACGATATTTAACTTAATAAAATCGTAGATACTTTCCAACAGACTAGCTACACGATAGGTACTCTACCTTAGGTCCTGGTTGATTAAGTGACAATAATTGAATGCTAAGTGACAGTTAGTAAGACTCAGTCCTTAATTACTCATAATCAACATAGGTAAATAAAGCATTTCTTTTAGCATACCAATCGGAACGCATCAATGCGAGCCATCGAGTTAAGGCCAAACCTCTCAAAGAACCAGGCGGAGTATGAAGCATTGTTGAAGGGGTTAAAGTGGGCCATGAGGTAGGCATCAGAGCGCTGAAAGCATACAGCGACTCGCAATTGGTGGTGAATCAGGTCCAGGGGACTTACATAGTACAAGCTGATGGTTTACAACCCTACGTGGATGAAGCACAGAAATGGACAGAAAAATTTTCTCCTTTCTCTTTATCCTTGATCAGCAGAAAGGATAATCAGCAGGCAGATCGACTAGCAAAAATCGCTTCCGGAGAAACGCCGAATGAAGAAGGCATTCCCATAGAAAGGGTTCCAGCTAATGTTAAGGAACCAGAGTTCATTCAATGTCTGCGCCCTACTTCGGAGAATTGGGATGAAGAAATAAAAAACTTCATCCAACATGGAACCCTTCCGGATGATGCTACTCGGGCCCGACAAGTCAAAAGGCAGTCTGCGAGGTACACCATTCACGAAGACATATTGTACAGGCGATCCTTTTCAAGACCTTTACTCCGCTGCATCCCACCCTCTCTAGTCAACAACCTGCTTGCCGAGATACATGAAGGGGTATGCGGAGGACATCCAGGGGCCCGAGCTCTGGCTGAGAGGGTAATAAACCAAGGGTATTACTGGCTAACGCTCAGAGAGGATGCCAGAAAATATGTCAAAAAATGCGAGACATGCCAAGTTTTCGGAACCATTCCACAGCTACCCTCAGTAGAACAAACCCCGGTAGTGACAGCCTGGCCATTCGACATGTGGGGTATGGATTTAATGGGAAAGTTCCCGAAGATAAGAAATGGATGTGAATACTTGGTCGTGGCGGTGGACTATTTTTCAAAATGGATAGAAGCAAAAGCCCTCACACATCCAACAGAGGAAAACGTTTCTAAGTTCTTCCAAGAACATATCCTATGTCGCTTCGGGATACCAAGGGAAGTCATCACAGATCACGGAGTGCAATTAAGCACTGGAAGTCGTCAGTATTACACCCACAGGGAAACAGTCAGGCAGAAGCTGCCAACAAACTAGTGTTGACATCGCTAAGGAAAAATTTGGAAGGGAAATCCAACAAGTGGGCCGACAAATTAAACCCAACTCTATGGGCAATTCGCACTTCGACTAGGGGCCCCACGGGAGAAAAGGCTTACGCACTGGTGTACGGGTCTGAAGCAGTAGCACCAGCCGAAGTGTCATTGCCCACGGCCAGAGTAGCAATGTACAACGAGGATGCCAACAAAGAAAGAAGAAGCATGGAGCTAGATCTACTACAGGAAAGAAGAATAGCAAGCCGCCTAAGGTCGCAGTCGTTCAAGGAAAAGACAAAAAGGGCCCATGATAAAAAATTATTCAAGCGGCCGATAAAGATTGGGGACTGGGTACTTCGAAAAATAGATGGCACGACAAGACATATAAAGACAAACAAGCTGACCCCAAACTAGGAAGGACCGTACCTCGTGAAACATGAAGTAAGACCCGACACCTACAAACTCATGAACAAGGATGATGTTCTTCTACCAAATCTGTGGCATGTAAATCATCTAAAAAGATACTATGTATGAGATGCATTTGGGCAAACTTTGTTTTAAATATCAAGTCATCACTAAGGCAAGCCGTTGAATTTCCAAAAATGTTCTGCCTAAAAATAAAGTTATTATTCAAGTACAACTTCAAGCACGATCTCGATTATTATTCAAGTTTAAATTCGAGCATGATCTCAAAAGATACTAAAACCCACGAGTAAGGTCGTGGTCACGAAACACCAAGTTAAGACTTGGAAAATAAAAAACCCGCGAGAAAGGTCGCGGTGACGAATTACCGAGCTAAGGCTTGGAAAAAACCCACGAAAAAGGTCGTGGTCACGAAACACCAGGCTAAGGCTTGGAGAAAACTCACGAGAAAGGTCGTGGTTACAAAGCACCAAGTTAAGGCTTGGAAAATTGAAAACTACCCCGAGAAAGGTCATGGTCACAAAGTGGTCTCGGAATACCAAGTTAAAAGTATACTTGGAGATTGGAAATACGAGGTAATTTATGGCTACGAGGTATCAAGTTGAAGACTTGAAGAAAATGTTTATTGTTACGAAGTATAAAGTCAGACAATGAAGACTTGAAGGAAGTATTTGCTATTACGAAGTATGGAGTTAGAAGAATTCTAGGGAAAAAAAACTGAAGGCGTGAGGTCCATAAGTTAAGAAAATTTCATTGAAGTTTTCAAAGAAGTACAAAGTACAAAAGAGTTACATCAAGAGCCTAAGTACAAAAAATGTCTAAATCCTAAGTTACAAAAATGGTCAAGGAGGAGCTGCCGAGGTGGATCCCCCGTCAAGCATGTCCCAAAAAGTTGGAGTGGTAGGTCGCGACATCCTCCAAAAAGGCCTTCCCCTCTTCTCGTCCCTCTCCCGCAGTGCCTCTAGCTCTTCGGTAGTAAAAGGGATGAAGTCTGCCCCTTGCCTACATAAATCATTATTGAAATTTGACTTGAAGGCTTGCTAAAGGACAGACTTGTCTTTGAAGTATGGGTGAAGCTGCCAGATGATATGCACACATCCCTTGTCCAAAAAGGAACCAACCTCACGACCGATCTCTTCATGATACGCAGGAGAGCTTCTAAAGTCATCAATGATCTTCTTTTTAAAGTCCTCCGAACGACAATATTCAAGCTCCTCCTGCAAGGAAATCCGGCTAGCAACAGCTTCATCCCTAGCTGAGTTCAATTCATTATTCGCAACTCTCAGCTCGGCATTCCGCTCCTTCATATTGGCCAACAGTCTCCCCAACTCGGTTACCTCGTTGGACAGTTGTAGCTTTTCAGAGTTAATCAATTCGAGACGAGCTGCTTGGTTGGTCACTTCTTGCTCCAAGGAGAGTAGGCGACGTTCGTTGACTGCCCGCCACTCGGCGTCCTCCGTAGCTCGCCCGGATTGCTCCGAAGTTTGGCACTTAGAAATGTGCTTCACTAAGGAGGAAACCTTTAAAAAGGAAAAAAAAAGAAAAAAAAAGTGAGATAAAGGTTACAACAAGAAATTTTCTAAGGACAAAGAAAGAAGGAGACTTACCCGAGCTATCAAGGCGCCTACCCGGTTGGTGGCCTCCTCAACCCCCATGTCCTTCATCCCGATCAAGCTCTCAGGGTCATGAGCTCGATCCAAGACTGCACCCCCAAGCATGGCTGCCGCATACTTGTTGTTGAAGCAAAGATTGTTGAGGGGAGGAGTTCGGGCAGTGATTTCAGCAGCCAAAGCCCTCAAGGGCTCTTCCTCGGTTGGCAGCTGGAACCGCGGTTGGAGCCAAGAAGAACCGGAGCTCCCAGAGTTCACCTAGGCTTCAGCAGCGGGAGCAGCCTCAGCTTCGGCAGTTGGGGCAGACTCTTCCATAGGAGCCGACTTAGAATTCCTCCGGGATGCCAGGGGGACAGCATCCAAGGCATCCGTTGAAGCAGGAGAAGGAGGAGAAGGAGAAGAGGGTACCTCGACTGAAGGATGGCGAGGAGAAGTCCTCCGCCTTTGACGAGGACGGAGTTGCTCCTCCTCATCTTCTGCCACTTCGGGTGTGGCTTCCCGGCAAAGTCCTGGTGCAGAGCGAGGAGTCCTGCCTCTTACTCCCCCCATCCCTTACCCGGCGAAGGGTCCTACCCCGCCTGTGCGGACTGGCGGAGGACGGGTAAGTAAGGGGAGTCTCCCCCGTTGCACCCCGGTCTATCAGACGAGGGGGAAACCGAGGTAGGGAGTCCAGATGTGACAACCGGACATCCCTTTCCTCAACTCGGTTCCCCCAGGCCTTGCTAAACATGGTGGGACCTGCAACAAAACAACTAAGTCAGTTCCCTTACAAAGTACGAAGATCAACAAAAAAAAAACAAACACAGAAAGCAACACATTACCCCGGCCTCCGCCACACCCACGCCTAGTAAGACTACACGAGTCACATTGAAAAGAAAAAACGGTCCCAAGGAGTATGGTCTAGTCTTCGTTGGGACTCTCCTCAGCAAACCCCAGCTCCCTCTTCCTCTCAGCCAAACCAGCCCCTATGCCACACCATTTTAGGTTGACCTCACTCAACAAATCCACAGAAGAGTATACCCGGGTTTGGTTTTGATGGGCTATCTCCTAAATCCCGGGTAATGACCTCTAGGAAGGCTTTCTCAGAGTGGCTAAGGGAAAAAGGACCCTCTATCTGAGTCCACTGGAAGTTTTCACTAACACAGGGACGGAAAGGAAAGCCTATACGCGACTCAACATTCATCCACGTACCCTTAAAATCTACCTTATTGGGCGGGGAGTCAAAAAGAACAACCTTATTTCGGCGTGGACGAAGAGAAAGAGTATTGTCCAACATCCGAAGTGAAGAGAAAAATATTATAAGAATGTTAGAAGATAGCTCGAAGCCTAATCTATGATAAAGATAGATAAGACAAAAAATGGTGCGGACAGCATTTGGGTGCACCTGCCTGGGTTGAATTCGAGCAAATACCAAAAAATCTACAAAGGAGGGGTTCATGGAAAGACGAAGACCCACTTCGAAGTGAGCCAGGGGAATAGGGATACAACGAAGAGACATTCTCCCTGGCACTGGCAAAGGAGCAACGAAGACTCTATAAGTCCTAGGGTCTATACTATACTTACGGGCAAATGACTCTGCTTGCTCACAGGTTATCCTATTTCTATCTAAGGGAAAGTCAGGAGGAGGAGGAGGCGGCATAGAAGGCTGGAATGACACCCCCTCAGGAACCTCACCCTCACCATCCCTAGCCGCTATTGTCACCTCTGGCTGGGCAGGTTGAGGATCACCAAAACCCTCATTCATAAGATCCTTAACCTCCCGTTCAGCTTCTCTCTGGGCAGCCATTACTTGCGAATGGAAGTCCAACTTTTAGAACCCCATTCAAACAAAAAAGCTACCCAGAAAGATAAACCCTAAAACCCAGAATAAATAATAGTTCTACCCTTATTAACCCATGGAAAAAACAGAGTATACAGAAGAAACGTGGCAGAATCGCAGAACAACCCATCAAGCAATAGAAGAAGCAAGCAGAAACCAGACCAGAAGAAGACAAAACATACCTTTTTGGTGTTTGAACTTGAGATAGAATCTGAAGGAATGTGACCGAATTCGCGAAGAAAACAAAGGCAAAGGGAATCTTCATAAAGCTTCAATGGCGGAAAACTATGAAAGCAAAGGAATCTTCAGAACGTGTTAATGACAGAAAACTATAAAGGAAAGGAAGCAGAAGTGAAAGAAAAATCCTTCGAAAGGGAGAAGCTCACTAAATAAACGAGGGAAAACTTTTTTGAAATGATTACTTGCTAGAATCGATGCACTGGGGAAAGCGAAAAAGTACTTATGACGGCTGACATTCTGCAATTAATGATAGACGCAGAAGATGAAAAGATAGCCAGTCCAATCAGAGACCCTAACTTCAGCCACAAGTCAAGGTACTCAACACGCTTATCCCGCCGAAGCTCCCCTACTTCGTCAGACGGAACTTCGACGAGGGGCCACTGAACAGTAAAAAAAACACCTCAGGGGTAAAACGGTAATTTCATCACACCTTAATTACCCCGAACTCACCTGATGTCATAAACACAAATTAATGGGCCTCATCAAGGCCAGACGTTACATCCTTAATTCCACATTTATGACCCGTTACTCATAATGGTCAAAACGGTCCAAATCCACAATGGTAAATTCATTATCAGACTCCTATAAAAGAGAGATCTGAACATGAGGTAAGGACTTTTTTCCCAATTTCCAGATATCCAAAAATACTCTACTGACTTAAGCATCAGAGAGTTCATGGGGCACAAACTCCCCATTGAACTTACTTGTTTTGCAGGCTTTCGAGACGCTAAGTGTGGTACCCCGAAGTACTAAGAGCGTCCAGCGAAGTACCGCTCCCCAAGAGTTATACATCGCCTTCCCAGAAAACGGTCTTCTTTGACTTTGACCAACTTAAAAAGCCTTCTTAACAACTCAACCATAAACCTTCCCAAATTCCCGGCACTTCAATTTACTTTTTTACCCTTTGACAGATTCGTGCAGAATCAATATATATATATATATAATATAATATATATATATTTTATATATATATATATAATAATTTTAAATCAAATTTTGAGTTAATTTGAATTTAACTCAAATAAATATGATTTTAATTTAAATAAATTTTTGTGACGTGAGAGTTTATATAAAGAATACTTCACAATCGTTTCATCATTATTCATCATCCTGGTGATTTGTTCGAAATTACTAAAGAATTGAAGATTCTTTTATTCAACAATTTTTCGTGTTGACTCAACTTGCTTGTGGAATAGTGAAAGAATGAAAATTTGATTTGTGACAAATTTAAAAAATTTAGTTAATTAAGATTTTTTTTTCATTTTTACTTTTCAAAAATTTGAATAATTTTACTTTTAGTTGTCGGAAACTTATCTAGTTGAGATTTATTTTTCCTTTTTCATTTTTTCATTTTTTTATTACTTGTTAAAGATTTAAATAATTTTATTTTTGGGTAAATTATCTTACTAACACTTAAACTTTTCAAAAATCTAACTTTTGTACATGTATTTATTTTTGCTTTGAATTGACACTTGAACTATAAAATATCACCTTATTTGTCATTCCGTCCAAAATTTCCGTTAGACTTCATTTTCTATCTAATTCTTAGGGGCATTTTCATCTTTTAAAATCATTAATTTAAAATGATTAAGATTTTATTTTTATTTGCCCTTCCGTCCAAAATTTTCGTTAGACTTCATTTTCTATCCAATTCTTAGGGGCATTTTCGTCTTTTAAAATCATTAATTTAAAATGATTAAGATTTTATTTTTATTTGCCCTTACGTCCAAAATTTTCGTTAGACTTCATTTTCTATCCAATTCTTAGGGGCATTTTCATCTTTTAAAATCATTAATTTAAATTGATTAAGATTTTATTTTTAGGGATAATTTTGTTTTTTCATAAAATTTTTAAAAATATGAAAATGTTTCTTAAATTTGGATTCGATCCATCAACCGCACAAATGACAAAATTATATTAACCTAATGGAACAACTATTAACATGTTAATTTACATAAAACTTATATTTTATATTGCATACTAGATGATGTCAAAATAAATTTAACATAATTATATTTGTGAACCCCTAACCACAACCGTATAAACAATAAATAAGGATTTATTATTAGACAAATACAAAAATTTATATTATTTGAAAATTATATTAAATATAAAGATTCTGAAAAAATATTATCCAAACACCACAATTTAAATTATATGTCTTTGTAGCATTCCGTTCCTCAAACCTTGAATTTTTTTAAACTTTGAATTCATTGCAAAATACAAATTTTGAATTTATTTTTACAATGACATTATTACATTATTCGTGTCAACAATGACATTGTATAAAAAATACTTCGAAATTCATGTTCGGCAACGAATTCGAAACAAAAGAGTTGAAGAAGAACTTCAGTGCAAGGTTTGAGGAATTCGAAACAAAAGAGTTGAAGAACGAATTCGAAACAAAATAGTTGAAGAAGAACTTCAGTGCAATGTTTGAGGAATTCGAAACAAAAGAGTTGAAGAAGAACTTCAGTGCAAGGTTTGAGGAAGGTGACAACAACAAAAACTTGTGGCTTGAATTGTGTCATTTGATAATATTTTTTTGAGAATGTTTATATTTAATATACTTTATATTTAAAATATAAAATGTAATCGCAATATAAAATGCGTATTTATTATTTTTGTAATTACAATATAAAAATATAAGTTCAAAACAAATTTATGTATTTATAGTTGTCCTAGTGGGCAGATATGATTTAGTTAGGTGTGTGGTTGTGTAAGATCAAACCTTTGAAATTATAAAAAAATAATTTTCAGATTTTTAATAATAAAGTGAAATGACAAAATTACCCTTGAAAATAAAACTGTAAATTTTTAGGTGATATTTTATAGTTCAAGTGTCAGTTCAAAGTAAAAATAAATACAGTGTAAAAACTGAATTTTTGAAAAGTTCAAAGTAGGATAATTTACCCTTTATTTTTAGATGTCCAGTTTAAAAAATCAAGTATAACAGTTTCAAGAATATGTTTTGTCTTGCTAAATATCAAGAATATCTTTAGAATTAAAGCTTTACAAAAATTTAATAATAGTTGATTAAATTATTTATTAAAAATAAGAAGTAACCAAGATTTTCTTTTGTGTGTATTTAGACAATTTTTTTTGTTTAGAGTTTTTTTTAACTCTAATAATAATATTGTTGCGCCCCGAATTCGGACTTAGTTCGTGAACTAAATTTTCAAAGGCAAACACAACAGCAAGCAACTCTTTTTCAATAACAGTATAATTTACCTGATCCTCCGTGAGTGTCTTGCTGGCGTAATAGATGGAATGAAAAAATTTGTTTCGCCACTACCCCAAAACTGCACCAACTGCATAGTCACTAGCATCACGCATTAGCTCAAATGGTAGACTCCAGTCGGGTGCTATGATAGTGGGGGCTGAAATAAGCTTCTGTTTAAGCTCCTCAAATGCTGCGGCACAGGCTGCATCAAAAGAAAACACATTATCTTTTTCTAATAATTTACATAAGGGCTTAGATACCTTTGAAAAGTCTTTGATGAATCGTCGATAGAAGCCCGCATGTCCCAAGAAGCTTCGAATGTGTTTCACAGTTGTTGGAGTTGGTAACTTTTCAATTACTTCTATCTTGGCTCGGTCCACTTCAAGACCTTTCTTTGAAATACGGTGTCCCAACACAATTCCTTCCCTAACCATAAAGTGACACTTCTCCCAGTTGAGGACTAAGTTGGTGTCCTCACAACGTTTGAGCACCTTGGCCAAATTCTCTAAACATTCATCAAAAGAGTCCCCAAATACGGAGAAGTCATCCATAAAAACCTCTAAGTACTGCTCCACCATATCTGTGAAAATGGCCATCGTACAGTGTTGGAACGTTGCTGGAGCATTGAATAATTCGAACGGCATCCTTCTAAAAGTAAATGTACCATAGGGACAAGTGAAAGTCGTTTTGTCCTGCTCCCCTGGTGCTACAGCAATCTGGTTGTAACCAGAATAACCATCCAGAAAATAGTAGTAATCACGTCCAGCCAACCTATCCAACATTTGGTCGATGAAGGGCAGTGGGAAGTGGTCTTTCTGTGTGGCTTTGTTGAGCTTTCTGTAGTTAATGCAAATCCTCCATCCCGTGATAGTTCTGGTGGGAATCAATTCATTATCTTCATTCTTCACCACAGTAGTTCCCCCTTTCTTGGGCACACATTGTATAGGGCTTACCCAAGAACTGTCAGAAATAGGATAGATTATGCCAAAATCCAGCCATTTAAAAATTTGCTCCTTTACCACTTCCTTCATAATAGGATTTAATCTTCGTTGCCCCTCAACTGAATTTTTGGAATTTTCTTCCAAAATGATTTTATGCATGCATAAGGTTGGACTTATACCTTTTATGTCAGCTATGGTCCAGCCCATAGCTCTCTTATGCTGCTTCAGAACTCCAAGTATTTTTTCTTCTTATTCAGCATCCAGTAATGCTGAAATAATCACAGGAAGAGTTGAGTCTGCTCCCAGAAATCCGTACTTCAAATGTTGCGGCAATTACTTCAGTTCCAGTTCAGGTGGTTCTTCCACAGAAGGTTTTGTCACTTTGATCTCCCGAGAAGACAAGTCCAAGGATTCAAATTACGCGCGAAACTTGAAACCTTGAGAATTTGCTTCTAACCACGCTGAGTATTCTTCTTCTTCTTCATTACCATAGTGCAACATTTCCTCCATCAATACTCTTTCCAATGCATCTTCTCCATAGTTCCTCCATTCTTCATCTTCACTTGTCAAAGAATCAAAAGTGGCTATGCGAAAACAATCCTCACCTTCATCATGAAATTTCATGGCTTTGAATACATTGAACGTGACTTTATCATCTTGAAACCTCATGGTGAGTTCTCCTTTTTGAACATCAATGAGGGTCCTTCCCGTAGCAAGGAAAGGTCTCCCCAAAATAATTGGAACTTCTCTATCTGCTTCATAATCAAGAACAATAAAATCAGCTGGAAAAATAAATTTATCAACCCTTACTAGGACATCTTTAATCTTTCCATCTGGGTGAGCTATACACCTATCTGCCAACTGTAGTGTTACCGTCGTAGGTCTTACCTTACCTATGCCCAATTGCTTAAAAACTGACATAGGCATCAAATTTATGCTAGCACCAAGATCACATAAGGCCATACCACAGTATGAGTCTCCAATAGAACAAGGAATATTAAAGCTCCCCGAATCTTTCATTTTAGGGGGCAACTTATCATGCAAAAAGAAACTGCATTCTTTGGTTAGTGAAACAATTTCATATTCTCCCAACTTTCTCTTCTTTGTAAGGATATCCTTCATGAATTTCTCATAGTTGGGCATTTGTTCTATTGCTTCCACCAATGGAATGTTGATGTGCAGCTGTTTCAAAATATCCAAGAACTTCTTGAACTGCTCATCTTGTTTCTTTTTGGCAAACCTTTGTGGAAAAGGCATTTGTTGCTGTACTAGTTTGCTCTCTGGAATATTGCATTGCTGCGACATCAGTGATATTGCAGCATCCGGCTGTTTTGGAATGGTGCTTTGCTGCGGTGTTGGCGATGCTGCAGCATTTGGCTCCACTAGTTCTGGCTCAGCTACTGGAATTTCTGCATTCTTGCTGGGCACACTGGTCTTCTCAGCTGCTCCAGACTTCATTTTTGGCTCGTCCAGTATTCTGCCACTTCGTAGTGTTAAAGCCTTGCAATGTTCTTTTCCTTCCCTTCTTGTGGTCTGCTCCTCATCTCTTGGGCTAACTGCCCCATCTGGGTTTCCAAGTTCCGAACAGTAGATGATAGTCCTTGCATGGTTGTTTCCGTCCTTGCCATGAAGTCTCTCATCATGTTTTCTAGAGCACTTGAATGTGGTTGTTGTTGTAGAGGTCTTTGATGGTGTTGGAGTTGTTGCTGCTGCTGCTGGGGGTACTGCTGTTGCTGCTAGAGCAGTGGTCTTGGGTTCACACCTTGAGTGGGGTGCATCCCTTGATTTCTCCAAGAAAAATTTGGATGCTGCCTCCAAGTAGGGTTATAAGTATTTGATTGAAGACCATTACCCCTGTTTTGATTCCCCGTGTAACAGATTGCTGCGGGATTGTGAACACAATCCTCAAATAGATGCCCCTCTCCACAATAAACACATCACACGTTCTGTACCTGGCTTACATTGGGCTGGTTTGATGGTTCTGCCACCTGCCCGCCATGTGGTTGCATACCTAGTGTTTTGAGCATATTGTCATTGTTGACACTTGGGCTGAAAGCGAAGTTATTGGGTCTAACTCCAATACTCCAGCCACTTTTCTTCCACTAGGTATTCTTGTTGTAGGCCACTGATAGTTGTTGTTGGCAATCCTCTCAATTAGTTCATAAGACTCGTTGTATGTCTTTGCCAAAAGTGCTCCATTTGCTGAAGCATCAACTATCATTCTGGTGTGTGCATTCAACCCATTGTAAAATGTTTCCATTTGAATACAGTGTGGGATTCTGTGATGTGGACATCTCCTTAACAACTCTTTGAATCGTTCCCATGCCTCATACAAGGATTCATCTTCTAATTGTTGAAAAGAGGTGATTTCATTTCTCAACCTAGCATTTTTCGTTGGAGGAAAATATTTCATCCAAAATTTCTTGGTAAGCTGCTGCCATGTAGTCACACTACCAGAGGGTAGCGAGTCAAGCCATTCTCTAGCTTTATCTTTCAGAGAATATGGAAACAATTTCAGCCTCAAAGCATCGTCCGTCACCCTTGGTAACTTAGAACAGTCGCTTACTTCCAAGAATAACCGTAGGTGCAAGTGTGGATCTTCAGCATGTGATCCACCAAACTGCCCTACTGTTTGCAACATTTGAAACATAACTGGTTTCAACTCGAACTGTGTTGCGGCAATCTCCGGTCGCACAATACTTGGTTTCAATTCATTAAACATAGGGATTGCATACTGTCGAATGGCATGATCCTATTATCTGCCATCACCACTGGATTATGGGCAGGTTCAGGTTGAATTTCCCGCTGTTCCGCTATGACTGCCTTATCTGTGGTTTGTTTCTTCTTCTTTAATGCCTTGGCTGTTTTCTCAATTTCTGGATCGAGTGGCAGCAATGAAGCTAGAGAGCCCTTGCGCGTTTTACTCATGCAAAACAACACACGTTAAGGAATGAATGATACACAAGCTAAAATTTAGCAAATAATTCAGATCAATAAATCCACAAAAATAGTTCAGCTCATGCATAATTTATTTGTACCTCATACAATCATTTCAATAATCTCGTAAGCTCAAGAATGAGTATAAAAATAAACTGAAAAATAAATGTAACCAAATGCAAACAATCAATATTTACAATCAAATTGACTCCAAAGTCCCCGGTAACTGCGCCAAAAACTTGGTTGCGTTGTGTGCGTGTGTCACAATTTGTAAAGATAAAGAAAATGAAGTAAATCAATGCAATCTTAACTAGTGCAAGTATACACCGGTCAACATGTAATATATGTACCTAAGTACAAGATTATCGATCCCACAGGGACTAAGTATGCCAATTACAGATGCAAATACGATTGTACAATTGGTTAAAAGAATAAAAGAATAAAGAATAATGAATCATGAATAGAGATTGGTTTAATGCTACGGCAATCCTACTCCTAAAGAAAAACTAAACTAACAGTTAAGGTTAGCCTACTGGAAATAACCACAAGAGTACTGCAGGTAATACAATGCTGCGGCATTCACGCCCAAAATGTAAGTACAAACTAGAGATGAATCCAACCATACAAGCATCAAACATAAAAACAGAAAGCAATTCTACAGCATACTCGCCATCATAATCAAAACAGTGTACTCAACATGTTCATACTTAACTATGCCACAACATCTTCAGGCTAAAAATATAAGTTCAATCCAGAGAATAATGAAATCCATGAATTAAAGTAATGTAACAAAAACTACTCCCATCGTCATGGTAAATAATTCCATTACAAAACAAGTTTCAACTCATAAAAATCGTCTTCAACTCATGCCCAACATTTAAGCAAGAATCTATTCAAAACAATGAACAATAATGAGGAAATGGGTAGAGAATTACTCGAGTCTTGAGATCACGCCGCTGCCCAAATCAGTTTAATCAGTCTTGTTCAGTGCTATTCTCCTCTGCTTGATGCTGCAGCGACTCTTCTGCCCAGCTGATGAACACTTCAGCAAGTCACCCTGCTCACTCTTGGGTTTTTCCCTACTAAAAGTTAGTCTAAAACTAAAAAGAAAAGCTAAACTATCCTATTGAAACACTACTAAACTATCTAGGAAAACTAAGAAGAAACCAATATCTCTAAACTCGGCCAACAGCAAAAAAACTAACAACCCCTTACTCCTCTCGGTTTTGCACTATAAATAGATCCTTCCCTTGTACCGAGAGCCATTATCAAGCTGCCATTTGTCCATAATTCTAGAATTTTCTCCAAAAATTCTAGCAAATAATTGAATAAATTCCAGTTGCCATCTGAAATCTTTTGTCCTTTTCCTATGTTTGCTGTAGGATCAGCAGCAGAATTCTAGCTGCTTTCTGAAGTCTGTCTTTTTCTTCTGACTGCCGCAGGATCTTCAGCAGAATTTTTGTCTTTTTCTTCTGACTGCCGCAGGATCTTTTGCAGACTTCAGCTGCTTTCTGCAGGATTTTTGTCTTTTTTCTGCCACGTTCCACATAAGTTAAAATAAAATAAATTCTGAAAAATGGTTAAATAATAAAACTGAAATTTTTATTCTCTTTTTACCCTTGTCACAATAAATTAATCCAAATTAATTCCCAAATAATAATCACTAAATACAGCTCGTCCACATTTTGAAAATTAATTCAATTAAATTGACTTTTAACATTAATCCACATTTTCCGGTAAAAAGAGAGAAAATATCAAATCAACACATTTTAATCCCATTTTCCAAATAAATTCAATTAATTCCAAAGTAAAACGTGGCAATTTGAATGTGAATAACTCTATTATTTTAGAGTTATCAGTGTCACTGCCTTGCAATGCTCCTTGCCATCCCTTCTCGGATTCTCGGTATCACTTGGAAGTGAACCTTGTGGTCTATTCTTTATTTCTTGGGTCGATTGCCCCATCTGGTTTTCAAGGTTTCTTACAGTGGATGTCAAGCCTTGAATGGTTGTTTCCGTCCTTGCCATAAAATCTTTCATCATGCTCTCTAAAGAATTTGAAGGTGGTGGTTGTTGTTGCAGCCTTTGCTGTTGTTGGAATTGTTGTTATTGCTGTTGGGGGTATTGCTGTTGCTAGAACATTGGTCTCTGGTTCATACCTTGGCTGTTATGCATCCCCTAGTCTCTCCAAAAAAAATTGGGATGTTGCCGCCAAGTAGGGTTGTATGAATTTGACTGCAAACCATTGCCCTTGTTCTGGTTCCCCATGTAGCATACTGATGCTGGATTGTGAATACAATCCTCAAAAGAATGTCCTTCACCACAATAGACACAGCACACATCTTGTACTTGGCTTACATTGGACTGAATTGACTGTTCAGCCATCTGTCCGCCATGCTGCTGCATACTCATTGTTTTCAGCATGTTGGACATAGATGAAACTTGAGCTGAAAGTGAAGTTAATGAGTCTAACTCCAAAACTCCAGCCACTCTTCTTCCACTAGGCAGTCTAGTTGTAGGCCATTGATAGTTGTTGTTGGCAATTTTTTCAATAAGTTCATATACCTCGTTATAAGTCTTTGCCAATAATGCACTATTTGCTGAAGCATCAACTATCATCCGTGTGTATGCATTCAACCCATTGTAGAATGTTTCCATCTGAATACTGTGTGGGATTCCGTGGTGTGGGAATCTTCTAAACAATTCTTTAAATCTCTCCCATGCCTCGTACAAAGATTCTTCTTCTAGCAGGTAAAAAGAAGTAATTTCATTTCTCAACCTTGCATTTTTTGTTGGAGGAAAATACTTCATAAAAAACCTTTCAGTGAGTTGCTACCATGTAGTCACACTACCCAAGGGTAGAGAGTTCAGCCATGCTCTAGCTTTATCTCTCAGGGAATACGAGAATAATTTCAGCCTTAAAGCATCATCTGTAACCCCTGGTAACTTGAAGCAGTCACTTACTTCCATGAATAAACGTATGTGCAAATGTGGATCTTCAGCTGGTAATCCACCAAATTGCCCTACTTTCTGTAGCATCTGAAACATCACTGGTTTCAACTCAAACTGTGCTACGGCAATCTCCGATCGCACAATGCTTGGGTTCAGCTCATTGAACATAGGGACATCATACTATCGGATAGCATGGTCCCTATCATCTGCCATTACCACAGGATTGTAGACGGGTTCAGCTTGAATAATTCTTTGTTCTGCCATGACCGCCTTATCTGTAGTTTGCTTCTTCTTCCTTAATGCTTTGGTTGTTCTCTCAATTCCTGGATCTAGTGGCAGCAATTTAGATTGAGAGCCCGTTCTCGTTTTACTCATGCAAAATCAGGCCACGTTAAGAAATAGATAATACACACAAGTTGAAAATTATCAAATGATAAATCTCAATAATTTACAAATCAAATTCAGCCTATGTACAAATATCTTTCACTCATACACCAATTCAATAGTCTCTTAAGCACAAGTATGAGTACAAAAACCAAATGCAAACAATCAATATTCACAAATAATTGACTCCAAAGTCCCTGGCTGAGGATCTCATGGCTGAAGGGTTTGGAGATCCTCAACCTGGTCTTCAACAACCAGAAGACGAAGTCACAAAAGTGGTTAGGGATGGCCAAGCTGAGGTTTCTTTGGGTGTTCCTTTCCAGCCCCCTATGCTTGAACCTCTTACTATCGACTTCTCTTTTTGGTGAAGTAGGATTAATCGGGAACAGGCTGATTCCTTTGCCCGTAGCTATAGCGTAGATCCCCAGATATATAGGATTTTCGTAGTTCCTGAAGCGGGTAGAATGTCACTTCGTCATATCCCCCTTCCCCTAGCACATTTCGAGGTAGGACTTAGGCTTCCTATGGATCCTACTTTTGTAGACTTTTTAGTTTTTGCCCGAGTTCAGCCTGGGCAAATTCATATGAATGCTGTTCGCACCCTTTTCTGTTTGATTTGCCTTTGTCGTAGGTTAGGTTTTGAGCTTTCGATGAACATCCTTAGGATGTTTTTTTCTTCACTTCGTATGTGTTGCATTGTGTGCGTGTGTCACAAATTGTAATGATTAGAAAATCAACGCAATTCTAACAAGTGCAAGTATACACCGGTCAACAAGTAATATATGTACCTAAGTACAAGATTATCGATCCCACATGGACTAAGTATGCCAATTACGAATGCAAATATGATTGCACAAATGGTATCAACCAAACACAACAAAGATGATGAGGGGTGATCTAATTCTACTGAAAATAAATCTAAATTAAATGTTAGATGTTAACCTACTAGAGACAACCTCGAGAGCAGTGTAGATAATAAAATGAAGTAGAAACACAAGTATAAGATGTTATGTATGAACCAGTGGTGAATCAGAACATGGTAGAAAATATACCCAGTTTTATGACTAATACTATAGCAATACGGACGTTACTAGTCCAGAATGCAAATACAATCGCCTCGAAGAGTACGGCGTATTGTGATCTAGAACAACACTAGGCAGAGGACATCTCTGTCTCCCCATTGATTTGAACGCAATCTCTTACTGCCCAAACTAGTGTCATTCAATTATCATGTCCATTAGCTCCCTTTCTCTTGAATGATAGACACTAATTCAATGTGTTATTCGATAGTCGTAACCACAAATAACACTATCCTTAAGTAATGGAATGAGTAAAATTACATATCCCCCGTACAAGTATTGATCATAAAAACCAAATCAACAATCAAAACATGTTCATCAATATTTATACAGTTATATATTGTTCATACTCAACTAAGTGATAGCAAAAATCAGACTAGAATGCCACTGTATAAACTGGAAATCACGAAATAATTGAGATGAAGAAATGGGTAAATACACTCCTAATCTCTTAGTGAGCAATCTGCCCAAATCAATTTTAATCAACCAAATTGCTCCTCAAATTCATATTAAAAAACGAAAATACAAATTCAAGATAGAATGAAGAAATGAGTAGAGAATTACTAATCTCTTAGCTAACTCTGCTGCCCAAATTGCTTTAATCAAACCACCCACTTGATTTCCTCTTCAAATTGATGTTGAAACTTCTTCTCTGCTCAACCCACGAATTACACAAAAAATTATTTCTTCTTAAATTTCTAATCTACTCTACTCTTCTTGCTACCCGATGCTATCTATTCTCTCTATTTCTTTTATTTTATTTTTTTTTTTTGCTTGCTTTTTCTCTTCGCTCTTCTCCCCTATTTATACTACTCCAATTGCTTCTTTTTCTCTCGAATGACTCATCTCTTCTCTAGAATTTTTCCAAAAAACTCCAGCTGTCCATAATATATTTTTGTTGTAGAAATTTCTGGATTTTATTAGAATAAAATCCAGAATTTCTTTCCTTTAATTTTGCACGAATTCACCTGAATCATTTGTCTCTTTTGTCCAACTGTTCTCTCTCTCTCTCTCTCTCTCTATATATATATATATATATATATATATATATGTATACACATATATATATCATTTTCCTTCATTTTGTCTTCTTGATGTTGGGAAAGCAAGAACACAGAAGCATGTATTGTGCCCAAGATCAACACTTTTCCCGCTTAAAAGAACCTGTGAGCAGCAACAAACAAACACTCCAAAGAACACCAAGCAACAAGATGATCCAAACAAGAAAATAAAACGATACGAGGCACAAGATTTTAACGTGGAAAACCCTTTCAACGTGAAAGAGTAAAACACCACGAGACCCTTTGGTCTAACCAACTCCACTATCACCACAAGAGAGTAAAAATGCACAATACAGCAGCACCACAATGATATCTAGCCCTTAACAACACTACGAAGGCACTAGAATCAAAATTGAGGAACAAAATTGCAAGAAATCGCCAAAAACACCTGCATCTGATCCGAAGCTCATCAATCGAGATTGAACCGTTGGAATTCGATCTCTACCGTCCAGATTGAAGCTTCATGAGTCCTTAGACTCATCCTAAAATTGCAGCTCGATCAGACAAGATTTAGATCTCCGATAGACCAAAAAACTAGACCTGCGATTTGGAGAAAGTTGCAGCGGAAACCTTCTTGCTCTCTCTATTTTGTGCGTGAGAATATTTTTTTTAATTCTCCAAATTGGGCCTTCACATTAAGAACACACACATAGTTGGGAGCCCAATAATCCCAACAAATCTCCCCCCTCCCGACTATGTGGAGGTGGTTGCCAAACCGGCAATCAAACAACAAACTTCAAACTTCCCCTTTGGCAAAGCCTTGGTCATCATATCAGAACCACTATCATCCGTGTGAATCTTTTCAAACTCTAATAACTTCAAAATCAAGCACATCTCGAATCCAATGATAACGAACATCAATATGTTTAGATTTTCCATGGAAAGTAGGATTTTTGCTAAGATGTATAGCACTCTGACTGTCAAAATATATGACATACCTCTTCTGCACAAAACCAAGTTCACGAAGATATTTCTTCATCCAAAGCAACTCTTTGCAAGCTTCTGCAGCTGCAATGAACTCGGCCTCTGTTGTGGGCAATGCAACACATTTTTGAAGCTTAGACTGCCATGAAATAGCTCCCCCTGCAAAAGTAACCAAATAACCAGATGTAGACTTCCTGGTATCAATATCTCCAGCCATATCAGAATCTGTGTAAACATTCAAAATAGGTTTTCCAGTTCCAAAACAAAGTTTTAAATTGGATGTGCCTCGGAGATATCTCATGATCCAGTTCACTGCACTCCAATGTTCCTTGCCAAGATTTGAAAGAAATTTGCTAACTGTACTAACTGCATGAGCTAAATCTGGTCTCGTGCAAACCATTGCATACATCAAACTTCCAACCGCATATGCATAAGGGATCCGTCGCATCTCCGCCTTCTCAACATCAGTACATGGGGACTGTCTAGAGCTAAGCTTAAAGTGTGTAGCAAGTGGTGTGCTAACCACTTTAGCTCTTTCCATGTGGAATCGTTGAAGCACTTTTTCAATGTACTTCTCTTGGGACAACCATAACTTTCAACTCAGCAATTCTAGAAGAATTATGACCAACACTAAGCATGTCATCAACATAAAGCAACAAAATGATGAAGTCATTATCAGAGAACTTTTGCACAAAAGCACAATAATCAGAAGTAGTCTTCTTATATCCCTGCTGGACCATCACAGACTCAAACTTCTTGTACCATTGCCTTGGAGCTTGTTTCAAGCCATACAAGCTCTTCTTCAACTTGCAAACATAGTTCTCCTTGCCCTTCACCATAAAGCCTTCCGGTTGCTCCATGTAGATTTCCTTCCCCAAATCACCATGAAGGAATGCTGCTTTGACATCCATCTGTTCAACTTCCAAATCAAGGCTGGCTGCAAGACCCAAAACAACTCGAATTGAAGACATCCTCACAACTGGAGAAAATATTTCCTCATAGTCAATACCCTTTCTCTAACTGTAGCCTTTAACCACTAGTCTAGCCTTGTATCGTGGAGACAAAGCACCCTGTTCATTCTTCAACTTATAAATCCACAGATTCTTCAAAGCTTTTTTGTCTTTGGGTAACTTGACTAGCTCAAAAGTATGATTATCATGTAATGACTTCATTTCATCATTCATTGCCTCAACCCACTTATCTTTATCCTCGTTCTCCATAGCCTCCTCATAGCACTCAGGTTCTCCCCCGTCAGTAAGGAGCATATACTCAATAGCTGAATAACGAGTAGAGGGAATTCTCTCCCTTGTAGACCTCCTGAGAGCAACTGTAGGTGCATTATTATCTACATGAGGTTGATTTTGTACCTCATTTGAATCTTCTACTCCATTACCATCAACAGAATCATGTGGGACGTGATTATTATCATCATTCTGATCTTCATTAGTTGCATCAGGCATATGAGATAGGGGAGTTGGATTCAAATCAACAAGATCATCATAACTTTGAGACTCTAACTTTTTCATTTTCTGAATATCTTCAATATTCTGATCCTCCATAAAGATAACATCACGACTTCTGACAAGCTTCTTCTCAACAGGATCATAAAGTTTATAGCCAAATTCATCATGACCATAACCAACAAAGATGCACTTCCTAGTCTTGACATCTAATTTGGACCTCTCATCCTTTGGAACATGTACAAAAGCTCTACATCCAAATACATGCAAATGGTCGTAAGAAACATCTTTCCCGTACCATACTCGATCTGGAACATCTCCATGTAAAGCAGTAGAAGGCGATAAGTTAATCACATGTGCAGCAGTATATAAAGCCTCACCCCAAAAGAATTTGGCCAAATGTGCTTATGAAAGCAAACATCTGACTCTCTCCACCAATGTCATGTTCATCCTTTCTGCAAGGCCATTGAGCTGTGGAGTCTTGGGAGGCGTCTTCTGATGTCTGATACCCTGTTGTCTACAATACTCATCAAACGGTCCAAGGTATTCACCACCATTATCTGTGCGAATACACTTCAACTTTCCAATTTCTCTCTCAACGGAAGCATGAAAATGTTTAAAGACCCCAAGAACTTGGTCTTTATACCTCAAGGCATACACCCATAGTTTCCTTGAGCAATCATCAATGAATGTCACAAAGTAACGTGCACCACTATGCGTCTTTATCTTCATAGGACCACAAACATCTGAATGTACCAATTCAAGCAACTCTGATTTTCTGAAAGATGGACGACTCTTGAAGGACACTATGTTCTATTTCCCGACCAAGCAGTGACTGCACCTTTTCAAATTTGCATCTTTCACCCCTGAAAGAATATTCTTCTTGGCTAAACAATCAAGTCCCTTCTCGCTGATGTGACTGAGTCTTCTATGCCATAATTCTGAACAACTATCACTCTCAACTGCATTGATCGAATCAATAGAAATTGAAGCATTGGTCCAGTATAAATCTGAACACTTCTTCCCACAAGCCACAATAAGAGAACCCTTAGTGAGTTTGCATTGTCCATCCCCAAAGGTACTAACATAACCTTCATCATCCAAAACACTGGTAGATATCAGATTCGATCGAATATCTGGTGCATGTCTCACATTCTTCAACACTAATTTCATCCCAGTTTTAGTTTCTAGGACGATAACTCTAATGCCAACAACATTTGAACGACCATCATTACCCATCTTCAATACCCCATAATCACCTGAAGTGTAAGATGTGAAGAAATCCTTCCTTGATGTCACATGGAAAGATGCACCACTGTTGATAACCCAACTTGATTCATCAAAGGCAACATTAACCAAGTTATCACAAACAACTATCAGATCACCTGAAGTCGTGGTAGCAACATGGCGATCATTTTCACCATCTTTCCCTTCTAGATTGTTCTTGTCTTTGTTCTTCAGCTTGAAGCAATTTTTTCATCAAGTGCCCCCTTTTATGATAGTAATGGCACTCAACATTTTTGTATTTTGATCTGGACTTGCTCCTGCTCTTGCCCCTTTTATATTCACCATGATCTCTATCCCTGGTTCTCCCCCTATTTTCAGTAACCAAGGCATCAAATTTTGAAGTAGATGTCTCATGAGTCATACGCCTCACTTCTTCATTCAGAACAACAGCTTTCACATACTCCATAGTTACTGTACCACCGAGAGCAGAACCGATCAAAGACACACGAAGATTTTCCCAAGAATCAAGCAAAGTATTCAGCAACCAAAGTCCCAAAAATCTCATCCTCAAACTTTACACCCATGTCAGACAGCTGATCAAAACACCCTTGAAATTCATTCAAGTGCCCAGAAATAGAAGAACCTTCCTTGAATCGCAGATTCATAGCCTGCCTGAGCAAGAATAGCTTGTTATTCCCTGTTTTTGATTCATACAAGGATTCAAGCTTATCCCACAAAGTTCTAGCATGAGATTCATTGTAGATGTGATTCAGGACATTATCATCCACCCACTGTCGAATGAAACCACAAACCATTTCATGTTCAAAAGCCTATTCTTCATCACTTTTAGACTCTAGCTTCTGAGTAGCAAACACTGGTAGATGTAGCTTGATACGCGAAAATCATATACCTTTTTTAGCATGTTTTTATGTATGATTTAGGGTGAAATTGATAGGAAATCGATCTTAATTGATTGTTATTTACTCAATTTCACAGTTTTTATGATTTTGGAAGTGTCAGGTGAAAAGTAGACGAAAACAGCAAATTTTGGGGCAAAAACGCAATTTTTGGAAATGTTGACCCGGTCAAAGGGTCGGGACGGGCGTCCCGACCAAGTTAAGGCACCTGGACGGGCGTCCAGGACCCGGGACGGGCGTCCCAATCCGGGACGGGCGTCCCGAGCCGCCAGAAGCTGTCCCACATCGAATTTTTCAGAAATTTTCACTCCGGGAAGCTGCTATAAATACCCCAGGCCTCCAGCAGTTGAATTCATTCCTCTCCACTCGATCTGAGTCATTTAGTGGTGTCCAGTGTACAATTCTCTAGTACACAACTCACTCAGAGACTCGGATCTCAGTTTTCTTTCTTATTAGTGTTTTGTTTTAGTTTCTGAGAAATAGTCTCAGATCTTAGGTTTCTATAGATAGGTTCGTTTCTGGTATTCATAGAATACCCGGGATTTCGTTAGGAGATCCTAAGAGGGCTCTAGGCGTTCGAAGAATCAGTCCACAGGGCTGGGCTTAAGCTGGGTATTAAGGTAAAGCCCAATTACTAGGCTGAGGAAGCGTCCTCCGAAGGTCTTGGTGAGCAGAGTCAGGGCGAGCAATACGACATATACAGCAGTACGCTCCGTCGGCGGGACTACGTAAAGGGTGATTTCTTTATGGCATCAGTCCCCATGTCCCTCTCTTATATGTTGTTATTGTTTTGTTCTAAAGACATATTATGAATACGAGATTAAGATGTTTATGAATAGTTGTTTTATATGTTGACGTTATTATGTTTTTCCGGAAATAGCCACCTGCTAAATATTCACTATGTCTGCATGTTTAATGTGCTCTTTTAAACTAAAGTTAGGGTTATAGACAACTCCTAACCACGGTCTAATTATAACCTGTTTAGTTTAACAGGCATCAATTAGTATTGGTGTCTGCCATGCTAGATAAAATAACCTGCTGAACACCTTGCATGTTAGAGTAGTCTAGGGGAAGCCGAGCCGAGTCCGATTATGCCGGCGGCTAGGGCAAGCGGTATGATCCCCGAAGTGACATAGGGCTTTCATGGATGCCTTCATCCCGAACCGTGAGTAGGGCCGTCATTAAGGTAGGGCGGTTTATTAGAAACCTCGGATGTGGTACGCCTTTAGACACATAACATAGTTGCAATCCAGGCTAAGACATGTCTAAAATACTCGAATTTAGGTCAATCAACATATAGGAACAGTATAACATAGAATCAGAACTCATCTATAAAACACTTCTAGGATTAATTAGACTTAAACCCAGTGGAGAATGAATCAACCTCTCATCAAAGTATTTGATGAAGATTGCATAACTGGATTATAAGATAGGAGTTAGGATAAAAGGCTAGTTACTACTAAGCCGTTGCCACTTCCCTGTGAGTACGATATTTAACTTAATAAAATCGTAGATACTTTCCAACAGACTAGCTACACGATAGGTACTCTGCCTTAGGTTCTGGCTGATTAAGTGACACCATAGAGACTAAATGTGACAATTAGTCAATCACAGTCCTTAATTATTCATAATCAACATAGGGTAAAATAACACCTATTTAGCACGTCAACCGGAATCGCATCAGATTTTTGGCGCCGTTGCCGGGGAAATATCATAATGAATTTAGGATTATTGGCCACAATTCTAGAGACTTATGATAGGTAGCGGTAGTAACCTAGACCTTAGACCTGCACTTATCTTATACTAGTTAGACAATCAATTTCCGAAATATAGGGTTATCATAACTAATTAATTTTAGATAATATCTGAAATTAAGACACTTAGGATAATCAAATTTTAGAAAATTATTCTAAAACCATATTAAGGAAATTTACCTGCTTTCAACATAAAAAGAAAAAAAATGTTAAAAATTTAAAATCCCAAAAAGAATGTATCTTTCTTGCTCAACGGTGAGTTGTTCCTTTTCCCTATCTCTTGTTTTTTAGTTGTTTTCTTAGTTGCTCCTTTTCGTGTTTTTCTTCCTTTATTTAATTTCGAAGAAATAAAAATGGAAATGGGGATAAAATATATTTTCTTCTCAGTTGTAAAATGTTGGCTTAGATTTTTATCGAGAAGAAACTCTATTTTAGAATTTTCTTAGAGTCATACCGGCCTTATTAGGATGAGTTATGAAATAGTTTTTCCTTAATAGCCAGACCTTTGAATATTCTATTGAAAAAAAAGGATGTTCCTTTTGTTTTGCTGATAATTGCATGAGAACTTTTAAACCAAAAGGAATTACTGCACCAATTATGGCATCACCTGATTGAAATCTGCTTTTTGAATAATATGTGATGTAATGATGTAGTACAAATTGTTTTAGGACAGAAAGATGATAAGAAAGTTCATGCATGATAAATTCCGATCTTATCTAGTCTTGTCTAGAAACAATAGGTGACACTGATCACTCCAAGATATTTGTGTTCAATAAAACTAATGTTGAACCATACTTGATTAAGTTAAGTTTTATTGTTACTTGAACTTGATATAGAATAAAGGGATAAGAAAAAGGGTTGAAAATCTAGAAAGCAAATCATTGGTCTGGATTAGAAAACCCCGAGTTAGAGGCTAGTGTAATACTGATAAATGTCTGGATGAAAACTTATTTGCATTGTTTGCTATGTATAATAATTCTCATCTGTGGTTTATTGCAAATTATCTAGTCACTGAATAAGTTCCAAGTGATATGACTTATCAGCAAAAGAAGAAATTCTTTGCTGATTTGAAATATTACTACTGGGCAGTTTCTCTTCTATTTTCAAATTTTTGCAGATCAGTTGATCCGAAGATGTGTCTCAGAAGATGAAGGACACAAGATTTTGGAGCATTGCCCTAAAGAATCTACGGGAGACCAATTGATGGCTATCAACACTGTCCGGAAAGTGTTGAAAGCAGGATCTTGTTGACCTACTATATTCAAGGATTTTGTATCTCTGATACAGTCCTGCGATGCCTTCCAAATAACAGGTAACACATCCTTCAGAGATCATCTACCCCAACAAGGTACACAAAGTTTTACAATCTTTTTGATATCTGGGGGTATTCATTAAATCCTTTCTTTTTCTTTCCTTTGAAATAATTACATCATAGTAGTCGTGGAACACTTTTCGAAAATAGCCTGAATCACAGGCATTACCTACTAATGATATAAAAGTCATGTGCAGATTCTAGTTGTTTTCCAAATTCAGAGTGCCAATGTCTTAGGAAGAAATGTTCAGCCTGTGTATCAAATCTGTGAAGTCTGCTAAGTACCACACTTTAGCAGGGATTGCTATGGGAATGATTGACCATTCCAAAAGAGGTAGGAGTAGGTTACTGCAGAATGCTACTCCAATGGGAGACGCATACAATCCCAGCTGGAGAAATCATATGGGATTTGGTTGAGGAATAATTCGGAAGCTGGAAACTTTCAGAAGATACAACCACAGCAAAACCCCTACCCGCAGAATCAATAGATGAGATACTGGCAACAATTAAAGCTAGACCAGTGCAAGCAAGTGATCTACCAAGAGGTAACGAACGGACGACAGATATAGAGGAATTTGGCATTGTGTCGGGAGCATAGCAATGGAGGAGCTTGCATTCCCTGCATACCAATCAGCTGTGAGAAACTCCCCCGAGGAAGTCTCAAATACTTGGGCCCAGATCTACACAACTGGAGCCCCCTACCACCACAGCTTCGCCAAAACTTCAGGTATCTTTTCTTCCATTCGAGACTTGCATGCAATACCTTTACTAACATTGGCAGAAAGGCACACAAATCCCAAGAAATCTCATTCCTAGATACGTTCCTCCTGGACACGTTGCTATGGTTGTGAGAAATCTTACAAATGATTTGAGGAAGCAGTCAGTGGGGCTCGAGCCATTCATCAAATGAATAGGCCACTACCTGGAGCTCGACAATGAAGGATCAGAGCTGACGTCATCCGTTCCAGTATCGAGAGCTTACAGAGTCAAGAATACCTCAATAATAGCACATGGCTAAGGTGAAGAGCCAATTGACAGATCAGAGAAAACCCTTCTGCTCGAGGCAAGAAGGGAGTTTTTCTAATCTCATCTTCCTTTACTTTTATTTTCTTCATTTTTGTGTCTTGTTTTGTTGGTTGTTTTATTTGCTCTCTTACCCATAGTTAGTCAAATAAGTGTGGGGTAAGAGTTCTTTGTTTGGTTTTCATTTCTTCTTGTTTGCAAATAAGTGTGGGGTAGTTTAGCTATGCATGAACACTGAGGACAGTGTCAGACTTAAGTGTGGGGTAGCAGTGCACGGTGCACTGTAGCAGAGTGAAAATTTTTTTCGCATGATTTTGCTTGTTTTCACCGTATTTTCACACCCTTCCAAAAAATTTTCAAAATTTTTCATTCTTTCAGACTTCTAAATGCAGTATGAATGGTTAAACAATTGCTTATGTCTATGATATGTAGGTAGTATGTTGTGGTTAGTAGGAGATAATTGATAACTATTGCTGAACCCATTGATTAGAAGTAGGGAATTCCTGATAATTGAGCACAACTTAGTCTGGATTAGAGACCTCAACCAATTACCTTTTCAAAACTTAACTAGATAAAATTAGACCAGTTGCAGGATGCATTGACAATTGGAATGACTAGATGAGACTCTGAGCCAAAAGTGAAAAAGAAAAAAAATGAGCTAATTAAAATAGGGTAGTTTGCCAGCGCCCTTCGCTACTCGAGCACCACTCCTTCGGGGAACTTAAAGCCTGATGCCCTAAGGTCGTGTAGATCTGGGAGTCATCGGAGTGGGACTCGCTACATGGGTAGTTGAAGTTGACGTGTTCTAAGCAGACTCAAAATACCCTAGAAATTCTATAAACGAAAGGAATCAATAAATGCTAAATGATAGAATTTGATCACCAAAGCTCAGAACTCAGAAAGTTATCTGTTGTCAGTGTGTCTAGCGATAGGTCGAAGTGTTATCTTGTAATAGTTAAGACAAAAGTTTATTGTGTTGACTATCTGGTCTGGACTAGTACACACACTACACATCAGGAAGACCTTATGACTAAGAGAAGAGTTCAACCTAGTTGTTAAATTGTTTTCTGCTCAATCCTAACAATCTACTAGAGACATTTGAGACCTTGTCATAGCAACCTAACCAGTCAGACATGTGTTAAGAATTATCTGAATAAGTTTTGGAATAAAAACATGACTAGAAATTGAAGTGACTGCACATATGATTTAGAATCACTAACTTCAGGTAGACTTTGCTTGAGGACAAGCAAAAAGCTAAGTGTGGGGTTATCTGATACGCGAAAATCATATACCTTTTTTAGCATGTTTTTATGTATGATTTAGGGTGAAATTGATAGGAAATCGATCTTAATTGATTGTTATTTACTCAATTTCACAGTTTTTATGATTTTGGAAGTGTCAGGTGAAAAGTAGACGAAAACAGCAAATTTTGGGGCAAAAACGCAATTTTTGGAAATGTTGACCCAGTCAAAGGGTCGGGACGGGCGTCCCAACCAAGTCAAGGCACCTGGACGGGCGTCCAGGACCCGGGACGGGCGTCCCGACCTGGTCAACTGATCAGGACGGGCGTCTCGAGCCGCCAGAAGCTGTCCCACATCGAATTTTTCAGAAATTTTCACTCCGGTAAGCTGCTATAAATACCCCAGGCCTCCAGCAGTTGAATTCATTCCTCTCCACTCGATCTGAGTCATTTAGTGGTGTCCAGTGTACAATTCTCTAGTACACAACTCACTCAGAGACTCGGATCTCAGTTTTCTTTCTTATTAGTGTTTTGTTTTAGTTTCTGAGAAATAGTCTCAGATCTTAGGTTTCTATAGATAGGTTCGTTTCTGGTATTCATAGAATACCCGGGATTTCGTTAGGAGATCCTAAGAGGGCTCTAGGCTTTCGAAGAATCAGTCCATAGGGCTGGGCTTAAGCTGGGTATTAAGGTAAAGCCCAGTTACTAGGCCGAGGAAGCGTCCTCCGAAGGTCCTGGTGAGCAGAGTCAGGGCGAGCAATACGACATATATTGCAGTACGCTCCGTCGGCGAGACTACGTAAAGGGTGATTTCTTTATGGCATCAGTCCCCATGTCCCTCTCTTATATGTTGTTATTGTTTTGTTCTAAATACATATTATGAATACGAGATTAAGATGTTTATGAATAGTTGTTTTATATGTTGACGTTATTATGTTTTTCCGGAAATAGCCACCTGCTAAATATTCACTATGTCTGCATGTATAATGTGCTCTTTTAAACTAAAGTTAGGGTTATAGACAACTCCTAACCACGGTCTAATCATAACCTGTTTAGTTTAACAGGCATTAATTAGTATTGGTGTCTGCCATGCTAGATAAAATAACCTGCTGAACACCTTGCATGTTAGAGTAGTCTAGGGGAAGCTGAGCCGAGTCCGATTATGCCGGCGGCTAGGGCAAGCGGTATGATCCCCGAAGTGACATAGGGCTTTCATGGATGCCTTCGTCCCGAACCGTGAGTAGGGCCGTCATTAAGGTAGGGCGGTTTATTAGAAACCTCGGATGTGGTACGCCTTTAGACACAGAACATAGTTGCAATCCAGGCTAAGACATGTCTAAAATACTCGAATTTAGGTCAATCAACATATAGGAACAGTATAACATAGAATCAGAACTCATCTATAAAACACTTCTAGGATTAATTACTTAAACCCAGTGGAGAATGAATCACCCTCTGATCAAAGTATTTGATGAAGATTGCATAACTGGATTATAAGATAGGAGTTAGGATAAAAGGCTAGTTACTACTAAGTCGTTGCCACTTCCCTGGGAGTACGATATTTAACTTAATAAAATCGTAGATACTTTCCAACAGACTAGCTACACGATAGGTACTCTGCCTTAGGTTCTGGCTGATTAAGTGACACCATAGAGACTAAATGTGACAATTAGTCAATCACAGTCCTTAATTCTTCATAATCAACATAGGGTAAAATAACACCTATTTAGCACGTCAACCGGAATCGCATCATAGCTTTTTCACAAATAGCAAATCCTTCATTTTACCCTTCCATTTGTGATAATTTGTGCCATTCAAACTGATCATCTTGCTGTAATTTGGCTCCATCATTCAATCAAGACAAATAACAAATAACTCCGGCGCTCTGATACCACTTGTTGGGAAAGCAAGAACACAGAAGAATGTGTTGTGCCCAAGATCAACACTTTTCCCACTTAAAAGAACCTGTGAGGAGCAACAAATAAACACTCCAAAGAACACCAAGCAACAAGATGATCCAAACAAGAAAATAAAATGATACGAGGCACAAGATTTTAATGTGGAAAATCCTTTCAACGTGAAAGAGTAAAAAACCACGAGACCCTTTGGTCTAACCAACTCCACTATCACCACAAGAGAGTACAAATGCACAATACAGCAGCACCACAATGATATCTAGCCCTTAACAACATTATGAAGGCACTAGAATCAAAATTGAGGAACAAAATTGTAAGAAATCACCAAAAACACCTACAGCTGATCCGAAGCTCATAAATCGAGATTGAACCGTTGGAATTCGATCTCCACCGTCCAGATTAAAGATTCACGAATCCTTAGACTCCTAAAATATAAGCTCGATCAGACAAGATTTGGATCTCCGATAAACCAATAACCCAGAGCTGCAATTTGGAGAAAGTTGCATCGGGTGCGTGAGAATGTTTTTTTAATTCTCCAAATTGGGCCTTCACATTAAGAACAAACACATAGTTGGGAACCCAATAATCCCAACACTTGATGCGTGTTCACATATATATATACAATCCAATTGATTTTCAATTTCTTTCGATAATACACTCCTCAATCGGTCATTTGTTCTCCAAATCTCCAATTTCTTTCACCAATTTTCAGCTACATGATGCGATTCCGGTTGACGTACTAACTAGGTGTTATTTTACCCTATGTCGATTATGATTAATTAAGGACTGTGATTGACTAATTGTCACGTTTAGTCTTATGGTGTCACTTAATCAGCCAGAATCTAAGGCAGAGTACCTATCGTGTAGCTAGTCTATTGGAAAGTATCTACGGTTTTACTAAGTTAATTATCGTACTCCCAGGGAAGTGGCAACGGCTTAGTAGTAACTAGCCTCTTATCCTAACTCTTATCTTATGATCCAGTTATGCAATCTTCATCAAATATTTTGATGAGAGGGTGATCCATTCTCCACTAGGTTCAAGTCTAATTAACCCTAGAAGTGTTTTAAAGATAAGTTCTGATTCTATGTTATACTGTTCCTATATGTTGATTAACCTATATTCGAGTGTTTTAGATATATCTTAGCTTGGAATGCAACTATGTTCTGGGTCTAAAGGTGTACCACATCTGAGTCTCTATGCTACCGCCCCCTATCATTAAGGTAAACGGCCCTACTCACGGTACGAACAAAGACAGTTATGAAAGCCCTATGTCACTTTCGGGGATCACTCTGAAGGCTCGTAATCGCTGGCATAACGCTCTACTCAGCCTACCTAGACTACTCTAACAAGCCAGGTGTTCAGCATGTTATTTTATCTAGTATGGCAGACACCAATACTAATTGATGTTTGTTAAACTAAACAGGTTATGAATAGACCGTGGTTAGGAATTGTCTATAACCCTATTTTAGTTTAAAAGAAACTACATTAGACATGCAGACATAATGATTATTTAGCAGGTGGCTATTTCCGGAAAAACATAATAACTTCAACATACAAAACAACTATTCATAAAATCATAATCTGATATTCATAATTGATGTTTAGGACAAAGCAATAAAACATATAAGAGAGGGGTATGGGGACTGATGCCATAAAGAAATCACCCTTTACTTAGTCTCGCCTACAGAGCGTACTGTTGTATACGTCGTATTGCCCGCCCTGACTCTGCTCGCCAGAACCTTCGGAGGACGCTTCCTCAGCCTAGTAGCTAGACTTTACCTTACGTCCTGGGCTTAAGCCTAGCCTTGTGGACTGACTCTTCGAACGCCTAGAGCTCTCTTAGGGTCTCCTAACGAAACCCCGGGAATTCTATGAATACCGGAAACGAACCTATCTATAGAAACCTAAGATCGGAGACTATTTCTCAGAAACTAAAACAAAACACTAATAAGAAAGAAAACAGAGATCCGAGTCTCTGAGTGAGTTGTGTACTGGAAAACTGTACACTGGAAACCACTTAATGACTCAAATCGAGTGGAGAGGGATGAATTCAACTACTGGAGGCCTGGGGTATTTATAGCAGCTTCCCGGAGTGAAAAATTCTGAAAAATTCGATGTGGGACAGCTTCTGGCGGCTCGGGACGCCCGTCCCGGTTCGGGACGCCCGTCCTGATTCGTTGACCAGGTTCAGGACGCCCGTCCTGGCGGTTTGACCGGGTCGGGACGCCCGTCCCGGACCTTTGACCGGGTCAACATTTCCAAAAATTGCGTTTTTGCCCCAGAATGTGTTATTTTCGTCTACTTTTCACCTGACACTTCCAAAATCATAAAAACCGTGAAATCAAGTAAATAGTAAACAATTAATGTCAATTTACTCTCAATTTCACATTAAAACATATATAAAAACATGCTAAAAATGTGATACGATTTTCGCGTATCAGTACAAAATTCCTCTTTTACCCTTAATAAATTGATCTAGAAAATTCCATTCTTTTCCAAAGTGCTGCAATAAAATTAAAGTCAAAGAAAGTCAAAATTCAATTTTAAATAAAAGGTGGAATTTTGTCCAATAAAATGTGTCTTTTGGCATTAAATTGATAGAATTAAATTTGGATAGGGAATTGTGCAAATTAAAGTATTTAACCCAAAATCAAGAGACAAATTATGCAAATCAAGCTAGAAAGTTGGCAAAACATGTGCAAATAACTCTACTATCGTAGAGTTATCAGTATGTCAGACAACACTCTTTCACTTCATCCGTGTCGGAATAAGGTCCAGGTCTTCGACTCTCCTCCCAACAAAATAGATTTTAAAGGGAGATGGGTGATGGTAGAGTCCGAAGTAGGTTTTCCCTTCCGCCCGAGTGTTAGTGAGGATTATCAGTGGTCTCAGATCCAACATTCTTCCTCTCTTAACTATTCTGAGAGATCTTTTTCAGAGATTGTTAGTCGGGACTTAGGAGATAGTCGCCAACATCAGTCCCAGGTATATTCCTCCACCAATTTGTTAAGTGAGGCTAGAAAGTCCCAACCATGACTCGACCATACACCCCAAGGTTGTTTTCTCAACGCACTGCGAGTTGTGCACTTCCACTGCCCGGAGTTGTTGTACTAGCTGGGGTAATTTTATTTTTTTTACTAATTGACTTCTCTTTTTTGTAGGTCCAACCATGTTCGGAATAGCCTGGGGTAATCATGAGGAGAGCAAGAATGTGAGGTAATCTCACCTAGACTCCCTAACCCGCTTTCCTCCAAGGTTAGTGGATAGGGGTGCAATCTCAAGAATTTTCTAAGTCAGCTCTTACTGATGCCGAAGCTAAGAAACCTGCAGAGAACTTCGGGCCTTTGTAGCTCCAACCGGGGTTCGAGATACCTACCGAAGCAGAGGCCTTAAGATATTTGGCTAATGAGATCTTTAGCAAGACCCCTCCGCTCAATAATATCATATTCACTAATTGATTTGCAGCATCCTATCTTGGGGGTACAATCTTGAACCGAGCAGCAGATGTTGATTCCCTGGCTTCTATGAGTGACATGGGGGTGGATGAGGCTACTAACTGGGTTGGCGCCCTCCTTGCTCGAGTATTTTTCGAACATTTTCTTTCCTTCTACAAGTTTTTTTTGTTAAGTGTTTCTGCTTCTGATAGGTTTCCTCCTACATTCTCTTCATTGCCAACTCTCATTCTTCGGAGGAAACCGAGTGGGCTGCAACTAATGAAGAATGGCGAGCTGCCAACGAGCCCCATTTGGCTGCCCTCGAGGTTGAGGTTGTCGATCAAGCTACTCATTTGGAATTGACCAATTCTGAAAAAGTTCAAATGACCAGCGAGATAGCTGATTTAAAGGAAAGGCTGATTAAGGTAGAGGAGAAAATCGTGGAGTTGCAGGCATCTAACTTAGAGTTGAACACGGCTTTGGATGAAGCCATCGCTAGCCGTATCTCCACTCATGAAGAGCTGAAGTATTGTAAGTCGGACAATTTCAAGAAAAACATCATCAACGGCTTCAAGAGCTCAATTGCATATCATGAGGGGATAGGCCGCGAAGCCGAGTCCTTCTTGGATAAAGGCTGTGTTCACATTATTCACCAGCTCCATCCGTACTTTGAAGACAAGTCTGTTCTCTTGCTGGCGTTCCAATCAAACTTTGATAATGAAGTCTATAGACAAGGTGCAAACTTTGTACCTTTCACCGTAGAAGAATTGGACACACTTCAGGAATGGGATGAGAAGAGAGGGGGAAACTGATGGCTTTCCGACTGATATGCTAAATAGGTGTTATTTTACCCTATGTTGATTATGAGTAATTAAGGACTGAGATTGACTAATTCTCACATTTAGTCTCTATGGTGTCACTTAATCAGTCAAAACCTAAGGCAGAGTACCTATCGTGTAGCTAGTCTGTTGGAAAGTATCTACAATTTTATTAAATAAATATCGTACTCCCAGGAAAGTGGTAACGGCTTAGTAGTAACTAGCCTTTTATCCTAACTCTTATCTTATGATCCAGTTATGCAATCTTCATCAATAACTTTGATGAGAGGGTGATCCATTCTCCACTAGGTTTAAGTCTAATTAAGCCTAAAGTGTTTTATAGATAATGTCTTGATTCTATGTTATACTGTTCCTACATGTTGATTGACCTATCTTTGAGTATTTTAGATGCATCTTAGTCTGGATTGCAACTATGTTCTGAGTCTAAAGGTGTACCACATCTTAGTCTCTATGCTACCGCCCCATCGCTAAGGTAAACGGCTCTACTCACGGTTCGAACAAAAGACAGCTATGAAAGCCCTATGTCACTTCGGGGATCACGCCGCTGGCCCATAACTGCCGGCATAACGCTCTACTCAGCCTACCTAGACTACTCTAACAAACAGGGTGAGGCAGACACCAATACTAATTGATATCTGTTAAACTAAACAGGTTATGAATAGACCGTGGTTAGGAATTGTCTATAACCCTACATTTAGTTTAAAAGAAACTACAATAGATATGCAAACATAATGAATATTAAGCAGGTGGTGATACGCGAAAATCATATACCTTTTTTAGCATGTTTTTATGTATGATTTAGGGTGAAATTGATAGGAAATCGATCTTAATTGATTGTTATTTACTCAATTTCACAGTTTTTATGATTTTGGAAGTGTCAGGTGAAAAGTAGACGAAAACAGCAAATTTTGGGGTAAAAATGCAATTTTTGGAAATGCTGACTTGGTCAACGGTCCGGGACGGGCGTCCCAACCCAGTTAAACCACCAGGACGGGCGTCCCAATCCAGGACGGGCGTCCCGAAGCACCAAAAGTTGTCCCACATCGAAATATTTGGAGATTTTCACTCCAGAAAGCTGCTATAAATACCTCAGGCCTCCAGGAGTTGAAATCATTCCTCTCCACTCGATCTGAGTCATTAAGTGGTTTCCAGTGTACACTTCTCTAGTACACAACTCACTCAGAGACTCGGATCTCAGTTTTCTTTCTTATTAGTGTTTTGTTTTAGTTTCTGAGAAATAGTCTCAGATCTTAGGCTTCTATAGATAGGTTCGTTTCTGGTATTCATAGAATACCCGGGATTTCGTTAGGAGATCCTAAGAGGGCTCTAGGCGTTCGAAGAGTCAGTCCACAAGCCTGGGCTTAAGGTGGGTATTAAGGCAAAGCCCAGTTACTAGGCTGAGGAAGCGTCCTCCGAAGGTTCTGGCGAGTAGAGTCGGGTCAAACAATACAACATATACAGCAGTACGCTCCATCAGCGAGACTTCGTAAAGGGTGATTTCTTTATGGCATCGGTCCCCCTGTCCCTCTCTTATATGTTGTTATTGTGTTTGTCCAAATAACAGTTTTGAATACCAGATTATGATTATTATGAATATTTGTTATATATGTTGAAGTTATTATGTTTTTCTAGAAATGGACACCTGCTTAAATATTCATTATGTATGCATGTCTATTGCCGTTCTTTTAAATTGAAATTAGGGTTATAGACAATTCCTAACCACGGTCTATTCATAACCTGTTTAGTTTAACAGGCATCAATTAGTATTGGTGTCTGCCATACTAGATAAAATAATCTGCGGAACACCCTGTTGGTTGAAAGTAGTCTAGGTAGGCTGAGTAGAGTGTTATGCCGGCGGTTATGAGACGAGCAGTATGATCCCCAAAGTGATATAAGGCGTTCATTGCTGACTTTTGTCCGAGCCGTGAGTAGGGCCGTTACCCTTAACGATGGGGCGGTAGCGTAGAGACTCAGATGTGGTACACCTTTAGACACAGAACATAGTTGCAATCCAGGCCAAGACATGTCTAAAATACTCGAATATAGGTCAATCAACGTATAGTAACAGTATAACATAAAATCAGGATCTCATCTATAAAACACTTTCAGGATTAATTAGACTTAACCCTAGTGGAGAATGAATCACCCTCTCATCAAAGTTATTGATGAAGATTGCATAACTGGATTATAAGATAAGAGTTAGGAATAAAGGCTAGTTACTACTAAGCCGTTACCACTTACTTGGGAGTACGATATTTATTTAATAAAATCGTAGATACTTTCCAACATACTAGCTACACGATAGGTACTCTGCCTTAGGTTCTGGCTGATTAAGTGACACCATAGAGACTAAATGTGATAATTAGTCAATCACAGTCCTTAATTATTCATAATCAACATAGGGTAAATAAAAGCCTATCTTTTAGCATCCCAATCGGAACGCATTAGATTTTTGGCGCCGTTGCCGGGGAATATCATAATGAATTTAGGACTCCTGATCAAAATTCTAGACACTGATCAAAATACTAGATACTTATGATAGGTAACGGTAGTAACCTAGACCTTAGACCTAACACTTATTTTCTGCTAGTTAGACAATCACTTTCCGAAATATAGGATTATCATAACTAATTGATTTTAGATATTATCTGAAATTAAGATATTTAGGATAATCAAATTTTAGAAAATCATTCTAAAACCATATTGAGGAAATTTAATTGCTTTAGAAATAAAATATTAAAAAAAAATGTTAAAAAATTTTTAAAACTCGAAAAAAATGTATTTTTCTTGCTCAATGGTAAGTTGTTCTTTTTCCTATCTGTTGTGTTATTTGCAGATAAAGAAATAAATTTTTCGTGTTTACAATTTTCCTATCTGTTTGTTTTTTTCAAAAAATAAAAGTTTGGAAGTGAGAAAAAAATATATTTTCTTCTGAGTTGTAAAATTTTGGCTTAGATTTTTATCGGGAAGAAATTTCATTATGGAATTTTCTTAGGTCATGCTTAGTTTATTAGACAGAATCATGAAATAAAATTTTCTTTAATAGACAGACCTCTGAGTATTCTAATGAGAAAGGATGTCCCTTTTGTTTGATGATAAATGCATGAGATTGTTTAAACCAAAAGGAATTACTGCACCCATTATGACATCACCTAATTGGAATTTGCTTGGTGAATTAATATGTGATGCTAGTGACCATGTAGTAATGATTGTTTCAGGAAATAGGCATGATTAGAACTTCATACAAGTAAGACCTTTTACTGATGCCTAGTAGAACCTTACCACTACTGAAAAGGGATTACTAGTTATTGCATATGCCTATGATACATTCATGCCATGCCTAGTCTAAATAATAGGTTACACTGATCACTCTGAGATATCTGTGTTCAATAAAACTAATGCTGAACCATAGTTGATTAAGTTAGGTTTTGAAGTTGACGTGTTCTAAGCAGACTCAAAATAGCCTGGAAAAGCTATAAAAGAAAAAAATCATCAATAAGCGCTAAATAAGTAAAAATCTGATCACCAAGGCTCAGAACTCAGAAAAGTTGTCTGTTGTCTGTTGTCAGTATGTCTGGTGACGGGTCGAAGTGTTATCTGGTAACAGTCAAGACGAGAGTATATTGTGTTGACTATCTGGTCTAGGCTAGTACACACACTACACATCAGGAAGACCTTGTGACTAAGAAAGGAGTTCAACCTAGTTGTTAAGTTGTTTTCTGCTTGACTATAACGATCTGCTAGAGACATTTGAGACCTTGTCATAGCAACCTGACCAGTCAGACCTGTGTTAAGAATTGTCTGAATAAATTTTTGGAATAAAAACATGACTAGAAATTTAAGTGATTGCACATATGATTTAGAATCACTAACTTCAGGTAGACTTTGCTTGAGGACAAGCAAAAAGTTAAGTGTGGGGTTATCTGATACGCGAAAATCATATACCTTTTTTAGCATGTTTTTATGTATGATTTAGGGTGAAATTGATAGGAAATCGATCTTAATTGATTTACTCAATTTCATAGTTTTTATGATTTTGGAAGTGTTAGGTGAAAAGTAGACGAAAACAGCAAATTTTGGGGTAAAAATGCAATTTTTGGAAATGCTAACTTGGTCAACGGTCTGGGACGGGCGTCCCGACCCAGTCAAACCACCAGGACGGGCGTCCCAATCTAGGACGGGCCTCCCGAAGCACCAGAAGTTGTCCCACATCGAAAGTTTTGGAGATTTTCACTCCAAAAAGCTGCTCTAAATACCCCAGGCCTCCAGGAGTTGAAATCATTCCTCTCTACTCGATCTGAGTCATTAAGTGGTTTCCAGTGTACACTTCTCTAGTACACAACTCACTCAGAGACTCGGATCTCAGTTTTATTTCTTATTAGTGTTTTGTTTTAGTTTCTGAGAAATAATCTCAGATCTTAGGCTTCTATAGATAGGTTCGTTTCTGGTATTCATAGAATACCCGGGATTTCGTTAGGAGATCCTAAGAGGGCTCTAGGCGTTCGAAGAGTCAGTCCACAAGCCTGGGCTTAAGGTGGGTATTAAGGCAAAGCCCAGTTACTAGGCTGAGGAAGCGTCCTCCGAAGGTTCTGGCGAGTAGAGTCGGGTCAAACAATACGGCATATACAGCAGTACGCTCCATCGGCCAGACTTCGTAAAGGGTGATTTCTATATGGCATCGGTCCCCCTGTCCCTCTCTTATATGTTGTTATTGTGTTTGTCCAAATAACAGTTTTGAATACCAGATTATGATTATTATGAATATTTTTTATATATGTTGAAGTTATTATGTTTTTCTAGAAATGGCCACCTGCTAAAATATTCATTATGTCTGCATGTCTATTGCCGTTCTTTTAAACTGAAATTAGGGTTATAGACTATTCCTAACCACGGTCTATTCATAACCTGTTTAGTTTAACATGCATCAATTAGTATTGGTGTCTTCCATACTAGATAAAATAATCTGCGGAACACTCTGTTGGTTAAAAGTAGTCTAGGTAGGCTGAGTAGAGTGTTATGCCGGCGGTTATGAGACAAGCAGTATGATCCCCAAAGTGACATAAGGCATTCATTACTGACTTTTGTCCGAGCCGTGAGTAGGGTCGTTACCCTTAACGATGGGGCGGTAGCGTAGAGACTCAGATGTGGTACACCTTTAGACACATAACATAGTTGCAATCCAGGCCAAGACATGTCTAAAATACTCGAATATAGGTCAATCAACGTATAGTAACAGTATAACATAAAATCAGGATCTCATCTATAAAACACTTTCAGGATTAATTAGACTTAACCCTAGTGGAGAATGAATCACCCTCTCATCAAAGTTATTGATGAAGATTGCATAACTGGATTATAAGATAAGAGTTAGGAATAAAGGGTAGTTACTACTAAGCCGTTACCACTTGCCTGGGAGTACGATATTTATTTAATAAAATCGTAGATACTTTCCAACAGACTAGCTACACGATAGGTACTCTGCCTTAGGTTCTGGCTGATTAAGTGACACCATAGAGACTAAATGTGACAATTAGTCAATCACAGTCCTTAATTATTCATAATCAACATAGGGTAAAATAACACCTATTTAGCACATCGACCGAAACGCATCAGGTGGCCATTTCCAGAAAATCATAAGCACTTCAACATATAGAATAAATATTCATAAAATCATAATCTGACATTCAAAATCATTCTTTGGACAAACACAATAACAACATATAAGAGAGGGACAGGGGGACTGATGCCATAAGGAAATCACCCTTTACTTAGTCTCGCCGATGGAGCGTACTGCTGTATATGTCGTACTGCTTGACCCGACTCTGCTCGACAGAACCTTCGGAGGACGCTTCCTCAGCCTAGTAGCTGGACTTTACCTTACGTCCTGGGCTTAAGCCCAGCCCTGTGGACTGACTCTTCGAATGCCTATAGCCCTCTTAGGATCTCCTAACGAAATCCCTGGTATTCTATAAATACCAGAAACGAACCTATCTATCGAACCCTAGGATCTGAGACTATTTCTCAGAATCTAAGAAAAACGAAACACTAAATGGAAAGAAAGAAAACTTATACTGAAATCTGAGTCTCTGAGTGATTTGTGTACTAGAGAATTGTACACTGGAAGTTACTGAATGACTCAGATCAAGTGGAGAGGGATGATTTCAACTGAGGGAGGCCTGGGGTATTTATAGCAGCTTCCTGGAGTGATTTTTCATCAAAAATTCGATGTGGGACTTGAATTTCTAGTTCGGGACGCCCGTCCCGGATTGGGATGGCCGTCCCGGTCTGTTGACCAGGTCAGGACGACCGTCACGAGTCCTGGACGCCCGTCCTGAACCCGGACGCCCTCCCTGAAGTCCAAACTTCTGAAAAATTGCGTTTTTGCCCTGAAATTTGCCATTTATTTTCTACTTTTCACCTGACACTTCCAAAATCATAAAAACTGTGAAATCGAGTTAATAATAAATAATTAAGACCGATTTACCCTTAATTTCACCCTAAATCATGCCTAAAAACATGCTAAAAATTTGATATGATTTATGCATATCAGATAACCCCACACTTAGCTTTTTGCTTGTCCTCAAGCAAAGTCTACCTGATGTTAGTGACTCTAAATCATAGTGCAGTCACTTAAATTTCCTAGTCATGTTTTTATTCCAAAAATTATTCAGACAATTCTTAACACGGGTCTGACTGGTTAGGTTGCCATGACAAGGTATCAAATGTCTCTAGTAGATTGTTATGATTGAGCAGAAAACAACTTCACAACTAGGCTGAGCTCTTCTCTTAGTCACAAGGTCTTCCTGATGTGTAGTGTGTGTACTAGTCTAGACCAGATAGTCAGCACAATACACTCTTGTCTTAACCACTACCAGATAACACTTCGACCCATCGCTAGACATACTAACAATAGACAACTTTCAGAGTTCTGAGCCTTGGCGATCAGATTTTTAATGTTTTAGCATTTATTGATTTTCTTTATAGATTTAGTGTATTTTGAGTCTGCTTAGAACACGTCAACTTCAACTACCCATGTAGAGAGTCCCACTCCGATGACTCCCAGACCTACACGACCTTAGGGCATCAGGCTTTAAGTTCCCCGAAGGAGTGGTGCTCGAGTAGCGAAGGCCGCTGGCAAACTACCCTTATTTAATTAACTCTCTTTTTGTTTCTTTTCACTTTTAGCTCAGAGTCTCATCTAGTCATTCTAATTGTCAACACATCCACAACTGGTCTAATTTTATCTAGTTAAGTCTCGAAAAGGTAATTGGCTGAGGTCTCTAATCCAGACTAAGTTGTGCTCAGTTATCAGGAATTCCCTATTCCTAATCAATAAGTTCAAAATAGTCCTCAATTGTCTCCTACTAACCATAACATTCCACACACATATCATAGACATAAGCAAGTGTTTAACCAATCATACTGCATTTAGGAGTCTGAAAGAATGAAATTTTGAAATTTTTTTGGAAAGGTGTGAAAATATGGGGAAAACAAGCAAAATCATGCAAAAAATTTTCAAACTACTACTACAGTGCACCGTGCACTGCTACCCCACACTTAAGTCTGACATTGTCCGCAGTGTTCATGCATATCTAAACTACCCCACACTTATTTGACTGACTAATGGGAAGAGAAAGAAAATAGAGCAACAAAACAAGAAGGATAATGGAAATAACAAAACAAAACACAAAACAAAGAAAATAAAATAAAAGTAAAGGAATATGAGGATTAGAAAAACTCCCTTCATGTCGCGAGCAGAAGGGTCTTCTCTGATCTGTCAATTGGTACTTCACCTTAGCCATGTGCTATTGCTAAGGTGTTCTTGACTCTGCAAGCTCTGGATATTGGAACGGATGACGTCAGCTCCGATCCTTCAATGTCGAGCTCTAGGTAGTGGCCTATCCATTTGATGAATGACTCGAGCCCCAATGACTGATTCCTCGAATCATTTGCAAAGTTTCTCGTAATAGTAGCAACGTACCCAGACGGAACGTGTCTAGCAATGAGACTTCTTTGGATTGGTGTGCCTACCTGCCAATGTCAGTGAAGGTATTGCATGCAAGTTTTGAATGGTAGAAAAGATACCTGAAGCTTTGGCTAAGCCGTGGTGGTAGGAGGCTCCAGTGGTGTAGATCTGGGCCCAAGTATTTGAGACTTCCTCGGGGAAGTTTCTCACAGCTGATTGTATGCAGGGGATGCAAGCTCCTCCATTGCTATGCTCCTGATACAATGCCAAATTCCTCTATATCCTTCGACCCTTCGATATCACTTGGTAGATCACTTGCTGGCACTGGTCTGACTTTAATTGTTGCCAGTATCTCATCTGTTGATTCTGCGGGTAGGGGTGGTGCTTGGCAGACTTCACAGATTAGATACATAGACTGAACGTTTCTTCCTAAGACATTGGCACTCTGAATCTGGAAAACAACTTCTCATAGAATCTGCACATGACTTTAACATCATTAGTAGGTAATGCCTGTGGTTCAGGCCATTTTTGAAAAGTGTTCCACGACTACTATGATGTAATTATTTTCAATGGAAGAAAGGAAAAGGATTCAATCAATACCTCAGATATTAAAGATTTCAAGACTCTATATACCTTGCTGGGGTAGGCGATCTCTGGAAGAGATGTTACCTGTTATTTGGCAAGCATCGCAGGACTATATCAGAGAAACAAAATCCTTGAAAATGGTGGGTCAACGAGATTCTCCTTCCAACACTTTCTGGACAGTGTTTGATAGCAGTTAATTGGTCTCCCATAGATTCCTGCAATGCTTCAGAATCATGTGGCCTTCGCCTTCCGAGATACATCTTCTGATCAACTGATCTGCAAAAATTTGAAATAGAAGAGAAATCTGCCCAGTAGTAATATTTCAAATCAGCAAAGAATTTCTTCTTTTGCTGATAAGTCATATCACTTGGGAATAATTAGCAGCTAGATAATTAGTAATATCAGTAAATGATGGGTTTCCGACCGATGTGCTAAATAGGTGTTATTTTACCCTATGTTGATTATGAATAATTAATGATTGTGATTGACTAATTGTCACATTTAGTCTCTATGGTGTCACTTAATCAGTCAGAACCTAAGGCAGAGTACCTATCGTGTAGCTAGTCTATTGGAAAGTATCTACGATTTTATTAAATAAATATCGTACTCCCAGGGAAGTGGCAACGACTTAGTAGTAACTAGCCTTTTATCCTAACTCCTATCTTATAATCCAGTTATGAAATCTTCATCAAATACTTTGATGAGAGGGTGATTCGTTCTCCACTAGGTTTCAGTCTAATTAATCCTAGAAGTGTTTTATAGATGAGTCCTGATTCTATGTTATACTGTTCCTATATGTTGTTTGACCTATATTCGAGTATTTTAGATATATATCTTAGCCTGGATTGCAACTATGTTCTGTGTCTAAAGGCGTACCACATCCGAGGTCTCTAATAAACCGCCCTACCTTAATGACGGCCCTACTCACGGATCGGGACGAAGGCATCCAAGAAAGCCCTATGTCACTTCGGGGATCATACCGCTTGCCCTAGCCGCCGGCATAATCGGACTCAGCTCGGCCCCTACCTAGACTACTTTAACAGGCAGGGTGTTCAACATGTTATTTTATCTAGCATGGCAGACACCAATACTAATTGATGCCTGTTAAACTAAACAGGTTATGATTAGACCGTGGTTAGGAATTGTCTATAACCCTAACTTTAGTTTAAAAGAGCACATTAAACATGCAGACATAGTGAATATTTAGCAGGTGGTATTTCCGGAAAAACATAATAACGTCAACATATAAAACAACTATTCATAAACATCATAATCAGGTATTCATAATATGTATTTAGAACAAAACAATAACAACATATAAGAGAGGGACATGGGGACTGATGCCATAAAGAAATCACCCTTTACGTAGTCTCGCCGACGGAGCGTACTGCTGTATATGTCGTATTGCTTGCCCTGACTCTGCTGACCAGAACCTTCGGAGGACGCTTCCTCGGCCTAGTAATTGGGCTTTACCTTAATACCCAGCTTAAGCCCAGCCCTGTGGACTGACTCTTCGAACTCCTAGAGTCCTCTTAGGATCTCCTAACGAAATCCCGGGTATTCTATGAATACCAGAAACGAACCTATCTATAGAAACCTAAGATGTGAGACTATTTCTCAGAAACTAAAACAAAACACTAATAAGAAAGAAAACTGAGATCCGAGTCTCTGAGTGAGTTGTGTACTAGAGAATTGTACACTGGACACCACTAAATGACCCAGATCGAGTGGAGAGGAATGAATTCAACTGCTGGAGGCCTGGGGTATTTATAGCAACTTCCTGGAGTGAAAATTTCTGAAAAAATCGATGTGGGACAGCTTTTGGCGGCTCGGGACGCCCGTCCCGGGTCTTGGACGCCCGTCCCGGTGCCTTGACTTGGTCGGGACGCCCGTCCCGGGTTCGGGACGCCCGTCCCAGGTTCGGGACGCCCGTCCTGAACCTTTGACCGAGTCAACATTTCCAAAAATTGCGTTTTGCCCTAAAATTTGCTGTTTTCGTCTACTTTTCACTTGACACTTCCAAAATCATAAAAACTGTGAAATTAAGTGAATAATGAACAATCAAGATCAAATTACCCTCGATTTCACCCAAATTCATACATAAAAACATGCTAAAAAGGTGATACAATTTTCGCGTATCAGTAAACCACGGAGGAGAATCATTACTCATAGCAAACAATGAAAATAGATCCTCATTCAGAAATTTATCAGATACTACTGTCTCGTCAATAGCCTCTAACTCAGGGTTTCCTAATCTAGACCAAAGGTTTGCTTTCTAGATTCTTAACCATTATTCTTACCCCTTCATTCTATATCAAATTCAAGTAACAATAAAACCTTACTTAATCAATTATGGTTCAGCATCAGTTTTTTGAACACAGATATCTCAGAGTGATCAGTGTAACCTATTGTTTTAAACAAGACTAGATAAGATCAGGATTTATCATACATGAAGTTTCTTATCATGTTTCTGTCCTAAAACAATTCTTACTACATCATTACATCACATATTCATTCAAAAAGCAGATTTCAATCAGGTGATGCCATAATGGGTGCAGTAATTCTTTTTGGTTTAAAAGATCTCATGCAATTATCAGCAAAACGAAAGGAACATCCTTTTTCAATAGAACATTCAAAGGTCTGGCTATCAAGGAAAAATTATTTCATAACTCGTCCTAATAAAGCCGGCATGACTCTAAGAAAATTCTAAAATGGAATTTCTTCCCAAAAAATCTAAGCCAAAATTTTACAACTCAGAAGAAAATATATTTTATCCTCATTTCCATTTTTATTTCTTCGAAAACTAGAAAACGAAAAAGAGCAAAAAATGTACAACTAAGAAAACAACTAAGAAAGAACAAGAGATAGGGAAAAGATCAACTTACCATTGAGCAAGAAAAATACATTTTTTTTTCGGGTTTTAAATTTTAAATTTTTTTTTCTTTTTTTTTCGAAAGCAGTTAAATTTCCTCAATATAGTTTTAGAATGATTTTCTAAAGTTTGATTATCCTAAGTGTCTTAATTTTAGATAATATCTAAAATCAATTAGTTATGATAATCCTATATTTCGGAAATTGATTGTCTAACTAGCAGAAAATAAGTGTTAGGTCTAAGGTCTAGGTTACTACCGCTACCTACCATAAGTCTCTAGAATTGTGGCCTTTAATCCTAAATTCATTATGATATTTCCCCGGCAACGGCGCCAAAAATCTGATGGCTTTCCGACTGATATGCTAAATAGGTGTTATTTTACCCTATGTTGATTATGAGTAATTAAGGACTGAGATTGACTAATTGTCACATTTAGTCTCTATGGTGTCACTTAATCAGTCAGAACCTAAGACAGAGTAACTATCGTGTAGCTAGTCTGTTGGAAAGTATCTACGATTTTATTAAATAAATATCGTACTCCCAGGAAAGTGGTAACGGCTTAGTAGTAACTAGCCTTTTATCCTGACTCTTATCTTATGATCCAGTTATGCAATCTTCATCAATAACTTTGATGAGAGGGTGATCCATTCTCCACTAGGTTTAAGTCTAATTAAGCCTAAAGTGTTTTATAGATAATGTCCTGATTCTATGTTATACTGTTCCTACATGTTGATTAACCTATCTTCAAGTATTTTAGATGCATCTTAGCCTGGATTGCAACTATGTTCTGAGTCTAAAGGTGTACCACATCTGAGTCTCTATGCTACCGCCCCATCGCTAAGGTAAACGACCCTACTCACGGTTCGAACAAAAGACAGCTATGAAAGCCCTATTTCACTTCGGGGATCATACCGTTGGCCCATAACCGCCGGCATAACGCTCTACTCAGCCTACCTAGACTACTCTAACAAATAGAGTGTTCCGCATGTTATTTTAAATAGTATGGCAGACACCAATACTAATTGATGCATGTTAAACTAAACAGATTATGAATAGACCGTGGTTAGGAATTGTCTATAACCCTACATTTATTTTAAAAGAAACTACATTAGAGATGCAGACATAATGAATATTAAGCAGGTGGCCATTTCCGGAAAATCATAAGCACTTCAACATATAAAACAAATATTCATAAAATCATAATCTGACATTCAAAATCATTCTTTGGACAAACACAATAACAACATATAAGAGAGGGACAGGGGGACTGATGCCATAAAGAAATCACCCTTTACGTAGTCTCACCGATGGAGCGTACTGCTGTATATGTCGTACTGCTTGACCCGACTCTGCTCGACAGAACCTTTGGAGGACGCTTCCTCAGCCTAGTAGCTGGACTTTACCTTACGTCCTAGGCTTAAGCCCAACCCTGTGGACTGACTCTTCGAACGCCTAGAGCCCTCTTAGGATCTCCTAACGAAATCCCGGGTATTCTATGAATACCAGAAACGAACCTATCTATCGAACCCTAGGATCTGAGACTATTTCTCAGAATCTAAGAAAAACGAAACACTAAAAGGAAAGAAAGAAAACTTATACTGAAATCTGAGTCTCTGAGTGATTTGTGTACTAGAGAATTGTACACTGGAAGTCACTGAATGACTCAGATCAAGTGGAGAGGGATGATTTCAACTGAGGGAGGCCTGGGGTATTTATAGCAGCTTCCTGGAGTGATTTTTCATCAAAAATTCGATGTGGGACTTGAATTTCGGGTTTAGGACGCCTTTCCCGGATTGGGACGCCCGTCCTAGTCTGTTGACCAGGTCAGGACGGTCGTCCCGAGTCCTGGACGCCCGTCCCGACCAGTTGACCAGGTCAGGACGCCCGTCCTGAACCGGGACGCCCTCCAAAGAAGTCTGAACTTCTAAAAAATTGCATTTTTGCCCCGAAATTTGCCATTTTCTTCTACTTTTCACCTGACACTTCCAAAATCATAAACACTGTGAAATCGAGTTAATAATAAACAATTAAGACCGATTTACCCTCAATTTCACCCTAAATCATGCCTAAAAACATGCTAAAATGTGATATGATTTATGCATATCAGAAACCATTCTGGAATCCTCCAAACCGGGTTTAAGAAATGGAAAGAGGGTTACTCGGGTCGGAGATCACCCTTTTGCTCCAAATCGGGTTTAATCATGCTGCTGCTGTCCTTCGTCTCCTCTGCGAGATGCTACTACCTTCTGTTCTGCTCAGCTTGCAAGATGATGCGATTCCGGTTGACGTGCTAAACATGTGTTATTTTACCCTATGTTGATTATGAATAATTAAGGAATGTGATTGACTAATTGTCACATTTAGTCTCTATGGTGTCACTTAATCACCCAGAACCTAAGGTAGAGTACCTATCGTGTAGCTAGTCTGTTGGAAAGTATCTACGATTTTATTAAGTTAAATATTGTACTCCCAGGGAAGTGGCAACGACTTAGTAGTAACTAGCCTTTTATCCTAACTCCTATCTTATGATCCAGTTATGCAATCTTCATCAAGTACTTTGATGAGAGGGTGATTCATTCTCCACCAGGTTTAAGTCTAATTAATCCTAGAAGTGTTTTATAGATGAGTTATGATTCTATGTTATACTGTTCCTATATGTTGATTGACCTAAATTCGAGTATTTTAGACATGTCTTAGCCTGGATTGCAACTATGTTCTGTGTCTAAAGGCGTACCACATCCGAGGTTTCTAATAAACCGCCCTACCTTAATGACGGCCCTATTCACGGTTCGGGACGAAGGCATCCATGAAAGCCCTATGTCACTTCGGGGATCATACCGCTTGCCCTAGCCGTCGGCATAATCGGACTCAGCTCGGCTTCCCCTAGACTACTCTAACATGCAAGGTGTTCAGCAGGTTATTTTATCTAGCATGACAGACACCAATACTAATTGATGCCTATTAAACTAAACAGGTTATGATTAGACCGTGGTTAGGAGTTGTCTATAACCCTAAATTTAGTTTAAAAGAGAACATTAAACATGCAGACATAGTGAATATTTAGCAGGTGGCTATTTCCGGAAAAACATAATAACGTCAACATATAAAACAACTATTCATAAACATCGTAATCTCGTATTCATAATATGTATTTAGAACAAAACAATAACAACATATAAGAGAGGGACATGGGGACTGATGCCATAAAGAAATCACCCTTTACGTAGTCTCGCCGACGGAGCGTACTGCTGTATATGTCGTATTGTTCGCCCTGACTCTGCTCACCAGGACCTTCGGAGGACGCTTCCTCAGCCTAGTAACTGGGCTTTACCTTAATACCCAGCTTAAGCCCAGCCATGTGGACTGACTCTTCGAACGCCTAGAGCCCTCTTAGGATCTCCTAACGAAATCCCGGGTATTCTATGAATACCAGAAACGAACCTATCTATAGAAACCTAAGATCTTAGACTATTTCTCAGAAACTAAAACAAAACACTAATAAGAAAGAAAACTGAGATCCGAGTCTCTGAGTGAGTTGTGTACTAGAGAATTGTACACTGGACACCACTAAATGACTCAGATCGAGTGGAGAGGAATGAATTCAACTGCTGGAGGCCTGGGGTATTTATAGCAGCTTCCTGGAGTGAAAATCTCTGAAAAATTCGATGTGGGACAGCTTCTGGCGGCTCGGGACGCCCATCCAGGTGCCTTGACTTGGTCGGGACGCCCGTCCCGACCCTTTGACCGAGTCAACATTTCCAAAAATTGTGTTTTTGCCCCAAAATTTGCTGTTTTCGTCTACTTTTCACCTGACACTTCCAAAATCATAAAAACTGTGAAATTAAGTGAATAACGAACAATCAAGATCAAATTACCTTCGATTTCACCCAAATTCATACATAAAAACATGCTAAAAAGTGATACGATTTTCGCGTATCACAAGACCTCAACAATGTCGCCCAGCCTTCTCAGGTATTCTCCACTCTATTCTTAGCTCTAAGTCACTCTAAAATAGGTCACTCACTGCATCTATTCTATGTTCTACCCGATTCTAAATACATACAAATATCTACGATGCTTTCTATCTTTTCTCCTCTTCTCCTCTCCAAACTTTTCTCTTCTGCTTTCCCACCTATTTATACAGGTCTTTGATGCTTCAAAAACTCCTTTGTTCACCGGTTTGTAGTGGACGGCTGTCATTCTCTTCAAGAACAATTCCACTGCTTCTGCCCTAAGAGTTATACAGCTGCCGGTTTCCTTGATGACTCATGCTGCCAGCTGGGATGATTCTTGGATATATATATATAAATTGTATAACAAACTGCTGATGTCATTTTTGGCTTCTTTTCCTCCTGAAACCAGCGAGGCTCATGCTTCAACCGACTGGGGTATCTTCAGTAATTCAGTCGGTTGCTACATATATATATATGTGCATGTAGACGGTCAAATGAACCAAAAGACAAAAGGGAAATTGGTAGAAGAGAATTTTGATGCGCTGGAACTTATATATATATATAACATAAATTCCAATTTTTCCCGTACTAATTTCCCAATCGGTTAATTCTTTTTTTTCATCAACTTCAACCGACCAAATTCCTTTTCTACCCTTGATCAATTGACCCATAAAAACTCCACTCCTTTCAAAAGTGCTGCAATTAAAATCAAAGAAAGTCAAAATTCAATTTAAATAAAAGGTGGAATTTTTATCCAATAAATTAAACCGGTAAAATTAACTTTAAAAAGGGAAAAATGTGCAAATTAGAATATTTCACCCAAAATCAAGAGACAACTTCTACAAATCACGCTAGAAATAAGGCAAAATATGTGCAAATAACTCTACTATCGTAGAGTTATCACACCCCCAAACGTAAGCTATTGCTCGTCCCGAGCAATGCTGCAATAGTGCAAAGTAGAGAGAAATGTGTTAATCATCCAATAATCAGTTCAGTAGTACATGGCTAACTTGGGACTTGCGATTTCATATTAAAAATTGGTGAAATTCAAGTGGGTATCAAGTTCCAAGTTTTCAAATATCAAAATACTAACCAAATCAAGATCAAACAATCAATTTACTCCAGTGTGTGTGTATAGTCTGTCCCTTGTTTAATTCCTGCTCATGAATCAGCAAATGATAATCCCTAGATTCATTTTGCATAATTAAACTCCAATTTATCATACCTCTCTCCACTAATGTAGTAATCTCAATAGCAAGGATCAAAGAGGTCTTACTCTGGTTGTATTGTTGGCTGGGGTTTAGGTATGATACATTTGGGTACACAGTAGGCTCAAACTCAGCCCCAACCTGCCCTGAACATATTGAGCACAAATATTTCTTTTTATGGCCTACCACAATGTTCACCTCTTAATATTCAAGAGTTAGTAATCACCCAATAATCAAGTAAATAATGAGATTTGACCTGCTTCTTTCCTTCTCTCTTTGTTTTTTCATCACACTCTCGAGTACTGAGAGTTCTTCTTTTTCTTTTGGTACACAAATTCTTAGATCTTTTATATTGTCCAACACTCACCTGCCACAGATTCAGAATGCTGCAGCAACATTAATGATGCCGCAACACCAATGCTGCAGTAATGACAATGCTGCAGCATCTCTATACTTTTTATGTCACTTTCCTTTCACTCCCCCAAACTTAGTGTTCTAGGCAGATTGAGATAGAGTCAATGGGTGTCAAAGAAAAGATATACACAAATATTTTGGGAACAGTGACTAGTTAACTGATTTTAGATGAAAGAAAACAGTCTTAGGCTCAACTTGGCTAACTAGGGAAATATAATGCAGTAGGGTAAGCTAGAAAGGCTCAATCATTTTCAGAAAAAAACATGCCTCAATCATTTTATTGCTACTGATTCTACTATGATTTCGCCTCAAGAGATATCACAAATGAATCTAAAAATTCTGTTTCTTCATACCACAGCTAATGCTTTTTATGAACAAAAAATATCTAGGTTAAGACTATTGTGCAAAAATTTGTTTGGAGTAAAAAGAATTATCACCCAATGTCAGCTAATATCTATATATAAAAAAAGGTACTTTCCATACAATAATTTGAATTTTAAGTTCAAGAAATCATCATCAATTGCAATCCCAAGGCCGTTATAACCAACTAATTACTAGGTGAAAAATCACAGCACTTTCTATTGCAGTCATCTAATCATCACAAAAATAAAGCATTCATTCATTTCAGAAGGTCATTTCAAAAATTCTAGCAGAGTATCATATCAAAAAGATAAAAGTGCATCATCCATTCATTATCAGGTAAAAGAAGAAAAATATCATCCAACATCATCCAGCAAGAAGGACACCCTCCCCCAAACTTAAGAGGGAGCAATATCCTCATTGCAGCATTCAAAAGTAAGTAAAAAACAAACAGAAAAAGACAAAAAAAGTTCAAGCATGAACTGCAGGTCAATATAAAAAGAGTACAAATACTAGTAAAAGTGCATCAAAGAGAGAAGGGATGAAGAGATAAAACCACTCCCGAAGTGCAGGGAGTGTTTCTAGATGTCATCGTCGTTGTCCATCGTGCGGGGTTCATCTGGCAGAATTTGGTGTGGAAAGGTAGGCCACGGGGCATCAGCCTGTTGCCTCTGTCTTGGCAAAGATCGGAAAATTGCCGCATCACGGTCTCTAACATACTGCCAATATATTTGTTGGTGCGCGTATAACTGTTGCACATCAACTGTTGGAGCATTAGAAGTTGTCGGGGACTGTGGGAAAGGTGTCCTTCGGGCTGATGGTGTTTGGGAGCTAGCCCTTGAAGGTTGTGTTGAGGGTGCGGGCAGAATCCGGCTCAAGTCGTGGAAGAATATCGTGCCCTAGGAGTAGAATTCCCCATCGTCTATGGCCACCATAACTCTGGAGGCTCTTCAAAGCAAGCAAATAAGAGTTGGGAAATACATTTCCCCACTCTTTCGGTTAGCACAAGTTCTGATCTGGTCACAGATGATCTTGCCTACATTAATTGTCCGTCCTTTGATAATGCATGCAAGCAACAACACCCTTTCCACATTGAGGGTGGACGTGTGTGCAGTAGGTATCAACGAATGGCGTACGAAGTAGAACCAAACGTTTGCCTTGTTGGTCAGGAACTCACGGTGGCAAGTCTTGTTCCCGTGCTAGGAACAAGTCCACTGAGTCCCAGGTACAGTAACCTCCTTCAACATTTGGTCACGAACTTCATCAGTGAGATTTGAAAACAAGGAGTGGTAATCATCTGAATCATTGCTCAAATCCTGAAGGTCAAATAGTTGGTTGATAGCCCGTAGGTTTAAAGGGATCTGACGTTCCTTGACAAAAATAGAGTAAACGTTATTAGGCCAAAGATTATCATAAAATTCACGGACAATAGATGTATCAGGCTCAATTCTCTGGTTGCTGAATTTTTCCTAGCCCAAAGCTCGAATCATGTCTCTACACTCCGTAGGTAGAGGATAGGGATCCTCTCTAGTCGAGATGAACCCTAAATCTGAGAGATACTTCTTATCACTATAGATCTCTTGAAACCTTATTTCCGTATCTAAAGAGGCAAACCGTGCCTTAGTGCATTTGTTTGTAACTTGTTTTGTCCTAGGCATCTAAAACAGTTGAAAACGTTAGACCTAAGTGTTACAGCAAGTTCAAGTATATTCATAAGATCTGGTCAGCAATAGTTCATGCAGTAGTTTAATCATATTTCCATCACTTAAGCACAGAACATCAAAGAGTCATACATAAGTCAGTATGCTCTCGACAGTTAAACATAAAACATCATGCTATCAATAGGCATTCATAGATAAAACAGAATAATTTTAATCAGTCAAATGCAGCCTACAATACTGTCAAGAGAGGACAGTATTCTTTTAACAGATATTCAACAGATTACATACTATCATACAGAGGGAAAACAGTATGCATTCAACATTTACACACAAGATCTTAACTGGAAGTAGGCATATATAGTATGTTTTCAACATTTTAAACACAAGATCTGAAACTGGCAGTAGGCATATATATATAGAGAAAACAGTATGTTTTCAACATTATAAACACAAGATCTGAAACTGGCAGTAGGCATATATAGAGAAAACAGTATGTTTTCAACATTTAAACACAGAGCAGGATGTTATCAACTATTAGAATGCTTCCAACGGTTATCATGTTTTCAATAGTACAATTGTGTATTCAAAATTTTAAACACAAGATAGTATACTTTCAGCAGTGTGTTTCCATCAGTGAACACATGCATCACACTTTCAGTAGGCATTCAATATGTTAAACACAGGGCAGTAGTATACCAGATTGCTAATACTCCCTTAAAGCCCTAAACTTGAAACATGCCATCATATATCAACAAAATAAATTTATTCCAGAAGCAAATGTAAATACAGTGATGAACAAATAGGAGCCTTAACTCACAAATTCAACATATATGTTCTTCAATCGTAGGCGAGAAACAGTTTGCTTAAGTCCCCAATAGATAAAACGCATGCTCAAATGTATTGATCCCGACTGTTCAGAAAAGAAAAACATACCTTTTTAGGGTTTGGCCGTTGGGCATAACAGAGTGTAGAGTTGTCTTCTAAACGATTCAGATAGGATGGAAACTAAGTAACTACCGAGAGGATTTAAAGGGCATTTGCTGGTTATCAAACTGCTCAATTGCAAATGAAATTATTGAAAAGCAAAAACCCTTTTACCTACCATTTTTTGTTTCAAATTAATAATCGCAGAGAATGGCTTTGTTTCATCTGCCCAAGGTGCATTGATACAGATGCAGCAGGCGGCTTGACCATTTGACTGATGGAACTCCATCTTCCAACTTCAGGCTGTTGGAATTACCACCAATTACTCCACCAATAGGTAAGTGTGGGTTTCCAAAAAGTTAAGGGGCAAGAATCTGAGAGAAAAGAAAAGAGATGAAAGAAAATAGATGACAGAAAAGAAGGGAAACGGTTGTGAGACATAACGCGGGAAAAGAAAATAAAAATAAAAATGACTGAAATGAAGAACAGAAAATAGAAAATAAAAATAAACATCAAAGTGTTCACTTGGGATTTGTCTGATCTGTTGAGTCCGGGGTACACTCAACGTCAATTAACGATAGAAGTGTAATTTGGTGTTTGAAATCACCATCTCTATAGTGCTTCAGTCGATGTCCATTTACCTTAAATTGGACGCCATTCTGACCTTGGACTAGGACTGCCCCATATGGAAATACTTGCTTTATAGTGAATGGTCCTATCCATCTTGACCTTAATTTCCTGGGAAATAGCTTCAGCCTTGAATTAAAGATTAATACTTGTTGCCCAATTTCAAAATTTTTCTTTTGGATGTGATTGTCATGCCATCTTTTGGTCTTTTCTTTGTATAATTTGGCATTTTCATAAGAAAATAGTCTCAGCTCATCCAATTCTGAAAGCTGCAGCATTCGCTTGTTTCCCACAACATTCATATCCAGATTGAGATGCTGCAGCGCCCAGTATGCTTTGTGCTCTAACTCTACTGGTAAGTGGCAAGCTTTCCCAAAAACGAGTCTATAGGGAGACATACCTATTGTAGTCTTGAAAGCTGTCCGGTAAGCCCATAGAGCATCGTCTAACCGTCTTGACCAGTCTTTTCGGTTTGGGTTAACCACCTTCTCAAGGATACCTTTTATGATTCGATTGGACAATTCAACTTGCCCATTTATTTGAGGATGGTATGACAAGGAAACTCGGTGATGAACATGGTATTTGGCTAGCATAGCTCCTAGCCATTTGTTGATAAAATGAGAACCTTCATCACTATAATTGCTCTTGGTGTTCCAAAACGTGAGAAAATATTTTTTCTAAGGAAATTTATCACAACCTTGGAGTCATTAGTGGGGAATGCTGCAGCTTCCACCCACTTAGACACATAAGCCATTGTCATTAGAATGTAAGAATTCCCGAAAGAAGGGGGGAAAGGTCCCATGAAATCAATGCCCCATACATAAAAAAGTTCAACTTCTAGTATATTAGTAAGTGGCATTTCCTTCATGCGGGAGAGGTTTCCGACCCTTTGGTAACGGTCACATTTTGTCACAAATTGATAACAGTCTTTAAATAATGAGGGCCAAAAGAAACCAGATTGTAATACCTTTGCTGCTGTTCGAGACCCTCCAAAATGTCCTCCACAAGGTGAATTGTGATAGTGAAAAATAATATCCTCAATTTCGTCATCATTTACACACCTTCGAATCATTTGATTTGCACATTGTTTGAATAAGAATGTTTCCTCCCAAAAATAACTTTTTACATCATGGAGGAACTTCTTCCTTTCTTGGTATGAGAAATTTGGTGGTAATACACCACTGGCCAAATAGTTTGCAAAATCAGCATAGTATGGTACTTTTGCATCTTGAATTTTCAGAAGTTGTTCATATGGAAAATGCTCATTTATGGGAATTTGAAATTCCTCTTGCTGCTCTAGCCAGGATAAATGGTCGGCTACTTGATTTTCTACTCCTTTCTTGTCCTTGATTTCCACATCAAATTCCTGTAGGAGTAGAATCCATCTAATAAGCCGTGGTTTTGAGTCCTTCTTTGAGATTAGGTACTTGATGGCAGAATGATCGGTGTAGACTATCACTTTCGTCCCCACCAAGTAGGACCTGAACTTATCAAAGGCAAACACAACAGCAAACAACTCCTTTTCAGTAACAGTATAGTTGATTTGTGCTTCAGTGAGTGTCTTATTGGCATAATAGATGGAATGAAAAATTTTGTTATGCCGCTACCCCAAAACTGCACCTACTGCATAGTTACTAGCATCACACATCAGTTCAAATGGTAGACTCCAGTCTGGTGCTATGATAATTGGGGCTGAAATCAGTTTCTGCTTAAGATCCTTAAAAGCTGCGGCACAGGCTGTATCAAAAGAAAACACATTATCTTTTTCTAATAACTTACATAAGGGCTTAGATACCTTTGAAAAGTCTTTGATGAATCTCCAGTAGAAGCCCGCATGTCCCAAAAAGCTTTGAATGTGTTTTACAATTGTTGGGGTTAGTAGTTTTTTTATTACCTCTATCTTTTCTCGATCTACTTCAAGATCTTTTTTTGAGATTCGGTGACCCAACACAATTCCTTCTCGAACCATGAAGTGACACTTTTCCCAGTTGAGGACTAAATTGGTGTCCTCACAACGTTTAAGCACATTGGCCAAATTTTCTAAATAATCATCAAAAGAATCCCCGAATATGGAGAAGTCATCAATGAAAACTTCTAAGTGCTGCTCCACCATATCCGTGAAAATGGCCATCATACAACGTTGGAACGTTGCTGGAGCATTGCAAAGTCCGAATGGCATCCTTCTGAATGCAAAAGTGCCATAGGGACAAGTGAAAGTTATTTTGTCCTGGTCCCCTGGTGACACAGCAATCTAGTTGTAACCAGAATAGCCATCCAGAAAACAGTAATACTCATGTCCAGCCAACCTGTCCAACATTTGGTCAATGAAAGGGAGTGGGAAGTGGTCTTTCCTCGTGGCTTTGTTAAGTCTCCTATAATCAATGCATATTCGCCATCCCGTGATGGTTCTGGTAGGAATTAGCTCGTTGTCTTCGTTCTTTACCACTGTAATTCCTCCTTTCTTGGGCACACACTGTACAGGATTTACCCAAGAACTGTCAGAGATAGGGTAGATGATGCCAAAATCTAACCACTTGATGATTTGTTCCTTTACCACTTCCTTCGTAATAGGATTTAATCGTCTCTGCCCTTCTATTGAATTTTTGGAATCTTCTTCCAAGATGATTTTGTGCATGCATAAGGTTGGACTTATACCTTTGATGTCAGCTATGGTCCAGCCCATAGCTCCCTTATGCTGCCGTAGAACTCCAAGTAATTTTTTCTCCTGTTCATCATCTAGTAATGCTGAAATGATTACTGGCAGCGTTGAGTCTGCTCCCAGAAATCCATACTTCAAATGCTGCGGTAATGACTTCAGTTCCAGCTGTGGTAGTTCTTCCACTGAAGGTTTTGTTATCTTGAATTCTCGAGAAGACAATTCCAAGGATTCATATTGAGCTCTAAATCTAAAACCTTGGGGGGTTGCTTCTAACCAAGCTGAATGTTCTTCTACCTCCATATTGCCATCATCGTGTAGAATTTCCTCCGTTAGTATTCTTGTCAATGCATCCTCGGCATACTCCTCTTGCTCTTCATCTTTTTCTTCCCAAGAATCACTGGTGGTGATTTGAAAACACTCCTCACCTTCATCATGAAATTTCATGGCTTTGAACACGTTGAATGAGACTTTATCGTCTTGAAATCTCATAGTGAGTTCCCATTTCTAGACATCAATGAGAGTCCTTCCCGTAGCAAGGAAAGGTCTCCCTAAAATAATGGGGACATCTCTGTCTGCTTCATAGTCGAGAACAATAAAGTTAGTTGGAAAAATAAATTTGTCAACTCTTACCAAGACATCCTCGATTTTCCCATCTGGGTGGGCTATAGAACTATCTGCTAGTTGTAGTGTTACAGTTGTAGGTCTTACCTTACCTATGCCAAATTGTTGAAAGACTAACATAGGCATAAGGTTGATGCTAGCACCAAGATCACATAAGGCCATCCCACAATATGAGTCTCCAATAGAACAAGGAATGTTAAAGCTCCCTGGGTCTTTCATTTTAGGGGGCAGCTTGTCCTGCAAAAAGAAACTGCATTCTTTGGTTAGTGAAAAAATTTCATATTCTCCCAACTTTCTCTTCTTTGTAAGGATATCCTTCATGAATTTGGCGTAGTTGGGCATTTGTTCTATTGCTTCCACCAATGGAATGTTGATGTGCAGTTGTTTCAAAATGTCCAAGAACTTCTTGAACTGCTCATCTTGTTTCTTTTTAGCAAACCTTTGTGGAAAGGGCATTCGTTGTTGTACTGGTTTGCTTTCTGGAATATTGTTTTGCTGTGGCATTGGCAATGATGCAGCATCGGGCTCTTCTGGAATGGTGCTTTGTTGCGGCATCGGGCTCCACTGGTTCTGGTTCAGCTACTGGAATTTCTACCTCCTTGCTGGGCTCGCTGGACTTCTCTGCTGCTCTAGATTTTATCTTTGGTTCTTCCAGTGTTCTGCCACTCCGTAGTGTTACCGCTTTGCAATGTTCTTTTCCTTCTCTCCTTGGATTCTCTGTATCACTCGGAAGTGATCCTTGTGGTCTGTTTCTCATCTCTTGGGCTAACTGCCCCATTTGGCTTTCCAAGTTCCGCACAATAGATGATAATCCTTGTATAGTTGTTTCTGCTCTTGCCATGAAGTCTCTCATCATATTTTCTAAAGCATTTGAAGGTGGTGGTTGTTGTTGAGGTCTTTGTTGTTGCTGCCGGGAGTACTGTTGCTGTTGCTGGAGCAGTGGTCTCGGGTTCATACCTTGGCTGTGGTGCATCCCCTGGTCTCTCCAAGAAAATTTTGGATGTTGCCTCCAAGTAGGGTTGTAAGAATTTTATTGTAGACCGTTGCCCCTGTTTTGGTTCCCCATGTAGTAAACTGATACTGGATTGTGAACACAATCCTCAAATAGGTGCCCCTCTCCACAGTAAACACAGCACACATCCTGTACTTGGCTTACATTGTACTGGTTGGATGGTTCGGCTACCTGCCCGCCATGTTGCTGCATACTTAGTGTCTTTAGCATGTTAGACTTTTATGATACTTGGGCTGAGAGTGAAGTTAGTGGATCTAACTCCAATACTCCAGCCACTCTTCTTCCACTAGGTAGTCTGGTTGTAGGCCACTGATAGTTGTTATTGGAAATTCTTTCAATTAGTTCATAGGCTTCATTATAGGTTTTTGCCAATAGGGGTCCATTTGTTGAAGCATCGACTATCATGCGTATGTGTGCGTTTAACCCATTGTAAAAATGTCTCCATTTGAATACAGTGTGGGATTCCATGTTGTGGGCATCTTCTTAACAACTCTTTGAATCTCTCCCATGCCTCGTACAATGATTCGTCTTCTATCTGATGAAAAGAAGTGATTTCATTCCTTAACCTAGCATTTTTGGTTAATATTTTCATTCCTTGTTGGAGGTGATGGAGGAAAATATTTCATTAAAACATTTTCAGTGAGATGTTGCCATGATGTTACACTACCCGAGGGTAGAGAGTTTAGCGACGCTCTCGCCTTGTCTCTCAGGGAGTACGGGAATAATTTCAGCCTCAATACTTCATCTGCTATCCTTGTTAGCTTAAAACAGTCACTTACTTCCATGAATAGTCATAGGTGCAAGTGTGGATCTTCAGCAGGTGATCCACCAAACTGTCCTACCGTTTGCAACATTTGGAACATTACTGGTTTCAGCTTGAACTGTGTTGCAGTAATATCTGGTCGCACAATTCTTGGATTCAGTTCATTAAACATAGGGACAGCATACTGTCGAATAGCATGGTCTCTATCGTCTACCATCACCACAGGATTATAGACAGGTTCATTTTCTATAGCACGTTGCTCAGCCATGTCTGCCTTGTCCTTGGTTTGTTTCTTTTTCCTCAACGCCTTGGTCGTTCTCTCAATTACTGGATCAAGTGGCAGCAATGTAGCTTGAGAGCCCTTGCGCATTTTACTCATGCAAAATAGCACACGTTAAGGAATGAATGATACACAAGCTGAAATTTAACAAATAGTTAAGATCAATAATTCACAAAAAAAACTCAGCCCATGCATAATTATTCGTTCCTAATACATCATTTCAATAATCTTGTAAGCTCAAGTATGAGTATAAAATAAAACAATAAAAGTAACCAAATGCAAACAATATTTACAAACAATTGACTTCGAGTCCCCAGCAACGGTGCCAAAAACTTGTTGCGTTGTGTGCGTGTGTCACAATTTGTAAAGATAAGAAAATCAACGCAATTTTTAACAAGTGCAAGTATACACCGGTCAACAAGTAATATATGTACCTAAGTATAAGATTATCGATCCCACAGGGACTAAGTGTGCCAATTATACATGCAAACATGATTTACATTTGGTTAAAAGAATAAAGAATGATGAATAATGAAAGGAGATTCGGAGATTGATCTACTGCTATGGTACTACTGCAACAACACCAATGCTGCAACGATGACAATGCTGCAGTATCTCTAACTAACAATTACAGGTCAGCCTACTGAAAATAACCATAAGAATACAACAGGTAATACATTGCTGCGAAAATCAAGCCAAAGATGCAAATATAAACCAGTGGTGAATCCAAAAATACTAAGCATGCTTTCGGTTTTCAAATCAATACTACAGTGATCTGGTTCTACCCAAATTACTTAGCCTACTAGTCTAGATCCTCGATAACATCATCTCATGGAGTACGAAGTACCGTGAACCTAGAACAACACTAGTCAGTGAAATTGGTCGTGTACCCTGCAATGTTGAGTGCACGGTCATGCGTCTCAATCTAGCGTGATAAGCGAAAATCGTATCACCTTTTTAGCATGTTTTTATGTATGATTTAGGGTGAAATTGAGAGTAAATTGATCTTAAATGTTTATTAGTTACTTAATTTCACAGTTTTTATGATTTTGGAAGTGTCAGGTGAAAAGTAAACAAAAACAGCAAATTTTGGGGCAAAACGCAATTTTTGGAAATGTTGACTTGGTCAAACGGTCAGGACGGGTGTCCCGACCCAGTCAAAGCACCGAGACGGGCGTCCAGGACTCGGGACGAGCGTCCCAACCTGGTCAATAGATCAGGACGGGCGTCCCGGACCCCCAGATCCAGTCCCACATTGAATTTTTGATGAAAAATCACCCCGGGAAGCTGCTATAAATACCCCAGGCCTCTAGCAGTTGAATTCATTCCTCTCCACTCGATCTGAGTCATTTAGTGGTTTCCAGTGTACACTTCTCTAGTACACAACTCACCTAGAGACTCGGATCTCAGTTTTCTTTCTTATTAGTGTTTTGTTTTAGTTTCTGAGAAATAGTCTCAGATCTTAGGCTTCTATAGATAGGTTTGTTTATGGTATTCATAGAATACCCGGGATTTCGTTAGGAGATCCTAAGAGGTTTCTAGGCGTTCGAAGAGTCAGTCCACAGGGCTGGGCTTAAGCTGGGTATTAAGGTAAAGCCCAGTTACTAGGCTGAGGAAGCGTCCTCCGAAGGTTCTAGCGAGCAGAGTCAGGGCAAGCAATACGACATATACAGCAGTACGCTCCGTCGGTGAGACTACGTAAAGGGTGATTTCTTTATGGCATCAGTCCCCATGTCCCTCTCTTATATGTTGTTATTGTGTTGTTCTAAATATTTATTATGAATACGTGATTACGATTTTTATGAATAGTTGTTTTATATGTTGATGTTGTTATATTTTTCCGAAAATAGCCACCTGCTTAACATTCACTATGTCTGCATGTCTAATGTGCTCTTTTAAACTAAAGTTAGGGTTATAGATAATTCCTAACCACGGTCTAATCATAACCTGTTTAGTTTAACAGGCATCAATTAGTATTGGTGTCTGCCATGCTAGATAAAATAACCTGCTGAACACCCTGTTTGTTAGAGGTAAGCCGGGCCGAGTCCGATTATGTCGGCGGCTAGGGCAAGCGGTATGATCCCCGAAGTGACATAGGGCTTTCATGGATGCCTTCATCCCGAACCGTGAGTAGGGCCGTCATTAAGGTAGGGCGGTTTATTAGAAACCTCGGATGTGGTACGCCTTTAGACACAGAACATAGTTGCAATCCAGGCCAAGACATGTCTAAAATACTCGAATATAGGTCAATCAACATATAGGAGCAGTATAACATAGAATCAGGACTCATCTATAAAACACTTCTAGGATTAATTAGACTTAACCCTAGTGGAGAATGGATCACCCTCTCATCAAAATCATTGATGAAGATTGCATAACTGGATCATAAGATAGGAGTTAGGATAAAAGGCTAGTTACTACTAAGTCGTTGCCACTTCCCTGGGAGTACGATATTTAACTTAATAAAATCGTAGATACTTTCCAACATACTAGCTACACGATAGGTACTCTGCCTTAGGTTCTGATTGATTAAGTGACAATAATTGAATGCTAAGTGACAGTTAGTAAGACTCAGTCCTTAATTACTCATAATCGACATAGGTAAATAAAGCCTATCTTTTAGCATACCAATCGGAACTGCATCAGATTTTTGGCGCCGTTGCCGGGGACATATCATAATGAATTTAGGATTCTTGATCAAAATTCTAGAGACTTATAATAGGTAACGGTAGTAACCTAGACCTTAGACTTACACTTATCTTACACTAGTTAGACAATCACTTTCCGAAATATAGGATTATCATAACTAATTAATTTTAGAGGTTATCTGGAATTAAGACACTTAGGATAATCAAATTTTAGAAAATCATTCTAAAACCATATTGAGGGAACTTAAGTGCTTTCGAAATATATAAAAAGAAAAAAAATGTTAAAATTTAAAAACCCGAAAAAAACATTGTATTTTTCTTGCTCAATGGTAAGTTGTTCTTTTCCCTATCTCTTGTTCTTTCTTAATTGGTTTTCTTAGTTGCTCTTTTTCGTATTTGTTTCTATTATTTCGAATAAATAAAAATGGAAATGAGGATAAAACATATTTTCTTCTGAGTTGTAAAACTTTGGCTTAGATTTTTATTGGGAAGAAACTCCATTTTAGAATTTTCTTAGTCATACCGGCTTTATTAGGACGAGTTATGAAATAATTTTTCCTTAATAGCCAGACCTTTGAATGCTCTATTGAAAAAGGATGTTCCTTTTGTTTTGCTGATAATTGCATGAGATATTTTAAACCAAAAGGAATTACTGCACCCATTATGGCATCACATGATTGAAATCTGTTTTTTTTAATTAATATGTGATGTAATGATGTAGTACGAATTGTTTTAGGACAGAAACATGATAAGAAAGTTCATGCATAATAAATTCTGATCTTATCTAGTCTTGTCTAGAAACAATATGTGACACTGATCACTCCAAGATATCTGTGTTCAATAAAACTAATGCTGAACCATACTTGATTAAGTTAAGTTTTATTGTTACTTGAACTTGATATAGAATAAAGGGATAAGAAAAAGGGTTGAAAATCTAGAAAGCAAACCATTTGTCTAGATTAGAAAACCCCGAGTTAGAGGCTAGGGTAATACTGATAAATTTTTGGATGAAAACGTATTTGCATTGTTTGCTATGTATAATAATTCTCATATGTGGTTTATTTCAAATTATCTAGTCACTGAATAAGTTCCAAGTGATATGACTTATCAGCAAAAGAAGAAATTCTTTGCTGATTTGAAATATTACTACTGGGCAGTTTCTGTTCTATTTCAAATTTTTGGCAGATCAGTTGATCAGAAGACGTGTCTCGAAAGACGAAGGCCACAAAATTTTGGAGCATTGTCATCAAGGATCTACAGGAGACCAATTGACTGCTATCAACACTGTCCGAAAAGTGTTGAAAGCAGGATCTTGTTGACCCACCATATTCAAGGACTTTTGTATCTCTGATACAGTCCTGCGATGCTTGTCAAATAACAGGTAACACATCTTCCAGAGATCATCTACCCCAGCGACGTACACAGAATGTTGTAACCATTGATATCAGAGGTATTTCGAATCCTTTTCTCTTTCTTCCTTTGAACATAATTACATCATAGTAGTCATGGAACACTTTTCAAAATGGCCTGAACCACATGCATTACCTACTAATGATGTTAAAGTCATGTGCAGATTCTAGTTGTTTTCCAGATTCAGAGTGCCGATGTCTTATGAAGAAATGTTCAGCTTGTGTATCAAATCTGTGAAGTCTGCTAAAGTACCACACTTTAGCAGGGATTGCTATGGGAATGACTGACCATTCCAAAAGAGGTAGGATTAGGTTACTGCAGAATGCTGCTCCAATGGGAAATGCATACAATCCCAACTAGAGGAATCATACGGGATTTAGCTGAGGAATAATTCGAAAGCTGGAAACTTTCAGAAGACACCACCACAGCAAAACCCCTACTCGCAGAAGCAATAGATGAGATACTGGCAACAATTAAAGCCAGACCAGTGCAGGTAAGTGATATACCAAGTGGTATCGAACGGTCGAGGGATATAGAGGAATTTGGCATTGTATCGGGAGCATAGCAATGGAGGAGCTTGCATCCCCTGCATACAATCAGCTGTGAGAAACTTCCTCGAGGAAGCTTCAAATATTTGGGCCCAGATCTACGCCACTGGAGCCTCCTACCACCACGGCTTCACCAAAGCTTCAGGTATCTTTTTTGCCATTCGGAACTTGCATGCAATACCTCCACTGGCATTGGCAGATATGCACATCAATCCAAAGAAGTCTCATTCCTAGACAAGTTCCTTCTGGACACGTGCTACGATTACGAGAAACTTTGCAAATGAGTCGAGGAAACAGTCCTTGAGGCTTGAGTCATTCATCAAATGGATAGGCCACTACCTGGAGCTTGACATTGAAGGATCGGAGCTGACGTCATCCAATATCTAGAACTTGCAGAGTCAAGAACACCTCAGCAATAGCACATGGCTAAGGTGAAGAGCCAATTGACAGATCAGAGAAGACCCTTCTGCTCGCGACATGAAGGGAGTTTTTCTAATCCTCATCTTCCTGTACTTTCTTCATTTCATGTTTTGTTTGTTTTGTCTTGTCTTTGTTATTATTTCTATTACCCTTATTGTTTTGTTATGTTATTTTCTTTCTCTTCCCATTAGTCAGTCAAATAAGTGTGGGGTAAGAGTTCTTTGTTTTGTTTTCATTTCTTCTTGTTTGCAAATAAGTGTGGGGTAGATTAGATATGCATGAACACTGAGGACAGTGCCAGAATTAAGTGTGGGGTAGCAGTGCACGGTGCACTGTAGCAGTTTTCCAAAATTGTTTGCATGCTTTTGCTTGTTTCCCCATATTTTCACACCTTTCCAAAAAAAAAATTTTCAAAATTCTTCAAAATTTTCCGTCTTTCAGACTTCTAAATGCAATATGCTTGGTTAAACAATTGCTTATGTCTATGATATGTAGGTAGTATGTTATGGTTAGTAAGAGATAATTGATGACTACTGCTGAACTAATTGATTAGGAATAGGGAATTCTTGATCACTGAGCACAACTTTGTCTGGATTAGAGACCTCAGCCAATTGCCTGTTCGAGACTTAACTAGATAAAATTAGACTAGTTGTGGATATATTGGCAGTTAGAATGACTAGATGAACTCTGAGCTAAAAGTGAAAAGAAACAAAAGAAAGTTAATCAAATAAGGGTAGTTTGCCAGCGGCCTTCGCTACTCGAGCACCACTCCTTCGGGGAATTTAAAGTCTGATGCCCTAAGGTCGTGTAGATCTGGGAGTCATCGGAGTGGGACTCGCTACACGGGTAGTTGAAGTTGACGTGTTCTAAGCAGACTCAAAATACCCTGAATCTATAAAGAAAATAACTAAATGTTAAAACATTAAAAAACTGATCACCAAAGCTCAGAACTCAGATAGTTATCTGTTGTCAGTGTGTCTAGCAATAGGTCGAAGTATTATCTGGTAATAGTTAAGACAAGAGTTTGTTGTGTTGACTATCTGGTCTGGACTAGTACACACACTACACATCAGGAAAACCTTATGACTAAGAGAAAAGTTCAACCTAGTTGTTAAGTTACTTTCTGCTCAACCCTAACGAACTACTAGAGACATTTGAGACCTTGTCATAGCAACCTAACCAGTCAGACCTGTGTTAAGAATTGTCTGAAGATTTTTTGGAATAAAAACATGACTAGGAATGCACATATGGTTTAGAATCACTAACTTCAGGTAGACTTTGCTTGAGGACAAGCAAAAAGCTAAGTGTGGGGTTATCTGATACACGAAAATCGTATCACCTTTTTAGCATGTTTTTATGTATGATTTAGGGTGAAATTGAGAGTAAATTGATCTTAAATGTTTATTATTTACTTAATTTCACAGTTTTTATGATTTTGGAAGTGTCAGGTGAAAAGTAGACGAAAACAGCAAATTTTGGGGCAAAAACGCAATTTTTGGAAATGTTGACTTGGTCAAAGGGTCAGGACGGTCGTCCCAAACCCGGGACGGGCGTCCCGACCCAGTCAAAGCACCGGGACGGGCGTCCAGGACTCGGGACGGGCATCCCGACCTGGTCAACAGATCAGGATGGGCGTCCCAATCCGGGACGGGCGTCCAGAACCCCCAGATCCAGTCCCACATCAAATTTTTCATGAAAAATCACCCCGGGAAGCTGCTATAAATACCCCAGGCCTCCAGCAGTTGAATTCATTCCTCTCCACTCGATCTGAGTCATTTAGTGGTTTCTAGTGTACACTTCTCTAGTACACAACTCACTCAGAGACTCGGATCTCAGTTTTCTTTCTTATTAGTGTTTTGTTTTAGTTTCTGAGAAATAGTCTCAGATCTTAGGCTTCTATAGATAGGTTCGTTTATGGTATTTATAGAATACCCGGGATTTCATTAGGAGATCCTAAGAGGGCTCTAGGCGTTCGAAGAGTCAGTCCACAAGGCTGGGCTTAAGCTGGGTATTAAGGTAAAGCCCAGTTACTAGGCTGAGGAAGCGTCCTCCGAAGGTTCTAGCGAGCAGAGTCAGGGCAAGCAATACGACATATACAGCAGTACTCTCCGTCGGCGAGACTACGTAAAGGGTGATTTCTTTATGGCATCAGTCCCCATGTCCCTCTCTTATATGTTATTATTGTGTTGTTCTAAATATTTATTATGAATCGAGATTATGATTTTTATGAATAGTTGTTTTATATGTTGACGTTGTTATATTTTTCCAAAAATAGCCACCTACTTAACATTCACTATGTCTGCATGTCTAATGTGCTCTTTTAAACTAAAGTTAGGGTTATAGACAATTCCTAACCACGGTCTAATCATAACCTGTTTAGTTTAACAGGCATCAATTAGTATTAGTGTCTACCATGCTAGATAAAATAACCTGCTGAACACCCTGTTTGTTAGAGTAGTCTAGGGTAAGCCGGGCCGAGTCCGATTATGCCGGCGGCTAGGGCAACGGTATGATCCTCGAAGTGACATAGAGCTTTCATGGATGCCTTCGTCCCGAACCGTGAGTAGGGCCGTCATTAAGGTAGGGCGGTTTATTAGAAACCTCGGATGTGGTACGCCTTTAGACACAGAACATAGTTGCAATCCAGGCTAAGACATGTCTAAAATACTCGAATATAGGTCAATCAACATATAGGAGCAGTATAACATTGAATCAGGACACATCTATAAAACACTTCTAGGATTAATTAGACTTAACCCTAGTGGAGAATGGATCACCCTCTCATCAAAATCATTGATGAAGATTGCATAACTGGATCATAAGATAGGAGTTAGGATAAAAGGCTAGTTACTACTAAGTCGTTGCCACTTCCCTGGGAGTACGATATTTAACTTAATAAAATCGTAGATACTTTCCAACAGACTAGCTACACGATAGGTACTCTGCCTTAGGTTCTGATTGATTAAGTGACAATAATTGAATGGTAAGTGACAGTTAGTAAGACTCAGTCCTTAATTACTCATAATCGACATAGGTAAATAAAGCCTATCTTTTAGCATACCAATCGGAACTGCATCATAGTGCCATGTAATTATCTTGTCAACTAGATCCTTTCTGGTTAGAAAGCCAGATACTAGTTTGGTACATAACTTGGACAGTCGTAACCGCAAGTTATTCCTAATCCGTTTAAGTAATTACATGAATAAACTAAGCATGCCCCATACAAGCATCAATAAGAAAAACAAGACACAATACTCAGCATTTTTATCATCATATTCCATATTAGTTTATTCCACATGTTTATATTCGACTAGACTACAGCACCTTCAGGTTATAAGTAAATATTCATTTGAGACGAATCATGAAATATAAGGATAAACATAATAGGAAAAGTAGTCTCTATGGTCATAGTAAACATATCAATCCCAAAATAACCCTTGAATCCATCTAACTATTCTCCACATTACAAAGAATAATTACATAAAACAGTAGGCAAGTTGAAGAAATGGAAAGAGGGTTACTCCGGTCGGAGATCACCCTTCTGCTCCAAATCAGGTTTAATCAAGTTGCTGCTATCCTTCGTCTCCTCTGCGAAATGCTACTGCCTTCTGTTCTGCTCAGCTTGCAAGACCTCAGCAATGTTGCCCAGCCTTCTCAGGTATTCTCCACTCTATTCTTAGCTCTAAGTCACCTTAAAACAGGTCACTCACTGCATCTATTCTATGTTCTACCCGATTCTAAATACATACAAATTTCTACGATGCTTTCTATCTTTTCTCCTCTTCTCCTCTCCAAACTTTTGTCTTCTGCATTCCCACCTATTTATACAGGTCTTTGATGCTTCAAAAACTCCTTTGTTCACCGGTTTGTAGTGGACGGTTGTCATTCTCTTCAAGAACAATTCCACTGCTTCTACCCCAAGAGTTATACAGCTGCCAGTTTCCTTGATGACTCATGCTGCCAGTTGGGATGATTCTTGGATATATATATATATATATGTATATTGTATAACAAACTGCTGATGTCATTTTTGTCTTCTTTTCCTCCTGAAACCAGCGAGGCTCATGCTTCAACCGACTGGGGTATCTTCAGTAATTCAGTCGTTTGCTACATATATATATATATACATATATATATATATAAGTTCCAGCACATCAAAATTCTCTTCTGCCAATTTCCCTTTTGTCTTTTTGTTCATTTGACCGTCTACATGCAGATATATTATATATATATATATATATATATATATATATATATATATATATATAAAACATAAATTCCAATTTTTCCCGTACTAATTTCCAAATCGGTCAATTCTTTTCTTTCATCAACTTCAACCGGCCAAATTCCTTTTCTACCCTTGATCAATTGACCCATAAAAATTCCACTCCTTTCAAAAGTGTTGCAATTAAAATCAAAGAAAGTCAAAATTCAATTTAAATAAAAGGTAGAATTTTTTCCAATAAATTAAACCAGTAAAATTAACTTTAATAAGGGAAAAATGTGCAAATTAGAGTATTTCACCCAAAATCATGAGACAATTTCTACAAATCACGCTAGAAATAAGGTAAAATATGTGCAAATAACTCTACTATCGTAGAGTTATCAGGCTTGTGCCTTGATGGCAGTCCACGACTTGAAGGTTATTTCTTGTCCACATAATTTGATGGACCATCGGAGCATCCTTCTTGATTGGTCCAATTTATGAAAAATTTGTCGTAGAGGAGCGTCAGTGTAAACAACGACGGGATGAGACTCGAAGTATGGCCTGAGCTTTTGTGTCGAGACTACCAATGCATACGCCATTTTTTCGATATTTGAATATCAAGACTCGACATTGTTTAAAGCTTTACTTATGAAGTACATGGGGTATTGTTTTGACCCTTCTTCCTTTATCAACACTGATGCTACAATTAAATCAGAGAAAGAAAGGTATAGCAAGCGTGTTTCCCCCGTGTTCGGAGATAGCAGCAAAGGAAGCTTTGATATGTGGCCTTTTAAATTTTTCCAGGCCCTGCTGCATTACGGAGTCCATTTGAAGTCGTTCTTGGAATATCTCAAAGCTTTGAAGAACGAAAGGCATTTTTTTGCTGATTTTGAAACAAAATGTCCTAGCGCAGCAATACATCCATTTAGACGTTGGACATCTTTGACTCATTGGGGCTCAGTGAGTCGAGCTATGACCTCTAATTTTTTTGGGTTTGCTTCGATTCCTCATTCAGATGTCATGAAACCAAGGAATGTTTTAGATTTCACTCCGAATGTACACTTCGTGGGATTTAACTTGAGGTTAAACTTGGCCAGATTTGAGAATGTTTCTTCTAGGTCGTTCAAATGCGATGCTCCATGCTTGGTTTTGACCACTATATCATCCACATAAGCCTCTATATTTCTTCCTATTTGTTCTCGAAGGATGTGATTCATCATTCATTGATAAGTGGCCTCTGCATTCTTTAAGCCGAATGGCATGACATTATAATCCCCTGCAGCTCGGAACGAAGTGTGCACTTGGTCACTTGGCTTCATTTTGATTTGATGGTATCCCGAGAAAGTATCCATGAGGCTTAAGAATTCATATCCCGTAGTTGAGTCCACGAGTGCATCGATCTGGGGTAGAGGGTAGCATTTTTTGGGACAGGCTTTGTTAAGGTCGGTGTAGTCAACACACATCCTCCATTTTCCATTGGATTTCTTGACCATCACCACATTAGCTAACCACGTGGGGTATTTAACTTCGCGAATGAACCCCGCATTTAGCAATTTTTCTACTTCTTCCTTCATGCCTTATATCTTTTCTTCTTCGAACTGTTTGGACTTTTGCTTTATTGGGTGGTAAGTGATGTGCACAAATCATATACCCTTTTTAGCATGTTTTTAGACATAAATTAGGGCAATATTTGAATGTATTTGATCTTAATTGAATCAAATTGACATAAAATTGCTTAAATTTCGATTTTGGAAGTTTCAAGAGCAAATTGGACGAAAACAGCAAATTTTGGGGCAAAAATGCAATTTTTGGAAATGTTGACTTGGTCAACGGTCCGGGACGGGCGTCCCGACCCAGTCAGACCACCGGGACGGGCGTCCCGACCCAGTCAGACCACCAGGACGGGCGTCCCAATCCAGGACGAGCGTCCCGAAGCACCAGAATTTGTCCCACATCGAATTTTTTGGAATTTTTCACTCCAGAAAGCTGCTATAAATACCCCAGGCCTCCAGGAGTTGAAATTATTCCTCTCCACTCGATCTGAGTCATTCAGAGACTTCCAGTGTACAATTCTCGAGTACACAAGTCACTGAGAGACTCGGGTTTCAGTTTCAGTTTTCTTTCTTTCTTTAGTGTTTCTTTTTCTTAGATTCTGAGAAATAATCTCAGATCTTAGGCTTCGATAGATAGGTTCGTTTTTGGTATTCATAGAATATCGGGATTTCGTTAGGAGATCCTAAGAGAGAGATAGGGTGCATGTTCTTAGTCAGATTAGGGCAATTTGCTTAAGCCCGGGATGTAAGGTAAAGCAATTGCTACTAGGTCTGAGGAGCGTTCTCCGAAGGCTCTACCGAGCAGAGTAGGATCGAACAGTCAGGAGCATACAGGAGCTGCAGCGCCGGCTGGACCTGCATAGAGTGGTGATTACTTTATGACAGTAGGTCCCCTAGACGAGGTTCTGTATATTTACGAATTGTTTTATCTAAATATTAATTTGAATATCAGATTATGATTCTTATGAATATCTGTTTTATATGTTGAAGTTCTTATGATTTTCCGGAAATGGCCACCTGCTTAAATATTCATTATGTCTGCATGTCTAATGCCGTTCTTTTAAACTGAAATTAGGGTTATAGACAATTCCTAACCACGGTCTAATCATAACCTGTTTAGTTTAACAGGCATCAATTAGTATTGGTGTCTGCCATACTAGATAAAATAATCTGCGGAACACCCTGTTGGTTGAAAGTAGTCTAGGTAGGCTGAGTAGAGTGTTATGCCGGCGGTTATGAGACGAGCAGCATGATACCGAAGTGACATAGGGTACCGTTCATTGCTGACTTTAGTCCGAGCCGTGAGTAGGGCCGTTACCCTTAACGATGGGGCGGTAGCGTAGAAACTCAGATGTGGTAGCCTTTAGACACACATAGTTGCAATCCAGGCCAAGACATGTCTAAAATACTCGAATATAGGTCAATCAACATATAGTAACAGTATAACATAGAATCAGGACTCATCTATAAAACAATTTTGGGATTAATTAGACTTAAACCTAGTGGAGAATGGATCACCCTCTCATCAAAGTATTTGATGAAGATTGCATAACTGGATCATAAGATAGGAGTTAGGAGAAAAGGCTAGTTACTACTAAGCCGTTACCAGTTCCCTGGGAGTACGATATTAATAAATTAAAATCGTAGATACTTTCCAAGAACTAGCTACACGATAGGTACTCTGCCTTAGGTTCTGATTGATTAAGTGACAACAATTGAATGCTAAAGTGACAGTTAGTAAGACTAAGTCCTTAATTACTCATAATCGACATAGGTAAATAAAGCCTATCTTTTAGCATACCAATCGGAACGCATCAGATTTTTGGCGCCGTTGCCGGGGAAATATCATAATGAATTTAGGATTCCTGATCAAAATTCTAGAGGCTTATGATAGGTAACGGTAGTAACCTAGACCTTAGATCTACACTTATCTTACACTAGTTAGGCAATCACTTTCCGAAATATAGGGTTATCACAACTAATTAATTTTAGATGTTATCTGGAATTAAGACACTTAGGATAATCAAATTTTAGAAAATCATTCTAAAACCATATTAAGGAAATTTAACTGCTTTCGAAAAAAAAAAGAAAAAAAATTTAAAATTTAAAAACCGAAAAAAAAAATGTATTTTTCTTGCTCAATGGTAAGTTATTCTTTTCCCCATCTCTTGTTCTTTCTTAATTGTTTTCTTAGTTGCTCTTTTTCATGTTTTTCTTCTATTATTTAATTTCGAATAAAAATGGAAATGAGGATAAAATATGTTTTCTTCTGAGTTGTAAAATTTTGGCTTAGATTTTTATCGGGAAGAAACTCTATTTTAGAATTTTCTTAGAGTCATGCCGGCTTTATTAGGATGAGTTATGAAATAATTTTTCCTTAATAGCCAAACCTTTGAATGTTCTATTGAAAAAAGGATGTTCCTTTTGTTTTACTGATAATTACATGAGAACTTTTAAACCAAAAGGAATTACTGCACCCATTATGACATCACCTAATTGGAATTTGCTTTGTGAATTAATATGTGATGCTAGTGACCATGTAGTAATGATTGTTTTAGGAAATAGGCATGATTAGAACTTCATATTATACACTATGCAAGTAAGACCTTTTACTGATGCCTAGTAGAACCTTACCACCACTGGAAAAGGGATTACTAGTTATTGCATATGCCTACGATACATTCATGCCATGCCTAGTCTAAACAATAGTATACACTGATTACTTTACTCTAAGATATCTGTTCAATAAAACTAATGATGAACCAAGATTGATTAGTTAAGTTCTATTGAATTTGATATAGAAAGACGGGATAAGAAAAAGGGCTAAAAATCTAGAAAGCAAACCTTTGGTCTAGATTAGAAAACCCCGAGTTAGAAGCTATTGACGAGACAGTAGTATCTGATAAACTTATGAATGAGAAATTATTTGCTATGAATAATGATTCTCCTCCGTAGTTTACTGATATTACTAATTATCTAGTTGCTAATTATTCCCAAGTGATATGACTTATCAACAAAAGAAGAAATTCTTTGTTGATTTGGAATGTTACTACTAGGGAGATCCGTTTTTCTATTTTGAATCATTGCAGGGTAAGTGATCAGAAGACGTATCTCAGAAGACGAAGGACACAAGATTTTGGAGCATTGCCCTAAAAAAATCTATGGGAGACCAATTGACTACTATCAACACTGTCCGGAAAGTGTTGAAAGCAGGATCTTGTTGACCCACCATATTCAAGGATTTTGTATCTCTGATACAGTCCTGCGATGCTTGCCAAATAATAGGTAACACATCTTCCAGAGATCGTCTACCCCAGCAAACGTACACAGAATGTTGCAACCTTTCATATCAGGGGTATTTCGAATCCTTTTCCTTTCTTCCTTTTGACACTAATTACATCATAATAGTCGTGGAACACTTTTTCAAAATGGCCTGAAGCACAGGCATTACCTACTAATGATGTTAAAGTCATGTGCAAATTCTAGTTGTTTTCTAGATTCAGAGTGCCGATGTCTTAGGAAGAAATGTTCAGCCTGTGTATCAAATCTATGAAGTCTGCTAAGTACCACGCTTTAGCAGGGATTGCTATGGGAATGACTGACCATTCCAAAAGAGGTAGGAGTAGGTTACTGCAGAATGCTGCTCCAATGGGAAATGCATACAATTCCAACTAGAGGAATCATACGGGATTTAGCTGAGGAGAAATTCAGAAGTTGGAAACTTTCAGAAGACACCACCACAGCAAAACCCCTACTTGCAGAAGCAATAGATGAGATACTGGCAACAATTAAAGCCAGACCAGTGCAAGCAAGTGATCTACCAAGAGGTAACGAAGGGTCGAAAGATATAGAGGAATTTGGCATTGTGTCAGGAGCATAGCAATGGAGGAGCTTGCATTTACCAATCAGCTGTGAGAAACTTCCCCGAGGAAGTCTCAAATACTTGGGCCCAGATCTATACAACTGGAGCCCCTACCACCACAGCTTTGCCAAAACTTCAGGTATCTTTTCTTCCATTCGAGACTTGCATGCCATACCTTCACTAAGATTGGCAGGTAGGCACACCAATCCAAAGAAGTCTCATTCCTAGACACGTTCTTCTGGACACGTTGCTATGATTACAAGAGACTTTGCAGACGATTCCAGGAAACAGTCCTTGGGGCTTGAGTCATTCATCAAATGGATATGCCACTACCTAGAGCTCGACAATGAAGGATCGGAGCTGGCGTCATCCGTTCCAATATCTAGAGCTTATAAAGTCAAGAACGCCTCAGCAATAGCACATGGCTAAGGTGAAAAGCCAATTGACAGATCAGAGAATGCCCTTCTGCTCGCGACATGAAGGGAGTTTTTCTAATCCTCATGATCCTTTACTTTGTTTTGTGTTCTGTTTTGTTATTTCCATTATCCTTCTTGTTTTATTTTCTCTCTTACCCTTAGTTAGTCAAATAAGTGTGGGGTAAGAGTTTTCTATTTTGTTTTCATTTCTTCTTGTTTGCAAATAAGTGTGGGGTAGTTTAGCTATGCATGAACACTGAGGACAATGTCAGACTTAAGTGTGGGGTAGCAGTGCACGGTGCACTGTAGCAGTTGGCAAAAGTTTGCATGATTTTGCTTGTTTTCCCCGTATTTTCACACCCTTCCAAAAAAAATTTCAAAATTTTTCATTCTTTCAGACTTCAAAATGCAGTATAATTGGTTAAACGTTGCTTATGTCCATGATATGTAGGTAGAATGTTATGGTTAGTAGGAGACAATGTGATGACTATTTTGAACTTATTGATTAGGAATAGGGAATTCCTGATTAATGAGCACAACTTAGTCTGGATTAGAGACCTCAGCCAATTACCTTTTCAAAACTTAACTAGATAAGATTAGACCAGTTGAGGATGTATTGACAATTAGAATGACTAGATGAGACTCTGAGCTAAAAGTGAAAAGAAACAAAAGAGAGTAAATTACATAAGGGTAGTTTGCCAGCGGCCTTCGCTACTCGAGCACCACTCCTTCGGGGAACTTAAAGCCTGATGCCCTAAGGTCGTGTAGATCTGGGAGTCATCGGAGTGGGACTCGCTACATGGGTAGTTGAAGTTGACGTGTTCTAAGCAGACTCAAAATACCCTGAAAGATCTATAAAAGAAAAATCAATAAAATGCTAAATAATTAAAAATCTGATCACCAAGGCTCAGAACTCAGAAAGTTATCTGTTGTTAGTATGTCTAGCGATGGGTCGAAATGTTATCTGGTAGTAGTTAAGATGAGAGTATATTGTGTTGACTATCTGGTCTAGCCTAGTACACACACTACACATCAGGAAAACCTTGTGACTGAGAAAAGAGTTCAATCTAGTTGTTAAGTTGTTAAACCTGCTTGATCATAATAATCTACTAGAGACATTTGAGACCTTGTCATAGCAACCTAACCAGTCAGACATGTGTTAAGAATTATCTGAATAATTTTTGGAGTGAAAACATGACTAGAAAATTTAAGTGACTGCACATATGATTTAAAATCACTAACTTCAGGTAGACTTTGCTTGAGGACAAGCAAAAAGCTAAGTGTGGGGTTATTTGATGTGCACAAATCATATACCCTTTTTAGCATGTTTTTAAACATAAATTAGGGCAATATTTGAATGTATTTGATCTTAATTGAATCAAATTGACATAAAATTGCTTAAATTTCGATTTTGGAAGTTTCAGGAGCAAATTGGACGAAAACAGCAAATTTTGGGGCAAAAATGCAATTTTTGGAAATGTTGACTTGGTCAACGGTCCGGGACAGGCGTCCCGAATTCGGGACGGGCGTCCCGACCCAGTCAGACCACCAAGACGGGCGTCCCAATCCAGGACGGGCGTCCCGAAGCACCAGAATGTGTCCCACATCGAATTTTTTGGAATTTTTCACTCCAGAAAGCTGCTATAAATACCCCAGGCCTCCAGGAGTTGAAATCATTCCTCTCCACTCGATCTGAGTCATTCAGAGACTTCCAGTGTACAATTCTCGAGTACACAAGTCACTGAGAGACTCGGGTTTCAGTTTCAGTTTTCTTTCTTTCTTTAGTGTTTCTTTTTCTTAGATTCTGAGAAATAGTCTCAGATCTTAGGCTTCGATAGATAGGTTCGTTTTTGGTATTCATAGAATACCAGGATTTCGTTAGGAGATCCTAAGAGAGAGATAGGGTGCGTGTTCTTAGTCAGATTAGGGCAATTTGCTTAAGCCCGGGATGTAAGGTAAAGCAATTGCTACTAGGTCTGAGGAGCGTTCTCCGAAGGCTCTGCCGAGCAGAGTAGGATCGAACAGTCAGGAGCATACAGGAGCTGCAGCGCCGGCTGGACCTGCATAGAGTGGTGATTACTTTATGACAGTGGGTCCCCTAGACGAGGTTCTGTATATTTACGAATTGTTTTATCTAAATATTAATTTGAATATCAGATTACGATTCTTATGAATATCTGTTTTATATGTTGAAGTTCTTATGATTTTCCGGAAATGGCCACCTGCTTAAATATTCATTATGTCTGCATGTCTAATGCCGTTCTTTTAAACCGAAATTAGGGTTATAGACAATTCCTAACCACGGTCTAATCATAACCTGTTTAGTTTAACAGGCATCAATTAGTATTGGTGTCTGCCATACTAGATAAAATAATCTGCGGAACACCCTGTTGGTTGAAAGTAGTCTAGGTAGGCTGAGTAGAGTGTTATGCCGGCGGTTATGAGACGAGCAGCATGATACCGAAGTGACATAGGGTACCGTTCATTGCTGACTTTAGTCCGAGCCGTGAGTAGGGCCGTTACCTTTAACGATGGGGCGGTAGCGTAGAAACTCAGATGTGGTAGCCTTTAGACACAGAACATAGTTGCAATCCAGGCCAAGACATGTCTAAAATACTCGAATATAGGTCAATCAACATATAGTAACAGTATAACATAGAATCAGGACTCATCTATAAAACAATTTTGGGATTAATTAGACTTAAACCTAGTGGAGAATGGATCACCCTCTCATCAAAGTATTTGATGAAGATTGCATAATTGGATCATAAGATAGGAGTTAGGAGAAAAGGCTAGTTACTACTAAGCCGTTACCAGTTCCCTGGGAGTACGATATTAATAAATTAAAATCGTAGATACTTTCCAAGAACTAGCTACACGATAGGTACTCTGCCTTAGGTTCTGATTGATTAAGTGACAACAATTGAATGCTAAAGTGACAGTTAGTAAGACTAAGTCCTTAATTACTCATAATCGACATAGGTAAATAAAGCCTATCTTTTAGCATACCAATCGGAACGCATCAGTAAGCGGGGCTTATATTAAGCGTGTGCTTGGCTATGGATGTGTTGATACCTGGCATGTCCTTTGTGCACCAAGCGAAGTTACTTCGGTGATCTTTTAGAAATTCAATGATACTTCGTCTGAGAGTATTTGGCATTTCTTTACCGATCTTTACACATTGTTGGGGATACTCTGGATTAATGACTACTTCGTCAAATTCTTTTTCTCGTGATCCTTCAGTGAGTAAGTCATAGATCTGCTTTTCTAGTATTCTTTGTATCATTTGGTCGTTATTGACAATTATAGAATTGACATAACCAACTTCGGTTGACTCTTCTCTTCTCCTTTTTATCTTCATAATTTGTCCCAACAGGCTTCAGGGACTGCTTTTAACAAACCCAACACCTCGTAAGGTGTTGAACTTCACTTGCTAGTGGGATATGGATATGACGAGATCAAAAGCTGCATGAAAAGGTGTTCCCAATATCCTCTGTTCTCACTCTGTCTCCCTCGCCAAGGGTGACTTGCATCTTGACTATTCCTTTGACCGGTACTTTATGTGGTGTGAATCCCTCAAGGACCATTTTACTTGGTTTGAGATGCTCATTCTTCAAACCCATCTCTTTGAAACATCGAAGATACATGATATTTTTGGTAGCTCCTGTATCAACCAAAACTCTTCTTACCATGCATTTGTTGATTTCATCTTTTGTCATTCGTACTTCGAGGATAATGGGAGTGATTTTAGCCTCTTCGTTGTGCTCTAACTCTTCATTTGTAAAAGAGATGATTTCACGTTGTATGAGCTCGTACTCTAGAACGAGGTATGATTTGATAAGGTTGTACCTCCTCTTTTTGATTTTCTTAATGGAGGTTAATTCAGAATTTATCATGTTGATCACCCTTCCCCTTTGTCCTTCTGCTATTGAATATCTGCTATGTATTCCTTTAAACACCCTTCTCGAATAAGGTGCTCAATTGCTCTTTTTAATTGGATGCAATCTTCGGTAGTGTGTTTGTAATCTAAGTGGAACCCACAAAAATTCATTTTATCCCACATAGGGAATGATTGAGGTCTAATTGGGGTAGGGTCCCTGACTCCATACTTGTCTTTTATCACGGCTACCAGACTTTCCTTCGGGACATTTAGCAGTGTAAAAGTCTCAAATTTTTTACTTCGACTTTTGTCTCTTCGTTCTGGGAAATTTGGGGTAACATCTTTCTGAAGTTCGTGTTGTTTATCTTTCCATTTAGTATTGGATTCTATTGCACTACTTTCGGCTAGCGCAACTTTCCGAGCAACGTTGAACATTTCCCCTATAGTCTTTGACTTCCTTAATTGAATCTCTGTATACAACATTCTGGATCGGAACCCTCCTTCGAAACAGTTAATGACCGTGTCTTGACTGATCTCTTCAATGTCATCATATGTCTTCTTGAATCGTTCCAAGAAAGATAACAAGGTTTCGTCATCCCGTTGTTTGATATTCGCTAGATCCCCTCTTATTTTTTTATGGTTCCTGCCGTACTGAACTTATCCAGAAATGTTTTTCTAGTGTGTGCCAGGAATCAATTGTACTGCTTTAAGGGAAGTGAACCATGTTAAGGCCTTATCGAACAAAGTGCTCGGGAATGCTTTGCACAATTTTACTTTGTCATTTGTGACTAGGCTCATAGCTGATTTGTAACGACATACATGTTCAAGGGGTCGAGTTTGCCCATAATAGAGGATGAATTGTGGGATCTTGAGGAATGGGTCGGGGGCAACATTTTGGATGCACTTGGCGAATGGACCTAATGCAATCAATCTCGTCCTTTGGACTTTTGTTGTGCTTTTAACCTTTTTGGGGCTATGCTAGGTATACCGCTTTCTGGCCCCATGCTTCGGAGTGGGCTTCGAAGTATGATAACTTTCTCCCACTTTGCTGATTGTTTGATATTGCTTTCCACCCTTTTGTGTTTCTCGCCTTTCGACCTTCTTGGTGGCCAAGGTTTGCGTTCGTTGTGGAAGTTGTTCAGAAGGATCATCCAGGAATCTCGGTGGTGGTAGTTCTGCTCCTGCTTTATGGAATTCAGGCCTTAATTTCAGCCATTGCCTTGAAAGTTCTTGCTCTTGTTTTAATCTTTTATTCTCCTTTTGTAGCCTTTCTAACTCTTTTTCCGTATCGTCTATTCTTTTGGAATTTATTTGTTCTCTCAAGTCTTCAGAGTGCCTTGAAGTTTCAGGTTGCGGCCCTAACCTTTTCGCAGCGGGACGACGATGTGAAAAGGGGGGAGCCAAAGATTGTGATAACCTCATTGTTGTTTCTCGAGGTGACGCCTATCGAACGGTGCGTCCTCCTAAATGTCGGGACATAATGATTTGAGAAAAATCTTCGATTCCCGAAATTGTTGAATAATAATAAAAAATATATATATATAATCACGACATGTTTTGGACTGTGCCACCGCCGGAATTGTTGAATAATAAAAAAAATGTATACTTAAAAGTTTTAAGAATCAAAGATTAATTTCAGGATTTTAAACTTTCAAAATTCTACTAAGCAAATAACAATTAGTCAAACAAGTCTTTTCACATATCATAATCTTCAAATTCAATACTTAAAAAATACTATAGATAAAAACAACGGAGAGGGATAGTCCACCTACCTCGATTGAGCGCTTGGCGTACTTTCCGATAATTTCGATTAACTCAAATATTTCGCTTTTAAATTCCCTTCGGACTTTATCAAAAATCCATAATACGAATATTAAAACTAAATTCATAACTAATATCTTAATCTTACGATCTTAATAATCGAAAACACTAAAAACTACTTACCTCTTTCGTCAACTTCTCGGTATTTGGAAAACCCTAGCCTCTGACGGCTATCGTGTTCTGAAAGGGATAAAAGAAAACCCTAGTAAAAATGTAATAATCATGCTTATGCCTATATTTATAATTACTCTTATATCTAACTTATAATTATTTACTATTAAGTCCTCACATTATTTAAATAATAAATAAAGCCCCAAAAATAAAATTAGGGTATTACAAATATAATTATCAAATTTTTAGAAGTGAATATAAAGAAAATAACTTATAACTTTTTATATTTTTAAAATAATTAATAATAAACATAGTTGATGTTGATGTAGAAAGAAGATATAAACTATTTGTTCCATTTTATATTTTTTTTATTCTTTCATTTTTTTAAATTTTGGTCATTATTTCTTCCATCTTACACACACACCACACACACACACACCACACACCACACACACACACACATCATATATATATATATATATATATATATATATATATATAATATATATATATATATATATATATATATATATACATATATTGATTCGGCAAAAATCAGCAGAGATGATTGCAAGGAGAAGAAAGATAAATGTGGATAACTTGGATTATGCATCGGTTTACTGAGAGTTGATCAAATTTAGTGAATTGAGTATTCTTCAAGAATTCCGAAGTATTGAATACATGCAAAACAAAGGAAGTTCAATGGGGATGTGGATTCCCCGTGAACTTTCCGGCGATTAAGTCAGTTTTAGAGTTATGAATAATATTTTGGATATCTGGAACCTGCCTCTTACCTCTTCCTTGTTTTCTTTTTATAGCTGATTACTTGAGGGAGACATCGTCATTAATGATTCTGCCGTTGAAACGGATAAATTGGGTTGTTTCTTTCCGTTACAAGAAACGGCCTTTAAATCGAGGAGTTAAATGGAGAGAGAATCCATGATTGGGGTCATAAAGTCCGCTCTCTAACCATGATTATTGATTTATGGTCAATAATCATGGTTTTATTGTACCAACGAAGTGCTGGGCGGTTACTTGTGAAGTTCAATTACGTTTTTGCCCTGGACATGCTTTGTGGGCTGCTCGGTGGCCCCTCAACGAAGTATCGTATGGCGAGATGTGTGGACTTCGCTGGTCGGTGGAAGTTTGGTAATTCGCCCAACACGAGATTTCATATGCACAAAAGGAAGTTAGGGTTTTTGATGGTGACTTGTTGTCTCTTCACCTTCTGAATCTGTCATTAATGGCAGAATGTCAGCCGACAGAAAAACTTTTTCACCCTCCCTGATGCGTTGATTCTGGAAAACATTCATAGCTATGTAAGTCTTTTTACGACCATTTGAGACCCTTTTTATATACGTATAACTTCCATTTTCTATAGTATCTTTCTTATTTTCTTCTCTAGAGCTCTCTGCCATTACTACTTCTGTAATTTTCTGAAGATTCTTCCACCTTTGCTTTTGTCGTGAGTTCAGTCCGTTTCACGTTTTCCAGACATTTATTCGAATTGTTTCATAAAAAAGGTATGTTTTGTCTTCTTCTTGATGACTGGTTTTTATTTTCCGCCATTGTTGACCTGCGTGCTAGCTTTGAATGTTTACCTTGCTTCCTGTTTCTTTGGCTATTTGTGGGGAAAATGTAGCTCTGTTTTTGTTTTCTTTGCGGGAAGTGATCATGGGAACAATATTTTTGTATATACTTTCTGAGTTTTTGTATGTTTGGGCTCTGTTTGTGAACTGGGGTATGGCGGAACTGGTTTTAGATTTCTTTTTTTCTTGTATTTTTGGGTTTTGGCTTATGCTATTTAAATTTTAGGAATGATTTAGGCTTTTTCTGGGTAGCTTTTTGAATGGGGTTCTAAACATTGAACTTCCGTTCGCAGGTAGGAAATGGTTGCCCAGGAAGAAAATATTAGGGAGGTTGAGGATCTCATGGGTGAAGGGTTCGGAGATCCTCAACTTGACCAACAAATAGTGGATGAAGTCACGATAGCGGTTAGGGATGGCCAAGCCGAGGTTCCTTTGGGTGTTCCTTTCCAGCCCCCTATGCCTGAGTCCCTCGCTACCGACTTCTCTTTTTGGCAAAGTAGGCTTACTCGGGAACATGTCGAATCCTTTGCTAGTAGTTATAGCATAGATCCCCAGACATATAGGATTTTCGTAGTTCCTGAGGTGGGTAGAATGTCACTTCGTCATATCCCACTTCCCTTAGCACAGTTCAAGGTAGGACTTAGGCTTCTTATGGATCCTGCTTTTGTAGATTTTCTAGTTTTTGCTCGGGTTCAACCTCGGCAAATTCCTCCAAATGCTATTCGCTCTCTTTTTTGTTTGATTTTCCTATGTCGTAGGTTAGGTTTTGAACTTTCGATGAACATCCTTAGGATGTTTTTTTTCTTCACTTCGTATGTCAGACAACACTCTTTCACTTCGTCCGCATTGGAATAAGGTCCAACTTTTTTATTCTCCTCCCAACAAGATAGATTTTAAAGGGAGATGGGTAATGGTAGAGTCCAAAGTAGGTTTTCCCTTTCGTCCGAGTGTTAGTGAGGACTACTAGTGGCCTTAAATCCAGCATTCCTCTTTCCTTAACAACTCTGAGAAATCTTTTTTAGAAATTGTTACCCGGGACTTAGGAGATAGCCGCTAGCATTAGTCCCGGGTATATTCCACCGCCGATTTGTTGAGTGAGGCTAGTCTGAGGTGGTGTGGTATAGGCTGGCTTGGATGCCCGTAAAAAGGAGTTGGGCTTTGAAGTAGAAAGTCCCAACCACGACTGGACTATACACCCCGGGGGTGTATTTTCAACTTACTGTGAGCCGTGCACTTCCACTACCCGGGGTTGTTGTACTGGCTGAGGTAACTGCCTTGACAAATTTTTTTTACAAGTTTTTCCTTGCAGGACCCACTATGTTTGAAATTACCTGGGAAATCGTGAGGAGGGCAGGAATGTATGGTAATCACATCTGGATTCCCTACCTCGTTTTCCCCCAAGGCTGGTAGATCAGGGAGAGTCGGGTGACACGCCTCTTTCTTATTCTTCCTCTGCTGGTCAAACCTCGTGTCAGGGTAGGAACCCCTAACGTCAGAGGGATAGAGGATGCCGGTTGAGGAGGAGGCTCTGAGGGAGTTAGCATCGAAGATTTCAACCAGGACTCCTCCTCTTAACAATATTCGTTTTACCAACCGGTATGCGGCTTCTTTCATTGGTGGTGCAGTTTTGAACCGGGCTGCCGATGTAGAATCCTTAGCTTCAATGGGGGAGATGGGGATAGATGAAGCTACTAACCGAGTTGAAGCCCTTCTTGCTTAGGTAAGCTTTTCTTTTGACTTTATTTTATTTTAAGTGTTCTCCCCCTTTTTTTTAACATCTCTTTTCTTGGCAGCTTTCTTCCTACGTTCTTTATATTTCCAACTCCCATTCCACTGAGGTAGATGAGCGAGCTGCCGCTGACGCCGAGTGGCGAGCTACAAACAAACCTCGCCTCACTGCCTTGGAAGCTAAGTTGCCGATCAGGCTGTTCGTCTGGAGTTAGTAGAGGGTGAAAAATCCCAGATGAAAAATGAGTCAGCTGATCTAAGGGAGAAGCTCCTTAAAGTGGAAGAGAAGATAGCGGAGTTGGAAGCAGCGAACTTTGCCTTGAACACAGCTCGAGATGAAGCCATTGCGAGTAGGATCTCTATTCAGGAAGAGTTGAACTTTTGTAGGTCGGATGCTTTCAAGAAAAATATCATTAACGACTTCAAAAGTTTGACCGAATATATGAAGAGATAGGTCGTGAAGCTGGGTCATTCATGGACAAGGGTTGTGTTCACATCATCCGCTAGCTCCATCCGCATTTCAAAGACAAATCTGTTCTTATGAGGGCTTTTTCTTCTAATTTTGACAATGAAGCATGCAGAAAAGGTGCCGACTTCGTTCCTTTCACCTCAGAAGAGATGGATGGATTGAGGGAGTGGGATGAAAAAAGAGGTCGTCCTTTTTGGAATCCTCCAACTCCGTCCAAACTGACTTTCTGGGATATGCTCGATGGCTCGAGCTCCGCCCCCTAACTCTGTATTTTTTTAACACTTTGTATCCTTTCTGTTTTAATGAAAGTTGTAACCTTGTTTTGATATCCGAACTTTACCAACTTCAGTACTTCGATCAAAGCTAGCTTGACTTAATATTTCAGCTTGACATATTAACTTGCTTTTGATACTCTATGGTTAACTTAATACTTCGATATATCAAGATTAACTTGCTTCCAAGTTTAGCTCGGTACTTCGAACCATAAGTTTAACTCAATTTGGTAATTTCTCCCAAGTCTTAAGCTTGGTATTCTTAACCACAAGATTTAACTTAAAGGTAAATTTCGATAATTTTCCCGAGCTTAACTCAGTACTTTGAACCACAAGATTTGACCTATGGTAAATTTCAATAACTTTTCCAAGCTTAACTCGGTCTTTCGTAACCATTAATTTTTCAAAGCTATAAGTTTTGCTTGGCACTTCGATAGCTGCAAAATCAGCTTCGTGATAATTTACCAATCTTTAATTGATATTCTTAACCATAAGTTTTAACTTGATGGTTGATACGCGAAAATCGTATCACTTTTTTAGCATGTTTTTATGTATGAATTTGGGTGAAATCGAGGGTAATTTGATCTTGATTGTTCGTTATTCACTTAATTTCACAGTTTTTTATGATTTTGGAAGTGTCAGGTGAAAAGTAGACGAAAACAGCAAATTTTGGGGCAAAAACGCAATTTTTGGAAATGTTGACTCGGTCAAAGGGTCGGGACGGGCGTCCCGACCAAGTCAAGGCACTTGGACGGGCGTCCAGGACCCGGGACGGGCGTCCCGAGCCGGCAGAAGCTGTCCCACATCGAATTTTTCAAATATTTTCACTCCGGGAAGCTGCTATAAATACCCCAGGCCTCCAGCAGTTGAATTCATTCCTCTCCACTCGATCTGAGTCATTTAGTGGTGTCCAGTGTACAATTCTCTAGTACATAACTCACTCAGAGACTCGGATCTCAGTTTTCTTTCTTATTAGTGTTTTGTTTTAGTTTCTGAGAAATAGTCTCAGATCTTAGGTTTCTATAGATAGGTTCGTTTCTGGAATTCATAGAATACCCAGGATTTCGTTAGGAGATCCTAAGAGCGCTCTAGGCGTTCGAAGAGTCAGTCCACAGGGCTGGGCTTAAGCTAGGTATTAAGGTAAAGCCCAGTTACTAGGCTGAGGAAGCGTCCTCCGAAGGTTCTGGTGAGCAGAGTCAGAGCAAACAATACGACATATACAGCAGTACGCTCCGTCGACGAGACTACGTAAAGGGTGATTTCTTTATGGCATCAGTCCCCATGTCCCTCTCTTATATGTTGTTATTGTTTTGTTCTAAATATATATTATGAATACGAGATTACGATGTTTATGAATAGTTGTTTTATATGTTGACGTTATTATGTTTTTCCGGAAATAGCCACCTGCTAAATATTCACTATGTCTGCATGTTTAATGTGCTCTTTTAAACTAAAGTTAGGGTTATAGACAACTCCTAACCACGGTCTAATCATAACCTATTTAGTTTAACAGGCATCAATTAGTATTGGTGTCTGCCAAGCTAGATAAAATAACCTGCTGAACACCTTGCATGTTAGAGTAGTCTAGGGGAAGCCGAGCTGAGCCCGATTATGCCGGCGGCTAGGGCAAGCGGTATGATCCCCAAAGTGACATAGGGCTTTCATGGATGCCTTCGTCCCGAACCGTGAGTAGGGCCGTCATTAAGGTAGGGCGGTTTATTAGAAACCTCGGATGTGGTACGCCTTTAGACACAAAACATAGTTGCAATCCAGGCTAAGACATGTCTAAAATACTCGAATTTAGGTCAATCAACATATAGGAACAGTATAACATAGAATCAGAACTCATCTATAAAACACTTCTAGGATTAATTAGACTTAAACCTAGTGGAGAATGAATCACCCTCTCATCAAAGTACTTGATGAAGATTGCATAACTAGATCATAAGATAGGAGTTAGGATAAAAGGGTAGTTACTACTAAGCCGTTGCCACTTCCCTGGGAGTACGATATTTAACTTAATAAAATCGTAGATACTTTCCAACAGACTAGCTACACGATAGGTACTCTGCCTTAGGTTCTGGCTGATTAAGTGACACCATAGAGACTAAATGTGACAATTAGTCAATCACAGTCCTTAATTATTCATAATCAACATAGGGTAAAATAACACCTGTTTAGCACGTCAACCGGAATCGCATCAGATTTTTGGCGCCGTTGCCGGGGAAATATCATAATGAATTTAGGATTATTGGCCACAATTCTAGAAACTTATGATAGGTAGCGGTAGTAACCTAGACTTTTGATTTACACTTATCTTATACTAGTTAGACAATCACTTTCCTAAATATAGGATTATCATAACTAATTAATTTTAGATAATATCTGGAATTAAGACACTTAGGATAATCAAATTTTAGAAAATTATTCTAAAACCATATTAAGGAAATTTACCTGCTTTCTAAATAAAAATCAAAATCCATAAAAATATTTTTCTTGCTTTCTTGTTTCACTGTCCTACTTTTTGCTATTTGTTATTTCTAACCAGACTTTGCACTCAAAGATGAAGAGAACAAGAGCAGCTACTAATCAGGCAAAGAAGACAGAAAACCCTGACACTCTAGGACCGAAGAAGACAAAACCAGAGGGCCCCTCTAGGCCTGCACCAGAAGTACCACGAGGGACTCTTCCTTCACAACCAGTGGAAGTAAACTCAAGCACTGATGCCAGTGAACTAGTGAGACGATTCCTGAACACCCGTGAGCATAGTCCCACGGAAGAAGATCCTTCTGAGGATACCTTCCCTCCTAGAGAAGTACCCCAGAGATCTCCAATTCACCCTCATGCCCATAGAGTTCCTCTAAATCCACCCCCTACTGACCAAACCCAAAATTCACCAACCTCTCCTGCATACACCCCAACACCTAACGAGCGCACCCCTTCATCTGCGGGGAGTACTAACGGTTATTATTCAATGTTGTCCGTGCAGATAGACACACTAACTCAAAGGGTCAATGAGATGGACTAAGGGATTGCCAGCAGACTGTGTCATTTAGACCAACTCAGTCTGAATATCACAACTAACGTAGACCGACTCAGAGCCACGGTCAATCTTCAGGAGAACCAAGGTGCACAACTACTCCGAGAGATGGCTGATTTACGCAGTGAGCAGAACAGGCAGAGGGATGAGATGAGAACCATACGCATAGAAATGCAAAGCATTCGAACAGAACTACAGGAGATCAGAGATAGGATTCGTTAAAAAGGGAAGATTCTTTTACTTTCAACAAATAATTCGTTTGAACTGAAACTTGAATAATTGACCCTTATTTTGCTATCTTTCAACATTTTTAAAGGGTCCTTTATATTCAACAATTTTCTTCAGACATTTTATTTCGAATTTCTATGAAAAACAAGAGTTTTGAAAATACAGTTTATTTTCCACTAATTACATTGCACAAACTCAGTTTTGTTTTTCTGAAATTCTTGCTGAATTTAAGTTAGGATAAAATTAGGGTAGTCACAATTTTCGAAAAGAGACTGAGGATTTTTTGCATAGAGTTTTTAACAACTTCTGAATTTCATTGGATAAACATGAAGCATTGTTAAGAATTATGATTATTTTTGGTATCTTGAGATTTTCAGGGAATTACGAAGAAAAAAAAATTTTCCCAGAATTGGCACGCGTTCCGATGCAACCCGGGACGGGCGTCCCGGTTCTGGATGGGCATCTAGCGAGATGGGAGTCCTTCCTCCGGGACGGGCGTCCCGAAGGCCGCCCTTTCTATAAAAATTCAATTTTTTTCATTTTCTCTCAAATCTACAACCAAAAATTCATCTCTCTAAAAACATTTCTCTCTAGCCTCTCTCTACAAATTTTTGGCAAACTCCTCAAAGTTTAAAAATTCGAATTTCCCTCCAAAATTTGAATTTTAAACTTTACCCAAAAATTCGAATTTCCCTCCAAAATTCGATTTTCCCGCCAAAATTTCAAAATCCGTCCCTAACCTAATTTCATCCTTCTGAATTCAAATTCACCTCCAGAATTTGAGTTTAAAGCTTTCCTTCCCACCTACACTCTCTCATACGTTTTAAATGGCTCCCAAACGTGCTCGTACCACATCTACCATGACAGTTACCTCAGTGGTACATCCTTTTATGTTGTTTCCCTCCTACACATCATACCAAGAGAGATGTACTGGGTACATCGAGCGTACGATACTGACGGGCAGAACGCTGGATTGGGCAGCAGTACAGACACTGGGAGTAGAGCCGGAAGTTAGACGCATACTCGACGTGCCACCGTACAGTCGAGTATTCATCGTCACAGAGCCCACATACTTGGAGCTGGTATGTGAGTTATATGCGTCTTTTACCTGCCACCAGGAGCAGATCACATTCCGTTTAGGCAGAATAGATCGGTCGATGAGCATGGCCGAGTTCGGCATCGCCCTAGGCATCTGGCAGAGAGATGAGCTGGATACGCCCGCATACACCATAGCAGTTCGAGACTTCACGTCTGCAAACGTCTCCACTGCTTGGGCTCAGATCTGCATGACGGGTGTCCCATACCAGCATGGCTTTGCAAAAGCCACAGGTATTTATCCTACTCTTCGTTACCTGCATGCTATCATTGCACACACATTGTCAGGACGACTGACAGCGCCCGGAACTGTCACCCGGATGGAGACGTTCCTTCTAGCCAACATGCACATGGGATCTACAGTAGAGATGGCTAGACTCATAGCGGTCGTCATGCGAGGATTCGCTACAGGCACTAGGAAACAGTGTCTGGGACTCGGACCATACATAACCAGGCTAGCCCGCTACCTAGAGTTGGACATAGAGGGCTCGGAGCTTACTCTGGTCGCCCCAACCACCATTCCCACAGACGTTACCATTCTACGGAACATGGGAATGGTTGTACGGGATGCGAATGGCCGCGACACCATCCACACGGAGCAGACAAGACAAGCATCGGCATCGGAAGCATTTCCAGCGCATATCCCTCCATCCGAGACATTCATACCACGTACTGCCTTCGAACGACACATGTCGCACGGATTGGCAGAACTATCGGCCCGATACAGTCGAGATATGGATAGGATTGAGGAGATACATCAGCAGACTTCCCGAGTAGCGGAAAACTTTGAGTTTGATTTAGCAGACTTAGGTCCACTGGACAACGATCCGCCGAGTTCTTAGTCTCTCTCTCCTTCTTTCCTTTTCTTTCTTTTTCTTTTGTTTTTGTTTTTCTTGTTCTATGTGTATAAACATGTCTGGGCTGTATGACGTATGAATCTATGTACAAATTTGATTTACATGACATACAGAATTGTTTGCATTATTTTATTTTATGTCTTACTTACCCATACAAAATCCTTTATTTTTCTGTTTTACTTCTTATTTTCAAATAAGTGTGGGGTAAGAATCTTTTCTGTTTTATTTCTTATTTTCAAATAAGTGTGGGGTAATTAGATATGCATGAACACTGAGGACAGTGCCAGACTTAAGTGTGGGGTAGCAGTGCACGGTGCACTGTAGCAGAGTGCAAACGTTTTCGCATGATTTTGCTTGTTTTCACGTACTTTCACACCCTTCCAAACAATTTTTCAAAATTTTTCCGTCTTTCAGATGTCTAAATGCAGTATGCTTGGTTAAACAATTGATTATGTCTATGATATGTAGGTAGTATGTTATGGTTAGTAGGAGATAATTGATAGCTATCTTGGACTAATTGATTAGGAATAGGGAATTCCTGATAACTGAGCACAACTTTGTCTGGATTAGAGACCTCAACCAATTACCTGTTCGAGACTTAACTAGATAAAATTAGACCAGTTGTGGATATATTGGCAGTTAGGATGACTAGATGAGACTCTGAGCTAGAAGTGAAAAGAAATTAAAAGAAGTTAATCAAATAAGGGTAGTTTGCCAGCGGCCTTCGCTACTCGAGCACCACTCCTTCGGGGAATTTAAAGCCTGATGCCCTAAGGTCGTGTAGATCTGGGAGTCATCGGAGTGGGACTCGCTACATGGGCAGTTGAAGTTGACGTGTTCTAAGCAGACTCAAAATACCCTGAATCTATAAAGAAAATAACTAAATGCTAATACATTAAGAATCTGATCACCAAAGCTCAGAACTCAAAAAGTTGTCTTTGTTAATATGTCTAGCGATAGGTCGAAGTGTTATCTGGTAGTAGTTAAGACAAGAGTACATTGTGTTGACTATCTGGTCTGGACTAGTACACACACTACACATCAGGAAGACCCTATGACTAAGAAAAAGGTCCAAACTAGTTGTTGATTTGTTTTCTGCCTGATCATAACAAGCTACTAGAGACATTTGAGACCTTGTCATAGCAACCCAACCAGACAGACCTGTATTAAGACTTGTCTGAAGAATTTTTTGGAATAAAAACATGACTAGGAATTTAAGTAACTTCAGGTAGACTTTGCTTGAGGACAAGCAAAAAGCTAAGTGTGGGGTTATCTGATACGCGAAAATCGTATCACTTTTTTAGCATGTTTTTATGTATGAATTTGGGTGAAATCAAGGGTAATTTGATCTTGATTGTTCGTTATTCACTTAATTTCACAGTTTTTTATGATTTTGGAAGTGTTAGGTGAAAAGTAGACGAAAACAGCAAATTTTGGGGCAAAAACGCAATTTTTGGAAATGTTGACTCGGTCAAAGGGTCGGGACGGGCGTCCCGACCAAGTTAAGGCACCTGGACGGGCGTCCAGGACCCGGGACGGGCGTCCCGACCTGGTCAACAGACCAGGACGGGCGTCCCAATCCGGGACGGGCATCCCGAGCCGCCAAAAGCTGTCCCACATCGAATTTTTCAAAGATTTTCACTCCGGGAAGCTGCTATAAATACCACAGGCCTCCAGCAGTTGAATTCATTCCTCTCCACTCGATCTGAGTCATTTAGTGGTGTCCAGTGTACAATTCTCTAGTACACAACTCACTCAGAGACTCGGATCTCAGTTTTCTTTCTTTTTAGTGTTTTGTTTTAGTTTCTGAGAAATAGTTTCAGATCTTAGGTTTCTATAGATAGGCTCGTTTCTGGTATTCATAGAATACCCGGGATTTCGTTAGGAGATCCTAAGAGGGCTCTAGGCGTTCGAAGAGTTAGTCCACAGGGCTGGGCTTAAGCTGGGTATTAAGGTAAAGCCCAGTTACTAGGCTGAGGAAGCGTCCTCCGAAGGTTCTGGTGAGCAGAGTCAGAGCGAACAATACGACATATACAGCAGTACGCTCCGTCGGCGAGACTATGTAAAGGGCGATTTCTTTATGGCATCAGTCCCCATGTCCCTCTCTTATATGTTGTTATTGTTTTGTTCTAAATATATATTATGAATACGAGATTACGATGTTTATGAATAGTTGTTTTATATGTTGACGTTATTATGTTTTTCCGGAAATAGCCACCTGCTAAATATTCACTATGTCTGCATGTTTAATGTGCTCTTTTAAACTAAAGTTAGGGTTATAGACAACTCCTAACCACGGTCTAATCATAACCTATTTAGTTTAACAGGCATCAATTAGTATTGGTGTCTGCCATGCTAGATAAAATAACCTGCTGAACACCTTGCATGTTAGAGTAGTCTAGGGGAAGCCGAGCTGAGCCCGATTATGCCGGCGGCTAGGGCAAGCGGTATGATCCCCAAAGTGACATAGGGCTTTCATGGATGCCTTCGTCCCAAACCGTGAGTAGGGCCGTCATTAAGGTAGGGCGGTTTATTAGAAACCTCGGATGTGGTACGCTTTTAGACACAGAACATAGTTACAATCCAGGCTAAGACATGTCTAAAATACTCGAATTTAGGTCAATCAACATATAGGAACAGTATAACATAGAATCAGAACTCATCTATAAAACACTTCTAGGATTAATTAGACTTAAACCTAGTGGAGAATGAATCACCCTCTCATCAAAGTACTTAATGAAGATTGCATAACTGGATCATAAGATAGGAGTTAGGATAAAAGGGTAGTTACTACTAAGCCGTTGCCACTTCCCTGGGAGGACGATATTTAACTTAATAAAATCGTAGATACTTTCCAACAGACTAGCTACACGATAGGTACTCTGCCTTAGGTTCTGGCTGATTAAGTGACACCATAGAGACTAAATGTGACAATTAGTCAATCACAGTCCTTAATTATTCATAATCAACATAGGGTAAAATAACACCTGTTTAGCACGTCAACCGGAATCGCATCAATGTTATTCTCTCTGATTCTCCCGAGGTTGACTCGGTATTTTTAACCACAAGATTTGACTTAATGGTATTTTAATAATTTTTCCTAAGCTTAACTAGGTACTCTTTAACCACAAGTTTCGACTTAATGGTATTTTAATAGTTTTTCCCAAGCTTAACTCAGTACTTTTTAACCACAAGTTTCGACTTAATGGTAATTTTTTAATAATTCTTCCCAAGCTTAACTCGGTACTTTGAACCACAAGATTTGACCTATGGTAATTTGATATTTTTCCCAAGTTTAACTTAGTACTTTTATTTCAAGATTAACTTGAAACGTAAATAAACTGATGTTTCCCGAGGTTAACTCGGTACTTTTATTCTGTAACTGAATTAAAATCTTTCCAAGGTTAACTTGGTACTTTGAAGAGATGATTCTCAGATACTAGTCTACACATAGTACCTTTTCAAATGATTCGTATGCCATGGGTTTGGAAGGAGAATACTGTCTTTGTTCATGAGTTTGTACATACCGGGTCTCACTTCGTCCTTGACGAGATATGGGCCTTCCCAATTTGGGGTTAATTTATTTACTTTTATATGTCTTGCCATACCTTCAATTTTTCAGAGCACATAGTCTCCCACCTTGACTGGTCTTTTGAATACATTTTTATCATGGGCCTTTTTCGTTCTTTCCTTGAATAACTGTGACCTTAAGCGACTTGCAATTCTCCGTTCCTCTAGCAAATCTAAATCCATGTTTCTTTTTCTTCTATTATCGTCTGCATTATACATTGAAACTCTTGCTGTGGGCAGTGCCACTTCGGCTGGTGCTATTGCCTCAGAACCATATACAAGTGCGTATGCCGTTTCTCTGGTGGGGCCCCTAGTCAAAGTACGGACTGCCCACAAAGTAAGATTTAGTTCATCAGCCCACTTGTTAGACTTTCCTTCCAGATTCTTTCCCAGAGCAAGTAGTACTACTTGTTTTCCAATGCTTAATATGTAACCGTTGGCATTCCAATGTAAATTTGGATGAAAATTGAACTCCATGGTCGGTAATTACTACTCTAGGAACACCAAAACGGCACAAAATATTTTCCCGAAAGAACTTGGAGACATTTTCCTCCGTGGGATGTGTTAGAGCTTTTGCTTCAATCCATTTTGAAAAGTAGTCAACTACCACTACTAAGTATTCGTAACCATTTCTTGTTTTTGGAAATTTTCCCATTAGATCCATTCCTCACATATACAACGGCCAAGCCGCCACAACCGGGGTCTGTTCTATGGACGGCAATCAAGGCATGTTTCCCAAAATTTGGCAAGTATCACAACTCTTAACATATTGCTTAGTATCCTCTCTTAGTGTTGGACAGTAGTATCCTTGGTTTATTACTCTTTCTACCAATGTTCGAGCTCCGGAATGTCCTCTACATACTCCTTCATGCATTTCGACGAGTAATCCGTCCACTTGAGATGGTTGAATGCACCAAAGTAATGGTCTGGAGAATGACCCTCGATATAAAATGTCATCATGAATAGTATATCTGGCCGATTGTCTCTGTATTTGTTTGGCTCGGGTGAGGTCATCCTTGCAAAACCCCTTGTTGGATGAATTTCACCATATCTTCAACCCAATCTTCCAGTGTAGGCTGTAAGTGTTGAATTAGATGAGTTTCCTTGGAAATTGTTGTAGCTATTTCTACTGGGATGCCTTCCTCGTTTTGAGTTTCTCCGGAAGCAATTTTTGCAAGCTTGTCTATCAGTTGGTTATCCTTTCGACTAACCAAAGATAAGGTAAAAGGTTTGAACTTCTCCTTCCATTGCCTAGCTTTGTCTACATATGATTGAAGACCCTCTGAATGTACCGCGTAGGTACCTTGGACTTGATTCACCACTAGTTGCGAGTCACTGTAGACCTTTAAAGCCATTATATTTGCTTTATGTGCCCATTCCATCCCTATGAGTAGCACTTCATACTCAGTCTGGTTATTTGAAAGATTGGATTCTAACTTGATGGCTCACACTTCGGTGTACTGTTTGTTGGGAGAAGTCAAAACCATTCCCACACCTACTCCGCTGGCATTTACTGCTCCGTCTACCTTTAACTCCCAAGGATCCATCAACTGTTTGCTCTCGTCCACGTTTGACTCCGTAAATGATCCTTCTGCCAGAAAATTGGCGAGGGCTTGTGCCTTGATAGCAATTAGTGGTTTGAAGGTTATGTCTTGTCCACACAACTCGATGGACCACCGAAGCATCCTTCCAGATTGGTGTAATTTATGAAAAAATTGTCGTAAAGGAGCGTCGGTGTATACAACAATGGGATGAGACTCAAAATATGGCTTGAGCTTTGGTGCCGAGATTACCAATGCATATGCCAGCTTTTCAATATTCGAATATCAAGACTTGGCATCGTTTAAGGCTTTACTTATGAAGTACATGGGGTACTACTTTGATCCTTCTTCCTTTATTAACACCAATGCTGCCATCAAATCAGAGAAAGAAAGATACAAGTAAAGTGTTTCACCTGTGTTTGGAGATCGCAGCAAAGGGAGTTTTAACAAGTGGCTTTTTAAATTTTTCCATGCGTTGCTGCACTCCAGAGTGCATTTAAAATTGTTCTTGGAATTTTTCAGGGCTTTGATGAACGATAGGCATTTTTCTGCTGACTTCGAAACAAAGTGCCCTAACGCCGCAATACATCCATTTAAACGTTGGATATCTTTAATACATCGAGGTTCAGTGAGTTGGGCTATGGCTTCTAACTTTTCCGAGTTAGCCTAGCTTCTCCTTTCGGCTACGGAAGTTTCAATACCTGGCATGTTCTCTGTGCGCCAAGCGATGTTACTTCGGTGATGACTTAAGAATTCGATGATACTTCGCTTGAGAGTATTTGACATTTCTTTACCAATCTTAATGCGTTGTTCGGGATACTCTGGATTTATGACTACTTCGTCAAATTCTTCTTCTCGCATCCTTCAGTGACTAAGTCATAGATCTGCTTTTCCAATATTCTTTGTATCCTTTGGTCGTTATCGACAATTATAGAATTGATATGACCAACTTCAGTGGACTCTTCCCTTTTCCTCTTTATCTTCATAATTTGTCCCAGCAGACTTCGGGGACTGCTTTTAACAAACCCGACACCTCGCAAGGTGTTGAACTTCACTTGTTGGTGGGATGTGGAGATGACGAGGTCAAAAGCTGATTGGAAAGGGGTTCGCAATATGACATCATATGGAGATTCCAAATCCACGACATAAAACTTTATCTCCTCTATTCTTACTTTGTCTCCATAGCCAAGTGTGACCTGCATTTTGACCGTTCCTTTGACTGGTACTTTGTGTGGTGTGAATCCCTCAAGGACCATTTTACTTGCTTTGAGATGATCATCCTTCAAACCCATTTCTTTGAAACATCGAAAATACATGATGTTTTTGGTAGCTCCTGTATCAACCAAAACTCTTCTTACCTTACATTTGTCAATTTCATCTCTTGTCATACGTACTTCTAGGACAATGGGAGTGATTTTAGCCTCTTCATTGTGCTCTAACTCTTCATTTGTGAAAGAGATGATTTCGCACTGCATAAGTTCATACTCTGGAATGAGGCATGACTTAGAAAGATTGTATATCCTCTTTTTGATTTTTTTGATTGATGTCAATTCAGGATTTATCATGTTGATCACCCTTTCTCCTTTGTCCTTCTGTTGCTGAATATCAGCTACATATTCATTTAAACACCCCTCTCGAACAAGTCGCTCAATTGCTCTTTTTAATTGGATGCAATCTTCAGTAGTATGTCCGTAATCCCGGTGAAACCCACAGAATTTCGTTTTATCCCGCGTAGGGAATGATTGAGGTCTCATCGGGGCAGGGCCCCTGACTCCATACTTGTCTTTTATCACCGCTACCAGACTTTCCTTCAGGACGTTTAGAGGTGTAAATGTTTCGAATTTTTTACTTCAACTTTTGTCTCTTCGGTCTGGGAAATTTGGGGTGACTTCTTTCTGAAGTTCATGTTGCCTATCCTTCCTTTTAATGGTGGATTCCATTGCACTACTCTCGGCTAGCGTGACCTTCGGAGCAACGTTGAACATTTCTCCTATGGTTTCCGGCTTCCTTAATTGAAGTTCTGTATATAACAGTCTAGATCGGAACCCTCCTTTGAAATAGGTAATGATCGTATCTTGACTGATCCCATCGATGTCATATTATGTCTTCTTGAATCGTTCCAAGAAAGACAACAATGTTTCGTCATCTCGTTGTTTGATATTGGCTAGATCCCCTCTTGTTTTTGGTATGGCTCCTATTGTACTGAACTTATCTAGAAATATTTTTTCTAATGTGTACCAGGAATCAATTGTACCTATTTTAAGGGAAGTAAACCATGTTAAGGCTTTGTCGGACAAGGTGCTCGGGAACTCTTTACACAAAATTGCTTCATCATTTGTGACTAGGCCCATAGCCGATTTGTAACAACATACATGTTCGAGGGGTCTAGGTTTCCCAGAGTAAAGGACAAAATGTGGGATCTTGAGGAACGGGTCGGGGGAGACATTCTGGATCCATTTGGCGAATGGACCTAATTCAGTCGACCTCGTCCTTTGAACTTTTGTTGTGCTTTTAACTTTCTCGGGGCTATGTTCGGTATATCGTTTCTTGGCTCCACGCTTCGGAGTGGGTTTCAAAGTGTGGTGACTTTCTCCCACTTCGGTGATTGTTTGACCTTGCTTTCCTCCCGTTCGCGCTCCTCATTTTTCAACCTTTTTGGTGGCCAAAGTCTACGTTCTTTGTGGAAGTTGTTCCGAAGTATCATCCGGGAACTTAGGTGGTAGTAGTTCGACCCCTGTTTTACGGAATTCAGCCCTTAATTTCAGCCATTGTCTTGAGAGCTCTTGCTCTTGCTTTAATCGTTCATTTTCCTTTTGTAACCTTTCCAACTCTTTTTTCCGTATCATCTATTCTTTTGGAATTTATGTGTTCTCTCAAGTCTTAAGAGCGTCTTGAAGTTTCAGGTTGCGGTCCTAACCTATCCACAGCGGGATGGGGATGTGAAAAGGGAGGAGCTGAAGATTTCGATAGTCTCGTTTTCATTTCTTGAAGTGACGTCTGTCGAACGGTGCGACCTTCTCCTGAATATCGGGACATAATGATTTTTGAGAAAATCTTCATTCTCGGTAACGGAACCAAACTGATTCGGCAAAAATCAGCGGAGATGATTACGAGGAGAAGAAAGATAAATGTGGATAACTCAGATTATGTGTCGGTTACTGAGAGCTGATCAAATTTAGTTAATTGAGTATTCTTCGAGAATTCCGAAGTATTGAATACTTGCAAAATAGAGGAAGTTCAATGGGGATGTGGATTCCCGTGAACTCTCCAACGATTAAGTCAATTCTAGAGTTATGAAGAATATTTTAGCTATATGGAACCTGCCTCTTACCTCTTCCTTGTTTTCTTTTTATAGTTGATTACCTGAGGGAGACATCGTCATTAATGATTCTGCCGTTGAAACGGATAGTTTGGGTTGTTTCTTTCTGTTACAAGAAACGGCTTTTAAATTGGGGAGTTAAATGGAGAGAGAATCCACGATTGGGGTCATAAAGTCCACTCTTTAACCATGATTATTGATTTATGGTCAATAATTATGGTTTTATTGTACCAGCAAAGTGCTGGGCGATTACTTGTGAAGTTCAATTACGTTTTTGCCCTTGACATGCTTTGTGGGTTGCTCAATATATATAAAAGATACATTTACCTAATACACATTAAATGTTTCTTTGAATTTATAAAATACAAATTAAAAAAAAATCTCATTATTACTTTTTAAATGTGATAAGTAATGAAATAGAAGAAATAATTAAAATTTATTATTCTTTATAAAAAAATATTTAGGATCAATCTCGACAATTTTCTTAATACAAAAATTATATTTTAAAGAAAAATTTAGGTGTATTTTTCAAAATTTTAACATTTAAATTTGAAAATTTTATAATTAAATACTGCAATTTTAATTAATAAAATTGCTAATTTAATTTCAATTGAGTTGACCATGAATCAAATTTTCATTTTTTGGTGTTTGATAAAAAGACTCTAGATAATTACCAATTGTAATTCTGATGTTAGGTAGAAGATGAAATTGTAAAAAAAAAAAAAAGAAAAGAAAAAAGAATAGTCCCTCTTTAAAACATTAAACTAATATTTAAATTTTTATTCTTTTTACAAAAAAAATGATTAATAAATATTAGGCACAAGATATTAAAGAAATATGTTATAAAATTACAACATTACATGTTTGACATTTGTTATAAACGTTATGTAAGATTCCAAAATATTATTACAGGTTAGAGCTAAATATTTTTAGTACAACTCGAGTCGAATTTGAATTAATTGAAATAGTGTCTTAAAATATAAATACTTAAAAAACAATGAGAAAAACAATTTTTGAATTAAAAATAAAATATAAATAAAGGTCCAAATGTTAAAAATTAAAAATATAAGAATCTATTCATCAAATGCAAAATAATTTAGGGTTAAAGAAAAGAAATAATAACTTCAAATTTTCTTATAAATTTAACATCGAAATACCATCCCTCCAGTCATTCTCATTTTGCCAAGTAACATTTTTTCCTTTTTTTTCCTTCTGAAAGAATAACTTTATCTTTCTTTCCTTCCTTCTTGGCTTCTTTCATTAATGACAAAAAGAACCAAAGGCCGACAAAAGGTTAAAATGCAGAACGAAATCAATTTTCAAGTAACTTTCTCAAAACACCGTTACAGTCTATTCAACAAAGCAAGTGAATTTGTACGTATTGCCAAATTAGGAGGAATAACATTACAATCACTATGTATCTTAAAGAAACCTAATAATGCTGAGTTTGCATGTTATGCCTCTCCTAGAGTGAGAGAGTAGCATAATTACGAGAGTGACATAGTATCATGAATACTGCTAAACAACTCGAAAGATGAGTAGGGTTATCTTTGTTGACCAACACCAGGAACAATAGGGGTAAATAGATTAGATAACTCAGATATGATAACAAACAGGTAACAGTTCATAATTGCCTTAGATCAAGATATATCTAAAATATTCACAGATAGGTCAAACAAGTTGTATAAACTGAGCTTATAAACTCTTATTGAATGCATGTCTGTTGAACTATTCTTTGAATGCTTGATACTTGTATGTGTTGTTGTGATTAACCACTCTCAAGAATATGATATCCAATTGATTAATTCCTGATCAAATAACTGTTAAGACTAAGTCATCATTACTACTAAGTCGTTGTTAGTTTCTTAGGACTACGATATTTATAAATGTAAAATCGTAGATACTATCAACAGACTAGCTACACTATAGGTATTCTGCCTTGGGTTCTGTTTGATTAAGTGATAACCAAAAGTGCTTACCTTAAGTCCTTAATTATTCATAATCAACATAGGTAATAAACCATATCCTTTAGCACTATATGAACAAAACACATCAGATTTTTGGCGCCGTTGCCGGGGAACATCATAAAATTTTAGGATTCCTCATCAAAATTCTAGAAGTTTATGATAGGTATCAGTAGTAACTTATGACTTGGTAAATAAATTTTCTAGATAGAATTAATAAATATTTCCCGAACTATAGGATTATTTTGAATAATTAATTTTAGAAATTATCTAAAATTAAGAAATTTAGATTAATCAAATTTTAGAAAATCATTCTAAAACATACTAGGGAATCATTTCCTTTTGTTTTATTTTTCAAACAATTTATGAAAAGATTATTTTTGTGAAATTGTTCTGACCAAAACTTCGTTGTGATCTTTAGATGAAAATAATAAGAGCAACTATTGAAAAGATAGTAGAGCAACTAGAGAATCCTGAGTCCCTTATTCGAAAGAAAAAGAGACCAGAAGAGCAACCTGATAACGCTCCCAAGCCTAATCATGAAAACGAACCACCTTTGGATCATAAACCATTACGAGCAATAGAGATAAGTTCCAGTGACAATTCTGATAAGGATACAAGTGAGCTAGTGGCCATGATCATGTGAGCTAAAATTTTTTAGAGGCCCATGCACAAGAAGAGAAAGACAACTGAAGAAACCGATCCATCTGAAGATGAACCATCAGTCAAGTCTCCTCTACCAACCCCTACTTTGAAATTTGCCTCTTCCAACTCCTGCCCCAAAAACATCTCTTCCAACCCCTACTCCAAAATCCCCTGAATGTTTACCAGATTCTCCTGATTATACTCCTGCTTCTCCCAATTACACTCCTGCTTCTCCAAATTACAATCCTGCATCTAACGATCATACACCTTCATTCGGAACGGGTAGTAATAATGGTTTTCACTCATTTTATCTGTGCAGATTGAGAATTTGACTAATCAGATATATGTTATGGATCAAACAATAGCAAGCATTGTTGAACACCAACACCAATGTAGATCATCTTAGAGCATTGCTCCATATCCAAGAAGATAAAACTGCACTAATCCTAAGGGAAATGAATAAATTACGAGAAGAGATGAGAAGATTAAAAGAAATCCTAGAGTGAGATAGTAGCATGATTCCGAGATTGACATAGGGTCATGAATACTGCTAAGCAACTCTAAAGATGAGTAGGGTTATATTTGTTAACCAACACCAGGAATAACAGGAGTAAATACATTAGGTAACTCAGATATGGTAACACACGAATCCTGTTCATGATTGCATTAAGATCAATATATATCTAAAATATTCGAAGATAGGTCAACCAAGTTGTATAAACTGAGTATACATCTGAATGCATATCTATTGGACTACTCTTTGAATTCTTGAAACTTGCATGTGTTGTAGTGATAAACCAACTCTCAAGATTTGAGATTCCCATGATTAATTCTTGATAGAATAAATGTTAAGATTAAGTTATCATTAATACTAAGTTGTTGCCAGTTCCTTAGGGATTACGATATTATAAATGTAAAATCGTAGATGCTACCAACAGACTAGCTACACGATAGGTACTCTGCCTTAGGTTCTGTTTGATGAAGTGACAACCATAAGTGCTTAATTACTCATAATCAACATAGGTAACAATCCCTATCCTTTAGCACTATAATACAAGTGGAACATGCATCAGATAATTGAGGTTGTCGGGGGAACATTCATAAAATTTTAGAATTTCTGATCAAAATTCTAGAAGATTATGATAAGTAACGGTAGTACTTATGACTTAGTAAACAATTTTTCTGGATAGAATTAAGCAAACATTTCCTAAACTATAGGATTATCTTGAATAATTAATTTTAAAAATTATCTGAAATTAAGAAATTTAGGTTAATCAAAATTTAGAAAATTATTCTAAAATCATACTGGGGAAATAATAAGAAAAAAAGAGTATGGAAGTGTGGAGAAATATTTTCTTATGTCTAATCTTTCAAATTTCGGCTTATGTAAACCTAGTTTTAATTTGGGAGAAATGCTATTTTATGGTAAAGGAAGGAATTATGTTGGGACACAAGATTTCTTATTACTGCACCCATTATGACATCACCTGATTAGAGTTTGCCTTTTGAATTGATGTGTAATGCTAGTGACCATGCAGTAAGAGTTGTTTTAGGATAGATGCATGATAAGAAATTCCATGTTATATACTATGTAAGTAAAACCTTGACTGATGCCCAATAGAACTATACCACTACTGAAAAATGAATTACTACCTGTTGTATATGCCTTTGATAAATTCATATCATACCTAGTATTATCTAAAACAATAGTATACACGGATCACACTAATCTGAAATATGTGTTCAATAAAACTGATGCTAAACCAAAATTGATTAGATGAGTTTTATTGTTACAAGAATTTGATAGATATAAGGGATAAGAAAGAGGTTGAAAATCTAGAAAGCAAACCATTTGTCTAGATTAGAAAACCCTGGGTTAGAGGCTATTGACGAGATAGTAATATCGGATAGATTTTTGGATGAGAACTTATTTTCATTGTTTGCTATGAATAATGATTCTCCTTCGTTGTTTATCGATATGGAAAATTATCTAGTGGCTAAAAACTCCCCAAGTGATATGACTTATCAGCAAAAGAAGAAATTCTTTGATGATTTGAAATATTACTACTTGGGAAGATCCCTTTCTATTTCGACTTTGTGCAGATCAGTTGATCAGAAGATGTGTCTCGGAAGAAGAAGGCTACAAGATTCTGGAGCATTGCCATCGCGAACCTATGGGAGGCCATTTGACTGCTATCAACACTGTTCGAAAAGTGTTGGAAGCAGGATTTTATTGGCCCACAATATTTAAGGATTCTGTATCCTTTATAAAGTCCCGCAATTCTTACCAAATAACAGGTAACACATCTACCAGAGATGGTCTACCCCAGCAAGGTATACATAGTGTTGAAATTTTTTATATCTGGGGTATTGATTTCATTGATCATTTTCCTTCATCCTTTGGCAATAATTACATCATAGTAGCTACAGAATATTTTTCAAAATGGCCTGAAGCACACATATTACCTAGTAATGATGCTAAAGTCATGTGCAGATTCCTTAAAAAAGCTATTTTCTAGGTTTGGATGTCCCAAAGCACTGATCAGCGACATAGGTACACACATCTACAACTCATAACTGCAGAAAGTATTCAAGTAATATGGCGTTCATCATTGTTTTTCTATAGCCTATGACCCAAAAACCAGTGGGCATGTTGAGGTAATCAATAGAGGTATAAAGAAAATTCTTGAAATGACTATAGGAGTTAACTGTAAGGATTGAGCTATAAATTAGATGATACTTTATGGGCCTTTCATAAGACATATAGAACTTCTACATGATTTTCACCTTATAGATTAGTTTACGGAAAAGCATACCATTTGCCTGTTAAGCTAGAACATAAAGCGTATTGGGCATTGCAAAAATGCAATCTAGATAACAGTTTGTCTAAGGAACACAAGATTTTACAAATCAATGAATTGGATGAATGGAGGTTTAATGCATATGAGAATTCTCACCAATTTAAAGAGTAAAATTCGACATGACAATAGAGTGAGATCCTAGAAAAATTTCGAACCAAGAGATAAAGTTTTATTATACAATTTCCGTTGGAAATTATTTCTAGGAAAGTTTAGAAGTTATTGCACTCCTTAAAAAAAATTCACTTTTTCATATTCAAAAATTGTGTTAAAGGATCTATGTTGCTTTGTATGTGATATAACATTCAGTTGAGTGTCATGACCAATAGGGATACATTTCTCCTAGTCTACTAATTAAATTACTTAGACGTAGAAAAATTCTTGAAACATGAGCACATTAGTTCTGGTTAGAAAAATTAACCAATTACCTTTTTGAGTTATAACTGAATAATATGAGACCGTTAGAGAATGCGATAGCCTCTATGAATAACTTGATAGAATTCTGAGTTATGATGCCACAATTTAATGTTATAAGGGTAGTTTGCAAGTATCCTTTGTTACTCGAGCACCCCCTTCTGAAGGGAATTTAATGCTTAGTGCCCTAAGGTCGTGTAGATTTGGGAGTCATCGGAGTAGGGTTCGTCACTTGGGTAATTAAAGTTGATATGTGAAAGCAAACATAAAAATATCCAGAAATCAATTAAAGTTGATATGTGTATTTTTCTTTGAAAGTTTTGAATAAAATTGTGGCACCAAAAACTCGAAATTTGGAAAAGTTGATAAATTTGACTATCATAATTCACTCTGACTGGTCGAACTATTATTCTTTTATCTGCTTAGGAGTTAATTTCTTAGTTAATGATCTAACCAGGATTAATTCGCACACTACACATCATGAAAATTCTGTGACTAAGGAATAATTTGAACTCAGTAGATACATTGAACTGTTTTCCACTCTATACGGTCATGGCACCTTAAGAACTAAATTTTTGAGACCTTTACATAGCAACTTGATTTATCTAACACGTGTTTTCTTAACTATCTGAGTAAGTGTTGAATTTTCTAAATACTTGTTGAAAAATATTTGTGATTGCACCTATGATTTAGCTTTATTAAAATCTCATCTAGTGATTTTCTTGTGGACAAGCAAAAAGCCAAGTGTGGGGTTATGTGATTTTGCTAAATTATATCACATTTTTAACACGTATTTAGTCACAAATTAGGGCAATTTGGTAAGTATTTGATCTTAATAGGATTGAATTAATATATAATTGTGTAATTTGTGATTTTAGAAGTTTCATGGATTAAATTGCATAAAACAGTAAATATTGGGGCAAAATTGTAATTTCTGGAGAGGTTGAACAACCAGAATGGCTATCCCTAGCTGGGAACGCCCGTTCTACCTGGTTAAGGCCCAAGAATGACCGTTCCTAGCATAGGGACGCCTGTTCTGGTGTCCCACATCAAAAATTAATGAGAAATTCACTCCAGAAAGCTACTATAAATACCCTAAGCCTCCAACCTTTCAACATATCCCTCAGCATTCAACATAAGTCATCTAGCAACTTTGAGTGTCTTGTTTTCTCTGTTCTATAAGTGTTTATCTTAGTTTCTGAAAATTAGATTAGATTAGCGTTCGTGTTCGGTGCTCATAGAATACGGGATTTCATTAGGAAATCCTAAGAGAGCATAAGGTTAGCGTAGTCTTAGTCAACATGGCATTACTTAAGCCCAAGACGTAAGGTAAAGCAATTGCTACTAGCTAAAGAAGCATTCTTCGAAAGTTCTAAAGTCTAGAGTAGGATAAAGCTACTAGAAGCATAAATGATCGGTAGCGCCTGCAGACCATATAAAGTTGTGACTACCTTATGCTAATGGTTCCCTAGACTCTTTCTGTATTGCTTTTGAGTTGTGTCATCTAGATATCTATTTGAATGCTGAATTTACGATGTTATATTATACATGTTTTGCAAGTTGAGGTTATGCTCATTTTTTCGGGAAGATCATAGAACTAAACTATCATTATGTGCTGTTAATTTGTATGGGCTTTTAAATTAAACTTGAGGATATAGACAATTCCTAACCACGGTCATACATAACTTGTTTAATTTAATAGTCTACCTTAAGCTCGGTTAATAAGTAAATTGTAGATACTTCCATATTAGGAGGAATAACAATACAAATCACCATGTATGTTAAAGAACCCTAATAACGCTGAGTTTGCAAGTTAGGTCAGTCCTAGAGTGAGATAGTAGCACGATTCTAAGAGTGACATAGGGTCTTGAATACTAAGCACTCGAAAGATGAGTAGAGTTATCTTTGTTAACCAACACCAGGAATAATAGGGGTAAATACATTAGGTAACTCAGATATGGTAACAAATAGATCCAGTTCATGATTGCATTAAGATCAAGATATATCTAAAATATTTGAAGATAGGTCAATCAAGTTGTATAAACTGAGTATACATCTGAATCTAAATGCATATCTATTGGACTACTCTTTGAATGCTTGATACTTGCAAGTATTGTTGTGATAAACCAACTCTCAAGATTTGAGATTCTCTTGATTAAATCTTGATAGAATAACTGTTAAGATTAAGTCTTCATTACTACTAAACCGTTGCTAGTTCCTTGGGGATTACGATATTATAAATGCAAAATCGTAGATGCTACCAACAAACTAGCTACACGATAGATACTCTACCTTAAGTTCTATTTGATTAAGTGAGAACCATAAGTGCTTAATTACTCATAATTAACATAAGTAACAATCCCTATCCTTTAGCACTATAATACAAGCGGAACATGCATGAAGTGTCTTTACTACTACCTCTACACATACTTTCATACTTAATAAATCAAGAAATATAAAAACTTCTATGCCTCATTTGAATTTTGTGTGGCTTTGGAAGAAACTTTTGATTCCCCTAAATTTAAATTTTTTTGGGTTTCCTCCTACGATCATTTTAATCATAATGATAATATATGTATAAGAGCATTTTAAACTCTCCAAATTGCATATACTGTCCTATTGCAGAACATGCTATGAATTTTCTTAGGGACTGTTTTAAAGCTATCCCTATTTGGGATAATATTTCCACATTCATCTCTGTTATATACCCTAAGTTCTTCTCTTAAAATAATATAAATATATGGATTTCTACAAACTCCAAAATTAAGAAAATCATTACTTACTCTCTCCCTTGGAATACCTCTTTGCTTTTATATGTTGGCATCTTTGGCTCTCTAGGAACAACACTGTGTTTCCTCCCCAAGCCCCCACTTTAGATGTATTGGGAAGATCCTTAGCTCGTTCTGTGGAGCATATATGGTTGACTAATGCTTATCTCATCTCCTCTCTTGATCCTCAAACACCATCTTCAAAAGCCGAAAACTGTCTCCTTCTCCTTTTCTTAAGTTGAACACAGATGGATCAATCATTCTAAATCCAGGTAAAGGTAGCATTGGTGGTGTCTTTTGAACTGCATATGGATCACGGGAACTTGGCTAATCTCAATATTTACTGTGGACATCAAATTTGAAAGCATAAATTTTAACAATCAGAGAGTGGAGGATCTCCTGGCCTGTCAAGGAAAAATCTATTAATCAAGGGAGTTGCTTATTTTAGTTGAATCCACGGAAACCCTAAGATCATTAGTGGAAGAAGAACAGAAACTCTACTTGCATTCCTTATTTTGTCCGTCAAGGTCTTGGCTAGTGGAAGGCTTAACCTTTCATTATGTTATTAAATTTCTTATTACTATGTTTTGCCTTTATGTTTTGGTTTTTGCTACTTTTTAGTGTATATGTAGACCTATTTTTTATAGTTTTGGTGAGTGGTTCATTTATTTACTTTATGAACTCAACTTTAGTTCTTTAATATAATCATCTTATTTTATCAAAAAAAACATTTTGGTCGAAATAAAAGAGCTTAATTCCCATTTTAAAAAACACGTGTGTGAAAAGAGCTTTCTCCTAATACAACTCGATTCCAAATTATATTAGATAATTCATTTATGTTATGAATCTCGAAGATTCATTAAATTAGTGGATGTCCATCGTATAATCGTTATTATCCTTTTATCCTGAGATAATTACGCAGTTAATGAAAGGTGATAAGTGTCACCTAATGTCTATCTCTAAGGTGACACATATCACCTAATATTTATGATTTTGGTGACAAATGTCACCTAGCAATTAATACCGGGTGACAAGTGTCACCCTTTGTCCTTATCCTTATCCCCCATTCACCCCTATAAATAGAAGGCTTTATACCCTTTTGTAGATACAACCCACGATCAACAAGAAATCATATAATAATATTCTCTCTATTTTCTACCTCTTTCGTTTACTTTTCATCTCGTTTATTTTATAATTTCACAATACGTTATCAGCACGAGTCTCTACCACCGGGTAAAGTATTTTTGAAGTTTATCAAACACGTACGTTTTCTGTTATTATTATGGCAAATCTTACTAAACTCAAATTTGTGGCTCTTGATGTCACCGGAAAGAACTACTTGTCATGGACACTAGATGCCAAAATGCATCTTCCTACAATGGGTCTGGCAATCACCGTTGTGCAAAATAATGTGTCATCAACACAAGATCGTGCCAAAGCTATAATATTTCTCCGTCATAATCTTCATGCGGATTTGAAAAATGAATATCTTACCGTGAAAGATCCTCTTGTTTTGTGGGAAAATTTGAAATAAATATTCGACCACCAGAAGATGGTCGTTCTCCCAAAAGCACGGTATGACTGGTTGCACCTGAGGTTGCAAGATTTCAAATCCGTGAGTGAGTATAACTCCTCAATGTTTAAAATAGTTTCACAGCTGAAACTATGTGGAGTTGATATAACAGATGATGATATGTTGGAGAAAACATACTCCACTTTTCATGCCACGAATATTGTCCTACAGCAACAATATCGTGAGAAAGGTTTTAAGAAATACTCTGAATTGATTTCTTATCTTCTTATTGCGGAACAGAATAATGAACTACTAATGAAAAATCACGAGACTTGACCTACTAGTTCTACTCCATTCCCTGAAGTGAATGCTGTTAGAAATCATGATCCCAAAAGAGATCGTGGTCGTGGTCGTGGTCGTTACTGATGCAGTTCCGATTGGTATGCTAAAAGATAGGTTTTATTTACCTATGTCGATTATGAGTAATTAAGGACTGAGTCTTACTAACTGTCACTTAGCATTCAATTATTGTCACTTAATCAACCAGAACCTAAGGCAGAGTACCTATCGTGTAGCTAGTCTGTTGGAAAGTATCTACGATTTTATTAAGTTAATTATCGTACTCCCAGGGAAGTGGCAACGGCTTAGTAGTAACTAGCCTTTTATCCTAACTCCTATCTTATGATCCAGTTATGCAATCTTCATCAAATGCTTTGATGAGAGGGTGATTCATTCTCCACTAGGTTTAAGTCTAATCAATCCTAGAAGTGTTTTATAGATGAGTCTTGATTCTATGTTATACTGTTCCTATATGTTGATTGACCTATATTCGAATATTTTAGACATGTCTTAGCCTGGATTGCAACTATGTTCTGTGTCTAAAGGCGTACCACATCCGAGGTTTCTAATAAACCGCCCTACCTTAATGATGGCCCTACTCACGGTTCAGGACGAAGGCATCCATGAAAGCCCTATGTCACTTCGGGGATCATACCGCTTGCCCTAGCCGCCGGCATAATCGGACTCGGCCCGGCTTACCCTAGACTACTCTAACAAACAGGGTGTTCAGCAGGTTATTTTATCTAGCATGGCAGACACCAATACTAATTGATGCATGTTAAACTAAACAGGTTATGATTAGACCGTGGTTAGGAATTGTCTATAACCCTATATTTAGTTTAAAAGAGCACATTAGACATGCAGACATAGTGAATGTTAAGCAGGTGGCTATTTCCGGAAAAACATAACAACGTCAACATATAAAACAACTATTCATAAAAATCATAATCTCGTATTCATAATAGATCTTTAGAACAAAACAATAACCAACATATAAGAGAGGGACATGGGGACTAATGCCATAAAGAAATCACCCTTTACGTAGTCTCGCCTACGGAGCGTACTGCTGTATATGTCATATTGCTCGCCCTGACTCTGCTCGCCAGAACCTTCGGAGGACTGGTTCATCAAAAATTCGATGTGGGACTGGTTCTAGGGGTTCAGGACGCCCGTCCTGATCTGTTGACCAGGTCGGGACGCCCGTCCCGGTGCTTTGACTGGGTCGGGATGCCCGTCCTGACCCTTTGACCAAGTCAACATTTCCAAAAATTGTGTTTTTGCCCCAAAATTTGCCGTTTTCGTCTACTTTTCACCTGACACTTCCAAAATCAGAAAAATTGTGAAATTAAGTAAATAATGAACAATTAAGATCATTTTACCCTCAATTTCACCCTAAATCATATATAAAAACATGCTGAAAATGTGATACGATTTTCGCGTATCAGTTACCGTGGTCATGGTCGAAAATATGATCATGGACACCGTGATAAGTTTGGCCCTTACAATCGTAATAATACTTTAGATGCCAAAAATGTTAATGACCACCTAAAGCGGACAAAACATAATGAGAAAGGAAATATTGTTCCGAAAAATTATGAAGACAAATGTTATCGTTGTGACATGACAGGTCATTGGTCTCGTGCTTGTAGCATGACAAATCATCATGAAAGGTCACTGGTCTCATGCTTGTAGCACAACAAAATATCTTGTTGATTTATATCAAGCATCTATTGAAAAGAAAGGTAAAGATGTTGAGGCAAATTTTACTTCTCAAAATTTGTCTCATGAAAGAAATGATGACGATCTTGAAAATGTTGATGTTGGTGTGGCTCACTTGGATGTTGCTGATTTTTTCGAACATCCAGAAGAAAGAATTGACCACTTAATTGGAGATGGAAGTGTCCAAAATAATTAGAATATTAATATTATATGTTATATGTTTATATTACTTTTTGTTGTGATATAATATGTTTAATTTTATTTATGTAAATATTTTGTTAATAAAACAGATGGCTGTTGTTCAATTTTCTGGTATGAATAACGATATCGAAAGTGTCTATCTTATTGACAGTGGAACTATGCACACCATACTGAAATATGAGAAATATTTTTCTCATTTGAATGTGGGAGAAACAAGTGTTACCACAATAAATGGTATGCAAAACATATTGAAGGCTCCGGAAGAGATAATATAATATTACCGGGAGGAACTATGATTGCTATTGATAAAGCATTATATTCCTCAAAGTCTCAAAGAAATTTATTGACTTTTAAAGATATCCGACGTAATGGATATCATGTTGAGACTATGGAGGATAATGGTAATGAATATTTGGGTATCACAAAAATAACCTCCGGTAATAAGTTTTTGTTGGAAAAACTACCATCTCTAATCCTCTGGTCTATATTATGCAAAAATAAATGCTATTGAGGCGCATCATTTAGTAAACCAGAAGTTTACTAATCTCGTTACTTTTAAAGTTTGGCATGACCGTTTGGGTCATTTTGGATCAATTATGATGCGAAAAATTATCGAGACAACGCACGGTCATCCTTTAAAAAATCAAAGGATTTTGACTTCTGATAAACTTTCATGTGCTGCATGTTCCAAAGGGAAATTGATTATAAGACCAGCACCATTGAAAATAGGAGCTGAAAGTCCTACATTTGTAGAACGGATTCATGGAGATATATGTGGACTGATTAGTCCACCATGTGGGCAATTTCGATATTTCATGGTCTTGATTGATGCATCGACCCGATGGCCGCATGTTTGTTTATTATCAACTCGCAACCTGGCGTTTGCGAGATTACTTGCCCAAATAATTCGCTTAAGAGCACAGTTTCCTGATTATCCTATTAAGCGAATCCGTCTAGACAATGCTGGTGAATTTTCTTCGCATGCATTTGATTCTTATTGCATGTCGATTGGAATAATTGTTGAACATCCTGTAGCTCATGTTCACACATAGAATGGTCTAGCTGAATCATTTATTAAAAGTCTGCAATTAATTGCTAGACCATTATTGATGAAAACAAATCTCCCTACAGCAGCTTGGGGACATGCAATCTTGCATGCTGCAGCACTTGTGCGTTTAAGGCCATCGAGTTACCATAAAGTTTCTCACATACAGTTGGCTTTTAGTTCAGAGCCAAATATTTCTTATTTGAGAATTTTTAGGTGTGCTGTATATGTTCCAATTGAACCACCCCAATGGACAAAAATGGGTCCGCAAAGAAGATTGAGGATATATGTTGGGTATGACTCCCCGTCTATTATAAGGTATCTTGAACCTTTGATAGGGGATGTGTTTACAGCAAGATTTGCTGATTGCCATTTTAATGAAAATTTGTTTTCCAAATTAGGGGGAGAGAATAAATGGCATAAGATTGAACTTGCGTGGAAAACATCTTTGAATCATTTAGATCCACCCATCAATATGAGTGAACTGGAAGTTCAAAAGATTATACATTTGCAACAAATTGCAAATTAACTGCCAGATTATTTTGCTGACTCCAACAGAGTCACTAAATCGCATATTCCAGCTATAGATGCTCCTATACATTTGATAGAAGTTCCTGAAGGACAGAAAGTTAATCCTATAGCTATTGAATCAAAAACATGCCAGAAGCGTGGCCGACCCCTTGGTTCAAAAAATAAAAATCCTCGAAAGAAAAGAGGATTAAATGATCCAGAAGATCATATTGATGAAATAGAAAAAGAAAACCAAGGGACAACTGATGAAAATATTCCAACTACAAATGTTGAAGAGAATTCTGAAATCTCTATTAATTATACCAGTTCGAATCAAAGTTGGGATCGAAGAAACATTATTATTGATAATGCTTTTGTATACAACATAGCCCTTGATATTTTCAAGGATAATGAGGATTTAGATCCTTTATCAGTTGAAGAATGTCGGCATAGAATTGATTGGCCTCAATGGAAAGATGCGATTCAATCAGAGTTAAATTAGCTTGCAAAGTGAGAAGTTTTTGGACCTGTTGTCCAAACGACAAAGGATGTAAAACTTGTTGGCTATAAATGGGTGTTTGTGAGAAAATAAAATGAGAATAATGAAGTCATAAGATATAAAGCACGACTCGTCGCACAAGGCTTTTCGCAAATGCCAGGAAGTGATTATGATCAAACATATTCACCCGTTATTGTGCTATTACACTCCGATATCTTATAAGTGTGGTTGTTCATGAAAAGGTGGACATGCGTCTAATGGATGTTGTTACATCTTATCTTTATGGAAGCCTTGAAAATGAGATTTATATGAAAATTCCTGAAGGATTCAAATTACCAAAGGCTTCTAAAGGCGCTCATGAAAATTATTCTATAAAATTACAGAAGTCATTATATGGGCTTAAACAGTCTAGACGCATGTGGTACAACCGCCTTAGTGAATTCTTATTGAATTCAGGATATAAGAATGATCAAATCTGTCCATGTATTTTTATTAAGAAAACAGATGATACGCGAAAATCGTATCACATTTTTAGCATGTTTTTATATATGTTTTAATGTGAAATTGAGAGTAAATTGACATTAATTGTTTACTATTTACTTGATTTCACGGTTTTTATGATTTTGGAAGTGTCAGGTGAAAAGTAGACGAAAACAGCAAATTCTGGGGCAAAAACGCAATTTTTGGAAATGTTGACCCGGTCAAAGGTCCGGGACGGGCGTCCCGACCCGGTCAAACCGCCAGGACGGGCGTCCTGAACCGGGACGGGCGTCCCGAACCTGGTCAACGAATCAGGACGGGCGTCCCGAGCCGCCAGAAGCTGTCCCACATCGAATTTTTCAGAATTTTTCACTCCGGGAAGCTGCTATAAATACCCCAGGCCTCCAGCAGTTGAATTCATCCCTCTCCACTCGATCTGAGTCATTAAGTGGTTTCCAGTGTACAGTTTTCCAGTACACAACTCACTCAGAGACTCAGATCTCAGTTTTCTTTCTTATTAGTGTTTGTTTTAGTTTCTGAGAAATAGTCTCAGATCTTAGGTTTCTATAGATAGGTTCGTTTCCGGTATTCATAGAATACCCGGGATTTCGTTAGGAGATCCTAAGAGAGCTCTAGGCGTTCGAAGAGTCAGTCCACAGGGCTAGGCTTAAGCCCAGGATGTAAGGTAAAGTCTAGCTACTAGGCTGAGGAAGCGTCCTCCGAAGGTTCTGGTGAGCAGAGTCAGGGCGGGCAATACGACGTATACAGCAGTACGCTCTGTAGGCGAGACTAAGTAAATGGTGATTTCTTTATGGCATCAGTCCCCATACCCCTCTCTTATATGTTTTATTGCTTTGTCCTAAACATCAATTATGAATATCAGATTATGATTTTATGAATAGTTGTTTTGTATGTTGAAGTTATTATGTTTTTCCAGAAATAGCCACCTGCTAAATATTCATTATGTCTGCATGTCTAATGTAAGTCTCTTTTAAACTAAAACTAGGGTTATAGACAATTCCTAACCACGGTCTATTCATAACCTGTTTAGTTTAACAGGCATCAATTAGTATTGGTGTCTGCCATACTAGATAAAATAACCAACGGAACACCTTGTTTGTTAGAGTAGTCTAGGTAGGCTGATAGAGAGTTATGCCGGCGGTTTTGCGACGAGCAGCATGACCCCGAAGTGACATAGGGTACCGTTCATTGCTGACTTTAGTCCGGGCCGTGAGTAGGGCCGTTTACCTTAACGATGGGGGGTAGTGTAGAGACCTCAGATGTGGTACACCTTTAGACACAGAACATAGTTGCATTCCAGGCTAAGATGCATCTAAAATACTCGAAGACAGGTCAATCAACATATAGGAACAGTATAGCATAGAATCAGAACTCATCTTTAAAACACTTTTAGGATTAATTAGACTTGAACCTAGTGGAGAATGGATCACCCTCTCATCAAAGTATTTGATGAAGATTGCATAACTAGATCATAAGATAAGAGTTAGGATAAGAGGCTAGTTACTACTAAGCCGTTGCCACTTCCTTGGGAGTACGATAATTAACTTAGTAAAATCGTAGATACTTTCCAATAGACTAGCTACACGATAGGTACTCTGCCTTAGATTCTGGCTGATTAAGTGACACCATAAGACTAAACGTGACAATTAGTCAATCACAGTCCTTAATTAATCATAATCGACATAGGGTAAAATAACACCTATTTAGTACGTCAACCGGAATCGCTATCAGATTTTTGGCGTCGTTGCCGGGGAAATATCATAATGAATTTAGGACTCCTGATCAAAATTCTAGACACCGATCAAAATTCTAGATACTTATGATAGGTAACGGTAGTAACCTAGACTTTAGACCCAACACTTATGTTATACCAGTTAGACAATCAATTTCCGAAATATAGGATTATCATAACTAATTAATTTTAGATGTTATCTGGAATTAAGACACTTAGGATAATCAAATTTTAGAAAATTATTCTAAAACCATATTATGGAAATTTACCTGCTTTCTAAATTAAACATAAAAAGAAAAAAAATGTTAAAAATTTAAAATCCCAAAAAGAATGTATCTTTCTTGCTCAACGGTGAGTTGTTCCTTTTCCCTATCTCTTGTTTTTAGTTGTTTTCTTAGTTGCTCTTTTTCGTGTTTTTCTTCTATTATTTAATTTCGAATAAAAATGGAAATGAGGATAAAATATGTTTTCTTCTGAGTTGTAAAATTTTGGCTTAGATTTTTATCGGGAAGAAACTCTATTTTAAAATTTTCTTAGAGTCATGCCGGCCTTATTAGGATGAGTTATGAAATAGTTTTTCCTTAATAGCCAGACCTTTGAATATTCTATTGGAAAAAGGATGTTCCTTTTGTTTTGCTGATAATTGCATGAGATCTTTTAAACCAAAAGGAATTACTGCACCCATTATGGCATCACCTGATTGAAATCTGCTTTTTGAATGAATATGTAATGATGTAGTACGAATTGTTTTAGGACAAAAACATGATAAGAAAGTTCATGCATGATAAATTCCAATCTTATCTAGTCTTGTCTAGAAACAATAGGTGACACTAATCACTCTGAGATGTCTGTGTTCAATAAAACTGATACTGAACCATAATTGATTAAGTTAGGTTTTATTGTTACCTGAGTTTGATATAGAAAGAAGGGGTAAGAAAAAGGGTTGAAAATCTAGAAAGCAAACCATTGGTCTAGATTAGAAAACCCCGAGTTAGAGGCTAGTGTAATACTGATAAATTTTTGGATGAAAACTTATTTGCATTGTTTGCTATGTATAATAATTCTCATCTGTGGTTTATTACAAATTATCTAGTCACTGAATAAGTTCCAAGTGATATGACTTATCAGCAAGAGAAGAAATTCTTTGCTGATTTGAAATATTACTACTGGGCAGTTTCTCTTCTATTTCAAATTTTTGTAGAGCAGTTGATCAGAAGATGTGTCTCAGAAGATGAAGGACACAAGATTTTGGAGCATTGCCCTAAAGAATCTACGGGAGACCAATTGACTACTATCAACACTGTCCGGAAAGTGTTGAAAGCAGGATCTTGTTGACCCACCATATTCAAGGATTTTGTATCTCTGATACAGTCCTGCGATGCTTGCCAAATAACAGGTAACACATCTTCCAGAGATAATCTACCCCAGCGACGTACACAGAATGTTGCAACCGTTGATATCAGGGGTATTTCGAATCCTTTTCTCTTTCTTCCTTTGAACATAATTACATCATAGTAGTCGTGGAACACTTTTCGAAAATAGCCTGAACCACAGGCATTACCTACTAATGATGTTAAAGTCATGTGCAGATTCTAGTTGTTTTCCAGATTCAGAGTGCCAATGTTTTAGGAAGAAATGTTCAGCCTGTGTATCAAATCTGTGAAGTCTGCTAAGTACCACACTTTAGCAGGGATTGCTATGGGAATGACTGACCATTCCAAAAGAGGTAGGAGTAGGTTACTGCAGAATGCTGCTCCAATGGGAAACGCATACAATCCCAACTAGAGGAATTGTACGGGATTTAGCTGAGGAGTAATTCGGAAGCTGGAAACTTTCAGAAGACACCACCACAGCAAAACCCACACTCGCAGAATCAATAGATGAGATACTGGCAACAATTAAAGCCAAATCAGTGCAAGCAAGTGATCTACCAAGAGGTAACGAACGGTCGGCAGATATAGAGGAATTTGGCATTGTGTCGGGAGCATAGCAATGGAGGAGCTTGCATTCCCTGCATACCAATCAGCTGTGAGAAACTTCCTCGAGGAAGTCTCAAATACTTGGGCCCAGATCTACACAACTGGAGCCCCCTACCACCACAGCTTCGCCAAAACTTCAGGTATCTTTTCTTCCATTCGAGACTTGCATGCAATACCTTTACTAACATTGGCAGGTAGGCACACCAATCCAAAGAAGTCTCATTCCTAGACACGTTCCTTCTGGACACGTTGCTACGATTACGAGAAACTTTGTAGATGATTCGAGGAAACAGTCCTTGGGGCTTGAGTCATTCATCAAATGGATATGCCACTACCTAGAGCTCGACAATGAAGGATCGGAGCTGGCGTCATCCGTTCCAATATCTAGAGCTTGCAGAGTCAAGAACACCTCAACAATAGCACATGGCTAAGGTGAAGAGCCAATTGACAGATCAGAGAAGACCCTTCTGCTCGCGACATGAAGGGAGTTTTTCTAATCCTCATGTTCTTTTACTTTTATTTTCTTTGTTTGGTGTCCTGTTTTGTTATTTCTTTGGTTGTTTTATTTTCTCTCTTACCCTTAGTTAGTCAAATAAGTGTGGGGTAAGAGTTCTTTGTTTTGTTTTATTTCTTGTTTGCAAATAAGTGTGGGGTAGTTTAGCTATGCATGAACACTGAGGACATTGTCAGACTTAAGTGTGGGGTAGCAGTGCACGGTGCACTGTAGCAGTTTGAAAAAATTTTCGCATGCTTTTGCTTGTTTTCCCTGTATTTTCACACCCTTCCAAAAATTTTCAAAATTTTTCCGTCCTTCAGACTTCTAAATGCAATATGCTTGGTTAAACAATTGCTTATGTCTATGATATGTAGGTAGTATGTTATGGTTAGTAGGAGATAATTGATAGCTATCTTGGACTAATTGATTAGGAATAGGGAATTCCTGATAACTGAGCACAACCTTGTCTGGATTAGAGACCTCAACCAATTGCCTATTCGAGACTTAACTAGATAAAATTAGACCAGTTGTGGATATATTGGCAGTTAGAATGACTAGATGAGACTCTAAGCTAAAAGTGAAAAGAACTTAAGGAAGTTAATTACAATAGGGTAGTTTGCCAGCGGCCTTCGCTACTCGAGCACCACTCCTTCGGGGAATTTAAAGCCTGATGCCCTAAGGTCGTGTAGATCTGGGAGTCATCGGAGTGGGACTCGCTACATGGGTAGTTGAAGTTGACGTGTTCTAAGCAAACTCGAAATACCCTGAATCTATAAAGAAAATAACTAAGTGCTAAAACATTAAAAATCTGATCACCAAAGCTCAGAACTCAGAAAGTTATCTGTTGTCAGTATGTCTAGTGATAGGTCGAAGTATTATCTGGTAGCAGTTAAGATAAGAGTTCATTGTGTTGACTATCTGGTCTAGACTAGTACACACACTACACATCAGGAAGACCCTGTGACTAAGAAAAAAGTCCAACCTAGTTGTTGATTTATTTTCTGCCTGATCATAACAAACTACTAGAGACATGTGAGACCTTGTCATATTTTTAGCATGTTTTTATATATGTTTTAATGTGAAATTGAGAGTAAATTGACATTAATTGTTTACTATTTACTTGATTTCACGGTTTTTATGATTTTGGAAGTGTCAGGTGAAAAGTAGACGAAAACAGCAAATTCTGGGGCAAAAACGCAATTTTTGGAAATGTTGACCCGGTCAAAGGTCCGGGACGGGCGTCCCGACCCGGTCAAACCGCCAGGACGGGCGTCCTGAACCGGGACGGGCGTCCCGAGCCGCCAGAAGCTGTCCCACATCGAATTTTTCAGAATTTTTCACTCCGGGAAGCTGCTATAAATACCCCAGGCCTCCAGCAGTTGAATTCATCCCTCTCCACTCGATCTGAGTCATTAAGTGGTTTCCAGTGTATAGTTTTCCAGTACACAACTCACTCAGAGACTCAGATCTCAGTTTTCTTTCTTATTAGTGTTTGTTTTAGTTTCTGAGAAATAGTCTCAGATCTTAGGTTTCTATAGATAGGTTCGTTTCCGGTATTCATAGAATACCCGGGATTTCGTTAGGAGATCCTAAGAGAGCTCTAGGCGTTCGAAGAGTCAGTCCACAGGGCTAGGCTTAAGCCCAGGATGTAAGGTAAAGTCTAGCTACTAGGCTGAGGAAGCGTCCTCCGAAGGTTCTGGTGAGCAGAGTCAGGGCGGGCAATACGACGTATACAGCAGTACGCTCTGTAGGCGAGACTAAGTAAAGGGTGATTTCTTTATGGCATCAGTCCCCATACCCCTCTCTTATATGTTTTATTGCTTTGTCCTAAACATCAATTATGAATATCAGATTATGATTTTATGAATAGTTGTTTTGTATGTTGAAGTTATTATGTTTTTCCGGAAATAGCCACCTGCTAAATATTCATTATGTCTGCATGTCTAATGTAAGTCTCTTTTAAACTAAAACTAGGGTTATAGACAATTCCTAACCACGGTCTATTCATAACCTGTTTAGTTTAACAGGCATCAATTAGTATTGGTGTCTGCCATACTAGATAAAATAACCAACGGAACACCTTGTTTGTTAGAGTAGTCTAGGTAGGCTGAGTAGAGAGTTATGCCGGCGGTTTTGCGACGAGCAGCATGACTCCGAAGTGACATAGGGTACCGTTCATTGCTGACTTTAGTCCGGGCCGTGAGTAGGGCCGTTTACCTTAACGATGGGGCGGTAGTGTAGAGACCTCAGATGTGGTACACCTTTAGACACAGAACATAGTTGCATTCCAGGCTAAGATGCATCTAAAATACTCGAAGACAGGTCAATCAACATATAGGAACAGTATAACATAGAATCAGAACTCATCTTTAAAACACTTTTAGGATTAATTAGACTTGAACCTAGTGGAGAATGGATCACCCTCTCATCAATGTATTTGATGAAGATTGCATAACTAGATCATAAGATAAGAGTTAGGATAAGAGGCTAGTTACTACTAAGCCGTTGCCACTTCCCTGGGAGTACGATAATTAACTTAGTAAAATCGTAGATACTTTCCAATAGACTAGCTACACGATAGGTACTCTGCCTTAGATTCTGGCTGATTAAGTGACACCATAAGACTAAACGTGACAATTAGTCAATCACAGTCCTTAATTAATCATAATCGACATAGGGTAAAATAACACCTATTTAGTACGTCAACCGGAATCGCATCAACAGATTTTGGTTTTGTGATTCTTGCTATATATGTTGACGATATCAATCTCATCGGAACTCCAGAAGAGCTTCGAGAAGCTATAGATTGTTTGAAAAGAGAAATTGAAGTTAAAGATTTTGGAAAAACTAAGTTTTGTCTTGGGCTTCAAATTGAACATATGAAAGATGGAATTTTTATTCATCAGTCAACATATACAGCTGTTGCGTTGTGTGCGTGTGTCACAAATTAAAAAGATAATAAAATGAAGTAAATCAACGCAATCTTTAACCAGTGCAAGTATACACCGGTCAACAAGTAATATATGTACCTAAGTACAAGATATCGATCCCACAGGGACTACGTATGCCAATTATACATGCAAACATGATTTACAGTTGGTTAAAAGAATAAAGAATGATGAATAATGGAAGGAGATTCAGAGATTAAGCTACTGATATGGTACTGCTGCAGCAACACCAATGCCGCAGCAGCGCTAACTAACAGCTACAGGTTAGTCTACTAAAAATACCATAAGAATACAACAGGTAATACATTGCTGCGAAAATCAAGTCAAATATGCAAATATAAACCAGTGGTGAATCCAAAAATACTAAGCATGCTTTCAGTTTCCAAATTAACACTACAACGATCTGGTTCTACCCAGATTACTTAGCCTATTAGTCTAGATCCATGATGACATCGTCTCATGGAGTACGAAGCACCGTGAACCTAGAACAACACTAGTCAGTGAAATTGGTTGTGTCCCCTGCAATGTTGAGCGCAAGGTCATGCGTCTCAATCTAGTGCCATGCAATTATCTTGTCAACTAGAGCCCTTCCAGTTAGAAAGCCAGATACTAGTTCGGTACATAACTTGGACAGTTGTAACCGCAAGTTATTCCTAATCCGTTTAAGTAGTTACATGAATAAACTAAGCATGCCCCATACAAGCATCAATAAGAAAATCAAGACACAAAACTCAGCATTTTTATCATCATATTCCATATTAGTTTGTTCCACATGTTCATATTCAACTAGACTACAACACCTTCGGTTTATAAATAAATATTCAATTGAAATGAATCATGAAATACAAGGATCAACGTAATAGGAAAAACAGTCCCTATGGTCATAGTAAACATATCAATCCCAAAATAGTATTTAATCAACCCTTGAATTCATCTAACTATTCTCCATATTACAAAGAATAATTACATAAAACAGTAGGCAAGTTGATGAAATGGAAAGAGGGTTACTCGGGTAGGAGGTCACCCTTCTGCTCCAAATCGGGTTTAATCAAGCTGATGTTGTCCTTCGTCTCCTCCGAGTGATGCTGCTGCATTCGGTTCTGCCCAGCTTGCAAGATCCAAGCAATGTCGCCCAGCCTTCTCAGGTATTTTCCACTCTATCTAAAGCTCTAAGTTACTCTAAAACAGGTTACTCACTACCTATATTCTATATCTACCCAATGCTAAATACATACAAACAATATCTACTGTACTTCTATCTTTCTCCTCTTCTCCTCTCCAAAACTTTCTCTTATGCTTTCCCACCTATTTATACAGGTCTTTGATGCTCCAAAAATTCATTTTTTCATCGGTTTGTAGTGGACAGCTATCCCTCTCTTCAAACATTACTTCCATTGCTTCTGCCCCAAGAGTTGTACAGCTGCCGGTTTCCTTGATGACTCATGCCGCCAGCTGGGATGATTCATGGATATATATATATATATATATTTATTTATTTATTTTTTTTTTTTTTTGTATAACAAACTGCTGATGTCATTTTTGTCTTCTTTTCCTCCTGAAACCCGCGAGCATCATGCCTCAACCGACTGGGGTGTCTTCAGTTGCTACGTGTGTGTATATATATATATATATATATATATATAAAGGTTCCAGCGCATCATTCTCTTTTGTCAAGTTCCCTTTTTGTCTTTTTGTTCATTTGCCCGTCTTCATGCAGAAATATATATATATATATATATATAATATATATATATATATATATATATATATATATATATATAACATAAATTCCAATTTTTCCCGTACAAATTTCTCAATCGGGCAATCAACTTCAACCGGCCAATTTCCTTTTCTACCCTTGATCAATTGGCTCATAAAAACCCACTCCTTTCAAAAGTGCTGCAATTACAATCAACGAAAGTCAGCATTTAGTTTAAATAAAAGGTGGAATTTTTTATCGAATAAATTAAACCGGTACAATTAACATTAAAAAGGGAAAATGTGCAAATTAGAGTATTTCTCCCAAAATCAAGAGACAATTTCTACAAATTATGCTAGAAATAATGCAAAATATGTGCAAATAACTGTACTATTGTAGAGTTATCACACCCCCAAACTTAAACTATTGCTCGTCCCGAGCAATGCTGCAATAATGCAAAGGAGAGAAATGTGTTAATCATCCAACAATCAGTTCAGTAGTACCTAGCTAACTTGGGACTTGCAATTTCAGATTAAATTTTTTTTGAAATTCAAGTGGATATCAAGTTCCAATTTTTCAAATATCAAAATACTAACCAAATAAAGATCAAACAATCAATTTACTCCAGTGTGTGTGTGTATAGTATGTCCCCTATTTAATTCCTGCTCATGAATCAGCAAATGATAATCCCTAGATTCATTTTGCAAAATTAAACTCCAAATTATCATACCTCTCTCCACTAATGTAGTAGTCTCAATAGCAAGGATCAAAGAGGTCTTACTCTGGCTGTATTGTTGGTTGGGGGTTAGGTATGATACATTTGGGTGCACAGTAGGCACAAACTCAGCCCCAACCTGCCCTGAACACATCGAGCACAAACATTTCTTTCTATCTACCACAATTTGCATCTTGTAATTCTCAAGAAGTAATCACCCAATAATCAAGTAAATAGAGAGCTTTGGTCTGTTTCTTTTTTCTTCTCTCTTATTATTATTATTATTATTATTATATATATTTTTAATACACACTCTCGAGTGCTAAGAGTTCTTTCTATTTCTTCTGGTACAATTTTTTTTATTTAGCAATGATGCGATTCCGGTTGACGTGCTAAATAGGTGTTATTTTACCCTATGTTGATTATGAGTAATTAAGGACTGTGATTGACTAATTGTCACATTTAGTCTCTATGGTGTCACTTAATCAGCCAGAACCTAAGGCAGAGTACCTATCGTGTAGCTAGTCTGTTGGAAAGTATCTACGATTTTATTAAGTTAATTATCGTACTCCCAGGGAAGTGGCAACGACTTAGTAGTAACTAGCCTTTTATCCTAGCTCCTATCTTATGGTCCAGTTATGCAATCTTCATCAAATACTTTGATGAGAGGGTGATTCATTCTCCACTAGGTTTAAGTCTAATTAATCCTAGAAGTGTTTTATAGATGAGTCCTGATTCTATGTTATACTGTTACTATACGTTGATTGACCTATATTCGAGTATTTTAGACATGTCTTGGCCTGGATTGCAACTATGTTCTGAGTCTAAAGGTGTACCACATCTGAGTCTCTACGCTACCACCCCATCGTTAAGGGTAACGGCCCTACTCACGGCTCGGACAAAAGTCAGCAATGAACGGTACCCTATGTCACTTCGGTATCATGCTGCTCGTCTCATAACCACCGGCATAACACTCTACTCAGCCTACCTAGACTACTTTCAACCAACAGGGTGTTCCGCAGATTATTTTATCTAGTATGGCAGACACCAATACTAATTGATGCCTGTTAAACTAAACAGGTTATGAATAGACCGTGGTTAGGAATTGTCTATAACCCTAATTTTAGTTTAAAAGAACGGCATTAGACATGCAGACATAATGAATATTTAAGCAGGTGGCCATTTCTGGAAAAACATAACAACTTCAACATATAAACAAATATTCATAAGAATCGTAATCTGATATTCAAATTAATATTTAGATAAAGCAATTCGTAAACATACAGAACCTCATCTAGGGGACCCACTGTCATAAAGTAATCACCACTCTATGCAGGTCCAGCCGGCGCTACAGCTCCTGTATGCTCCTGACTGCTCGATCCTACTCTGCTTGGCAGAGCCTTCGGAGAACGCTCCTTAGACCTAGTAGCAATTGCTTTACCTTACATCCCGGGCTTAAGCAAATTGCCCTAATCTGAATAAGAACACGCACCCTATCTCTCTCTTAGGATCTCCTAACGAAATCCCGGTATTCTATGAATACCAAAAACGAACCTATCTATCGAAGCCTAAGCTCTGAGACTATCTCTCAGTGACTTGTGTACTCAAGAATTGTACACTGGAAGTCTCTGAATGACTCAGATCGAGTGGAGAGGAATGAATTCAACTGCTGGAGGCCTGGGTATTTATAGCAGCTTCCTGGAGTGAAAATTTCTGAAATATTCGATGTGGGACAGCTTCTGGCGGCTCGGGACGCCCGTCCTGGTGGTCTGACTGGGTCGGGACTCCCGTCCCGGACCGTTGACCAAGTCAACATTTCCAAAAATTGCATTTTTACCCCAAAATTTGTTGTTTTCGTCTACTTTTCACCTGACACTTCCAAAATCATAAAAAATGTGAAATTGAGTAAATAACAATCAATTAAGATCGATTTCCTATCAATTTCATCCTAAATCATACATAAAAACATGCTAAAAAAGGTATATGATTTTTGCGTATCAGATAACCCCACACTTAGCTTTTTGCTTGTCCTCAAGCAAAGTCTACCTGAAGTTAGTGATTCTAAATCATATGTGCAGTCACTTCAATTTCTAGTCATGTTTTTATTCCAAAAATTATTCAGATAATTCTTAACACATGTCTGACTGGTTAGGTTGCTATGACAAGGTCTCAAATGTCTCTAGTAGATTGTTAGGATTGAGCAGAAAACAATTTAACAACTAGGTTGAACTCTTCTCTTAGTCATAAGGTCTTCCTGATGTGTAGTGTGTGTACTAGTCCAGACCAGATAGTCAACACAATAAACTCTTGTCTTAACTATTACCAGATAACACTTCGACCTATCGCTAGACATACTGACAACAAATAACTTTCTGAGTTCTGAGCTTTGGTGATCAGATTCTATCATTTAGCATTTATTGATTCCTTTCGTTTATAGATTTTCTAGGGTATTTGGAGTCTGCTTAGAACACGTCAACTTCAACTACCCATGTAGCGAGTCCCACTCCGATGACTCCCAGATCTACACGACCTTAGGGCATCAGGCTTTAAGTTCCCCGAAGGAGTGGTGCTCGAGTAGCGAAGGCCGCTGGCAAACTACCCTATTTTAATTAGCTCATTTTTTTTCTTTTTCACTTTTGGCTCAGAGTCTCATCTAGTCATTCCAATTGTCAATGCATCCTGCAACTAGTTTAATTTTATCTAGTTAAGTTTTGAAAAGGTAATTGGTTGAGGTCTCTAATCCAGACTAAGTTGTGCTTAATTATCAGGAATTCCCTACTCCTAATCAATAAGTTCAAAAATAGTCATCAATTTTCTCCTACTAACCATAACATTCTACCTACATATCATAGACATAAGCAATTGTTTAACCAATCATACTGCATTTAGAAGTCTGAAAGAATGAAAATTTTTGAAATTTTTTTGGAAGGGTGTGAAAATACGGGGAAAACAAGCAAAATCATGCAAAACGTTTTTCAAAAACTACTACAGTGCACCGTGCACTGCTACCCCACACTTATTTCTGACACTTTCCTCAGTGTTCATGCATATCTAGACTACCCCACACTTATTTGAAAACAAGAAACAAAAACAAAATAGAAAACTCTTACCCCACACTTATTTGACTAACTAAGGGTAAGAGAGAAAATAAAACAACCAAACAAATAACAAAACAGGACACCAAACAAAGAAAATAAAAGTAAAGGAACATGAGGATTAGAAAAACTCCCTTCATGTCGCGAGCAGAAGGGTCTTCTCTGATCTGTCAATTGGCTCTTCACCTTAGCCATGTGCTATTGATGAGGCATTCTTGACTCTGTAAGCACTAGATACTGTAACGGATGATGTCAGCTTCGATCCTTCATTGTCGAGCTCCAGGTAGTGGCCTATTCATTTGATGAATGGCTCGAGCCCTACGGTCTGCTTCCTCGAATCATTTGTAAGATTTCTCACAATCATAGCACCGTGTCCAGGAGTAACGTGTCTAGGAATGAGACTTCTTGGGATTTTTGTGCCTTCTTGCCACTGTTAGTAAATGTATGGCATGCAAGTCTCGACTGGAAGAAAAGATACCTGAAGTTTTGGCGAAGCTGTGGTGGTAGGGGGCTCCAGTTGTGTAGATCTGGGCCCAAGTATTTGAGACTTCCTAGGGGAAGTTTCTCACAGCTGATTGGTATGCAGGGAATGCAAGCTCCTCCATTGCTATACTCCCGACACAATGCCAAATTCCTCTATATCTGTCGTCCGTTCGTTACCTCTTGGTAGATCACTTGCTTGCACTGGTCTGTCTTTAATTGTTGTCAGTATCTCATCTGTTGATTCTGTGGGTAGGGGTTTTGCTGTGGTGGTATCTTCTGAAAGTTTCCAGCTTCCGAATTATTCCTCAGCTAAGTCCCGTATGATTCCTCTAGTTGGGATTGTATGCATTTCCCATTGGAGCAGCATTCTGCAGTAACCTACTCCTACCTCTTTTGGAATGGTCAGTCATTCCCATAGCAATCCCTGCTAAAGTGTGGTACTTAGCAGACTTCACAGATTTGATACACAGGCTGAACATTTCTTCCTAAAACATTGGCACTCTGAATCTGGAAAACAACTAGAATCTGCACATGACTTTAACATCATTAGTAGGTAATGCCTGTGGTTCAGGCTATTTTCGAAAAGTGTTCCACGACTACTATGATGTAATTATTTTCAAAGGAAAAAGAAAAGAAAGGATTTAAGAATACCCCCAGATATCAAAAGATTGTAATACTTTGTGTACCTTGTTGGGGGTAGATGATCTCTGAAGGTGTGGTTACATGTTATTTGGCAAGCTCGCAAAACTGTATCAGAGATACAAAATCCTGAATATAGTGGGTCAAGATCCTGCTTTCAACACTTTCTGGACAGTGTTGATAGCCATCAATTGGTCTCCCGTAGATTCTTTAGGGCAATGCTCCAAAATCTTGTGTCCTTCATCTTGAGACACATCTTCTAATCAACTGATCTGCAAAATTTGAAATAGAAGAGAAACTGCCCAGTTAGTAATACTTCAAATCAGCAAGAATTTCTTCTTTTGCTGATAAGTCATATCACTTGGAACTATTCAGTGACTAGATATTTAATTGAAAACCACAGATGAGAATTATTATACATAGCAAACAATGCAAATAAGTTTTCATCCAAAATTATCAGTATTACACTAGCCTCAACTCGGGGTTTTCTAATCTAGAAAATGGTTTGCTTTCTAGATTTTCAACATTTTTCTTATCTCTTCATTCTATATCAAATTCAAGTAACAATAAAACTTAACTTAATCAAGTATGGTTCAACATTAGTTTTATTGAACACAGATATCTCAGAGTGATCAGTGTCACCTATTGTTTTTAGACAAGACTAGATAAGATCGGAATTTATCATGCATGAACTTTCTTATCATGTTTATGTCCTAAAACAATTCGTACTACATCATTACATCACATATTATTCAAAAAGCAGATTTCAATCAGGTGATGCCATAATGGGTGCAGTAATTCCTTTTGGTTTAAAAGATCTCATGCAATTATCAGCAAAACAAAAGGAACATCCTTTTTCCAATAGAACATTCAAAGGTGTGGCTATTAAGGAAAAACTATTTCATAACTCGTCCTAATAAAGCCGGTATGACTCTAAGAAAATTCTAAAATGGAATTTCTTCCCAATAAAAATCTAAGCCAAAATTTTACAACTCAGAAGAAAATATATTTTATCCTCATTTCCATTTTTATTTATTCGAGATAATAGAAAAAAAAATACGAAAAAGAGCAACTAAGAAAACAATTAAGAAAGAACAAGAGATAGGGAAAAGAACAACTTACCATTGAGCAAGAAAAATACAATTTTTTTTGGGTTTTAAATTTTAAATTTTTTTTTCTTTTTTTTTTCAAAAGCAGTTAAATTTCCTCAATATGGTTTTAGAATCATTTTCTAAACTTTGATTATCCGAAGTGTCTTAATTCCAGATAACATCTAAAATTAATTAGTTATGATAACCCTATATTTCGGAAAGTGATTGTCTAACTAGTATAAGATAAGTGTAGGTCTAAAGTCTAGGTTACTACCGTTATCTATCATAAGTTTCTAGAATTTTGATCAGGAATCCTAAATTCATTATGATATTTCCCCGGCAACTGCGCCAAAAATATGATGCGATTCCGGTTGACGTGATAAATAGGTGTTATTTTACCCTATGTTGATTATGAATAATTAAGGACTGTGATTGACTAATTGTCACATTTAGTCTCTATGGTGTCACTTAATCAGCCAGAACCTAAGGCAGAGTACCTATCGTGTATCTAGTCTGTTGGAAAGTATCTACGATTTTATTAAGTTAATTATCGTACTCCCAAGGAAGTGGCAACGACTTAGTAGTAACTAGCCTTTTATCCTAGCTCCTATCTTATGGTCCAGTTATGCAATCTTCATCAAATACTTTGATGAGAGGGTGATTCATTCTCCACTAGGTTTAAGTCTAATTAATCCTAGAAGTGTTTTATAGATGAGTCCTGATTCTATGTTATACTGTTACTATACGTTGATTGACCTATATTCGAGTATTTTAGACATGTCTTGGCCTGGATTGCAACTATGTTCTGAGTCTAAAGGTGTACCACATCTGAGTCTCTACGCTACCGCCCCATCGTTAAGGGTAACGGCCCTACTCACGACTCGGACAAAAGTCAGCAATGAACGGTACCCTATGTCACTTCGGTATCATGCTGCTCGTCTCATAACCGCCGGCATAACACTCTACTCAGCCTACCTAGACTATTTTCAACCAACAGGGTGTTCCGCAGATTATTTTATCTAGTATGGCAGACACCAATACTAATTGATGCCTGTTAAACTAAACAGGTTATGAATAGACCGTGGTTAGGAATTGTCTATAACCCTAATTTTAGTTTAAAAGAACGGCATTAGACATGCAGACATAATGAATATTTAAGCAGGTGGCCATTTCCGGAAAAACATAACAACTTCAACATATAAACAAATATTCATAAGAATCGTAATCTGATATTCAAATTGATATTTAGATAAAACAATTCGTAAACATACAGAACCTCGTCTAGGGGACCCACTGTCATAAAGTAATCACCACTCTATGCAGGTCCAGCCGGCACTGCAGCTCCTGTATGCTCCTGACTGCTCGATCCTACTCTGCTTGGCAGAGCCTTCGGATAACGCTCCTTAGACCTAGTAGCAATTGCTTTACCTTACATCCCGGGCTTAAGCAAATTGCCCTAATCTGAATAAGAACACGCACCCTATCTCTCTCTTAGGATCTCCTAACGAAATCCCGGTATTCTATGAATACAAAAAACGAACCTATCTATCGAAGCCTAAGCTCTGAGACTATCTCTCAGTGACTTGTGTACTCAAGAATTGTATACTGGAAGTCTCTAAATGACTCAGATAGAGTGGAGAGGAATGAATTCAACTGCTGGAGGCCTGGGGTATTTATAGCAGCTTCCTGGAGTGAAAATTTCTGAAAAATTCGATGTGGGACAGCTTCTGGCGGCTCGGGACGCCCGTCCTGGATTGGGACGCCCGTCCTGGTGGTCTGACTGGGTCAGGACACCCGTCCCGAATTCGGGACGCCCGTCCCGGACCGTTGACCAAGTCAACATTTCCAAAAATTGCATTTTTACCCCAAAATTTGCTGTTTTCGTCTACTTTTCACCTGACGCTTCCAAAATCATAAAAAATGTGAAATTGAGTAAATAACAATCAATTAAGATCGATTTCCTATCAATTTCATCCTAAATCATACATAAAAACATGCTAAAAAAGGTATATGATTTTCGCGTATCAAGCAACACACAACTGCCATAGATTTAAAATACTGCAGCAACATTAATGTTGCCGCAACACCAATGCTGCAACGATGTCAATGCTGCAGCATCCCTACACTTTTTATGTCACCTTCATATCACACCCCCAAACTTAGTGTTCCAGGCAGATTGAGATAGAGTCAATGAGTGTCAAAGGAAAGATATACACAAATAATTTGGAACAGTCCTAGGCTCAACTTGGCTAACTAGGGAAATATAATGCAGTAGGGTAAGCTAGAAAGGCTCAATCGTTTTCAAAAGCATGCCTCCATCATTTCATTGTTACTGATTCTACTAGGATTTTGCCTCAAGAGATATCACAAATGAATCTAAAAATTCTGTTTCTTCATACCACAGCTAATTCTTGTTATGAACAAAAAATGTCTAGGTTAAGACTATTGTGCAAAAACCTGTTTGGAGTAAAATGAATTATCACTCAATATCAGCTAATATCTATATATCGAAACAAAAGGTACTTGTCATACAAGAGTTTGAGTTTTAAGTTAAAGAAATCATCATCAATTGCAATCCCAAGGCTGTTACAACCAACAAATCACTAGATGAAAAATCACAACACTTTCCATTGCAATCATCTAATAACAGTAAAGCATTCATTCATTTCAGAAGGTCATTTCAGAAATTCCAGCAGAATATCATAAAAAACATCCATCGTCATTAGATAAAGGTAAGAATTCATCCATCATCCATCATCATTAGATAAAAGTAAGCATTCATCCTACAAGTATCACAATCATCCAGCAAAAAGGGCACCCTCCCCCAAACTTAAGAGGGAGCAATGTCCTCATTGCAGCATGCAAAAAAAATATATCATCCAGCATCCACACATAACAAGGTCAAGCCTGAACATGAGGTCAATATAAAGGGAATACATGTACTTAGGAACAGAGAAACAGTGTATCAAAGAGAGAAGGGAAGAGATAAAAAACCACTCCCGAAGTGTAGGGAGGGTTGCTAGATATCATCGTCGCTTCCCATTGTGCGTGGCTCATCTGGCAGAATTTGGTGGGGAAAGGTAGGCCACGGTTCACCAGCTTGTTACCTCGATACTGGCAAGGAGTGGAAGATTGCCGCATTGTGGTCTTGAACATACCACCAATACATTTGCTGATGTGCATATAACTACTGCACATCAACTGCTGGAGCATCAGAGGTTGTGGGGGACTGTGGGACAGATGGTCTTCGGGCTGATGGTGTCCGAGAGCTAGCCCTTGATGGTTGTGCTGAGGGCGCGGGTAGAATCAGGCTCAAGTCATGGGCGGATATCGTGCTTTGGGAGTAGAATTCCCCATCAGCTATGGCCATCATAACTTCGGAGGCTCTACAAAGCAAACAAATTAGAGTTAGGAAATACATTTCCCCAGTCTTACGGTTAGCACACGCTCTGATCTGGTCACAAATGATCTTGCCCATGTTGATGGTCCTTCCTTTGATAATTCAAGCGAGCAAGAGCATCCTTTCCACATTGAGGGTGGACGTGTGAGCGGTAGGCATCAATGAATGGCCTATGAAGTAGAACCAGACCTTTGCCTCGTTGGTCAGGAACTCTCGGTAGTAAGTCTTGTTCCTGTGTTGGGAACAAGTCCACTAGGTCCCTGGAACAGTAACATCCTTCAATATTTGGTCCCAAACTTCATCAGTGAGGTTTGAAGACAATGAGTGGTAGTCATCTGAATCATTGTTGAAATCCTAAAGATCAAATAGCTGGTTGATAGTCCGTGGGTTTAAAGGGATCTGACATTCCCTGACAAAGATAGAATAAATGTTATTAGGCCAGAGATTTGCATAAAATTCATGAACAACAGAGATGTTCGGCTCAATTCCTTGATTGTTGAATTTGTTCCAGCATAAGGTTCGAATCATGTATCTGCATTCCGTAGGAAGAGGATAAGGATCCTCTCCAGTTGAAATGAAGCCTAAATCTGACAGAAATTTCTTATCGCTGTAGATTTCTTCAAATCTTGTCTCTGCATCTGATACGCGAAAATCGTATCACCTTTTTAGCATGTTTTTATGTATGAATTTGGGTGAAATCAAGGGTAATTTGATCTTGATTGTTCATTATTCACTTAATTTCACAGTTTTTATGATTTTGGAAGTGTCATGTGAAAAGTAGACGAAAACAGAAAATTTTGGGGCAAAAACGCAATTTTTGGAAATGTTGACCCGGTCAAAGGGTCGGGACGGGCGTCCCGACCAAGTCAAGGCACCTGCACGGGCGTCCAGGACCTGGGACGGGCGTCCCGACCTGGTCAACTGATCAGGACGGGCATCCCAATCCGGGACGGGCCTCCCGAGCTGCCAGAAGCTGTCCCACATCGAATTTTTCAGAGATTTTCACTCCGGGAAGCTGCTATAAATACCCCAGGCCTCCAGCAGTTGAATTCATTCCTCTCCACTCGATCTGAGTCATTTAGTGGTGTCCAGTGTACAATTCTCTAGTACACAACTCACTCACAGACTCGGATATCAGTTTTCTTTCTTATTAGTGTTTTGTTTTAGTTTCTGAGAAATAGTCTCAGATCTTAGGTTTCTATAGATAGGTTCGTTTCTGGTATTCATAGAATACCCGGGATTTCGTTAGGAGATCCTAAGAGGGCTCTAGGTGATACGCGAAAATCGTATCACCTTTTTAGCATGTTTTTACGTATGAATTTGGGTGAAATCAAGGGCAATTTGATCTTGATTGTGCATTATTCACTTAATTTCACAGTTTTTATGATTTTGGAAGTGTCAGGTGCAAAGTAGACGAAAACAGCAAATTTTGGGGCAAAAACGCAATTTTTGGAAATGTTGACTCGGTCAAAGGTCCGGGACGGGCGTCCCGACCAAGCCAAGCCAGAAGGACGGGCGTCCAGAACCAGGGACGGGCGTCCTAACCTGGTCAACAGACCAGGATGGGCGTCCCAATCTGGGACGGGCGTCCCGAGCTACCAGAAGCTGTCCCACATCGAATTTTTCAGAGATTTTCACTCCGGGAAGCTGCTATAAATACCCCAGGCCTCCAGCAGTTGAATTCATCCCTCTCCACTCGATCTGAGTCAGTAAGTGGTGTCCAGTGTACAATTTTCCAGTACACAACTCACTTAGAGACTCGGATCTCAGTTTTCTTTCTTATTAGTGTTTGTTTTAGTTTCTGAGAAATAGTCTCAGATCTTAGGTTTCTATAGATAGGCTCGTTTCTGGTATTCATAGAATACCCGAGATTTCGTTAGGAGATCCTAAGAGAGCTCTAGGCGTTCGAAGAGTCAGTCCACAGGGCTAGGCTTAAGCCCAGGACGTAAGGTAAAGTCTAGCTACTAGGCTGAGAAAGCGTCCTCCGAAGGTTCTGGTGAGCAGAGTCAGGGCGAGCAATACGACATATACAGCAGTACGCTCCGTAGGCGAGACTTCGTAAAGGGTGATTTCTTTATGGCATCGGTCCCCATGTCCCTCTCTTATATATGTTATTGCTTTGTTCTAAATATGAATTATGAATATCAGATTACGATTTTATGAATAGTTGTGTTACATGTTGAAGTTTTTATGTTTTTCCGGAAATAGCCACCTGCTAAATATTCATTATGTCTGCATGTCTAATGTAAGTCTCTTTTAAACTAAAACTAGGGTTATAGACAATTCCTAACCACGGTCTATTCATAACCTGTTTAGTTTAACAGGCATCAATTAGTATTGGTGTCTGCCATACTAGATAAAATAACCAACGGAACACCTTGTTTGTTAGAGTAGTCTAGGTAGGCTGAGTAGAGAGTTATGCCGGCGGTTTTGCGACGAGCAGCGTGACCCCGAAGTGACATAGGGTACCGTTCATTGCTGACTTTAGTCCGGGCCGTGAGTAGGGCCGTTTACCTTAACAATGGGGCGGTAGCGTAGAGACCTCAGATATGGTACACCTTTAGACACAGAACATAGTTGCATTCCAGGCTAAGATATATCTAAAACACTCGAATATAGGTCAATCAACATATAGGAACAGTATAACATAGAATCAAAACTCATCTTTAAAACACTTTTAGGATTAATTAGACTTAAACCTAGTGGAGAATGGATCACCCTCTCATCAAAGTATTTGATGAAGATTGCATAACTGGATTATAAGATAGGAGTTAGGATAAAAGGCTAGTTACTACTAAGCCGTTGCCACTTCCCTGGGAGTACGATAATTAAATTAATAAAATCGTAGATACTTTCCAATAGACTAGCTACACGATAGGTACTCTGCCTTAGGTTCTGGCTGATTAAGTGACACCATAGAGACTAAATGTGACAATTAGTCAATCACAGTCCTTAATTATTCATAATCAACATAGGGTAAAATAACACCTATTTAGCATGTCGGTCGGAAACCTCATCAGATTTTTGGCGCCGTTGCCGGGGAAAAATCATAATGAATTTAGGATTATTGGCCACAATTCTAGAAACTTATGATAGGTAGCGGTAGTAACCTAGACTTTTTGACTTACACTTATCTTATACTAGTTAGACAATCAATTTCCGAAATATAGGATTATCATAACTAATTAATTTTAGATAATATCTGGAATTAAGACACTTAGGATAATCAAATTTTAGAAAATCATTCTAGAACCATATTGAGGAAATTTACCTGCTTTCCAAATTAAACATATAAAGAAAAAAAAATGTTAAAAATTTAAAATCCCAAAAAGAATGTATCTTTCTTGCTCAACGGTGAGTTGTTCCTTTTCCCTATCTCTTGTTTTTTTAGTTGTTTTCTTAGTTGCTCTTTTTCGTGTTTTTCTTCTATTATTTAATTTCGAATAAAAATGGAAATGAGGATAAAATATATTTTCTTATGAGTTGTAAAATATTTGGCTTAGATTTTTATTGGGAAGAAATTCCATTTTAGAATTTTCTTAGAGTCATGACTGCTTTATTAGGATGAGTTATGAAATAATTTTTCCTTAATAGCCAGACCTTTGAATGTTCTATTGAAAAATGATGTTCCTTTTGTTTTGCTGATAATTGCATGAGATCTTTTAAACCAAAAGGAACTACTGCACCCATTATGACATCACCTGATTGAAATATGCTTTTTGAATGAATATGTGATGTAATTATGTAGTAAGAATTGTTTTAGGACAGAAACATGATAAGAAAGTTCATATGTGATAAAATTCCGATCTTATCTGGTCTTGTCTAAAAACAATAGGTTTCTTATGAAAATAATTACATCATAGTAGTCGTGGAACACTTTTCGAAAATAGCCTGAACCACAGGCATTACCTACTAATGATGTTAAAGTCATGTGCAGATTCTAGTTGTTTTCCAGATTTAGAGTGCCAATGTTTTAGGAAGAAATGTTCAGCCTGTGTATCAAATCTGTGAAGTCTGCTAAGTACCACACTTTAGCAGGGATTGCTATAAGAATGACTGACCATTCCAAAAGAGGTAGGAGTAGGTTACTGCAGAATGCTGCTCCAATGGGAAATGCATACAATTCCAACTAGAGGAATCATACGGGATTTAGCTGAGGAGTAATTCGGAAGCTGGAAACTTTCAGAAGACACCACCACAGCAAAACCCCTACTCGCAGAAGCAATAGATGAGATACTGGCAACAATTAAAGCCAGAACAGTGCAAGCAAGTGATATACCAAGTGGTATCGAACGGTCGCAGGATATAGAGGAATTTAGCATTGTATCAGGAGCATAGCAATGGAGGAGCTTGCATTCCCTGCATACCAATCAGCTGTGAGAAACTTCCCCGAGGAAGTCTCAAATACTTGGGCCCAGATCTACACAACTGGAGCCCCCTACCACCACAGCTTCGCCAAAACTTCAGGTATCTTTTCTTCCATTCGAGACTTGCATGCAATACCTTTACTAACATTGGCAAGATGGCACACAAATCCCAAGAAGTCTCATTCCTAGACACGTTCCCCCTAGACACGTTGCTATGATTATGAGAAATCTTACAAATGATTCAAGGAAACAGTCCTTGGGGATTGAGCTATTCCTCAAATGGATATGCCACTACCTGGAGCTCGACAATGAAGGATCGGAGCTGATGTCATCCGTTCCAATATCTAGAGCTTGCAGAGTCAAGAACACCTCAGCAATAGCACATGGCTAAGGTGAAGAGCCAATTGACAGATCAGAGAAGACCATTCTGCTCGCGACATGAAGGGAGTTTTTCTAATCCTCATGATCCTTTACTTTTGTTTTCTTTGTTTTGTGTTCTGTTTTGCTATTTCTATTATCCTTCTTGTTTTATTTTCTCTCTTACCCTGAATTAGTCAAATAAGTGTGGGGTAAGAGTTCTTTGTTTTATTTTCATTTCTTCTTGTTTGCAAATAAGTGTGGGGTAGTTTAGCTATGCATGAACACTGAGGACAGTGTCAGACTTAAGTGTGGGGTAGCAGTGCACGGTGCACTGTAGCAGTTGGCAAAAGTTTTGCATGATTTTGCTTGTTTTCACCGTATTTTCACACCCTTCCAAAAAAATTTCAAAATTTTTCCGTCTTTCAGACTTCTAAATGCAGTATGCTTGGTTAAAAAATTGCTTATGTCTATGATATGTAGGTAGAATGTTATGGTTAGTAGGAGATAATTGATAACTATTGTTGAACCCATTGATTAGAAGTAGGGAATTCCTGATAATTGAGCACAACTTAGTCTGGATTAGAGACCTCAACCAATTACCTTTTCAAAACTTAACTAGATAAAATTAGACCAGTTGCAGGATGCATTGACAATTGGAATGACTAGATGAGACTCTGAGCCAAAAGTGAAAAAAAAAGTGAGCTAATTAAAATAGGGTAGTTTGCCAGCGGCCTTCGCTACTCGAGCACCACTCCTTCGGGGAACTTAAAGCCTGATGCCCTAAGGTCGTGTAGATCTGGGAGTCATCGGAGTGGGACCTGCTACATGGGTAGTTGAAGTTGACGTGTTCTAAGCAGACTCAAAATACCCTAGAAAATCTATAAACGAAAGGAATCAATAAATGCTAAATGATAGAATCTGATCACCAAAGCTCAGAACTCAGAAAGTTATCCGTTGTCAGTATGTCTAGCGATAGGTCGAAGTGTTATCTGGTAATAGTTAAGACAATAGTTTATTGTGTTGACTATCTGGTCTGGACTAGTACACACACTACACATCAGGAAGACCTTATGACTAAGAGAAGAGTTCAACCTAGTTGTTAAATTGTTTTCTGCTCAATCCTAACAATCTACTAGAGACATTTGAGACCTTGTCATAGCAACCTAACCAGTCAGACCTGCGTTAAGAATTATCTGAATAATTTTTGGAATAAAAACATGACTAGGAATTTAAGTAACTTCAGGTAGACTTTGCTTGAGGACAAGCAAAAGGCTAAGTGTGGGGTTATCTGATACGCGAAAATCGTATCACCTTTTTAGCATGTTTTTACGTATGAATTTGGGTGAAATCAAGGGCAATTTGATCTTGATTGTGCATTATTCACTTAATTTCACAGTTTTTATGATTTTGGAAGTGTCAGGTTAGACGAAATCAGCACATTTTGGGGCAAAAACGCAATTTTTGGAAATGTTGACTCGGTCAAAGGTCCGGGACGGGCGTCCAGAACCAGGGACGGGCGTCCTGACCTGGTCAACAGACCAGGACGGGCGTCCCGAGCCGCCAGAAGCTGTCCCACATCGAATTTTTCAGAGATTTTCACTCCAGGAAGCTGCTATAAATACCCCAGGCCTCCAGCAGTTGAATTCATCCCTCTCCACTCGATCTGAGTCAGTAAGTGGTGTCCAGTGTACAATTTACAGTACACAACTCACTCAGAGACTCGGATCTCAGTTTTCTTTCTTATTAGTGTTTGTTTTAGTTTCTGAGAAATAGTCTCAGATCTTAGGTTTCTATAGATAGGTTCGTTTCTGGTATTCATAGAATACCCGGGATTTCGTTAGGAGATCCTAAGAGAGCTCTAGGCGTTCGAAGAGTCAGTCCACAGGGCTAGGCTTAAGCCCAGGACGTAAGGTAAAGTCTAGCTACTAGGCTGAGAAAGCGTCCTCCGAAGGTTCTGGTGAGCAGAGTCAGGGCGAGCAATACGACATATACAGCAGTACGCTCCGTAGGCGAGACTTCGTAAAGGGTGATTTCTTTATGGCATCGGTCCCCATGTCCCTCTCTTATATGTGTTATTGCTTTGTTCTAAATATGAATTATGAATATCAGATTACGATTTTATGAATAGTTGTGTTACATGTTGAAGTTTTTATGTTTTTCCGGAAATAGCTACCTGCTAAATATTCATTATGTCTGCATGTCTAATGTAAGTCTCTTTTAAACTAAAACTAGGGTTTAGACAATTCCTAACCACGGTCTATTATAACCTGTTTAGTTTAACAGGCATCAAATATAGTATTGGTGTCTGCCATACTAGATAAAATAACCAACGGAACACCTTGTTTGTTAGAGTAGTCTAGGTAGGCTGAGTAGAGAGTTATGCCGGCGGTTTTGCGACGAGCAGCGTGACCCCGAAGTGACATAGGGTACCGTTCATTGCTGACTTTAGTCCGGGCCGTGAGTAGGGCCGTTTACCTTAACGATGGGGCGGTAGCGTAGAGACCTCAGATATGGTACACCTTTAGACACAAAACATAGTTGCATTCCAGGCTAAGATATATCTAAAACACTCGAATATAGGTCAATCAACATATAGGAACAGTATAACATAGAATCAAAACTCATCTTTAAAACACTTTTAGGATTAATTAGACTTATACCTAGTGGAGAATGGATCACCCTCTCATCAAAGTATTTGATGAAGATTGCATAACTGGATTATAAGATAGGAGTTAGGATAAAAGGCTAGTTACTACTAAGACGTTGCCACTTCCCTGGGAGTACGATAATTAAATTAATAAAATCGTAGATACTTTCCAATAGACTAGCTACACGATAGGTACTCTGCCTTAGGTTCTGGCTGATTAAGTGACACCATAGAGACTAAATGTGACAATTAGTCAATCACAGTCCTTAATTATTCATAATCAACATAGGGTAAAATAACACCTATTTAGCATGTCGGTCGGAAACCTCATCACTAGGCGTTCGAAGAGTCAGTCCACAGGGCTGGGCTTAAGTTGGGTATTAAGGTAAAGCCCAGTTACTAGGCTGAGGAAGCGTCCTCCGAAGGTTCTGGTGAGCAGAGTCAGGGCGAGCAATACGACATATACAGCAATACGCTCTGTCGGCGAGACTAAGTAAAGGGTGATTTCTTTATGGCATCAGTCCCCATACCCCTCTCTTATATGTTGTTATTGTTTTGTCCTAAATACTTATTATGAATATCAAATTACGATTTTTATGAATAGTTGTTTCATATGTTGACGTTATTATGTTTTTCCGGAAATAGCCACCTGCTAAATATTCACTATGTCTGCATGTTTAATGTGCTCTTTTAAACTAAAGTTAGGGTTATAGACAATTCCTAACCACGGTCTAATCATAACCTGTTTAGTTTAACAGGCATCAATTAGTATTGGTGTCTGCCATACTAGATAAAATAACATGTTGAACACCCTGCCTGTTAAAGTAGTCTAGGTAGGGGCCGAGCTGAGTCCGATTATGCCGGCGGCTAGGGCAAGCGGTATGATCCCCGAAGTGACATAGGGCTTTCATGGATGCCTTCGTCCCGAACCGTGAGTAGGGCCGTCATTAAGGTAGGGCGGTTTATTAGAGACCTCGGATATGGTACGCCTTTAGACACAGAACATAGTTGCAATCCAGGCTAAGATATATCTAAATATACTCGAATAGGTCAAAACATATAGGAACAGTATAACATAGAATCAGGACTCATCTATAAAACACTTCTAGGTTTAATTAGACTGAAACCTAGTGGAGAATGAATCACCCTCTCATCAAAGTATTTGATGAAGATTGCATAACTGGATTATAAGATAGGAGTTAGGATAAAAGGCTAGTTACTACTAAGTCGTTGCCACTTCCCTGGGAGTACGATATTTATTTAATAAAATCGTAGATACTTTCCAACAGACTAGCTACACGATAGGTACTCTACCTTAGGTTCTGGCTGATTAAGTGACACAATAGAGACTAAATGTGACAATTAGTCAATCACAGTCCTTAATTATTCATAATCAACATAGGGTAAATAACACCTATTTAGCACATCGGTCGGAAACCCATCAGATTTTTGGCGCCATTGCCGGGGAAATATCATAACGAATTTAGGATTATTGGCCACAATTCTAGAAACTTATGATAGGTAGCGGTAGTAACCAAGACTTTTGACTTACACTTATCTTATACTAGTTAGACAATCACTTTCCTAAATATAGGATTATCATAACTAATTAATTTTAGATAATATCTGGAATTAAGACACTTAGGATAATCAAATTTTAGAAAATTATTCTAAAACCATATTAAGGAAATTTACCTGCTTTCTAAATAAATCAAAATCCATAAAAATATTTTTCTTGCTTTCTTGTTTCACTGTCCTACTTTTTGCTATTTGTTATTTCTAACCAGACTTTGCACTCAAAGATGAAGAGAACAAGAGCAGCTACTAATCAGGCAAAGAAGACAGAAAACCCTGACACTCCAGGACCGAAGAAGACAAAACCAGAGGGCCCCTCTAGGCCGACAGAAGTACCACGAGGGACTCTTCCTTCACAACCAGTAGAAGTAAACTCAAGCCCTGATGCCAGTGAACTAGTGAGACAATTCCTGAACACCCGTGAGATCCTTCTGAGGATACCTTCCCTCCTAGAGAAGTACCCAGAGATCTCCAATTCACCCTCCTACCCAGAGAGTTCCTCTAAATCCACCCCCTACTGATCAAACCCAAAATTCACCAACCTCTCCTGCATACACCCCAACACCTCACGAGCGCACCCCTTCATCTGCGGGGAGTACTAACGGTTATTATTCAATGTTGTCCGTGCAGATAGACACACTAACTCAAAGGGTCTATGAGATGGACCAAGGGATTGCCAGCAGACTGTGTCATTTAGACCAACTCAGTCTGAATATCACAACTAACGTAGACTGACTAAGAGCCACGGTCAATCTTTAGGAGAACCAAGGTGCACAACTACTCCGAGAGATGGCTGATTTACGCAGTGAGCAGAACAGAGAGGATGAGATGAGAACCATACGCATAGAAATGCGAAGCATTCGAACAGAACTACAGGAGATCAGAGATAGGATTCGTTAAAAAGGGAAGATTCTTTTACTTTCAACAAATAATTCGTTTGAACTGAAACTTGAATAATTGACCCTTATTTTTCTATTTTTTTTCAAACATTTTTAAAGGGTCCTTTATATTCAACAATTTTCTTCAGACATTTTATTTCGAATTTCTATGAAAAACAAGAGTTTTGCAAATACAGTCTATTTTCCACTAATTACATTGCACAAACTCAGTTTTATTTTTCTGAAATTCTTGCTGAATTTAAGTTAGGATAAAATTAGGGTAGTCACAATTTTCGAAAAGAGACTGAGAATTTTTGCATAGAGTTTTTAACAACTTCTGAATTTCATTGGATAAACATGAAGCCTTGTTAAGAATTATGATTATTTTTGGTATCTTCAGATTTGCAGGGAATTACGAAAATAAAATAAAAATTTTCCTCCTCGGAATTGGCACGCGTCCCGATGCAACCCGGGACGGGCGTCTAGCGGGACGGGAGTCCTTCCTCCGGGACGGGCGTCCCGAAGGCCGCCCTTTTATAAAAATTCAATTTTTTCATTTTCTCTCAAATCTACAACCAAAAATTCATCTCTCTAAAAACATTTCTCTCTAGCCTCTCTCTACAAATTTTTGGCAAACTCCTCAAAGTTTAAAAATTCGAATTTCCCTCCAAAATTTGAATTTTAAACTTCACCCAAAAATTCGAATTTCCCTCCAAATTTCGATTTTCCCGCCAAAATTTCAAAATCCGTCCCTAACCTAATTTCATCCTTCTGAATTCAAATTCACCTCCAGAATTTGAGTTTAAAGCTTTCTTTCCCACCTACACTCTCTCATACGTTTTAAATGGCTCCTAAACGTGCTCGTACCACATCTACCATTACAGTTACCTCAATGGCACATCCTTTTATGCTGTTTCCCTCCAGCACAACATACCAAGCGAGATGCACTGGGTACATCGGGCGTACGATACTGATGGGCAGAACGCTGGATTGGGCGGCAGTACAGACACTGGGAGTAGAGCCGGAAGTCAGACGCATACTCGACGTGCCACCGTACAGTCGAGTATTCATCGTCACCGAGCCCACATACCTGGAGCTGGTATGTGAGTTCTATGCGTCTTTTACCTGCCACCAGGAGCAGATCACATTCCGTTTAGGCGGAATAGATCGATCGATGAGCATGGCCGAGTTCGGCATCGCCCTAGGCATCTGGCAAAGAGATGAGCTGGATACGCCCGCATACACCACAACAGTTCGAGACTTCACGTCTGCAGACGTCTCCACTGCTTGGGCTCAGATCTGCATGACGAGTGTCCCATACCAGCATGGCTTTGCAAAAGCCACAGGTATTTATCCTACTCTTCGTTACCTGCATGCTATCATTGCACACACATTGTCAAGACGACTGACAGCGCCCGGAACTGTCACCCGGATGGAGACGTTCCTTCTAGCCAACATGCACATGGGATCTACAGTAGAGATGGCTAGACTCATAGCGGTCGTCATGCGAGGATTCGCTACAGACACTAGGAAACAGTGTCTGGGACTCGGACCATACATCACTAGGCTAGCCCGCTACCTGGAGTTGGACATAGAGGGCTCGGAGCTTACTCTGGTCGCCCCAACCACCATTCCCACAGACGTTACCATTCTACGGAACATGGGAATGGTTGTACGGGATGCGAATGGCCGCGACACCATCCACACGGAGCAGACAGGACAGGCATCGGCATCGGAAGCATTTCCAGCGCATATCCCTCCATCTGAGACGTTCGTGCCACGTACTGCCTTCGAACGACACATGTCGCACGGATTGGCAGAACTATCGGCCCGATACAGTCGAGATATGGACAGGATTGACAGACGGCTGACGATGATGGAGGACAGGATTGACAGACGGTTGGCGATGATAGATGATAGGATCGCCATGAACACCAGCCAGGATTGAGGAGATACATCAGCAGACTTCCCGAGTAGCGGAAAACTTTGAGTTTGACTTAGCAGACTTAGGTCCACTGGACAACGATCCACCGGGTTCTTAGTCTCTCTCTCCTTCTTTCCTTTTTTCTTTCTTTTCTTTTGTTTTTGTTTTTCTTGTTCTATGTGTATAAACATGCCTGGGCTGTAGACGTATGAATCTATGTACAAATTTGATTTATATGACATACAGAATTGTTTGCATTATTTATTTTATGTCTTACTTACCCATACAGAATCCTTTTTTTCTGTTTTATTTCTTATTTTCAAATAAGTGTGGGGTAATTAGATATGCATGAACACTGAGGACAGTGCCAGACTTAAGTGTGGGGTAGCAGTGCACGGTGCACTGTAGCAGTTTGCAAATTTTCGCATCATTTTGCTTGTTTTTCACATCTTTCACACACACCTTCCAAAAGTTTTTCAAAATTTTTCCGTCTTTCAGACGTCTAAATGCAGTATGCTTGGTTAAACAATTGCTTATGTCTATGATATGTAGGTGTAGTATGTATGGGTTAGTAGGAGATAATTGATAGCTATCTTGGACTAATTGATTAGGAATAGGGAATTCCTGATAACTGAGCACAACTTTGTCTGGATTAGAGACCTCAACCAATTACTTGTTCGAGACTTAACTAGATAAAATTAGACCAGTTGTGGATATATTGGCAGTTAGGATGACTAGATGAGACTCTGCTAGAAGTGAAAAGAAATTAAAAGAAGTTAATCAAATAAGGGTAGTTTGCCAGCGGCCTTCGCTACTCGAGCACCACTCCTTCGGGGAATTTAAAGCCTGATGCCCTAAGGTCGTGTAGATCTGGGAGTCATCGGAGTGTGACTCGCTACATGGGTAGTTGAAGTTGACCTGTTCTAAGCAGACTCAAAATACCCTGAATCTATAAAAAAAATAACTAAATGCTAAAACATCAAGAATCTGATCACCAAAGCTCAGAACTCAAAAAGTTATTTGTTGTTAATATGTCTAGCGATAGGTCGAAGTGTTATCTGGTAGTAGTTAAGACAAGAGTACATTGTGTTGACTATCTGGTCTGGACTAGAACACACACTACACATCAGGAAGACCCTGTGACTAAGAAAAAAGACCAACCTAGTTGTTGATTTATTTTCTGCCTGATCATAACAAGCTACTAGAAGACATTTGAGACCTTGTCATAGCAACCTAACCAGACAGACCTGTATTAAGACTTGTCTGAAGAATTTTTGGAATAAAAACATGACTAGGAATTTAAGTAACTTCAGGTAGACTTTGCTTGAGGACAAGTAAAAAGCTAAGTGTGGGGTTATTTGATACGCGAAAATCGTATCACCTTTTTAGCATGTTTTTATGTATGAATTTGGGTGAAATCGAGGGTAATTTGATCTTGATTGTTCATTATTCACTTAATTTCACAGTTTTTATGATTTTGGAAGTGTCAGGTGAAAAGTAGACGAAAACAGAAAATTTTGGGGCAAAAACGCAATTTTTGGAAATGTTGACCCAGTCAAAGGTTCGGGACGGGCGTCCCGACCAAGTCAAGGCACCTGGACGGGCATCCAGGACCTGGGACGGGCGTCCCAACCTGGTCAACTGATCAGGACGAGTGTCCCGAGCCGCCAGAAGCTGTCCCACATCGAAATTTTCAGAGATTTTCACTCTGGGAAGCTGCTATAAATACCCCAGGCCTTTAGCAGTTGAATTCATTCCTCTCCACTCGATCTGAGTCATTTAGTGGTGTCCAGTGTACAATTCTCTAGTACACAACTCACTCAGAGACTCGGATCTCAGTTTTCTTTCTTATTAGTGTTTTGTTTTAGTTTCTGAGAAATAGTCTCAGATCTTAGGTTTCTATAGATAGGTTCGTTTCTGGTATTCATAGAATACCTGGGATTTCGTTAGGAGATCCTAAGAGGGCTCTAGGCATTCGAAGAGTCAGTCCACAGGGCTGGGCTTAAGCTGGGTATTAAGGTAAAGCCCAGTTACTAGGCTGAGGAAGCGTCCTCCGAAGGTTCTGGTGAGCAGAGTCAGGGCGAGCAATACGACATATACAGCAATACGCTCTGTCGGCGAGACTAAGTAAAGGGTGATTTCTTTATGGCATCAGTCCCCATACCCCTCTCTTATATGTTGTTATTGTTTTGTCTTAAATACTTATTATGAATATCAGATTACGATTTTTATGAATAGTTGTTTCATATGTTGACGTTATTATGTTTTTCCGGAAATAGCCACCTGCTAAATATTCACTATGTCTGCATGTTTAATGTGCTCTTTTAAACTAAAGTTAGGGTTATAGACAATTCCTAACCACGGTCTAATTATAACCTGTTTAGTTTAACAGACATCAATTAGTATTGATGTCTACCATATTAGATAAAATAACCTGCAGAACACCCTGTTTGTTAGAGTAGTCTAGGTAGGGGCTGAGTTGAGCATTTATGCCGGCGGTTAGGGGCGAGCGGCATGATCCCCGAAGTGACATAGGGCTTTCATGGATGTCTTTAGCTCGAACCGTGAGTAGGGCCGTTAACCTTCCTCAGTTGAAATGATCCCCTCTCCACTTGATCTGAGTCATTTAGCGACTTCAAGTGTACATTTTTCTCGAGTACATAAGTCACTGAGAGACTCGGGCTTAGTATAAGTTTTCTTTCTTTCTAGTTAGTGTTTCATTTTCTTAGTTTCTGAGAATTAGTCTCAGATCTTAGGCTTCGATAGATAGGTTCCTTTCTGGTATTCATAGAATACCCGGGATTTCGTTAGGAGATCCTAAGAGGGCTCTAGGCGTTCGAAGAGTCAGTCCACAGGGTTGGGCTTAAGCTGGGTATTAAGGTAAAGCCCATCTACTAGGCTGAGGAAGCGTCCTCCGAAGGTTCTGTTGAGTAGAGTCGGGTCGAGCTGTACGACATATATAAGCAGTTGCTCCATCGGCGAGACTAAGTAAAGGGTGATTTCTTTATGGCATCAGTCCCCTTGTCCCTCTCTTTATATGTTCGTATTGTGTTTGTCCAAAGAATGATTTTGAATATTAGATTATGATTTTTATGAATATTTGTTATATATGTTGAAGTTGTTATGTTTTTCCAGAATTAGCCACCTGCTTAATATTCACTATGTCTGCATGTCTAATGTGTTCTTTTAAACTAAAATTAGGGTTATAGATAATTCCTAACCACGATCTATTCATAACCTGTTTAGTTTAACAAACATCAATTAGTATTGATGTCTGCCATATTACATAAAATAACCTGCAGAACACCCTGTTTGTTAGAGTAGTCTAGGTAGGGGCTGAGTTGAGCATTTATGCCGGCGGTTAGGGGCGAGCGGCATGATCCCCGAAGTGACATAGGGCTTTCATGGATGTCTTTAGCTCGAACCGTGAGTAGGGCCGTTAACCTTCCTCAGTTGAAATGATCCCCTCTCCACTTGATCTGAGTCATTTAGCGACTTCAAGTGTACATTTTTCTCGAGTACATAAGTCACTGAGAGACTCGGGCTTAGTATAAGTTTTCTTTCTTTCTAGTTAGTGTTTCATTTTCTTAGTTTCTGAGAATTAGTCTCAGATCTTAGGCTTCGATAGATAGGTTCCTTTCTGGTATTCATAGAATACCCGGGATTTCGTTAGGAGATCCTAAGAGGGCTCTAGGCGTTCGAAGAGTCAGTCCACAGGGTTGGGCTTAAGCTGGGTATTAAGGTAAAGCCCATCTACTAGGCTGAGGAAGCGTCCTCCGAAGGTTCTGTTGAGTAGAGTCGGGTCGAGCTGTACGACATATATAAGCAGTTGCTCCATCGGCGAGACTAAGTAAAGGGTGATTTCTTTATGGCATCAGTCCCCTTGTCCCTCTCTTTATATGTTCGTATTGTGTTTGTCCAAAGAATGATTTTGAATATTAGATTATGATTTTTATGAATATTTGTTATATATGTTGAAGTTGTTATGTTTTTCCAGAATTAGCCACCTGCTTAATATTCACTATGTCTGCATGTCTAATGTGTTCTTTTAAACTAAAATTAGGGTTATAGATAATTCCTAACCACGATCTATTCATAACCTGTTTAGTTTAACAAACATCAATTAGTATTGATGTCTGCCATATTACATAAAATAACCTGCAGAACACCCTGTTTGTTAGAGTAGTCTAGGTAGGGGCTGAGTTGAGCATTTATGCCGGCGGTTAGGGGCGAGCGGCATGATCCCCGAAGTGACATAGGGCTTTCATAGATGTCTTTAGCTCGAACCGTGAGTAGGGCCGTTAACCTTAACGATGGGGCAATTTATCAGAGATCTCGGATGTGGTACACCTTTAGACTCAGAACACAGTTGCAATCCAGGCTAAGATATATCTAAAATACTCGAAGATAGGTCAATCAACATATAGGAACAGTATAACATAGAATTAGGACATTATCTATAAAACACTTTTAGGCTTAATTAGACTTAAACTTAGTGGAGAATGGATCACCCTCTCATCAAAGTTATTGATGAAGATTGCATAACTGGATCATAAGATAAGAGTTAGGATAAAAGGCTAGTTACTACTAAGCCGTTACCACTTCCCTCGGAGTACGATCTTTAACTTAGTAAAATCGTAGATACTTTCCAACAGACTAGCTACACGATAGGTACTCTACCTTAGGTTCTGACTGATTAAGTGACACTATAAAGACTAAACGTGACAATTAGTCAATCCCAGTCCTTAATTACTCATAATCAACATAGGTTAAATTAACACCTATTTAGCATATCAGTCGGAAACGCATCAAATTTTTGGCACCGTTGCCGGGGAAATATCATAATGAATTTAGGATTCCTGATCAAAATTCTAGAGAATTATGATAGGTAACGGTAGTAACCTAGACTTTAAACCCAACACTTATCTTACGCTAGTTAGATAATCAATTTCTAAAATATAGGGTTATCATAACTAATTAATTTTAGATATTATCTGGAATTAAGACATTTAGGATAATCAAATTTTAGAAAATCATTCTAAAACCATATTAAGGAAATTTAACTGCTTACGAAAAAAAGAAAAAAAAATTTAAAATTTAAAACCCGAAAAAAATGTATTTTTCTTGCTCAATGGTAAGTTGTTCTTTTCCCTATCTCTTGTTCTTTCTTAGTTGTTTTCTTAGTTGCTCTTTTTCGTGTTTTTCTTCTATTTCGAAGAAATAGAAATGGAAATGAGGATAAAATATATTTTCTTCTGAGTTGCAAAATTTTGGCTTAGATTTTTATTGGGAAGAAACTCCATTTTAGAATTTTCTTCGAGTCATACCGGCTTTATTAGGACGAGTTATGAAATAATTTTTCCTTAATAGCCAGACCTCTGAATGTTCTATTGAAAAAAGGATGTTCCTTTTGTTTTGCTGATAATTGCATGAGATCTTTTAAACCAAAAGGAATTACTGCACCCATTATGGCATCACCTGATTGAAATCTGCTTTTTGAATGAATATGTGATGTAATGATGTAGTAAGAATTATTTTAGGACAGAAACATGATAAGAAAGTTCATGTATGATAAATTCCGATCTTGTCTAGTCTTGTCTAAAAACAATAGGTTACACTGATCACTCTGAGATATCTGTGTTCAATAAAACTAATGCTGAACCATAATTGATTAAGTTAAGTTTTATTGTTACTTGAATTTGATATAGAATGAAGGGATAAGAAGAAGTGTTGAAAATCTAGAAAGCAAACCATTTGTCTAGATTAGAAAACCCCAAGTTAGAGGCTATTGTAATACTGATAAATTTTTGATGAAAACTTATTTGCATTGTTTGCTATGTATGATAAGTCTCATCTATGGTTTATTGTTGTTGCAAATTATCTAGTCACTGAATGAGTTCCAAGTAATGTGACTTATCAGCAAAAGAAGAAATTCTTCGCTGATTTGAAACATTACTACTGGGCATATTTCTCTTCTATTTAAAATTTTTGCAGATCAGTTGATCAGAAGATGTATCTCGGAAGGCGAAGGCCACATGATTCTGAAGCATTGCAGGAATCTATGGGAGACCAATTAACTTCTATCAACACTGTCTGGAAATTGTTGGAAGTAGAATCTTGTTGACCCCCCATATTCAAGGATTTTGTATCTCTGATACAGTCCTGCGATGCTTGCCAAATTACAGGTAACACCTCTTCTAGAGATTGCCTACCCCAACAAGGTATATAGAGTCTTGAAATCTTTAATATCTGAGGTATTGATTGAATCCTTTTCCCTTCTTCCTTTGAAAATAATTACATCATAGTAGTCGTGGAACACTTTTCAAAAATGGCATGAACCACAGGCATTACCTACTAATGATGTTAAAGTCATGTCGAGATTCTATGAGAAGTTGTTCAGAGTGCCAATGTCTTAGGAAGAAACGTTCAGTCTGTGTATCAAATTTGTGAAGTCTGCCAAGTACCACACTTTAGCAGGGATTGCTATGGGAACGAAATACGAACCATTCCAAAAAAGAGGTAGGAGTAGGTTACTGCAGAATGCTACTCCAATGGGAAATGCATACAATCCCAGCTGGAGGAATCATACGGGATTTAGCTGAGGAATAATTCGGAAGCTAGAAACTTTCAAAATATATCACCACATCAAAACCCCTACCCGCAGAATCAATAGATGAGATACTAGCAACAATTAAAGCCAGACCAGTGCAAGCAAGTGATCTACCGAGTGATATTGAACGGTCGAAGGATATAGAGGAATTTGGCATTGTATCAGGAGCATAGCAATGGAGGAGCTTGCATCCCCTGCATAAAATCAGCTGTGAGAAACTTCCCTTGAGGAAGCTTCAAATACTTGGGCCCAGATCTACACCACTAGAGCCTCCTACCACCACGGCTTCGCCAAAGCTTCAGGTATCTTTTCTTCCATTCGAAAATTGCATGCAATACCTTCACTGACATTGGCAGGTAGGCACACCAATCCAAAGAAGTCTCATTCCTAGACACGTTCCTTCTGGACACGTTGCTACGATTACGAGGAACTTTGCAAATGATTCGAGGAAACAATCCTTGGGGCTTGAGTCATTCATCAAATGGATAGGCCACTACCTAGAGCTCGACAATAAAGGATCAAAGCTGACGTCATCCGTTCCAATATCTAGAGCTTGCAGAGTCAAGAACACCTCAGCAATAGCACATGACTAAGGTGAAGAGCCAATTGAAAGATCAGAGAAGACCCTTCTGCTCGCGACATGAAGGGAGTTTTTCTAATCCTCATATTCCTTTACTTTTATTTTATTTGGTTTGTGTTCTATTTTGTTATGTCCATTATCCTTCCTGTCGTGTTTCTTTATTTTCTCTCTTACCCTTAGTTAGTCAAATAAGTGTGGGGTAAGAGTTCTTCATTTTGTTTTCATTTCTTCTTGTTTGCAAATAAGTGTGGGGTAGTTTAGGTATGCATGAACACTGAGGACAGTGTCAGACTTAAGTGTGGGGTAGCAGTGCACGGTGCACTGTAGTAGTTTGAGAAAACATTTTGCATGATTTTGCTTGTTTTCCCCGTATTTTCACACCCTTCCAAAAAACATTTCAAAATTTTTCATTCCTTCAAACTTCTAAATGCAGTATGATTGGTAAAACATTACTTATGTCTATGATATGTAGGTAGAATGTTATGGTTAGTAGGAGACAATGTGATGACTATTTTGAACTTATTGATTAGGAATAGGGGATTCCTGATAACTGAGCACAATTTAGTCGGGATTAGAAACCTCAGCCAATTACCTTTTCGAGACTTAACTAGATAAAATTAGACCAGTTGTGGATGTACTAACTTCAGGTAGACTTTGCTTGAGGACAAGCAAAAAGCTAAGTGTGGGGTTATGTAATATGCATAAATAATATCACATTTTTAGCATGTTTTTAGGCATAATTTAGGGTGAAATTGAGGGCAAATCGGTCTTAATTGTTCGTTATTAACTCAATTTCATAGTTTTTATGATTTTAGAAGTGTCAGGTGAAAAGTAGAAGAAAATGGCAAATTTCGGGGTAAAAACACAATTTTTCAGAAGTTCAGACTTCGGGGAGGGCGTCCCGAATCAGGACGGGCGTCCTGACCTGGTCAACAGTCCAGGACGGGCGTCCCGAGCTGCAATTCCAAGTCCCACATCTAAAGTTTGATGAAAAATCACTCCAGAAAGCTGCTATAAATACCCCAGGCCTTCCTCAGTTGAAATGATCCCCTCTCCACTTGATCTGAGTCATTTAGCAACTTCAAGTGTACATTTTTCTCGAGTACATAAGTCACTGAGAGACTCGGGATCAGTATAAGTTTTCTTTCTTTCTAGTTAGTGTTTCGTTTTCTTAGTTTCTGAGAATTAGTCTCAGATCTTAGGCTTCGATAGATAGGTTCGTTTCTGGTATTCATAAAATACCCGGGATTTCGTTAGGAGATCCTAAGAGGGCTCTAGGCGTTCGAAGAGTCAGTCCACAGGGCTGGGCTTAAGTTGGGTATTAAGGTAAAGCCCAGCTACTAGGCTGAGGAAGCATCCTCCGAAGGTTCTGTCGAGCAGAGTCGGGTCGAGCAGTACGACATATATAAGCAGTTGCTCCATCGGCGAGACTAAGTAAAGGGTGATTTCTTTATGGCATCAGTCCCCCTGTCCCTCTCTTTATATGTTTGTATTGTGTTTGTCCAAAGAATGATTTTGAATATTAGATTATGATTTTTATGAATATTTGTTATATATGTTGAAGTTGTTATGTTTTTCCGGAAATAGCCACCTGCTTAATATTCACTATGTCTGCATGTCTAATGTGTTCTTTTAAACTAAAATTAGGGTTATAGACAATTCCTAACCACGGTCTATTCATAACGTGTTTAGTTTAACAGGCATCAATTAGTATTTGTGTCTGCCATATTAGATAAAATAACCTGTAAAACACCCTGTTTGTTAGAGTAGTCTAGGTAGGGGCTGAGTTGAGCGTTTATGCCGGTGATTAGGGGCAAGCGGCATGATCCCCGAAGTGACATAGGGCTTTCATGGATGTCTTTAGCTCGAACCGTGAGTAGGGTCGTTAACCTTAACGATGGGGCGGTTTTTTAGAGATCTCGGATGTGGTACACCTTTAGACTCAGAACATAGTTGCAATCCAGGCTAAGATATATCTAAAATACTCGAAGATAGGTCAATCAACATATAGGAATAGTATAACATAGAATCAGGACATTATCTATAAAACACTTTTAGGCTTAATTAGACTTAAACGTAGTGGAGAATGGATCACCCTCTCATCAAAGTTATTGATGAAGATTGCATAACTGGATCATAAGATAAGAGTTAGGATAAAAGGTTAGTTACTACTAAGCCGTTACCACTTCCCTGGGAGTACGATCTTTAACTTAGTAAAATCGTAGATACTTTCCAACAGACTAGCTACACGATAGGTACTCTACCTTAGGTTCTGACTGATTAAGTGACACTATAAAGACTAAACGTGACAATTAGTCAATCCCAGTAATTAATTACTCATAATCAACATAGGGTAAATCAACACCTATTTAGCATATCAGTCGGAAACGTATCAGTTAGAGCTAAGTGTTACAGCATTTTCAAACATATAAGGATTGGCCAGCAACAGTTCATATAGTAGCGCACACATAGATCCAACAATTAAGCACAAAATATCAAAGAGTCATGCGTAAGTCAGTGTGCTCTTGACAGTTAAACTTTAAGCATTATGCTGTCAATTGGCTTTCATGGATAAAACAGAATAAAAGGAATTAATTTAATGCCGCCTTCCATAAATAGAATTGTTGCAGCATTAATGTTGCTGCAACATTTCTATTGCTGCAAGAGGATAGTATGTTGTACACAGATATTTGGCAGATTACCTACTATCATATATAAGAAAAACATGATGTATTCAACAAGTACACATAAGACCCTAACTGGCAGTAAGCATATATAGAGAAAACCATACGTTTTCAACAGTTAAACACAAACTGAAGTTGGCAGTAAGCATACACATAGATAACAGTTCGTGTTCAACAGTTAAACTCAAAATCTGAAACTGGCAGTAGGCATATACTATGAACACAGTAGGCTCTAGTCATTTAAACATCAGAATTAGAGGTTGGCAGTAAGCACATGGTGAGAAAAAGATTGTGTGCAACCTATAAACATAAAATCTGAAACTTGGCAGTAAGCATATATCAAGAAAACAGTGTGATCTTAATATGTACACACCAAATCAGCAACTGGCAGTAGGCATAGATCGATAAATCATCATGTCAACACAAAATCTGAAACTTGGCAGTAAGCATAGAGCAAGAAAACAGTGTGTTTACAACTATTAAACACCAAATCAGTGGGTATATATCGAGAGAACAGTGTGTTTACACCATTTAATCATGAGATTCGAGTGTTATCAACCATCAAAATAGTGTGAATTCAAGATGTTAAGCATGAGACAGTAGTATACCCAAGCTCCTAAACGTGAAATATGCCAATAAAATAGGGTAGTTCCAAAAACAAAGATAAAAATCCAGATGAAAAATCAGAAGCCCTAGTTCGCACACTCAGCATAGATATTCCTCAATATAGGCAAGAATCAGTTCACTGAAGTCCTCAATAGAAGAAATTCATGCTAAATCGGTCCCGATTAGTAAGAGAACATACCTTTTTTCAGGATTTAGCAAGTGGGAGTGACCATGGGTAGAGAATTTGGTCGCCGAACGGTTCAGATAGGAGAAGTTAAGCAACTACCGGGGGTATTTTTAACGGGACATTTGCTTGAAGTGTTTTTCAATTTCTCAGTTGCAATGTAAGTTATTGAGAAGCAAAAACCCCCTTTTTACCTACCGTTTTCCATTTCAATTTAGTGAGAGCAGAGAGGGAAACGTACCTTGCTTTGTCTGTCCAAGGTGGATAGGTGTAGGTGCATCAGGCGGTGTGACCGTCTGACTGTTGGTGTTCCAAATTCCAACTTCAGGCGCCAAAAACTTGTTGGAATTAGCATTCATTATTCCACTGCCAGGTAAGTGTGGGTTTTCAAAAAGTGAAGGGGCAAAATCTGAGAGAAAAGAATAGAGATGAAAGAACATAGATGACAAAGAAGAAGTGAGTCAGTTATGAAACAAAACGCGGGAAAAGAATTTGAAAATAAAAACTACTAAAAGAAAGAACAGAAAACATAAAGAAAAAAAAATTAAACTTCAAAGTGTTCTCTTGGAATCTTTCTCATCTGTTGAGTCTGGGACGCACTCTGCTGCAATTAATGTTAGAAGTGTAATTTGGTGTTTGAAATCACCATCTCTATAATGCTTCAGTCAATGTCCATTTACCTTAAATTGGACACCATTCTGACCTTGGACTAGGACTGCCCCGTATGGAAATACCTGCTTTATAGTGAATGGCTCTATCCATCTTGACCTTAATTTCCCCGGAAATAGCTTCAGCCTTGAATTAAAGATTAATACTTGTTGCCCAATTTCAAAATTTTTCTTTTGGATGTGATTGTCATGCCATCTTTTGGTCTTTTCTTTGTATAATTTGGCATTTTCATAAGAAAATAGTCTCAGGTCATCCAATTCTAAAAGCTGCAGCATTCACTTGTTTCCTGCAGCATTCATATCCAGATTGAGATGTTGCAGCGCCCAGTATGCTTTGTGCTCTAACTCTACTGGTAAGTGGCAAGCTTTCCCAAAAATGAGTATATAAGGAGACATACCTATTGAAGTCTTGAAAGCTGTCTGGTAAGCCCATAGAGCATCATCTAACCGTCTTGACCAGTCTTTTCGGTTTGGGTTAACCACCTTTTCAAGGATACCTTTTATGATTAGATTGGACAATTCAACTTGCCCATTTGTTTGAGGATGGTATGGCAGGGCAACTCGATGATGAACATGGTATTTAACTAGCATAACTCCTAGCCATTTGTTGATAAAATGAGAACCTTCATCACTGATAATTGCTCTAGGTGTTCCAAAACGTGAGAAAATGTTTTTTCTAAGGAAATTTATCACAACCTTGGAGTTATTAGTGGGGAATATTGCAGCTTCCACCCACTTAGACACATAATCCACTGCCATTAGAATGTATGAATTCCCGAAAGAAAGGGGGAAAGGTCCCATGAAATCAATGCCCCATACATAAAAAAGTTCAACTTCTAGTATATTAGTAAGTGGCATTTCCTTCCGGGGGGAGAGGTTTCCGACCCTTTGGCAACTGTCACATTTTGTCACAAATTGATAACAATCTTTAAATAATGAGGGCCAAAAGAAACCAGATTGTAATACCTTAGCTGCGGTTCGAGACCCTCCAAAATGTCCTCCATAAGGAGAATTGTGACAGTGAAAAATAATATCCTCAATTTCATCATCATTTACACACCTTTGAATCATTTGATATGCACATTGTTTGAACAAGAATGGTTCCTCCCAAAAGTAACTTTTTACATCATGGAAGAATTTCTTCCTTTCTTGGTATGAGAGGTCCGGTGGTAATACTCCACTGGCCAAATAGTTTGCAAAATCAGCATACCATGGTACTTTTGCATCTTGAATTTTCAGCAGCTGTTCATCTGGAAAATGCTCATTTATGGGAATTTGAAATTCCTCTTGCTGCTCTAGCCGGGATAAATGGTCGGCTACTTGATTTTCCACTCCTTTCTTATCCTTGATTTCCACATCAAATTCCTGTAGGAGTAGAATCCATCTAATAAACCTTGGTTTTGAGTCTTTCTTTGAGATTAGGTACTTAATGGCGGAATGATCGGTATAGACTATCACTTTCGTCCCTACCAAGTAGGACATGAACTTGTCAAAGGCAAACACAACAGCAAGCAACTCCTTTTTAGTAACAGTATAGTTGATTTGTGCTTCAGTGAGTGTCATGCTGGCATAATAGATGGAATGAAAAATTTTGTTACGCCGCTGCCCCAAAACTGCACCTACTGCATAGTCACTAGCATTGCACATCAGTTCAAATGGTAGACTCCAATATGGTGCTATGATAATTGGGGCCGAAATCAGTTTCTGCTTAAGATCCTCAAAAGATGCGGCACATGCTGCATCAAAAGAAAACACATTATCTTTTTCTAATAACTTACATAAGGGCTTAGATACCTTTGAAAAGTCTTTGATGAATCTCCGGTAGAAGCCCGCATGTACCAAAAAGCTTCGAATGTGTTTTACAGTTGTTGGGGTTGGTAGTTTCTCAATTACTTCTTTGTTTGCTCGGTCTACTTCAAGACCTTTTTTCGAGATCCGGTGACCAACAAAATTCCTTCTCTAACCATAAAGTGACACTTTTCCTAGTTGAGGACTAAATTGGTGTCCTCACAACGTTTAAGTACATTGGCCAAATTTTCTAAACAGTCATCAAAAGAATCCCTGAATATGGAGAAGTCATCCATGAAAACTTCTAAGTACTGCTCCACCATATCTGTGAAAATGGCCATCATAAAAAGTTGGAATGTTGCTGGAGCGTTGCAGAGTCCGAATGGCATCCTTCTGAATGCAAACATACCATAGGGACAAGTGAAGGTTGTTTTGTCCTGGTCCCTCGGTGACACAGCAATCTGGTTGTAACCAGAATAAACATCCATAAAACAGTAATATTCATGTCCAGCCAACCTGTCCAATATTTGGTCAATGAAAGGCAGTGGGAAGTGGTCTTTCCTCGTGGCTTTGTTAAGTCTCCTATAATCAATGCATATTCGCCATCCCGTGACGGTTCTGGTAGGAATCAACTCGTTGTCTTCATTCTCTACCACTGTAATTCCTCCTTTCTTGGGCACACACTGTACAGGACTTACCCAAGAACTATCAGAGATAGGGTAGATTATGCCAAAATCTAACCACTTGATGATTTGTTCCTTCACCACTTCCTTCATAATTGGATTTAATCTTCTCTGCCCTTCTATTGAATTCTTGGAACCTTCTTCCAAAATGAATTTGTGCATGCATAAGGTTGGACTTATACCTTTTATGTCAGCTATGGTCCAGCCCATAGCTCTCTTATGCTGTTGTAGAACTCCAAGCAATTTTCCTCCTGTTCATCATCTAGTAATGCTGAAATGATTACTGGCAGCGTCGAGTCTGCTCCTAGAAAACCATACTTCAAATGCTGCGGCAATGACTTCAGTTCCAACTGTGGTGGTTCTTCCACTAAAGGTTTGGTTATCTTGATTTCTCGAGAAGACAACTCCAAGGATTCATATTGAGCTCTAAATCTGAAACATTGGGGGTTTGCTTCTAACCAAGCTGAATGTGGTTCTGCCTCCATATTGCCATCATCTTGTAGATTTTCCTCCGTTAGTATTCTTGTCAATGCATCCTCGACATACTCCTCTTGCTCTTCATCTTTTTCTTCCCAAGAATCACTAGTGGTGATTTGAAAACACTCTTCACCTTCGTCATGAAATTTCATGGCTTTGAACACGTTGATTGTGACTTTATCGTCTTGAAATCTCATGGTGAGTTCCCCTTTCTGGACATCAATGAGAGTCCTTCCCTTTGCAAGGAAAGGTCTTCCTAAAATAATAGGAACCTCCCTGTCTGCTTCATAGTCAAGAACAATAAAGTCAGCTGGAAAAATAAATTTGTCAACTCTTACCAGGACATCCTCGATTTTCCATTTGGATGGGCTATAGACCTATCTGCTAGTTGTAGTGTTACCGTTGTAGGTCTTACCTTACCTATGCCCAACTATTTAAAGACTGACATAAGCATAAGGTTGATGCTAGCACCAAGATCACATAAGGCCATCCCATAATATGAGTCTCCAATAGAACAAGGAATGTTAAAGCTCCCTAGATCTTTCATTTTAGGGGGGACTTGTCCTGCAAAAAGAAACTTCATTCTTTGGTTAGTGAAACAATTTCATATTCTCCCAACTTTCTCTTCTTTGTAAGGATATCCTTCATGAATTTGGCATAGTTGGGCATTTGTTCTATTGCTTCTACCAATGGAATGTTAATGTGCAGTTGTTTCAAAATGTCTAAGAACTTCTTGAACTGCTCATCTTGTTTCTTTTTAGCAAACCTTTGTGGAAAAGGCATTCGTTGCTGTTCTGGTTTGCTTTATGGAATACTGCTTTGCTGCGACATCGGCGATGCTGCAATATCGGTCTGTTATGGAATGGTACTTTGTTGCGGCATCTGCGATGCTGCAGCATCTGGCTCCACTGGTTTTGGTTCAACTACTGGAATTTCTACCTCCTTGCTGGGCTCGCTGGACTTCTCCGCTGCTCCAGATTTCATCTTTGGTTCTTCCAGTGTTTTGCCACTCCGTAGTGTTACCGCTTTGCAATGTTCTTTTCCTTCTCTCCTTAGATTCTCCGTATCACTCGGAAGTGATCCTTATGGTCTATTTCTCATCTCTTGGGCTAACTACCCATTTGGCTTTCCAAGTTCCGAACAGTAGATGATAATCCTTGTATAGTTGTTTCTGTTCTTGCCATGAAGTCTCTCATCATATTTTCTAAAGCATTTGAAGGTGGTTGTTATTGTTGAGGTCTTTGTTGTTGTTGGTGTTGTTGTTGTTGCTGCTGGGGGTACTGTTGTTGTTGCTGGAGCAGTGGTCTCGGGTTCATACCTTGAGTTTAGTGCATCCCCTGATCTCTCCAAGAAAAATTTGGATGTTGCCTCCAAGTAGGGTTGTAAGAATTTGATTGTAGACTGTTGCCCCTGTTTTGGTTCCCCATGTAGTAAATTGAAGCTGGATTGTGAACACAATCCTCAAATAGGTGCCCCTCTCCACAGTAAACACAGCACACATCCTGTACTTGGCTTACATTGGACTGGTTTGATGGTTCTGCCACCTGCCTGCCATGTTGCTGCATACCTAGTGTCTTTAGCATGTTAGACATTGATGACACTTGGGTTGAGAGTGAAGTTACTGGATCTAAATACTCCAGCCACTCTTCTTCCACTAGGCAGTTTGGTTGTAGGCCACTGATAGTTGTTATTGGCAATTCTTTCAATTAGTTCATAGGCTTCATTATAAGTTTTTGCCAATAGCGCTCCATTTGCTGAAGCATCGACTATCATGCGTGTGTGTGCGTTTAACCCGTTATAAAATGTCTCCATTTGAATACAATGTGGAATTCCATGTTGTGGGCATCTTCGTAACAACTCTTTGAATCTCTCCCATGCCTCATACAACGATTCGTCTTCTAGCTGATGAAAAGAAGTGATTTCATTTCTTAACCTAGCATTTTTAGTTGGAGGAAAATATTTCATTAAAAACTTTTCAGTGAGCTGCAACCATGATGTTACACTACCCGAGGGTAGAGAGTTTAGCCATGCTCTCGCCTTATCTCTCAAGGAGTACGGGAATAATTTCAGCCTCAATACTTCATCTGCTATCCCTGGTAGCTTAAAACAGTCACTTACTTCCATGAATAGTCGTAGGTGTAAGTGTGGATCTTCAGCAGGTGATCCACTGATGGGTTTCCAGCCGATATGCTAAATAGGTGTTATTTTACCCTATGTTGATTATGAGTAATTAAGGACTGTGATTGACTAATTGTCACATTTAGTCTCTAAGGTGTCACTTAATTAGCCAGAACCTAAGGCAGAGTACCTATCGTGTAGCTAGTCTATTGGAAAGTATCTACGATTTTATTAAATAATTATCGTACTCCCATGGAAGTGGTAACGGCTTAGTAGTAACTAGCCTTTTATCCTAACTCTTATCTTATGATCCAGTTATGCAATCTTCATCAATGACTTTGATGAGAGGGTGATCCATTCTCCACTAGGTTTAAGTTTAATTAAGCCTAAAAGTGTTTATAGACAAAGTTCTGATTCTATGTTATATTGTTCCTATATGTTGATTGACCTATCTTCGAGTATTTTAGATATATCTTAGCTTGGATTGCAACTATGTTCTGAGTCCAAAGGTGTACCACATATGAGTAATCTGATATACCGCCCCATCGCCAAGGTAAACGACCCTACTCACGGTTACTACTAAAGACAGCTATGAAGGCCTATGTCACTTCAGGGATCATGCCGCTTGCCCATAACCGCAGGCATAAACGCTCTACTCAGCCTACCTAGACTACTCTAACAAACAGGGTGTTCCGCAGGTTATTTTATCTAGTGTGGCAGACACCAATACTAATTGATGCCTGTTAAACTAAACAGGTTATGAATAGACCGTGGTTAGGAATTGTCTATAACCCTAATTTTGGTTTAAAAGAAACTACATTAGACATGCAGACATAATGAATATTTAAGCAGGTGGCTATTTCCGGAAAAACATAACAACTTCAACAAATATAACAAATATTCATAACAATCGTAATCTAGTATTCATAATCGATATTTGGACAACACAATAACAACATATAAGAGAGGGACAGGGGGGACTGATGCCATAAAGAAATCACCCTTTACATAGTCGCGCTGTTGGAGCGTACTACTGTATATGTCATATTGCTTGACCCGACTCTGCTCGCCAGAACCTTCGAAGGACACTTCCTCAGCCTAGTAGCTGGACTTTACCTTACGTCTTGGGCTTAAGCCCAGCCCTGTGGACTGACTCTTCGAACGCCTAGAGCCCTCTTAGGATCTCCTAACGAAATCCCGGGTATTCTATGAATACCAGAAACGAACCTATCTATCTCACCCTAGGATCTGAGACTATTTCTCAGAAACTAAGAAAAACGAAACACAAAAAGGAAAGAACGAAAACTTATACTGAAATCTGAGTCTCTGAGTGAGTTGTGTACTCGAGAATTGTACACTAGAAACCACTGAATGACTCAGATCGAGTGGAGAGGGATGAATTCAACTGAGGAAGGCCTGGGGTATTTATAGCAGCTTTCTGGAGTGATTTTCTCTCAAAAATTCGATGTGGGACTTGAATTTTTGGTTCGGGACGCCCGTCCCGGTCTGTTGACCAGGTCATGACGGCCGTCCCGAGTCCTGGACGCCCGTCCTGAACTGGGACGCCCTCCCCGAAGTCCGAACTTCTGAAAAATTGAGTTTTTGCCCCGAAATTTGCCATTTTCTTCCACTTTTCACCTGACACTTCCAAAATCATAAAAACTGTGAAATTGAGTTAATAATGAACAATTAAGACCAATTTACCCTCAATTTCACCCTAAATCATGCCTATAAACATGCTAAAAATTTGATATGATTTATGCATATCATATAACCCCACACTTAGCTTTTTGCTTGTCCTCAAGAATAGTCTACTCGAAGTTAGTGATTTTAAATCATAGTGCAGTCACTTAAATTCCTAGTCATGTTTTTATTCCAAAAATAATTTATTCAGATAATTCTTAACACAAGTCTGACGGGTCAGGTTGCTATGACAAGGTCTCAAATGTCTCTAGCAGATTGTTATAGTCAAGCAGAAAACAACTTAACAACTAGGTTGAACTCCTTTCTTAGTCACAAGGTCTTCCTGATGTGTAGTGTGTGTACTAGTCTAGACCAGATAGTCAACACAATATACTCTCGTCTTAACTACTACCAGATAATATTTCGACCATGTGGCTAGACATAATAACAATAGACGACTTTCTGAGTTCTGAGCCTTGGCGATCAGATTTTTAATGATTTAGCATTTATTGATTTTCTTTATAGATGTAGGGTATTTTGAGTCTGCTTAGAACACGTCAACTTCAACTACCCATGTAGCGAGTCCCACTCCGATGACTCCCAGACCTACACGACCTTAGGGCATCAGGCTTTAAGTTCCCCGAAGGAGTGGTGCTCGAGTAGCGAAGGCCGCTGGCAAACTACCCTTATTTAATTAACTTTCTTTTATTTCTTTTCACTTTTAGCTCAGAGTCTCATCTAGTTATTCTAATTTTCAAAACATCCACAACTGGTCTAATTTTATCTAGTTAAGTATTGAAAAGGTAATTGGCTGAGGTCTCTAATCCAGACTAAGTTGTGCTAAGTTATCAGGAATTCCCTATTCCTAATCAATTAGTCCAAGATAGCTATCACATTGCCTTCTACTAGCCATAACATTCTACCTACATATCATAGACATAAGCAATGTTTAACCAATCATACTGCATTTAGAAGTCCGAAAGAATGAGAATTTTGAAAAAAAAAAATTGGAAGGGTGTGAAAATATGAAAAAATGGGGAAAACAAGCAAAATCATGCAAAACGTTTCTCACTACAGTGCACTGTGCACTGCTACCCCCACACTTAAGTCTGACACTGTCCTAAGTGTTCATGCATTTCTAAGCTACCCCACACTTATTTGAGAACAAGAAATAAAACAAAACAACACAAAAAATTCTTACCCCACACTTATTCAAAGAACTATAGGTAAGCAATAACGGGGATAACAAGATATAAAAGAAACAATGCTGTTATGTCATATCAATCAATGTTATACATAGATTCATATTTCATACAGCCCAGACATGATCACACACATAGAATGAAAACAATAAAAAGAAAAGGAAAGGAAAGAAAAACTAAGAACCCGGCTCGCCATCATTAGGTGGACCGAAGGCTGCCGGAAAGTCTACCGGAAAGTCTGCCGGAAAGTGGACCTCGAAGTTTTCCACCAGGTGGGAGGTATGCTGATGAATCTCATCGATCCTACTGGTGTTCATAGCGACTCTGTCCTCTATCAACGTCAGCCGTCTCTTGATCCTATCCATATCTCGGCTATATTGGGCTGAGAGTTCTGCCAATCCGTGCGACATGTGTCGTTCAAAGGCAGTGCGTGGAACAAACATCTCGGACGGAGGTATGTGCGCTGGAACTACTCCTGGTGCCGAAGCCTGTCCTGGCTGCTCCGTGTGGATGGAGTAGCGTCCATTTGCATCCCGTACAACCATTCCCATGTTCCGTAGGATAGTGAGGTCCGTAGGAATGGTGGTCGGGGCGACCTGGGTCAGCTCCGAGCCCTCGATGTCCAACTCCAGGTAGTGAGCTATCCTGGTGATGAATGGCCCGAGCCCCAGACACTGTTTCCGAGTGTACGTAGCGAAACCCCGCATGATGACCGTGATAAGTCGAGCCATCTCTACTGTAGATCCCATGTGCATGTTGGCCAAGAGGAATGTCTCCATTTGGGTGACATTCCCGGGGGCCGTCCGTCGTCCTGACAAAGTGTGTGCAATAATAGTCTGCAAGTATCGAAGAGCAGGATAGATACATGTGGCTTTCGCAAAGCCATGCTGGTATGGGACACCCGTCATACAGATCTGAGCCCAAGCAGTGGAGACGTCTGCAGACGTGAAGTCTCGAACTGCCGTGGTGTAGGCGGGCGTATCCAGCTCGTCTCTTTGCCAGATACCCAAGTGATGGGTTTCTGACCGATGTGCTAAATAGGTGTTATTTTACCCTATGTTGATTATGAATAATTAAGGACTGTGATTGACTAATTGTCATATTTAGTCTCTATGGTGTCACTTAATCAGCAAGAACCTAAGGCAGAGTACCTATCGTTTAGCTAGTATGTTGGAAAGTATCTACGATTTTATTAAATAAATATCGTACTCCCAGGGAAGTGGCAACGGCTTAGTAGTAACTAGCCTTTTATCCTAACTCCTATCTTAAAATCTAGTTATGCAATCTTCATCAAATACTTTGATGAGAGGGTGATTCATTCTCCACTAGGTTTCAGTCTAATTAAATCTAGAAGTGTTTTATAGATGAGTCCTAATTCTATGTTATACTGTTCCTATATGTTGTTTGACCTATATTCGAGTATTTTAGATATATCTTAGCCTGGATTGCAACTATGTTCTGTGTCTAAAGGCGTACCACATCCGAGGTCTCTAATAAACCGCCCTACCTTAATGACGGCCCTACTCACGGTTCGGGACGAAGGCATCCATGAAAGCCCTATGTCACTTCGGGGATCATACCGCTTGCCCTAGCCGCCGGCATAATCGGACTCAGCTCGGCCCCTACCTAAACTACTTTAACAGGCAGGGTGTTCAACATGTTATTTTATCTAGCATGGCAGACACCAATACTAATTGATGCCTATTAAACTAAACAGGTTATGATTAGACCGTGGTTAGGAATTGTCTATAACCCTAACTTTAGTTTAAAAGAGCACATTAAACATGCAGACATAGTGAATATTTAGCAGGTGGCTATTTCCGGAAAAACATAATAACGTCAACATATAAAACAACTATTCATAAACATCATAATCTCGTATTCATAATATGTATTTAGAACAAAACAATAACAACATATAAGAGAGGGACATGGGGACTGATTCCATAAAGAAATCACCCTTTACGTAGTCTCGCCGACGGAGCGTACTGCTGTATATGTCGTATTGCTCGCTCTGACTCTGCTCACCAGAACCTTCGGAGGACGCTTCCTCAGCCTAGTAACTAGGCTTTACCTTAATACCCAGCTTAAGCCCAGCCCTGTGGACTGACTCTTCGAACGCCTAGAGCCCTCTTAGGATCTCCTAACGAAATCCCGGGTATTCTATGAATACCAGAAACGAACCTATCTATAGAAACCTAAGATCTGAGACTATTTCTCATAAACTAAAACAAAACACTAACAAGAAAGAAAACAGAGATCCGAGTCTCTGAGTGAGTTGTGTACTAGAGAATTGTACACTGGACACCACTAAATGACTCAGATCGAGTGGAGAGGAATGAATTCAACTGCTGGAGGCCTGGGGTATTTATAGCAGCTTCCCAGAGTGAAAATCTCTGAAAAATTCGATGTGGGACAGCTTCTGGCTGCTCGGGACGCCCGTCCTGATCAGTTGACCAGGTCGGGACGCCCGTCCTGGTGCCTTGACTTGGTCGGGACGCCCGTCCTGAACCTTTGACCGAGTCAACATTTCTAAAAATTGCGTTTTTGCCCCAAAATTTGCTGTTTTCGTCTACTTTTCACCTGACACTTCCAAAATCATAAAAACTGTGAAATTAAGTGAATAATGAACAATCAAGATCAAATTACCCACGATTTCACCCAAATTCATACATAAAAACATGCTAAAAAAGTGATACGATTTTCGCGTATCAGATAACCCCACACTTAGCTTTTTGCTTGTCCTCAAGCAAAGTCTACCTGAAGTTACTTAGATTCCTAGTCATGTTTTTATTCCAAAAATTCTTCACACAAGTCTTAATACAGGTCTGTCTGGTTGGGTTGCTATGACAAGGTCTCAAATGTCTCTAGTAGCTTGTTATGATCAGGCAGAAAATAAATCAACAACTAGGTTGGACTTTTTTCTTAGTCACAGGGTCTTCCTGATGTGTAGTGTGTGTACTAGTCCAGACCAGATAGTCAACACAATGTACTCTTGTCTTAACTACTACCAGATAACACTTCGACCTATCGCTAGACATATTAACAACAGACAACTTTTTGAGTTCTGAGCTTTGGCGATCAGATTTTTAATGTTTTAGCATTTAGTTATTTTATAGATTCAGGGTATTTTGAGTCTGCTTAGAACACGTCAACTTCAACTACCCATGTAGCGAGTCCCACTCCGATGACTCCCAGATCTACACGACCTTAGGGCATCAGGCTTTAAATTCCCCGAAGGAGTGGTGCTCGAGTAGCGAAGGCCGCTGGTAAACTACCTTTATTTGATTAACTTCTTTTAATTTCTTTTCACTTCTAGCTCAGAGTCTCATCTAGTTATCCTGACTGCCAATATATCCACAACTGGTCTATTTTTATCTAGTTAAGTCTCGAACAGGTAATTGGTTGAGGTCTCTAATCTAGACAAAGTTGTGCTCAGTTATCAGGAATTCCCTATTCCTAATCAATTAGTCCAAGATAGCTATCAATTATCTCCTACTAACCATAACATACTACCTACATATCATCGACATAAGCAATTGTTTAACCAAGCATACTGCATTTAGACGTCTGAAAGACGGAAAAATTTTTGAAAACTTTTTTGGAAGGGTGTGAAAGTACGTGAAAACAAGCAAAAGCATGCGAAAAATTTTGCAAACTGCTACAGTGCACCGTGCACTGCTACCCCACACTTAAGTCTGGCACTGTCCTCAGTGGTCATGCATATCTAATTACCCCACACTTATTTCAAAACAAGAAATAAAGCATAAAAGATTCTTACCCCACACTTATTTGAAAATAAGAAGTAAAACAGAAAATAAAGGATTTGTATGGTTAAGTGATACGCAAAAATCGTATCACATTTTTAGCATGTTTTTATATATGTTTTAATGTGAAATTGAGAGTAAATTGACATTAATTGTTTACTATTTACTTGATTTCATGGTTTTTATGATTTTGGAAGTGTCAGGTGAAAAGTAGACGAAAACAGCAAATTCTGGGGCAAAAACGCAATTTTTGGAAATGTTGACCCGGTCAAAGGTCCGGGACGGGCGTCCCGACCCGGTCAAACCGCCAGGACGGGCGTCCTGAACCGGGACGGGCGTCCCGAACCTGGTCAACGAATCAGGACGGGCGTCCCGAGCTGCCAGAAGCTGTCCCACATCGAATTTTTCACTCCGGGAAGCTGCTATAAATACCCCAGGCCTCCAGCAGTTGAATTCATCCCTCTCCACTCGATCTGAGTCATTAAGTGGTTTCCAGTGTACAGTTTTCCAGTACACAACTCACTCAGAGACTCGGATCTCAGTTTTCTTTCTTATTAGTGTTTGTTTTAGTTTCTGAGAAATAGTCTCAGATCTTAGGTTTCTATAGATAGGTTCGTTTCCGGTATTCATAGAATACCCGGGATTTCGTTAGGAGATCCTAAGAGAGCTCCAGGCGTTTGAAGAGTCAGTCCACAGGGCTAGGCTTAAGCCCAGGATGTAAGGTAAAGTCTAGCTACTAGGCTGAGGAAGCGTCCTCCGAAGGTTCTGGCGAGCAGAGTCAGGGCGGGCAATACGACGTATACAGCAGTACGCTCTGTAGGCGAGACTAAGTAAAGGGTGATTTCTTTATGGCATCAGTCCCCATACCCCTCTCTTATATGTTTTATTGCTTTGTCCTAAACATCAATTATGAATATCAGATTATGATTTTATGAATAGTTGTTTTGTATGTTGAAGTTATTATGTTTTTCCGGAAATAGCCACCTGCTAAATATTCATTATGTCTGCATGTCTAATGTAAGTCTCTTTTAAACTAAAAACTAGGGTTATAGACAATTCCTAACCACGGTCTATTCATAACCTGTTTAGTTTAACAGGCATCAATTAGTATTGGTGTCTGCCATACTAGATAAAATAACCAACGGAACACCTTGTTTGTTAGAGTAGTCTAGGTAGGCTGAGTAGAGAGTTATGCCGGCGGTTTTGCGACGAGCAGCATGACCCCGAAGTGACATAGGGTACCGTTCATTGCTGACTTTAGTCCGGGCCGTGAGTAGGGCCGTTTACCTTAACGATGGGGCGGTAGTGTAGAGACCTCAGATGTGGTACACCTTTAGACACAGAACATAGTTGCATTCCAGGCTAAGATGCATCTAAAATACTCGAAGACAGGTCAATCAACATATAGGAACAGTATAGCATAGAATCAGAACTCATCTTTAAAACACTTTTAGGATTAATTAGACTTGAACCTAGTGGAGAATGGATCACCCTCTCATCAAAGTATTTGATGAAGATTGCATAACTAGATCATAAGATAAGAGTTAGGATAAGAGGCTAGTTACTACTAAGCCGTTGCCACTTCCCTGGGAGTACGATAATTAACTTAGTAAAATCGTAGATACTTTCCAATAGACTAGCTACACGATAGGTACTCTGCCTTAGATTCTGGCTGATTAAGTGACACCATAAGACTAAACGTGACAATTAGTCAATCACAGTCCTTAATTAATCATAATCGACATAGGGTAAAATAACACCTATTTAGTACGTCAACCGGAATCGCATCAGATTTTTGGCGCCGTTGCCGGGGAAATATCATAATGAATTTAGGATTCCTGATCAAAATTCTAGATACTTATGATAGGTAGCGGTAGTAACCTAGACCTTAGACCTAACACTTGTTTTATGCTAGTTAGACAATCAGTTTCCGAAATATAGGATTATCATAACTAATTAATTTTAGATGTTATCTAGAATTAAGACACTTAGGATAATCAAATTTTAGAAAATTATTCTAAAACCGTATTGAGGAAATTTAATTGCTTTCGAAATATAAAAAGAAAAAAAAATGTTAAAAATTTAAAATCCAAAAAGAATGTATTTTTCTTGCTCAATGGTAAGTTGTTTTTTTCCCTATCTCTTGTTCTTTCTTAGTTGTTTTCTTAGTTGTACATTTGTTGCTCTTTTTCGAAAAAATAAAAATGGAAATGAGGATAGAATATTTTTCTGAGTTGTCAATTTTTGGCTAAGGTTTTAATCTGGAAGAAATCTCATTGTGGAGTTTTCTTAGGTCATGCTTAGTCTATTAGACAGAATCCTGAAATAAAATTTTCTTTAATAGACAGACCTCTGAGTATTCTAATGAGAAAGGATGTTCCTTTTGTTTGATGATAAATGCATGAGATTGTTTAAACCGAAAGGAATTAATGCACCCATTATGACATCACCTAATTAAAATCTGCTTTTTGAATGAATATGTGATGTAATGATGTAGTACGAATTGTTTTAGGACAAAAACATTCATGCATAAATTCCGATCTTATCTAGTCTTGTCTAAAAACAATAGGTTACACCGATCACTCTATTTCGAATCTTTTTCCTTTCTTCCTTTGAACATAATTACATCATAGTAGTCGTGGAACACTTTTCGAAAATAGCCTGAACCACAGGCATTACCTACTAATGATGTTAAAGTCATGTGCAGATTCTAGTTGTTTTCCAGATTCAGAGTGCCAATGTTTTAGGAAGAAATGTTCAGCCGGTGTATCAAATCTGTGAAGTTTGCTAAGTACCACACTTTAGCAGGGATTGCTATGGGAATGACTGACCATTCCAAAAGAGGTAGGAGTAGGTTACTGCAGAATGCTGCTCCAATGGGAAACGCATACAATCCCAACTAGAGGAATTGTACGGGATTTAGCTGAGGAGTAATTCGGAAGCTGGAAACTTTCAGAAGACACCACCACAGCAAAACCCACACTCGCAGAATCAATAGATGAGATACTGGCAACAATTAAAGCCAATCAGTGCAAGCAAGTGATCTACCAAGAGGTAACGAACGGTCGGCAGATATAGAGGAATTTGGCATTGTGTCGGGAGCATAGCAATGGAGGAGCTTGCATTCCCTGCATACCAATCAGCTGTGAGAAACTTCCTCGAGGAAGTCTCAAATACTTGGGCCCAGATCTACACAACTGGAGCCCCCTACCACCACAGCTTCGCCAAAACTTCAGGTATCTTTTCTTCCATTCGAGACTTGCATGCAATACCTTTACTAACATTGGCAGGTAGGCACACCAATCCAAAGAAGTCTCATTCCTAGACACGTTCCTTCTGGACACGTTGCTACGATTACGAGAAACTTTGTAGATGATTCGAGGAAACAGTCCTTGGGGCTTGAGTCATTCATCAAATGGATATGCCACTACCTAGAGCTCGACAATGAAGGATCGGAGCTGGCGTCATCCGTTCCAATATCTAGAGCTTGCAGAGTCAAGAACACCTCACAATAGCACATGGCTAAGGTGAAGAGCCAATTGACAGATCAGAGAAGACCCTTCTGCTCGCGACATGAAGGGAGTTTTTCTAATCCTCATGATCCTTTACTTTTATTTTCTTCATTTTTGTGTCCTGTTTTGTTATTTCTTTGGTTGTTTTATTTTCTCTCTTACCCTTAGTTAGTCAAATAAGTGTGGGGTAAGAGTTCTTTGTTTTATTTTTGTTTCTTGTTTTCAAATAAGTGTGGGGTAATTAGCTATGCATGAACACTGAGGACAGTGCCAAACTTAAGTGTGGGGTAGCAGTGCACGGTGCACTGTAGCAGTTTGAAAAATTTTCGCATGCTTTTGCTTGTTTTCCCCGTATTTTCACACCCTTCCAAAATTTTCAAAATTTTTCCGTCCTTCAGACTTCTAAATGCAGTATGCTTGGTTAAACAAATTGCTTATGTCTATGATATGTAGGTAGTATGTTATGGTTAGTAGGAGATAATTGATAGCTATCTTGGACTAATTGATTAGGAATAGGGAATTCCTGATAACTGAGCACAACCTTGTCTGGATTAGAGACCTCAACCAATTGCCTATTCGAGACTTAACTAGATAAAATTAGACCAGTTGTGGATATATTGGCAGTTAGAATGACTAGATGAGACTCTGAGCTAAAAGTGAAAAGAACTTAAGGAAGTTAATTACAATAGGGTAGTTTGCCAGCGGCCTTCGCTACTCGAGCACCACTCCTTCGGGGAACTTAAAGCCTGATGCCCTAAGGTCGTGTAGATCTGGGAGTCATCGGAGTGGGACTCGCTACATGGGTAGTTGAAGTTGACGTGTTCTAAGCAAACTCGAAATACCCTGAATCTATAAAGAAAATAACTAAGTGCTAAAACATTAAAAATCTGATCACCAAAGCTCAGAACTCAGAAAGTTATCTGTTGTCAGTATGTCTAGCGATAGGTCGAAGTATTATCTGGTAGCAGTTAAGATAAGAGTTCATTGTGTTGACTATCTGGTCTAGACTAGTACACACACTACACATCAGAAAGAAATGTGACTAAGAAAAAAGTCCAACCTAGTTGTTGATTTATTTTCTGCCTAATCATAACAAACTACTAGAGACATGTGAGACCTTGTCATAGCAACCTAACCAATCAGACCTGTGTTAAGAATTGTCTGAAGAATTTTTGGAATAAAAACATGATTAGGAATTTAAGTGACTGCACTACGGTTTAAAATCACTAACTCCATGTAGACTTTGCTTGAGGACAAGCAAAAAGCTAAGTGTGGGGTTATCTGATACGCGAAAATCGTATCACATTTTTAGCATGTTTTTATATATGTTTTAATGTGAAATTGAGAGTAAATTGACATTAATTGTTTACTATTTACTTGATTTCACGGTTTTTATGATTTTGGAAGTGTCAGGTGAAAAGTAGACGAAAACAGCAAATTCTGGGGCAAAAACGCAAATTTTGGAAATGTTGACCCGGTCAAAGGTCCGGGACGGGGGTCCCGACCGGTCAAACGCCAGGACGGGCGTCCTGAACGGACGGCGTCGAACGGTCAATCAGGACGGGCGTCCGAACGGGACGGGGTCCCGAACCGACGGGCGTCCCGAGCTGCCAGAAGCTGTCCCACATCGAATTTTTCAGAATTTTTCACTCCGGGAAGCTGCTATAAATACCCCAGGCCTCCAGCAGTTGAATTCATCCCTCTCCACTCGATCTGAGTCATTAAGTGGTTTCCAGTGTACAGGTTTCCAGTACACAACTCACTCAGAGACTCGGATCTCAGTTTTCTTTCTTATTAGTGTTTGTTTTAGTTTCTGAGAAATAGTCTCAGATCTTAGGTTTCTATAGATAGGTTCGTTTCCGGTATTCATAGATTACCTGGGATTTCGTTAGGAGATCTTAAGAGAGCTCTAGGCGTTCGAAGAGTCAGTCCACAGGGCTAGGCTTAAGCCCAGGATTTAAGGTAAAGTCTAGCTACTAGGCTGAGGAAGCGTCCTCCGAAGGTTCTGGCGAGCAGAGTCATGGCGGGCAATACGACGTATACAGCAGTACGCTCTGTAGGCGAGACTAAGTAAAGGGTGATTTCTTTATGGCATCAGTCCCCATACCCCTCTCTTATATGTTTTATTGCTTTGTCCTAAACATCAATTATGAATATCAGATTATGATTTTATGAATAGTTGTTTTGTATGTTGAAGTTATTATGTTTTTCCGGAAATAGCCACCTGCTAAATATTCATTATGTCTGCATGTCTAATGTAAGTCTCTTTTAAACTAAAAACTAGGGTTATAGACAATTCCTAACCACGGTCTATTCATAACCTGTTTAGTTTAACAGGCATCAATTAGTATTGGTGTCTGCCATACTAGATAAAATAACCAACGGAACACCTTGTTTGTTAGAGTAGTCTAGGTAGGCTGAGTAGAGAGTTATGCCGGCGGTTTTGCGATGAGTAGCATGACCCCGAAGTGACATAAGGTACCGTTCATTGCTGACTTTAGTCCGGGCCGTGAGTAGGGCCGTTTACCTTAACGATGGGGCGGTAGTGTAGAGACCTCAGATGTGGTACACCTTTAGACACAGAACATAGTTGCATTCCAGGCTAAGATGCATCTAAAATACTCGAAGACAGGTCAATCAACATATAGGAACAGTATAGCATAGAATCAGAACTCATCTTTAAAACACTTTTAGGATTAATTAGACTTGAACCTAGTGGAGAATGGATCACCCTCTCATCAAAGTATTTGATGAAGATTGCATAACTAGATCATAAGATAAGAGTTAGGATAAGAGGCTAGTTACTACTAAGCTGTTGCCACTTCCCTGGGAGTACGATAATTAACTTAGTAAAATCATAGATACTTTCCAATAGACTAGCTACACGATAGGTACTCTGCCTTAGATTCTGGCTGATTAAGTGACACCATAAGACTAAACGAGACATTTAGTCAATCACAGTCCTTAATTAATCATAATCGACATAGGGTAAAATAACACATATTTAGTACGTCAACCGGAATCGCATCATTAAGTAAGACATAAAATAAAATAATGCAAACAATTCTGTATGTCATATAAATCAAATTTGTACATAGATTCATACGTCATACAGCCCAGACATGTTTATACACATAGAACAAGAAAAACAAAAACAAAAACAAAAGAAAAAGAAAGGAAAGAAGGAGAGAGAGACTAAGAACCCGGCGGATCGTTGTCTAGTGGACCTAAGTCTGCTAAGTCAAACTTGAAGTTTTCCGCTACTCGGGAAGTCTGTTGATGTATCTCCTCAATCCTGCTGGTGTTCATGGCGATCCTATCATCTATCATCGCCAACCGTCTGTCAATCCCGTCCTCCATCATCGTCAGCCGTCTGTCAATCCTGTCCATATCTCGACTGTATCGGGCCGATAGTTCTGCCAATCCGTGCGACATGTGTCGTTCGAAGGCAGTACGTGGCACGAACGTCTCGGATGGAGGGATATGCGCTGGAAATGCTTCCGATGCCGATGCCTGTCCTGTCTGCTCCGTGTGGATGGTGTCGCGGCCATTCGCATCCCGTACAACCATTCCCATGTTCCGTAGAATGGTAACATCTGTGGGAATGGTGGTCGGGGCGACCAGAGTAAGCTCCGAGCCCTCTATGTCCAACTCCAGGTAGCGGGCTAGCCTAGTGATGTATGGTCCGAGTCCCAGACACTATTTCCTAGTGTCTGTAGCGAATCCTCGCATAACGACCGCTATGAGTCTAGCCATCTCTACTGTAGATCCTACGTGCATGTTGGCTAGAAGGAACGTCTCCATCCGGGTGACAGTTCCGGGCGTTGTCAGTCATCCTGACAATGTGTGTGCAATGATAGCATGCAGGTAATGAAGAGTAGGATAAATACATGTGGCTTTTGCAAAGCCATGCTGGTATGGGACACCCGTCATGCAGATCTGAGCCCAAGCAGTGGAGACGTCTGCAGACGTGAAGTCTCGAACTGCCGTGGTGTATGCGGGCGTATCCAGCTCATCTCTCTGCAGGATGCCTAGGGCGATGCCGAACTCGGCCATGCTCATCGATCGATCTATTCCGCCTAAACGGAATGTGATATGCTCCTGGTGGCAGGTAAAAGACACATAGAACTCACATACCAGCTCCAGGTATGTGGGCTCTGTGACGATGAATACTCGACTGTAGGGTGGCACGTCGAGTATGCGTCTGACTTCCGGCTCTACTCCCAGTGTCTGTACTGCTGCCCAATCCAGCGTTCTGCCCGTCAGTATCGTACGCCCGATGTACCTAGTGCATCTCTCTGGGTATGCTGTGCTGGAGGGAAACAGCATAAAAGGATGTGTCACTGAGGTAACTGTCATGGTAGATGTGGTACGAGCACGTTTGGGAGCCATTGAAAACGTACGAGAGAAGTTAGGTGGGAAGGATGAAATTAGGTTAGGGAAGGAATTTTTGGCGGGAAAATCAAATTTTGGAGGGAAATTCGAGTTTTTGGGAAAATTCAAATTTTGGAGGGAAATTCAAAATTTTAAACTTTGAAGAGTTTGCCAAAAATTTGTAGAGAGAAGGTAGAGAGAAATATTTAGAGAGATGAATTTTTGGTTGTAGATTTGAGAGAAAATGAAAAAAATTGGACTTTTATAGAAGGGTGGCCCTCGGGACGCCCGTCCCGGAGGAAGGACTCCCGTCCCGGGTTGCATTGGGACGCGTGCTAATTCCGGGAAATTTTTTTTTTCTTCGTAATTCCCTGAAAATCTCAAGATACCAAAAATAATCATAATTCTTAACAAGGCTTCATGTTTATCCAATGAAATTCAGAAGTTGTTAAAAACTCTATGCAAAAATTCCTCAGTCTCTTTTCGAAAATTGTGACTACCCTAATTTTATCCCAACTTAAATTCAGCAAGAATTTCAGAAAAACAAAAACTGAGTTTGTGCAATGTAATTAGTGGAAAATAAACTGTATTTGCAAAACTCTTGTTTTTCAGAGAAATTCGAAATAAAATGTCTGAAGAAAATTGTTGAATATAAAGGACCCTTTAAAAATGTTTGAAAGATAGAAAAATAAGGGTCAATTATTCAAGTTTCAGTTCAAACGAATTATTTGTTGAAAGTAAAAGAATCTTCCCTTTTTAACGAATCCTATCTCTGATCTCCTGTAGTTCTGTTCGAATGCTTCGCATTTCTATGCGTATGGTTCTCATCTCATCCCTCTGCCTGTTCTGCTCACTGCGTAAATCAGCCATCTCTCGGAGTAGTTGTGCACCTTGGTTCTCCTGAAGATTGACCGTGGCTCTGAGTCGGTCTACGTTAGTTGTGATATTCAGACTGAGTTGGTCTAAATGACACAGTCTGCTGGCAATCCCTTGGTCCATCTCATAGACCCTTTGAGTTAGTGTGTCTATCTGCACGGACAACATTGAATAATAACCGTTAGTACTCCCCGCAGATGAAGGGGTGCGCTCGTTAGGTGTTGGGGTGTATGCAGGAGAGGTTGGTGAATTTTAGGTTTGGTCAGTAGGGGGTGGATTTAGAGGAACTCTCTGGGAAGGAGGGTGAATTGGAGATCTCTGGGGTACTTCTCTAGGAGGGAAGGTATCCTCAGAAGGATCTTCTTCCGTGGGACTATGCTCACGGGTGTTCAGGAATCGTCTCACTAGTTCACTGGCATCAGGGCTTGAGTTTACTTCCACTGGTTGTGAAGGAAGAGTCCCTCGTGGTACTTCTAGTGCAGGCCTAGAGGGGCCCTCTGGCTTTGTCTTCTTCGGTCCTGGAGTGTCAGGATTTTCGGTTTTCTTTGCCTGGTTAGTAGCTGCTCTTGTTCTCTTCATCTTTGAGTGCAAAGTCTGGTTAGAAATAACAAATAACAAAAGTAGGAAAGTGAAACAAGAAAGCAAGAAAATATTTTTATGGATTTTGATTTATTTAGAAAGCAGGTAAATTTCCTTAATATGGTTTTAGAATAATTTTCTAAAATTTGATTATCCTAAGTGTCTTAATTCCATATATTATCTAAAATTAATTAGTTATGATAATCCTATATTTAGGAAAGTGATTGTCTAACTAGTATAAGATAAGTGTAAATCAAAAGTCTAGGTTACTACCGTTACCTATCATAAGTCTCTAGAATTGTGGCCAATAATCCTAAATTCATTATGATATTTCCCCGGCAACGGCGCCAAAAATCTGATGGGTTTCCGACCGATGTGCTAAATAGGTGTTATTTTACCCTATGTTGATTATGAATAATTAAGGACTGTGATTGACTAATTGTCACATTTAGTCTCTATGGTGTCACTTAATCAGCCAGAACCTAAGGCAGAGTACCTATCGTGTAGCTAGTCTGTTGGAAAGTATCTACGATTTTATTAAATAAATATCGTACTCCCAGGGAAGTGGCAACGGCTTAGTAGTAACTAGCCTTTTATCCTAACTCCTATCTTATAATCCAGTTATGCAATCTTCATCAAATACTTTGATGAGAGGGTGATTCATTCTCCACTAGGTTTCAGTCTAATTAAATCTAGAAGTGTTTTATAGATGAGTCCTGATTCTATGTTATACTGTTCCTATATGTTGTTTGACATATATTCGAGTATTTAGATATCTTAGCCTGGATTGCAACTATGTTCTGTGTCTAAAGGCGTACCACATCCGAGGTCTCTAATAAACCGCCCTACCTTAATGACGGCCCTACTCACGGTTCGGGACGAAGGCATCCATGAAAGTCATATGTCACTTCGGGGATCATACCGCTTGCCCTAGCCGCCGGCATAATCGGACTCAGCTCGGCCCCTACCTAGACTACTTTAACAGGCAGGGTGTTCAACATGTTATTTTATCTAGCATGGCAGACACCAATACTAATTGATGCCTGTTAAACTAAACAGGTTATGATTAGACCGTGGTTAGGAATTGTCTATAACCCTAACTTTAGTTTAAAAGAGCACATTAAACATGCAGACATAGTGAATATTTAGCAGGTGGCTATTTCCGGAAAAACATAATAACGTCAACATATAAAACAACTATTCATAAACATCATAATCTCGTATTCATAATATGTATTTAGAACAAAACAATAACAACATATAAGAGAGGGACATGGGGACTGATGCCATAAAGAAATCACCCTTTACGTAGTCTCGCCGACGGAGCGTACTGCTGTATATGTCGTATTCCTCGCTCTGACTCTGCTCACTAGAACCTTCGGAGGACGCTTCCTCAGCCTAGTAACTGGGCTTTACCTTAATACCCAGCTTAAGCCCAGCCCTGTGGACTGACTCTTCGAACGCCTAGAGCCCTCTTAGGATCTCCTAACGAAATCCCGGGTATTCTATGAATACCAGAAACGAACCTATCTATAGAAACCTAAGATCTGACACTATTTCTCAGAAACTAAAACAAAACACTAACAAGAAAGAAAACTGAGATCCGAGTCTCTGAGTGAGTTGTGTACTAGAGAATTGTACACTGGACACCACTAAATGACTCAGATCGAGTGGAGAGGAATGAATTCAACTGCTGGAGGCCTGGGGTATTTATAGCAGCTTCCCGGAGTGAAAATCTCTGAAAAATTCGATGTGGGACAGCTTCTGGAGGCTCGGGACGCCCGTCCTGATCAGTTGACCAGGTCGGGACGCCTGTCCTGGTGCCTTGACTTGGTCGGAACGCCCGTCCCGGGTTCGGGACGCCCGTCCTGAACATTTGACCGAGTCAACATTTCCAAAAATTGCATTTTTGCCCCAAATTTTGATGTTTACGTCTACTTTTCACCTGACACTTCCAAAATCATAAAAACTGTGAAATTAAGTGAATAATGAACAATCAAGATCAAATTAACCACGATTTCACCCAAATTCATACATAAAAACATGCTAAAAAAGTGATACGATTTTCGCGTATCACCAAGGCAATGCCGAACTCGGCCATGCTCATTGACCGATCTATTCCGCCCAAGCGGAATGTGATCTGCTCCTGATGGTACGTAAATGACGCATAGAACTCACATACCAGCTCTAGGTATGTCGGCTCACTGACGATGAATACTCGATTGTAGGGTAGTACGTCGAGCATGTGTCTGACTTCCTGCTCCACCTTTAGCGTCTGTACTGCTGCCCAGTCAAGTGTTCTGCCCGTCAGTATAGTGCGTCCGATGTATCCGTGACATCTCTCCTGGTATGCTGGGCTGGAGTGAAACAACATAAAAGGATGTGCCACTGAAGTGACGGTCATGATGGATGTGATACGGGCAGGTTTGGGAGCCATTTGGGTTGAGAGCGTTTGAGAGATTTTGAGAATTTAGGCAGGAAGGAAGATTCGAATTCGAATTCTGGAGGTGAATTTGAATTCGGGAGGATGGATTTTGGTTAGGGAATGATTTTTGAGTTTTTGGTGGGAAATTCGAATTTTGGAGGGAAATTCGAATTTGAAAGGAATTTTAAAATTCAAATTTTGGAGGGAAATTTGAAAATTTGAACTTTGGGAAGCTTGCCAAAAATTTGTAGAGAGAAGATAGAGAGAACTATTTGAGAGAGGTGAATTTTTGGAAGTTGATTTGAGGGGAAATGAAAAAAATGGATTATTTGTAGGAGGGGCGGCCTTCGGGATGCCCGTCCCGGAGGCAGGACTCTCATCCCTCTGGACGCCGGTCCCGGGTTGCTTCGAGACGCGTGCCAATTCCGAAATTTTTTTTTTCGTAATTCCCTGCAAATCTCAGGATAATTCCCTGCAAATCTCAGGATACCAAAAATAATCATAATTTTTAACAAGTCTTCATGTTTATCCAATCAAATTCAGAAGCTGTTAAAAACTCTATGCAAAAATTCCTCAATCTTTTTCGAAAATCATGACTACCCTAATTTTATCCCAACTTAAATTCAGCAAGAATTTCATAAAACCAAAAACTGAGTTTGTACAATTTAATTAGTGCAAAATAAACTGCATTTGCAAAACTTTTGTTTTTCATAGAAATTTGAAAATAAAATGTCTGAAGAAAATTGTTGAATATAAAGGACCCTTTAAAACATTTGAAATTTAGAAAAATAGGGGTCAATTATTCAGGTTTAGTTCAAACAATTTATTTGCTAAGAATAAAAGTAAAAGAATCTTCCCTTTTTCAACGACCCTTATCTCTGATCTCCTGTAACTCTGCTCAAATGTTTCGCATTTCTATGCGTATGGCTCTCATCTCATCCCTCTGTCTGCCCTGCTCACTTCGTAAGTCAGCCATCTCCCGGAGTAGTTGTGCACCTTGGTTCTCCTGAAGACTGACCGTGGCTATGAGTCGGTCCATGTTGGTCGTGATATTCAGACTAAGTTGGTCTAAATGACACAATCTGCTTGCAATTCCTTGATCCATCTCATAGACCCTTTGAGCCAACGTATCTATCTGCACGGACAACATTGAATGATAACCGTTAGTGCTTCCCCCGGATGAAGGGGTGTGCTCGTTAGGTGTTGGGGTGTATGCAGGAGATGTTGGTGAATTTTGGGTTTGGTCAATGGGTGGTGGATTTATAGGAACTCTCTGGGCAGGAGTGTGAACTGGAGATCTCTGGGGTTCTTCTCTAGGAGAGAAGGTATCTTCAGAAGGATCTTCTTCCGTGGGACTAGGTTCACGGGCATTCAGGAATCTTCTCACTAGGTCACTGGCATCTAGGCTTGAGTTTACTTCTACCGGTTGTGAAGGAAGAGTCCCTCGTGGTATTTCTGGTTCAGGCCTAGATGGTCCTTCTGGCTTTGTCTTCTTTGGTCCTGGAGTGTCAGGGATTTCTGTTTTCTTTGCTTGGTTAGTAGCTGCTCTTGTTCTCTTCATCTCTGAGTGCAAAGTCTGGTTAGAAATAACAAATAACAAAAATAGGAGGTAAAATAGAAAAGCAAGAAAAAAAATATTTTTAGAGATTTTGAATTTTATTTAGAAAGCAGGTAAATTTCCTCAATATGGTTTTAGAATAATTTTCTAAAATTTGATTATCCTAAATGTCTTAATTTCAGATAATATCTAAAATTAGTTAGTTATTATAATCCTATATTTCAGAAGGTGGTTGTCTAACTAGCATAAGATAAGTGTAAATCAAAAGTCTAGGTTACTACCGCTACCTATCATAAGTTTCTAGAATTGTGGTCAATAATCCCAAATTCATTATGATATTTCCCCGGCAACGGCACCAAAAATCTGATGGGTTTCCAGCCGATATGCTAAATAGGTGTTATTTTACCCTATGTTGATTATGAGTAATTAAGGACTGTGATTGACTAATTGTCACATTTAGTCTCTAAGGAGTCACTTAATCAACCAGAACCTAAGGCAGAGTACCTATCATGTAGCTAGTCTGTTGGAAAGTATCTACGATTTTATTAAATAATTATCGTACTCCCAGGGAAGTGGTAACGGCTTAGTAGTAACTAGCCTTTTATCCTAACTCTTATCTTATGATCCAGTTATGCAATCTTCATCAATGACTTTGATGAGAGGGTGATCCATTCTCCACTAGGTTTAAGTTTAATTAAGCCTAAAAGTGTTTATAGACAAAGTTCTGATTCTATGTTATATTGTTCCTATATGTTGATTGACATATCTTTGAGTATTTTAGATATATCTTAGCCTGGATTGCAACTATGTTCTGAGTCCAAAGGTGTACCACATATGAGTAATCTGATATACCGCCCCATCGCCAAGGTAAACGGCTCTACTCACGGTTACTACTAAAGACAACTATGAAAGCCTATGTCACTTCGGGGATCATGCCGCTTGCCCATAACCGCAGGCATAAACGCTCTACTCAGCCTACCTAGACTACTCTAACAAACAGGGTGTTCCGCAGGTTATTTTATCTAGTATGGCAGACACCAATACTAATTGATGCCTGTTAAACTAAACAGGTTATGAATAGACCGTGGTTAGGAATTGTCTATAACCCTAAATTTAGTTTAAAAGAAACTACATTAGACATGCAGACATAATGAATATTTAAGCAGGTGGCTATTTCCGGAAAACATAACAACTTCAACAAATATAACAAATATTCATAACAATCGTAATCTAGTATTCATAATCGATATTTGGACAACACAATAACAACATATAAGAGAGGGACAGGGGGACTGATGCCATAAAGAAATCACCCTTTACGTAGTCACGCCGTTGGAGCGTACTGCTGTATATGTCGTATTGCTTGACCCGACTCTGCTCGCCAGAACCTTCGGAGGACGCTTCCTCAGCCTAGTAGCTGGACTTTACCTTACTTCCTAGGCTTAAGCCCAGCCCTGTGGACTGACTCTTCAAATGCCTAGAGCCCTCTTAGGATCTCCTAACGAAATCCCGGGTATTCTATGAATACCATAAACGAACCTATCTATAACACCCTAGGATCTGAGACTATTTCTCAAAAACTAAGAAAAACGAAACACAAAAAGGAAAGAACGAAAACTTACATTGAAATCTGAGTCTCCGAGTGAGTTGTGTACTCGAGAACTGTACACTGGAAACCACTGAATGACTCAGATCGAGTGGAGAGGGATGAATTCAACTGAGGAAGGCCTGGGGTATTTATAGCAGCTTCCTGGAGTGATTTTCTCTCAAAAATTCGATGTGGGACTTGAATTTCTGGTTCGGGATGCCCATCCCGGATTGGGACGCCCGTCCCGGTCTATTGACCAGGTCAGGACGGCCGTCCCGAGTCCTGGACGCCCATCCTGAACCGGGACGCCCTCCCCGAAGTCCGAACTTCTGAAAAATTGCGTTTTTGCCCCGAAATTTGCCATTTTCTTCCACTTTTCACCTGACACTTCCAAAATCATAAAAACTGTGAAATTGAGTTAATAATGAACAATTAAGACCAATTTACCCTCAATTTCACCCTAAATCATGCCTAAAAACATGATAAAAATGTGATATGATTTATGCATATCATCCACCAAACTGCCCTACCATTTGCAACATTTGGAACATTACTGGTTTTAGCTCGAACTGTGCTGCAATAATCTCTGGTTGCACAATGCTTGGATTCAGTTCATTAAACATAGGGACCGCATACTGTCGGATAACATGGTCCCTATCGTCTGCCATTACCACAGGATTATAGACAGGTTCATTTTCTATAGCACGTTGCTCAGCCATGTCTGCCTTTGCCTTGGTTTGTTTCTTTTTCCTCAACACCTTGGTTGTTCTCTCAATCTCTGGATCAAGTGGCAGCACTGTAGCTTGAGAGCCCTTGCACGTTTTACTCATGCAAAACAGCACACATTAAGGAATGAATGATACACAAGCTGAAATTTAACAAATAGTTAAGATCAATAATTCACAAAAACAATCCATCCCATGCATAATTATTCGTCCCTCATACATCATTTCAACAATCTCGTAAGCTCAAGTATGAGTATAAAATAAAACAATAAAAGTAACCAAATGCAAATAATATTTACAAACAATTGAATCCGAATCCCCGGCAACGGTGCCAAAAACATGTTACGTTGTGTGCGTGTGTCACAAACTGAAAAGATAATAAAATGAAGTAAATCAACGCAATCTTTAACAAGTGCAAGTATACACCGGTCAAAAAGTAATATATTTACCTAAGTACAATATATCGATCCCACAGGGACTACGTATGCCAATTATACATGCAAACATGATTTACATTTGGTTAAAAGAATAATGAATGTTGAATAATGGAAGGAGATTCAGAGATTAAGCTACTGCTATGGTACTGCTGCAGCAACACAAATGCTGCAGCAGCGCTAACTAACACTACAGGCCAGTCTACTAAAAATACCATAAGAATACAACAGGTAATACATTACTGCGAAAATCAAGCCAAAGATGTAAATATAAACCAGTGGTGAATCCAAAAATACTAAGCATGCTTTCGGTATCCAAATTAACACTACATTGATCTGGTTCTACCCAAATTACTTAGCCTATTAGTCTAGATCCATGATGACATCGTCTCATGGAGTACGAAGCACCGTGAACCTAGAACAACACTAGTCAGTGAAATTAGTCATGTCCCCTGCAATGTTGAGCGCACGGTCATGCGTCTCAATCTAGTGCCATGCAATTATCTTGTCAACTAGACCCCTTCCGGTTAGAAAGCCAGATACTAGTTCGATACATAACTTGGACAGTCGTAACCGCAAGTTATTCCTAATTCGTTTAAGTAATTACATGAATAAACTAAGCATGCCCCATACAAGCATCAATTAGAAAATCAAGACACAAAACTCAGCATTTTTATCATCATATTCCATATTAATTTGTTCCACATGTTCATATTCAACTAGACTACAACACCTTCAAGTTATAAATAAACATTAAATTGAAACGAATCATGAAATACAAGGATCAACGTAATAGGAAAAACAGTCCCTATGGTCATAGTAAACATATCAATCCTAAAATAGTATTTAATCAACCCTTGAATTCATCTAACTATTCTCCATATTACAAAGAATAATTACATAAAATAGTAGGCAAGTTGAATAAATGGAAAGAGGGTTACTCGGGTTGGAGATCACCATTCTGCTCCAAATCGGGTTTAATCAAGCTGATGTTGTCCTTCGTCTCCTCCGAGTGATGTTGCTGCATTCGGTTTTGCCGAGCTTGCAAGATCCCAGCAATGTCGCCCAGCCTTCTCAGGTATTTTCCATTCTATCTAAAGCTCTAAGTCACTCTAAAACAGGTTACTCACTGATGCAGTTCCGATTGGTATGCTAAAAGATAGGCTTTATTTACCTATGTCGATTATGAGTAATTAAGGACTGAGTCTTACTAACTGTCACTTAGCATTCAATTATTGTCACTTAATCAACTAGAACCTAAGGCATAGTACCTATCGTGTAGCTAGTCTGTTGGAAAGTATCTATGATTGTATTAAGTTAATTATCGTACTCCCAGGGAAGTGGCAACGGCTTAGTAGTAACTAGCCTTTTATCCTAACTCCTATCTTATGATCCAGTTATGCAATCTTCATCAAATACTTTGATGAGAGGGTGATTCATTCTCCACTAGGGTTAAGTCTAATTAATCCTAGAAGTGTTTTATAGATGAGTCCTGATTCTATATTATATTGTTCCTATATGTTGATTGACCTATATTCGAGTATTTTAGACATGTCTTAGCTTGGATTGCAACTATGTTCTGTGTCTAAAGGCGTACCACATCCGAGGTTTCTAATAAACCGCCCTACCTTAATGACGGCCCTACTCACGATTCGGGACGAAGGCATCCATGAAAGCCCTATGTCACTTTGGGGATCATACCGCTTGCCCTAGCCGCCGGCATAATCGGACTCGGCCCGGCTTACCCTAGACTACTCTAACAAACAGGGTGTTCAGTAGGTTATTTTATCTAGCATGGCAGACACCAATACTAATTGATGCCTGTTAAACTAAACAGGTTATGATTAGACCGTGGTTAGGAATTGTCTATAACCCTAACTTTAGTTTAAAAGAGCACATTAGACATGCAGACATAGTGAATGTTAAGCAGGTGGCTATTTCTGGAAAAACATAACAACGTCAACATATAAAACAACTATTCATAAAAATCGTAATCTCGTATTCATAATAAATCTTTAGAACAACACAATAACAACATATAAGAGAGGGACATGGGCACTGATGCCATAAAGAAATCACCCTTTACGTAGTCTCGCCGACGGAGCGTACTGCTGTATATGTCGTATTGCTCGCCCTGACTCTGCTCGCCAGAACCTTCGGAGGACGCTTCCTCAGCCTAGTAACTATGCTTTACCTTAATACCCAGCTTAAGCCCAGCCCTGTGGACTGACTCTTCGAACGCCTAGAGCCCTTTTAGGATCTCCTAATGAAATCCTGGGTATTCTATGAATACCATAAACGAACCTATCTATAGAAGCCTAAGATCTGAGACTATTTCTCAGAAACTAAAACAAAACACTAATAAGAAAGAAAACTGAGATCCGAGTCTCTGAGTGAGTTGTGTACTAGAGAAGTGTACACTAGAAACCACTAAATGACTCAGATCGAGTGGAGAGGAATGATTTCAACTGTTGGAGGCCTGGGGTATTTATAGCAGCTTCCCGGGGTGATTTTTCATCAAAAATTCGATGTGGGACTGGATCTAGGGGTTCGGGACGCCCATCCCGGATTGGGACACCTGTCCTGATCTGTTGACCAGGTCGGGACGCCCGTCCCGAGTCCTGGACGCCTGTCCCGGTGCTTTGACTGGGTCGGGACGCCCGTCCCGGGTTCAGGACGCCCGTCCTGACCCTTTGACCGAGTCAATATTTCCAAAAAATGCGTTTTTGCCCCAAAATTTGCTGTTTTCGTCTACTTTTCACCTGACACTTCCAAAATCATAAAAACTGTGAAATTAAGTAAATAATGAACAATTAAGATCAATTTACCCTCAATTTCACCCTAAATCATATATAAAAACATGCTAAAAAGGTGATACGATTTTTGCGTATCAGATAACCCCACACTTAGCTTTTTGCTTGTCCTCAAGCAAAGTCTACCTGAAGTTAGTGATTCTAAACCGTAGTGCAGTCACTTAAATTCCTAGTCATGTTTTTATTCCAAAAATTCTTCAGACAAGTCTTAACACAGGTCTGACTGGTTAGGTTGCTATGACAGGGTCTCAGATGTTTTTAGTAGCTTGTTATGATCAGGCAGAAAACAAATCAACAACTAGGTTGGACTTTTTTCTTAGTCACAGGGTCTTCCTGATGTGTAGTGTGTGTACTAGTCTAGACCAGATAGTCAACACAATGTACTCTTGTCTTAACTACTACCAGATAACACTTCGACCCATCGCTAGACATATTAACAACCGACAACTTTTTGAGTTCTGAGCTTTGGTGATCAGATTTTTAATGTTTTAGCATTTAGTTATTTTCTGTATAGATTCAGGGTATTTTGAGTCTGCTTAGAACACGTCAACTTCAACTACCCATGTAGCGAGTCCCACTCCGATGACTCCCCAGATCTACATGACCTTAGGGCATCAGGCTTTAAATTCCCCGAAGGAGTGGTGCTCGAGTAGCGAAGGCCGCTGGCAAACTACCCTTATTTGATTAATTTCCTTTTGTTTCTTTTCAATTTTAGCTCAGAGTCTCATCTAGTCATTCTAACTGCCAATATATCCACAACTGGTCTAATTTTATCTAGTTAAGTCTCGAACAGGCAATTGGCTGAGGTCTCTAATCCAGACAAAGTTGTGCTCAGTTATCAGGAATTCCCTATTCCTAATCAATTAGTTCAGCAATAGTCATCAATTATCTCCTACTAACCATAACATACTACCTACATATCATAGACATAAGCAATTGTTTAACCAAGCATACTGCATTTAGAAGTCCGAAAGGCGGAAAAATTTTGAAAAAATTTTGGAAGGGTGTGAGAATACGGGGAAAACAAGAAAAAGCATGCAAAAAATTTTTGCAAACTGTTAAACTGCTACAGTGCACCGTGCACTGCTACCCCACACTTAATTCTGGCACTATCCTCAGTGTTCATGCATATCTAATTACCCCACACTTATTTGAAAACAAGAAATAAAGCACAAAGAAAAGATGCTTACCGATACTATGGGTAAGAAAGACATAAAAAGCAAAAAACAAAATAATGCAAACAATTCTGTATTCATATAAATCAACTTTGTACATAGATTCATACGTCATACAGCCCAGACATGTTTATACACATAGAACAAGAAAAACAAAAGGAAAAGAAAGGAAAGAAGGAGAGAGAGACTAAGAACCCGGCGGATCGTCGTCCAGTGGACCGAGGTCTGCTGTAAAGTCAAACTCGAAGTTTTCCGCCACTCGGGAAGTATGCTGATGTATCTCCTCAATCCTGCTGGTGTTCATGGCGATCCTGTCATCCATCATCGCCAGCCGTCTGTCGATCCTGTCATCCATCATCGCCAGCCGTCTGTCGATCCTGTCATCCATCATCGCCAGCCGTTTGTCAATCCTGTCCATGTCTCAACTGTATCGGGCTGATAGTTCTGCCAATCCGTGCGACATGTGTCGTTCGAAGGCAGTACGTGGCACGAAGGTCTTGGACGGAGGGATATGCGCTGGATATGCTTCCGATGCCGATGCCTGTCCTGGCTGCTCCGTGTGGATGGTGTAGCGGCCATTCGCATCCCGGACAACCATTCCCATGTTCCGTAGAATATTAAGATCAGTGGGAACGGTGGTCGGGGCGACCAGGGTCAGCTCCGAGCCCTCTATGTCCAACTCCAAGTAGCGGGCTAGCCTGGTGATGTACGGTCCGAGCCCCAGACACTGTTTCCTGGTGTCTGTAGCGAATCCTCGCATGACGACCGCGATGAGTCTAGCCATCTCTACCGTAGCTCCCATGTGCATGTTGGCCAGAAGGAATGTCTCCTTCTGGGTGACAGTTCTGGGAGCCGTCCGTCGTCCTGACAATGTATGTGCAATGATAGCGTGCAGGTAACGAAGAGTTGGATAAATACCTGTGGCTTTTGTTTTTGTTCATTTGCCCGTCTTCATGCAGAAATATATATATATATATATATATAAAACATAAATTCCAATTTTTCCCGTTCAAATTTCTCAATCGGGCAATCAACTTCAACCGACCAATTTCCTTTTCTACCCTTGATCAATTGGCTCATAAAAATCCCACTCCTTTCAAAAGTGCTGCAATTACAATCAATGAAAGTCAGCATTTAGTTTAAATAAAAGGTGGAATTTTTTATCGAATAAATTAAACCGGTACAATTAACTTTTAAAAGGGAAAATGTGCAAATTAGAGTATTTCTCCCAAAATCAAGAGACAATTTCTACAAATCATGCTAGAAATAATGCAAAATATGTGCAAATAACTCTACTATCGTAGAGTTATCAACAGCTAAAGTGTTGAAAATATTTTTCATGGATAAAGCATATCCATTGAGTATTCCAATAGTCGTGAGGTCGCTAGATATAAATAAAGATATATTTAGACCTCGAGAAAATGATGAAGAACTACTTGGTCTTGATGTACCATATTTGAGTGCTGTTGGTGCACTGATGTATCTTGCAAATAATACTCGACCTGATATAGCATTTGCTATAAATCTATTAGCAAGATTTAGTTCTTCGCCAACACGACGACATTGGAATGGTGTTACACACGTCCTTAGATACCTCCAAGGGACAATTGACCTCGACTTATTTTATTAAAATGTAAATGATCCAAAACTGATTGGGTATTGATAACTCTAAAATAATAGAGTTATTCACAATGTTTTGCCCTTAATTTGAACCCAATTTCATGACTTGTACAAAGGTTTTTGTGTTAAAAATGCACCAAATTGATTAATTCCTTTCTCTAACTCAATTTTACCAAAAGAACCGATTTGATTTAAGAAATTTCAGATTTCATTGCAATTGTGTTTAGTTACTTTTATGTCTGAAATTTATGAGAATTATGACAATTTTTGATTAAAAATACCGAGGGTAGAAAAAGTATTTACTGGCTGAAAGTGGTGTGGCAAATGCGAAGACTTAAGTTGACCAATTGATGACATTGTTGGCTGGAATAAATTGAAATTATTTGACCATTTTTTATTAATTTCTGAATTTGTTTTAATTTTCTAGCCGGTTCTGATCATAATGAATCCAGTGGAATACTCACTGATTTCAGTGAAGAAAGTGACAAAAACGGCAGAAGAGAGTACACATGTTGAAATCTTTGTTTTATATATATATATGTACTCTAAAATCCAAATTAATTCCAGCTGGAGATAAAACAAAGAAATACAAATTGTAGCTGAAATTTCGGTGGAGCCTTGCAACAATTTTTGGATTTTATTTCAGCTGGTACGATGACTCATCATGTTGAAGGACAGCTGTGGGTTAGAGGAAAATTCTGGAGAGAACAATTTTCTTTTACAAAGCAAGAGAAGTCGGCAGTGGAAAAAGAGGAGGAGATTGGTTTTATTCATTTTTTAGAGGCATAGAAAGAGAGCAGTCGGCAGTAGATAGGAGATAGTTTTTCTAACCCACTAATTGTAGACTAATTTAGATTAACTTTTTTTAGGGAGAGAAACCCAAGAGGAAGAAGGGTGACTTGCTAAGGATTCATCAGCTGAGTAGAGGAGAAGCTGCAACACCATTCAGAGAAGGAATAACAATGGGCAATTTTGATTAAACTGATTTGGGCAGTAGGGTGATCTCAGACCCGAGTAATTCTCTACCCATTTCCTCATTTTGTTCATTATCTTGTATAAACTCTTACTTGAATTCCGCGTATGAGTTGGAGGCGAATTTAAGGATTAATTAAACTTGTTTTGTAATAGAATTACTCACTATGGCCATAGGAGCATTTTATTCCATTACTTTAATTCTTGGATTTCGTTATTCCCAGTACTGAATATGTATTTATAACTAGAAGTTGTTGTGGCTTAGATAAGTATGAACATGTTGATTACACTATTTTGAATACGATGATGAATATGCTATAGCATTGTTCTCTATTTTTATGATTAATGCTTGTATGGGGAATGCTTGGTTTATTCATGTAATTACTTAAATAGATTTAGCATAACTTGCGGTTACGACTGTCCAAGTTATGTATCGAACTAGTATCTGTATTTCTAACCGGAAGGGAGCTAGCTGACAAGATAGTTACGTGGCACTAGATTGAGACGCATGACCATGCGCTCAACATTGCAGGGGACATGACCAAATTCACTGACTAGTGTTGTTCTAGGTCAACGGTACTTCGTACTCCATGAGACGATGATATCGGGGATCTAGACTAGTAGGTCAAGTAATCTGGGTAGAACCAGATCGCTATAGCATTAATCTAGAAACTGAAAGCATGTTCTGTATATTTAGATTCATCTCTGGTTTGTATTTACATTTTGGGCGTGAATGCCGCAGCATTGTATTACCTGCAGTACTCTTGTGGTTATTTCCAGTAGGCTGACCCTTAACTATTAGTTTAGTTTTACTGTAGCATTAGCATTGTCGTAGCATTAGACCAATCTCTATTCTTCATTCATCATTCTTTATTCTTTTAACCAATTGTACTATCGTATTTGCATTTGTAATTGGCACACTTAGTCCCTGTGGGATCGATAATCTTGTACTTAGGTACATATATTACTTGTTGACCGGTGTATACTTGTACTTGTTAAGATTTCGTTGATTTATTTCATTTCCTTATCTTTACAAATTGTGACACACGCACACAACACAACAAGTTTTTGGCGCAGTTGCCGGGGACTTCGGAGTCAATTGTTTGTAAATATTGATTGTTTGCATTTGGTTAATAGTCTATTGATTTAGTGTATGAGTGACGAATATTTGAACATAGGCTGGATTTTATTTGAACATTATTGATATTAACCATTTGTTAATTTTCAGCTTGTGTATATCATATATTTCTTAATGTGTGCTGATTTTTGCATGAGTAAAACGCAAAAGGACTCTCAATCTACATTGCTGCCACTAGATCCAGAAATTGAGAGAACAACCAAAGCGTTAAGAAAGAAGAAGCAAACTACAGATAGGGACCATGCTATCCGACAGTATGTTGTCCCTATGTTAAACGAGCTTAACCCAAGCATTAAGCGACCGGAGATTGCCGCAACACAGTTTGAGCTGAAATAGGTGATGTTTCAGATGCTGTAGATAGCACAATGAGGAGGATGAGGAATACTCAGCTTGGCTAGAAGCAAACTCTCAAGGTTTCAAATTCAGAGCTCAATTTGAATCTTTGGACTTGTCTTCTAGGGATTTTAAAGTGACAAAACCTTTTGTGGAAGAACCACCCAAGCTGGAATTAAAGTCATTGCTGCAGCATCTAAAGTATGGATTTCTGGGGGCAGAATCTACATTGCCAGTGATTATTTCAGCACTGCTGAGTGCGAAGCAGGAGGAGAATTGCTTCGAGCTTTGCAGCAGCATAAGAGAGCTATGTGCTGGACCATAGCTTACATCAAAGGTATATGACCAACCTTATGCATGCACAAGATAATTTTGGAAGACAATTCCAAAATTTTAATAGAGGGGCAGAAAAGATTAAATCCAATTACGAAGGAAATGGTAAAGGAACAAATTATCAAGTGGCTAGATTTTGGCATTATATATCCTATATCTGACAGCGCTGGGGATGGAGAATTTGCATGGATTACAAGAAGATAAACAAAGCCACAAGAAACGACCGCTTCCCACTGCCTTTCATTGATCAAATGTTGGATAGGTTGGATGGACGGGATTGTTATTGCTTTCTGGATGGGTATTCTGGTTACAATCAGATTGTTGTAGCACCAGAGGACCAGAACAAAACGACCTTCACTTGTCCTTATGGTACTTTCGCATTCAGAAGAATGCCATTCAAATTGTGTAATGCTCCAGCAATGTTCCAACGATATATGATGGCCATTTTCACAGCTATGGTGGAGCAATATTTAGAGGTTTTCATGAATGACTTCTCCATATTTGGGACTCTTTTGAAAAATGCTTAGAGAATTTGGCCAACGTGCTTAAACATTGTGAGGACACCAACCTAGTCCTCAATTGGAAGAAGTGTCACTTCATGGTTAAAGAAGACATTGTGCAAAACTCTTCACCTATAATACTTGTCGATGCTAAGTAGTCAATTGAGCACAATCTATAAGTGAACACTTTCATCTATTGTTTATTGCATTTCTTTTTATTTCGTTTTTCTTATTTCTTCTTGTTTGTTTTCATTTTTTTCCAGCATTGAATTTCTTTCCCTTGTTTTGTTTTAATTGTTGTTCTTTTATTTTCAGGTGCTTCAATTTGGGATTAATGGTTGTTTAATCCTAAGTTTCTTTCAGAATTTTCAGAATTAGTTTTGAGACTTCAATTTCATATTGCACTGCCATTCTCTTTCTCTCTTATCGGTACTCTTCTGCTTGTTAATACATAAATCTTTGTTGCAGCAGACTACTGGACAGCTTTAGTCCATTGTCAAGTTCAGTTGGTGGCGTAGGAGCTGTTAAAAGTCAACAATGGAGTTCTGAAGTGGCAGACCAAGGAGCTGCCATGAACCGACGATTCATGCAAGCAACCTTATTCCATTAATTCCAGTCGGTAGCATGCAAATAGGAGTTGCTGGGAGACAAAAAGGTTAGTGAATTTATTGTTTTTGATAAGAGAAGTTTCGTGTGAATTGAAAAAAAAAAAGAGAAGAGAAAAATATTTTGGAAGTTGTAACTCCCTATAACCTATTGAAAGGAGTTACATCTCTCCATCTCTTGTAACTGCCCGATATTACTTCTTTAAATATCTCCAAGGCACAACTCACCATATCTCAACTTCGCTACACACGATCTTTCCTTTCCTTCTCTTCAAGCTTTATTTTCAGCCTCATACAACTTCGAAGATTCAAGGTTAGTGCTCATCTTTCTACATTTTCTTTTCGGTAATATGAATTTGTGTTCATTAGGATGTATGATACTTGCAGAATTTCTGGTTTATTTTTCTGAGCTTAATGATAGTATGCATCCTTTAATAGCATTCATTAAGTGGAATATGTCAATACCGAAGGATAGTTACTTGTCATGGCTGGATTTTGAGTTTATGTTGAAGCATTTGTTCCCTTGAGTTGCTTATCTTGGTCTATAGTTAGCAGCATATTTTTATAGCCATGGATGATCTACCATTTTGTGTCTTCTTTTGGGTTATTTTATGATTAGTAGAAGGCATGTTTTGAGCTGACATATAATACATGATCTTCATGCTTTCATTTAGCAACAATGCTGCCTGAGTAGTAGTAGGTAATTGTTTTGTGCTTGATGATTCTCACCCAAGAATTGAGAGAACCTATTTGCTACTAATACAGTTGCTTTACATTTTCCCTACTGCCCATACGTTGCATTTATATATTTTATGACAATGTAAAGATGCTAAGAGTCAAACAGGTTGCACCCCTCTTCATACCACCAAGGTGCAACTTCCACAACATCTGACACAGCAGCATCGATCCTCACCCAGATGCATGACCACCAGCAATTGTACTGACAGTATGCTCGCGACAGAGATGCTGCATACTTTTGCTCTCTTCCGCAGCAACGCCAATAGGCCGGGGCACCAAGGCCCTCTTTTCCCCTCCAGATTTTGCCGAACACTCCTTAGAACATGGAGGATGATGGCAACAACAAATGATGACACTCCTGGTCCTGTGGGAGTGGTTTCTATCTTACTTTTTCTTTGATTCCCGCTGAAATAATTTATACTATTATGTTTTTATCTCCGTTAATTTCCCGTGCTTTGTGTTGAACTAGTTTTTCCCTTTTTATGATCAGTCCAATGGCATGTTTTCCCCATGTTGCTACCGCAATGAGGACATTGCTCCTCTTCAGATTGGGGGAGGATGTCCTTTTGCCAGTTCAAGAGCATTTCTTGTTATTAAAGTGAATGAATACGTTAATTTCTGTGTTTTTTTTATGAATGAGCTGAATGAATGTGTTATTGCTCCTGCATTATCTATTGAATCTCTCTAGCATGATCATACTCTAGTGAATCATTTTAGCAGGATTGTGTCAATTTAGGGAGATTATTTATGATGATAATTCATGTTGATATGATTTCACAACTCTTATATGGTAGTGAGCCTTTAGTACTTAGAATATGTTGATATTAACTAGATTTAAGTGAAAATTTTTGCTCCCACCAACATTTTTGCACATAGTCTTGCTTGGAGATTTCATGTTTATAAAAAGAGTTAGCTTTGGTATGAAGGTTCAGAATCTTTAGACTCGTTTGTTATATCCCTTGAGGTGAAATCCTAGTAGATTTGGTAATATAGAAATGATTAAGGCATGTTCTTGAATCGTTTGAGCCTTTCTAGCTTACCCTAATGCACTTTATTTCCTTAGTTAAACCAAGTTGAGCTTAAGCCTAATTTCTTGACACCCTTATTAAATAGCCACTTATCTTAAATGTTTTGCATGTATCCATTCTTTGTTTTCCCTAAACTTTATCTTAGTCTGCTATGAACACTGTTAAACATAAGTTTGGGGGTATGCTGAGAATGCTATGATGAGGAACATAGAAATGCTATAGCACAATGCTGCAGCAATATCATATTTATTAGATCAGTGGTAGTTAATGGAATTTTGAAATTATGTTATGAATGCTCTATGTATTGAGGGTATGTGTATTAAAAAAAAGTGTGAAAAATGAAAGAACCATCTTCACACAAAAAAAAAAAAGAAAGAAAAAGAAGAACAAAAAGATCAAAAAGGAAATACATATTATGCGTCTTTGTGGTCAAATGCTATATACTGATTGTGGTTAAATGCTGCACTTATTATTGAAGCAGAGTGTAAATGTTTATGCTCCTTGAGTTGTGAAAAGAAAAAAATGAGAAAAGTGATAGCATTGGGTTGAAGTTCATGGCAGTCTAGGACTAAGTTTTGAGCCTACTTTTTATCTATCTTTTTCCTACCTTAGCCTTAGCCTACATTACAACCAAATTAAGACCTCTTTGATCTTTATTGCTGAATTTGCTACATTAGTGGAGAGTGGTGTAATAGATTGAGTTTGAAGATGCAAAATGAATCTTAGGATTACCATACGTTGACTTTTGAATGAGAGATTGAAAAGGAAAGACTATTCACACACACACGGGAGTAGATCTTTGAGCTTGATTCAGTTAATGTTCTGATATTTGAGGAACTTGGGTCATGAACGTATTAGAGTTTTGTTTCACACATTTGATATGAAAATATGAACCCAAATTTGCCTATGATTGCTGGATGATTCTGGAAATGAATTGTTGTACTGTTTAATTGAGTTTTATTGATCTATCTTATCTGCTACAGCATTGCTCGGGACGAGCAATGAGCTAAGTTTGGGGGTGTGATAACTCTAAAATAATAGAGTTATTCACATATGTTTTGCCCTTAATTTGAACCCAATTTCATGACTTGTGCAAAGGTTTTTGAGTTAAAATGCACCAAATTGATTAATTCCTTTCTCTAACTCAATTTTACCAAAAGAACCGATTTGATTTAAGAAATTTCAGATTTCATTGCAATTGTGTTCAGTTACTTTTACGTCTGAAATTTATGAGGATTATGACAATTTTTGATTAAAAATACCGAGGGCAGAAAAAGTATTTACTGGCTGAAAGTGGTGTGGCAAATACGAAGACTTAAGTTGACAAATTGATGACATTGTTGGTTGGAATAAATTGAAATTATTTGACCAATTTTTATTAATTTCTAAATTTGTTTTAATTTTCCAACCGGTTCTGATCAAAATGAATCCAGCGGAATACTCGCTGATTTCAGGGAAGAAAGTGTCAAAAACGGCAGAAGGGAGTACACATGCTGAAATCTTTGTTATATATATGTTTGTGAGTGTGCGGTGGACAAAAAGACAAAAGAAAGTGGGCAGAATGAATTCGTCCTTTCCAACTATATAAATATATATATATATATATATATATATATATATAGTACTCTAAAATTCTAAATTAATTCCAGCCAGAGATAAACAAAGAAATACATATTATAGCTGAAATTTCGGTGGAGCCTTGGAACAAGTTTTGGATTTTATTTCAGCTGGTACGATGACTCATCATGTTGAAGGACAACTGTGGGTTAGAGGAAAATTCTGGAGAGAACAATTTTCTTTTACAAAGCAAGAGAAGTCGGCAGTGGAAAAAGAGGAGGAGATTAGTTTTATTCATTTTTAGAGGCATAGAAAGAGAGCAGTCGGCAGTAGATAGGAGATAGTTTTTCTAACCCACTAACTGTAGACTAATTTAGATTAACTTGTTTTAGGGAGAGAAACCCGAGAGGAAGAAGGGTGACTTGCTAAGGATTCATCAGCTGAGCAGAGGAGAAGCTGCAGCACCATTCAGAGGAGGAATAACAGTGGGCAATCTTGATTAAACCGATCTGGGCAGTAGGGTGATCTCAGACCCGAGTAATTCTCTACCCATTTCCTCATTTGTTCATTGTCTTGTATAAACTCTTACTTGAATTTCGGGTATGAGTTGGAGGCAAATTTAAGGGTTAATTAAACTTGTTTTGTAATAGAATTACTCACTATGGCCATAGGAGCATTTTAATCCATTACTTTAATTCTTGGATTTCGTTATTCCCAGTACTTAATATGTATTTATAACCTGAAGTTGTTGTGGCTTAGTTAAGTATGAACATGTTGATTACACTATTTTGAATATGATGATGAATATGCTATAGCATTGTTCTCTGTTTTTATGATTAATGCTTGTATGGGACATGCTTGGTTTATTCATGTAATTACTTAAATAGATTTAGCATAACTTGCGGTTACGACTGTCCAAGTTATGTTTCGAACTAGTATCTAGCTTTCTAACCGAAAGGGAGCTAGTTGACAAGATAGTTACGTGGCACTAGATTGAGACGCATGACCGTACGCTCAACAGTGCAGGGGACATGACCAAATTCACTGACTAGTGTTGTTCTAGGTCAACGGTACTTCGTACTCCATGAGACGATAATATCGGGGATCTAGACTAGTAGGTCAAGTAATCTGGGTAGAACTAGATCGCTGTAGCATTAATCTGGAAACTGAAAGCATGTTCTGTATATTTAGATTCATTTCTGGTTTGTATTTACATTTTGGGTGTGAATGCCGCAACATTGTATTACCTGCAATACTCTTGTGGTTATTTCCAGTAGGCTGACCCTTAATTGTTAGTTTAGTTTTACTGTAGCATTAGCATTGCCGTAGCATTAGACCAATCTCTATTCTTCATTCATCATTCTTTATTCTTTTATTCTTTTATTCTTTTAACCAATTGTGCAATCGTATTTGCATTTGTAATTGACACACTTAGTCCCTGTGGGATCGATAATCTTGTACTTAGGTATATATATACTTGTTGACCGGTGTATACTTGCACTTGTTAAGATTGCGGTGATTTATTTCATTTCCTTATCTTTACAAATTGTGACACGTGCACACAACGCAACAGGTATGCAAATGCTGGTTATCTTTCTAATCCGCATAAGGCACGTTCTCAAAAAGGTTATTTATTTATATATGGTAATACTGCTATATCATGGCGCTCTACGAAACAAACAATAGCAGCAACTCCTTCTAATCATGTTGAGATAATAGCCATTCATGAAGCAAGTCGAGAATGTGTATGGTTGAGGTCAATAATACACTATATTAGAGAGAGTTGTGGTTTATCCTCCGGAAGAGAGATTCCAACTTCTCTATATGAAGATAATGCAGCTTGTATAGCTCAATTAAAAGGAGGGTATATCAAGGGAGATAGGACAAAACACATTTCACCTAAATTCTTCTTTACTCATGAACTTCAAAAGAATGGTGAAATTGATGTGCTTCAAATTCGATCATGTGATAATCTTGCAGATATATTCACTAAAGCTTTTCCGACTGCAACCTTTGAGAAATTGAGATATAAAATTGGTTTGCGTCGGTTTAAAGATTTCGAGAGATCATATCATCAGGGGGAGAAATCTACACATAAAGAATAATGTACTCTTTTTCCTTCACTAGAGTTTTTTCCCACTGAGTTTTTATCTAGTAAGATTTTAACGAGGTATATTCTTTATGTAATGGACATCCAAGGGGGAGTGTTATGAATTCCGAAGATTCATTAAATTAGTAGATGTCCATCATATAATCGTTATTATCATTTTATCCTGGGATAATTACGTACTTAATGAAAGGTGATAAGTGTCACCTAATGTCTATATCTCTAAGGTGACACATATCATCTAATAATATTCTCTCTATTTTATACCTCTCTCGTTTACTTTTTAATCTCGTTTATTTTATAACTTCACAATAATTTATGATTATTTTTATTAATATCTTTTTATCTTTTTTATATTGTATTTATCTTTTTATAATTTATTTATATTTTACACTGATCATATTCTTTTAAATTAATTGGGCCAATTTAATTGGGCCAAAAGTGATTACTGTAAAATACATAATATATGTGATACCGGTAATCAAATTAACAAGCTTTACAAAATATTTATTAATTTTTTTAAAAAAAATAATAATAAAAACCTTTGTTATTTATTAATCTACGTATATAAATATAATTGAGATTGATTGGGCAGTTGCATAAAAGACGGGTGTATAACTGTATAATATTTCCGTTAATTTTCTTGATTTGTTTTTGTACCAAGAAATTAATATAAAAAATTAATATCTCTCGATATTTATTAGAGATAGTTGTTAATCATCATTCCTATTTAAAACCCTTATTCTTATCGTCATTCTAAAACTTCTTCCCTCGCACAAGAATTACCGCTAAGTAGAAAATTTTCACAATGGTCAACAAGTGGAAGTATTATACGAGGAAAGAATTGGAGGAAAATTCACCCTCAAGAAGGGACGGTATAAGTTTAAAGGAAGAGAATGAATTAAGCAAGAAATGCATTGATTTCATGGTCGAAAACAGCAAAAAGTTTGGATCTCATTTCATAGTCGCGAAGGCAAATGTATATTACCACCGTTTCTTTTTGCTGCGATCACACGCGAAGCACCAATGGTATAGAATAGCAATCGCCTGTATGTTTCTTGCATCAAAAGTTGAGAAGCGTCAGTTTTCGTTTGACGATTTCGGACAAGAAAGTTGGAGAAAAATTTTAAAGGAAGTTTTTAAAAAAGAGATACCACTTAAAGAACTCAAAAAGATGATTCTAGATAAGGAGTTGGAGATTCTTACGACTATTAATTTTGAAGTTTATGTGGATCTTCCGTACTTTTATCTTGATAAGTTTGCTAGTGAATTCAAAGACGTACCAACGAAAATAAAACAGACTGTGGTAAAATTTATATCCAGAACCTACTTTTCTTCTCTGTGTTTGCAATTCGAACCCCAGAAAATTGCTGGTGCTGCATTTTATCTTGCTTATAAATTCTTGAATTTGAAATTACCTGAAGAAGAAGAAGGGTACCGTGAGTTTTTTCAAATGACTCTTAAGGAATTGGAAGATATTTCAATTCAGATGATGGATTTGTCATCGTTTTCGGGTTCTCTGCCTATTGACCAAAGTCTTTCAGCGTGTATATATACATACATGAGGGGTTTGAGGACTAACTCAAACGATGTTGTTTGTCCTAAGCCAAGAAGAATGTTCTACGAATTTAGTGAGTCAAAGGCCGGAAAAGAGCTTCTTGATATCAGTCTCACAAAGGTAGAATCTTTTTCCTCTTCTCTTTTGTGGGATTTTCTTTAAATTTCTTGTTTTGGGTTTTTCTAAAGCTTTTTCCTTTTCTGAATCTTTTTCCTCTTCACTTTTGTAGGTTTTCTTTAAATTTCTTGTTTTGGGTTTTTTCAAAAGCTTTTTACTTTTTTTGGATCTTTGTTTCTTTTGCTTCTTGAGCCACGCTCTCTGAACAGTATTTTGATTTTCTTGAAATCTGAAAAACAGGGAGAATATGGAGTTGAGAAACCCAATTTTTTGGTGGATTCTTCTACTCCGTTTTTCAGCGAATCGCCACCGACAAGGCCCTCAAATCCTGTATTCCAAGACCCACAATTTGGTAAAAGTACCCTAAGTCCACAATTGGGTTCTCAGCCTGTTGACCAAAGTCTTTCAGTGCCATCACCTCTGCATATTGCCAATGGTAACCAAAGCCTCCCGCCTCTGACTGCGCAAGAAAAGGAGGAATGGAGGAGGTATTATACGAGGAAAGAATTGGAGGAAAATTCACCCTCAAGAAGGGACGGTATAAGTTTAGAGGAAGAGAATGAATTTAACATAAAATCCATTCTTTTCATGTTTGAAAACCGCAAAAAGTTTCGATCTCCTTTCATAGTTGCAAAGGCGAATGTATTTTATCACCGTTTCTTTATGCTGCGATCACACGCGAAGTACCAATGGTATAGAATAGCAATCGCCTGTTTGATTATTGCATCGAAAGTTGAGAAGTATGAATTTTCATTAGACAATTTCGGACAAAAAGATTGGAGAAAACCTTTAAAGGAAGTTTTTGAAAAAGAGATACCCCTTAAAGAACTTAAAAAGATGATTTTAGATGACGAGTCGGAGATTCTTAGAGCTACTAATTTTGATTTTAATGTGGATCTTCCGTTCATTTATTTTCATAAGGTTGCAAATAAATTCAAAGACGAACAAACAGAAGTAAAACAGATTGGGCTGAAATTTATAATCAGAACCTATTTTTCTTCTCTATGTTTGCAATTCGAACCCTGGAAAATCGCCGGAGCTGCATTTCATCTTGCTTATAAATTCTTGAATTTGAAATTACCTTTCCAAGAAGAAGAAGGGTATCATCAGTTTTTTCAAATGACTCTTACCGAATTGGAAGATGTTTCGAAGCAAATATTGGATTTGTTTGGAAAATCTTTTATATTCAGTTCATTCTATTGATTTTATGAGAGATGATTGTTTTAGTTCAAAAGTCATATAAATAACACCAACTAGAATGATTCCATCTATTCATAAACCACTCACATTATAACTCAAACTTTTACCAAACATTTTTAAGTATGTTTATTCAGAAGGAGATAAATTATCTATTATCATTACTAATAACCTTCAACCTAATCAAGAAGATAATACTTAAATTGTTACAAAATAATAAGTCATTGGGTGGACATTAGTAATATTCCTAAGATTAGTTCCTTTTTGTGCATATATAGAATTTTTTAGAAAATGAAGCTAAAAAAGTAAGACAATTTCAAAGAATCTTCGATTTTACAAGAAATATAAAGAAAATTTATTTACACCGTTATTATGGTTTTGGTGATTGATTCATCCATTTAAATTCAATTAATTCTATTGATTTTATGAATGATGATTGTTTAAATACACATGTTGAAAAAGTCATAGAAATAACACCAACTAGGATGATTCCATCAATTCATAAACCACTCACATTAGAACTCAAACCTTTTATACCAAATGATATCGTTAAATTATATTACATTGGATCTTAAACGAAATGAGATCCAAACTCTTTGCTGTTTTCGACCATGAAATCAATGCATTTCTTGCTTAATTCATTCTCTTCCTTTAAACTTATACCGTCCTTTCTTGAGGGTGAATTTTCCTCCAATTCTTTCCTCGTATAATACTTCCACTTGTTGACCATTGTTAAAATCATCAACACCATAACAACGGGTGTAAACAATTTTTTTTTAAAATTGAAAATTCTTTGAGAATGTGTAGGTAATTAAATTTAATTATATATTTAAAATATATAATTAAATTAAATTTTAATATTTTAATATATATAATTTTTTATATTGAGAAATTATTTATGAGAGAGTGATACTTGGCATCATAGTAGCGCAATGATTATCATTTTCTCAATTATAAATAGAGGGCCAAATTCCCTCGAATAAAAAAAGAAGCTGAGAACCGAAGTTGACGGAAGTATACATAAACTTTGTCAAAATCCATTCCATATCCATTCTGAGAAGATCAAAGGCCTCTCGAGAAAAATTCAGAAGCCCTCGGAAGAAATCCGTCTCTGTTCAATAAATCTAGATCAAGCCAAAGGCTCAGATAAATCAGAATCTATTGGATCGAGATCAAGCCCAAAAAGGCCCTTAAGCCCACGACGGATCGAATCAGCAGATCCATAGAAATAGAACCCAAAAAGAAATTATTGTAATTATATTACATCTAACACATTTTCTTGTAATTTTCAATTTTCAAGAAATACACGAGAAAAAATATTCGTCCACAAATTGGCACGCCTAGTGGGACCATTTCTACCGCTAATCTCTTTCCCTCAAAATCAGCAAAGTCGCAGATGATGACATCAGTATCGTCGCAGGCATCAAAATCAACATCAGAATTGTCGCAGACATCAAAGTTGCAGATGACGATATTAGAAAAGTCGTAGACTACGACATCAACATAGTCATAGACATCAAGGTCACAAATGACAACATCACTTTTTAGCATGTTTTAAGCACAAATTAGGGCATAATTAGAACTAAATAGATCTTAATTGATTGAAATTGATATATTTTTGCATAATTTGTGATTTTGGAAGTTGCAGGAGATATGTGAAAGAAAATAGCAAATATCTGGGTAAAAGTGCGATTTTTGGAAGTTTTGAGCTCAGGGTACGCGTCTCAGAGCCAAACGGCTACCTCGACCGAGTCAAAGGCTCGGGATGGGCGTTCAGTTGGTGTCCCACATCGAATTTCCAAGAGAAATTCACTCCTTTCACCTGCTATAAATACCCTAGGCCTTCAACATTTGAAATCATCCCCCAGCACTCAATACGAGTCAATTAGAAGGTTCGAGTGGATCATTTGATCCCTCAACACTCATTACAAGTCATTTAGCAGCTTCGAGTGTCTCATTTAATATGTTTTATGAGTGTTTATCTTAGATTGTGAGAATTTGATTAGATAGTGTTCATTTTTTGTATTCATAGAATACCTGGGATTTCATTAGGAGATCTTAAGAGAGCATTAGGTTAGCGAATAGCTAGTCAATAGGGCATTACTTAAGCCTAGGATGTAAGGTAAAGAAATTGCTACTAGTCTAAGGAAGCGTTCTCCGAAGGTTCTGCCAGCCAAAATCAGGTCGAGAAAGGGTGAATACTTTATGGTGGTGGTCCCCTAGATCCTCTTTGTATATCTTTGTGTTGTGTTCGTCTAAAGAATAATTTGAATACTAAACTATGATTGCTATGTTATATATATTTTGCATGTTGAAGTTCTGTTCATTTTTTCAAAAAGGTCACCTGCTAAATTAACATTATGACTGATTATATGTTTCCTCTTTGAAACTAAATGAACGGTTATAGACAATTCCTAACCATGGTCTAATCATAACATGTTTAGTTTAACATGCCTTAAGTTAGGGTAGAATATATTAAGGTCTGCCATATTAGGTAAAATAACCTACAAATCACCATGTTTGTTAAAGTAACCTAATGAGGTTGAGTTTGGTCGCTATGCTGGTGTTAGGGTGAGTGGTACACAAGCAGATACATTACATAATTGCATTCCAGATCAAGATATATCTAAAATATTTGAAGATAGGTCAATCAACATGTAGAAATAGTAAACATACATCAGAACATGTGTCTAGAGGATAACTCTTGCATGCTTGCTAAGTGTTCGTTATGTGTGGTTGGGATCACCAATCAATCCAAAGTATTGATTATCGATTGACTGATTAAATAAATAAGATGAATGCTAGGATTAAGGGATAGTTGCTACTAAGCTGTTACCAATTCCCTGGGAGTACGATATTTATAATTTAAAATCGTAGATACTTTCCAAGAACTCACGATAAGTACTTTGCCTTAGGTATTGATTGATTAAGTGACAACAATTGAATGCTAAGGTGACAATTAGTAAGACTAAGTCCTTAATTACTCATAATCAATATAGGTAAATAAATCCTATCTTTTAGCATATCAATCGGAACAACATCAAATTTTTGGTGCTTTTGTCGGGGAACATTCATAAAATTTTAGGATTCCTGATCAAAATTCTAGAAGGTTATGATAGGTAACGGTAGTAATCTATTATTTAATAAACAATCACGCTTATTTGAAATTAGCCGATCACTTTCCTGAAATATAGGGTTAGCATTAAATAATTAATTTTAGACAATCTAAAATTAAGAAATTTAGGTTAATCAAACTATAGAAAATTATTCTAAAACCATACTAAGGAAATCGAATTGAAAAAAAATAAAAATATAAAAATAAAAAACAAAATAATTTCTTTTCTTGTTTACACTTTTTCTTATCTTTCCTAAATTTTGTTTTGCTAATTTTTGAAAAATATTATTTTCCAGAAATTAATCTAATAAATTTTTCTCGTTTACAGTTTTCCTATTTATGGTTTTTTTTTTCGGAAATGTTATTTTTAGAAATGTTATTAGTTTTCTTCTTTACCATTTTTTTTGCCAAGTAACATTTTTTCCTATTTTTTTTCCTTCTGAAAGAATAACTTTATCTTTCTTTCCTTCCTTCTTGGCTTCTTTCATTAATGACAAAGAGAACCAAAGGCCGACAAAAGGTTAAAATGGTTAAAATGCAGAATGAAATCAATTTTCAAGTAACTTTCTCAAAACACCGTTACAGTCTATTCAACAAAGCAAGTGAATTTGTACGTACTGCCAAATTAGGAGGAATAACATTACAATCACTATGTATCTTAAAGAAACCTAATAATGTTGAGTTTGCATGTTATGCCTCTCCTAGAGTGAGAGAGTAGCATAATTACGAGAGTGACATAGTATCATGAATACTGCTAAAAAACTCAGAAAGATGAGTAGGGTTATCTCTATTGACCAACACTAGGAACAATAGGGGTAAATAGATTAGATAACTCAGATATGATAACAAACATGTAACAGTTCATAATTTCCTTAGATCAAGATATATCTAAAATATTCACAGATAGGTCAAACAAATTGTATAAACTGAGCTTATAAACTCTTATTGAATGCCTGTCTGTTGAACTATTCTTTGAATGCTTGATACTTGTATGTGTTGTTGTGATTAACCACTCTCAAGAATATGATATCCAATTGATTAATTCCTGATCAAATAACTGTTAAGACTAAGTCATCATTACTACTAAGTCGTTGTCAGTTTCTTAGGACTACGATATTTATAAATGTAAAATCGTAAATACTATCAACATACTAGCTACACTATAGGTATTCTGCCTTGGGTTCTGTTTGATTAAATGATAACCAAAAGTTTTACCTTAAGGTCTTACCTTAAGTCCTTAATTATTCATAATCAACATAGGTAATAAACCATATCCTTTAGCACTATATGAACAAAACACATCAGATTTTTGGTGCCGTTGTTGGGGAACACTCATAAAATTTTAGGATTCCTCATCAAAATTCTAGAAGTTTATGATAGGTATCAGTAGTAACTTATGACTTGGTAAATAAATTTTCTAGATAGAATTAATCAATATTTCCCGAACTATAGGATTATTTTCAATAAATAATTTTAGAAATTATCTAAAATTAAGAAATTTAGATTAATCAAATTTTAGAAAATCATTCTAAAACATACTAGGGAATCATTTCCTTTTGTTTTCTTTTTCAAACAATTTATGAAAAGATTATTTTTGTGAAATTGTTCTGACCAAAACTTCGCTGTGATCTTTAGATGAAAATAACAAGAGCAACTACTGAAAAGATAGTAGAGCAACTAGAGAATCATGAGTCCCTTATTCGAAAGAAAAAGAGACCAGAAGAGCAACCTGATAACGCTCCCAAGCCTAATCATGAAAACGAAGCACCTTTGGATCCTAAACCATTACGAGCAATAGAGATAAGTTCCAGTGACAATTCTGATAAGGATACAAGTGAGCTAGTGGCCATGATCATGTGAGCTAAAAGTTTTTAGAGGCCCATGCACAAGAAGAGAAAGACAACTGAAGAAACCGATCCATCTGAAGTTGAACCATCAGTCAAGTCTCCTCTACCAACCCCTACTCTGAAATTTGCCTCTTCCAACTCTTGCCCCAAAAACATCTCTTCCAACCCCTACTCCAAAATCCCCTGAATGTTTACCAGATTCTCCTGATTATAATGCTGATTCTCCCAATTACACTCCAGCTTCTCCAAATTACAATCATGCATCTAACGATCATACACCTTCATTTGGAACAGGTAGTAATAATGGTTTTCACTCATTTTATCTGTGCAGATTGAGAATTTGACTAATCAGATATATCTTATGGATCAAACAATAGCAAGCAGGTTCTGTCATTCAGATCAAGCATTGTTGAACACCAACACCAATGTAGATCATCTTAGAGCATTGCTCCATATCCAAGAAGATAAAACTGCACTCATCCTAAGGGAAATGAATGAATTACGAGAAGAGATCAGAAGATTAAAAGAAATCCTAGAGTGAGATAGTAGCATGATTCCGAGAATGACATAGGGTCATGAATATTGCTAAGCAACTCTAAAGATGAGTAGGGTTATTTTTGTTAACCAACACCAGGAATAACAGGAGTAAATACATTAGGTAACTCAGATATGGTAACACACGAATCCTGATCATGATTGCATTAAGATCAAGATATATCTAAAATATTCGAAGATAGGTCAACCAAGTTGTATAAACTAAGTATACATCTGGATGCATATCTATTGAACTACTCTTTGAATGCTTGAAACTTGCATGTGTTGTAGTGATAAACCAACTCTCAAGATTTGAGATTCCCTTGATTAATTCTTGATAGAATAAATGTTAAGATTAAGTCATCATTACTACTTAGTCGTTGCCAGTTCCTTAGGGATTACGATATTATAAATGTAAAATCGTAGATGCTACCAACAGACTAGCTACATGATAGGTACTCTGCATTAGGTTCTGTTTGATGAAGTGACAACCATAAGTTCTTAATTACTCATAATCAACATAGGTAACAATCCCTATCCTTTAGCACTATAATACAAGTGGAACATGCATCAGATTATTGCCGTTGCCGGGGGGAACATTCATAAAATTTTAGGATTTCTGATCAAAATTCTAGAAGATTATGATAAGTAACGGTAGTACTTATGACTTAGTAAACAATTTTTCTGGATAGAATTAATCAAATATTTCCTGAACTATAGGATTATCTTGAATAATTAATTTTAAAAATTATCTGAAATTAAGAAATTTAGGTTAATCAAATTTTAGAAAATTATTCTAAAATCATACTGGGGAAATAATAAGAAAAAAAGAGTATGGAAGTGTGGAGAAATATTCTCTTCTATCTAATCTTTCAAATTTCGGCTTATGCAAACCTAGTTTTAATTTGGGAGAAATGCTATTTTATGGTAAAGGAAGGAATTATGTTAAGACACAAGATTTCTTATTACTGCACCCATTATGACAACACCTGATTAGAGTTTGCCTTTTGAATTGATGTGTAATGCTAGTGACCATGTAGTAAGAGTTGTTTTAGGATAGATGCATGATAAGAAATTCCATGTTATATACTATGTGAGTAAAACCTTGACTGATGCCCAATAGAACTATACCACTACTGAAAAATGAATTACTACCTGTTGTATATGCCTTTGATAAATTCATATCATACCTAGTATTATCTAAAACAATAGTTTACACGGATCATACTAATATGAAATATATGTTCAATAAAACTGATGCTAAACCAAAATTGATTAGATGAGTTTTATTGTTACAAGAATTTGATATATATAAGGGATAAGAAAGAGGTTGAAAATCTAGAAAGCAAACCATTTGTCTATATTAGAAAACCTCGAGTTAGAGGCTATTGACGAGATAGTAATATCCGATAAATTTTTGGATGAGAACTTATTTTCATTGTTTGCTATGAATAATGATTCTCCTTCATTGTTTACCGATATGGAAAATTATCTAGTCGCTAAAAACTCCCCAAGTGATATGACTTATCAACAATAGAAGAAATTCTTTGTTGATTTGAAATATTACTACTGGGAAGATCCTTTTCTATTTCGACTTTGTGCATATCAGTTGATCAGAAGATGTGTCTCGGAAGAAGAAGGCTATAAGATTCTGGAGCATTACCATCGCGAACCTACGGGAGGCCATTTGACTGCTATCAACACTGTCCGAAAAGTGTTGGAAGCAGGATTTTATTGGCCCACAATATTTAAGGATTCTGCATCCTTTATAAAGTCCCGCATTTCTTACCAAATAACAGGTAACACATGATATGTATAAATCATATCACATTTTTAGCATGTTTTAGGCACAATTTAGGGTCAAATTGGTGTTAAATCGTTCTTAATTGATTGTTATTAACTCAATTTCACAGCTTTTGTGATTTTGGAAGTGCCAGGTGAAAAGTACAAGAAAATGGCAAATTTTGGGGCAAAAACGTAATTTTCAAAAGTTCGGAAGTCGGGATGGGCGTCCAGAACCCAGGACGGGCGTCCTGACCTGGTCAACAGACCAGGACGGGCATCCAGGACTTGGGACGGTCATCCTGACCTGGTCAACAGGCCGGGATGGGCGTCCCAGATCTAGGACGGGCGTCCCGAATGCCTGGTCAAAGTCCCACATCGAATTTTTTAGAGAAATTCACTCCAGAAAGCTGCTATAAATACCTCAGGCCTTCCTCAGTTAAAATCATTCATCTCCACTCGATCTGAGTCATTTAGTGACTTCAATTATACAATTTTCTGTACTATACAAGTCACTTAGTGGTCTCAGGTTTTAGTATATGTTTATTTATAGTTTTAGAGAGTGTCTCGTTAGTATATGTTTATTTATAGTTTTAGAGAGTGTCTCGTGTTCTTTGTTTCTGAGAATCTGTCTCAGATCTTAGAATACGACTAGATAGGTTTGTTTTTGGTATTCATAGAATACCCGGGATTTCGTTAGGAGATCCTAAGAGGGCACTAGGAATTCAAAGAGTCAGTCAACAGGGTTGTGCTTAAGCTGGGTATTAAGGTAAAGCACAACTACTAGGCTGAGGAAGCGTCCTATGAAGGTTCTGTTGAGCAGAGTCGGGTCGAGCAGTCCAACATATACAAGTAGTTGCTCCATCAGTGGACTACGTAAAGGGTGAACACTTTATGGCATCGGTCCCCTTGTCCCTCTCTTTATATGTCTATACTGTGTTCGTCCAAATACTCATTATGAATATTGAATTTTGATTATATGAATATGTGCTTTGCATGTTGAAGTACTTTATATTTTTTTCGGAAATGGTCACCATCTTAACTATCATTATGACTGCATGTCTGCTATAGTTTCTTTTAAACTAAATGAATGGTTATAGACAATTCCTAACCACGGTCTAATCATAACCTGTTTAGTTTAACAAGTATTAATTTAGGACTTTCCCGTCGGAAAGCATTAATGTCTGCCATATTAGATGAAATAACCTATAGATCACCATGTTTGTTAAAGTAATCTAAGTAGGCTGAGTTTGTGTGTTTATGCCGGCATTAGGGCGAGCGGCATGATCTCCTAAGTGACATAGGACTTTCATGGATGCCTTTAGCTCGAACCATGAGTAGGGCCGTCATTAAAGTAGGGCGGTTTATCAGGTAACTTAGATGTGGTACACCTTTAGACTCAGTACATAATTGCAATCTAGATCAAGATATATCTAAAATACTCGAAGATAGGTCAATCAACATGTAGGAACAATATAACATAAAATCAGAACATTATCTGTAAAACACTTTTTAGGCTTAAATAGACTTAAACCTAGTGGAGAATGAATCAGCCTCTCATCAAAGATTTTGATGAATGATTGCATAACTAGATCATAAGATAAGAGTTAGGGTAAGAGGATAGTTACTACTAAGCCATTACCACTTCCCTGGGAGTACGATAATTAATTTAATTAAAATCGTAGATACTTTCCAACAGACTAGCTACACGATAGGTACTCTGCCTTAGGTTTTGATTGATTAAGTGATAGCATAGAGACTAAATGTGACAATTAGTCAGTCTAAGTCCTTAATTACTCATAATCAACATAGGGTAAAATAACACCTATTTTAGTATATCAGTCGGAACGCATCAGATTTTTGGCGCCGTTACCGGGGAAATATCATAATGAATTTAGGATTCCTGATCAAAATTCTAGAAGCTTATGATAGGTAACGGTAGTAATCTATGCCTTAGACCCAACACTTAATTTATGCTAGTTAGACAATTAGTTTCCAAAATATAGGGTTATCATAACTAATTAATTTTAGACATTATCTGAAATTAAGCATTTAGGATAATCAAATTTTAGAAAATTATTCTAAAACCATATTGAGGAAATTTAACTGCTTTCGAAAAATTTTAAAACTCAAAAATATTTTTTCTTGTTTTTCTTATTTATCCTTGTTTTGTTTTTTTTTTCTTTCTGTTTTTGTTATTTGTTATTTTATCCTAACCAGACTTTACACTCATAGATGAAGAGAACAAGAGCAGCCACAAACCAAGCAAAGAAAGTTGAAAACCCTGACACTCCAGGTCGAAAGAAGACGAGACTAGAAGGACCATCTAGGCCTGAGCCAGAAATACCACGGGAGAACCCTCCTCCACAACCTATAGAAATAAACTCAAACCTAGACACCAGTGATTTAGTGAGAAGATTACTGAACACCCGTGAGCCTAGTCCCACGGAAGAAGATCCTTTTGAAGAAACCTTTCCTCCGAGAGAAGAACCTCAAAGATCTCCAGTTCACACTCCTGCCCAGAGAGTTCTTAGAAATCCACCACCCCTTGACCAAACCCAAAACTCACCAACATCTCCTGAGTATACTCCAATGCCTAACGAGCATACCCCTTCATCCGGGGGAAGTACTAACGGTTATCAGTCAGTTTTGTCCATGCAGATAGATACTTTGACTCACAGGATCTACCAGATGGATCAAGGAATCACAAGTAGACTATGTCATTCAGAACAGAGAATTCTGAATATCACAGCCAATATGGACCAACTCAGGGCCATAGTAAGCCTCCAGGAAAGCCAAGGTGCACAGATACTACGGGAGTTAGCTGACATAAGAAAGTGAGTAGGGCAGGAAAAGGGAGGAGATGAGAGCTATGCGCATAGAGATGCGAGAAATAAGAAATAAAGGCCATTGAAAAAAGGGAAGATTCTTTTTACTTTTCAGCAAATAAATTGTTTGAACTAAAATTAAATAACTGACCCCTACCTTTTATTTTCAAACTCTTTAAAATAGGGTCTTTTATTTTATTCAGTAATTTTTCTTCAGACATTTTATTTTTCAAATTCTTTATGAAAAACAAATGTGTTAAAAATACAGTTTATTTTTCATTAATTAAATTGATTAAACTTAGTCTTTTGTTTTTCTATAATTCTTGCTGAATAGAGGTTAGGATATGATTAGGGTAGTTATGATTTTTGAAAAAGAGATTGAGAATTTTTGCAAAAAGTTTTTAACAGCTTCTGAATTTGATAGGCTAAACATGAAGACTTGTTAAATATTATGATTGTTTTTGGTGTATTATGATTTGCAGGGAATTATGAAAAAAAATCGGAAGTGGCATGCATCCCGAGGCAGCCTAGGACGGGCGTCCCGAAGGCCGCCCGCCCCCTTCTACAAAAATGTCAATTTTTCCCATTTCCTTCCAAATCAACCACCAAAAATCATCTCTCTAAAAAACATTCTCTCCACCTTCTCTCTACAAATTTTTGGCAACATCTTGAAATTTCAAAATTCGAATTTCCCTCCAAAATTCGAATTTCCCTCCAAAATTCGAATTTCCCGCCAGAAACTCAAAATCCTTCCCTAACCAAAATCCATCATTCCGAATTCAAATTCACCTCCAGAATTCGAATTCGAATATTCTTTCCCCCCTAAATTTTCAGATTCTCTCGAACGCGCTCAACCAAATGGCTCCCAAACGCGCTCGTATTACTTCTTCCATGACTGTCACATCTGTGGCACATCCTTTCATGCTTTTTCCTTCCATTCCAGCATATCAGGAGAGATGTCATGGGCATATCGGACGCAGCGTACTGGTTGGCAGAACGCTTGACTGGGCAGCAGTCTAGACACTGGGAGTTGAGTAGGAGGTCCGACGCATACTCGACGTACTACCCTACAGTCGAGTCTTCATCGTCACTGAGCCGACCTACCTAGAGCTGGCATGTGAGTTCTATGCTTCATTTACATTCCAACAGGAGCACATCACATTCCGTATGGGCGGAATGGATCGATCGATGAACATGGCCGAGTTTAGCATAGCCTTGGGTATCTGGCAGAGGGACGAGCTGGATATGCCTGCCTACACCACAACAGTCTGATACTTCACTTCTACAGATGTCTCCACCGCTTGGGCTCAGATTTGTATGACGGGCACTCCCTACTAGCATGGCTTTGCAAAAGCCACAGGTATTTATCCTACTCTTTGCTATTTACATACCATTGTAGCACATACTCTGTCAGGACGTCGGGCAGCCCCTGGGAATGTCACCCAGATGGAGACATTCCTCATGGCCAACATGCATATGGGTTCCACAGTAGAGATGGCTCGACTAATTACTGCCATCATGCGGGGTTTCGCTACGGACACTCAAAAACAGTGTTTGGGGCTCGGGCCGTTCATCACCAGGATAGCCCACTACTTGGAGTTGGACATCGAGGGATCGGAGCTGACCTAGGTTGCCCGAACCACCATTCCTACAGATCTGACCATTCTACAGAACATGGGGATGGTCGTACGGGATGCAACTGGACGCTACTCCATCCTCACAGAGCAGCAAGGACAAGCATCGGCACCGGGATTGGTCCCAGCACATATACCTCCGACCGAGACATTTGTTCCACGCACCGCCTTTGAGCGACATATGTCGCAAGGATTGGCAGAACTCACAGCCCGACATAGCCGGGATATGGAAAACATCGAGAGGCGGATGTCGATGATAGACGATAGAATCACCATGAACACCAACAGGGTCGAGGAAATCTTTCAGCAGACTTCCCGATTGGTCGAAGACCCAGAGGTCTACTTTTCAGCAGACTTTCGTCCACCCGATGACGATGAGCCTGGTTCTTAGTTTTTTCTTTTCCTTTTCTTTTTCTTTCTTTCGTTGCTTCTGGTTTATGTGTGTGATCATGTCTGGGCTGTATGAAATATGAATCTCTGTATGACGTTGATTGATATGACATAACAACATTTGTTTCTTTTATTATATCTTGTTATTTCTTTTATTGTTTTATTTTCTTTCTTACCCTTAGTTAGTCAAATAAGTATGGGGTAAGAAGTTTCTGTGTGGCTTTTACTCTTCTTGTTTTCAAATAAGTGTGGGGTAAGAAGTTTCTGTTTTGTTTTTATTTCTCCTTATTAGTCAAATAAGTGTGGGGTAATTTAGATATGCATGAACACTGAGGACAGTGTCAAACTTAAGTGTGGGGTAGCAGTGCACAGTGCATTGTAGTAGAAATTTTGCATGTTTTTCCCATATTTTCTCTAGAATTACACCCTTCCAAAAAAAATTCAAAAATTTTCACTCTTTCAGACTTCAAAATGCAGTTATGATTGGTAAAGAATTGCTGATGTCTATGATATGTATGTAGAGTGTTATGATAAGTAGGAGACAACATGATAACTTGCTTGGATTTATCGATTAGAAATAAGGAATTCCTGATACTTGAGCACAACCTAGTTTGGATTAGAGACCTCAACCAAATACCTTTTTCAAAACTTAACTAGATAAGATTAGACCAGTTGAGGATGTATTGGTAATCAAAATGACTAGATGATGCTCTGAGCTGAAAGTGAAAAGAAAAAAAAAGAGTTAACAAAATAGGGTAGTTTGCATGCGGCCTTTGCTACTCGAGCACCACTCCTTAGGGGAACTTAAAGCCTGATGCCCTAAGGTCGTGTAGGTATGGGAGTCATCGGAGTGGGACTCGCTACATGGGTAGTTAAACAACACGTGTGAAAGCAGACACAAAATACCCTGGAAAAATCAATCAAAAAAATACATTTCCCAGTGTATTCTTATATTGAAATGCTTAATTAGAAATCTTGTCACCAAAGCTCAGAACTCGAAAAGTTGTTTATTGCTGATATGTCTAGCGACGGGTCGAAGTATTATCTGGTAAGAGTCGAGATGAGAGTATATTATGTTGACAATCTAGTCTGGACTAGTACACACACTACACATCAGGAAGACCTTGTGATTGAGAGAAGAGTTCAATCTAGTTATTAAGTTGTTAACCCTGCTTGACCATGATAATCTACTAGAGACATTTGAGACCTTGTCATAGCAACTTAACCAGTCACACCTGTGTTGTGAACTATTTGATTTAGTGATAAATTTTGGAGTAAAAATATGACTAGAAATTTTAAGTGACTGCACCTATGATTTAAAATCAGTAACTTTAGGTAGACTTTGCTTGAGGACAAGGAAAAAGCTAAGTGTGGGGTTATATGATATGCATAAATCATATCACTTTTTTAGCATGTTTTAGGCACATTTTAAGGTGAAATTGGTGTTAAATCGTTCTTAATTGATTTTTATTAACTCAATTTCACAATTTTTGTGATTTTGGAAGTGTCAGGTGAAAAGTACAAGAAAATGGCAAATTTTGAGGCAAAAACATGATTTTCAGAAGTTCGAAAGTCGGGATGGGCGTCCTGACCTGGTCAACAGACCCGGACAGGAGTCCAGGACTTGGGACGGCCGTCTTGACCTGGTCAACAGGCCGGGACAGGCGTCCCGAATGCCTGGTCAAAGTCCCACATCAAAATTTTGAGAGAAATTCACCCCATAAAGCTGCTATAAATACCCCAGGCCTTCCTCAGTTAAAATCATTCCTCTCCAATCGATCTGAGTCATTTAGTGACTTCAAGTATACAATTTTCTGTAGTATACAAGTCACTTAGTGGTCTCAAGTTTTAGTATAGGTTTATTTACAGTTTTAGAGAGTGTCTCGTGTTCTTTGTTTTTGAGAGTCTGTCTCAGATCTTAGAATATGACTAGATAGGTTCGTTTTTGGTATTCATAGAATACCCAAGATTTCGTTAGGAGATCCTAAGAGGGCACTAGGCGTTAGAAGAGTCAGTCAACATGGTTGTGCTTAAGTTGGGTATTAAGGTAAAACACAACTACTAGGCTGAGGAAGCGTCCTCCGAAGGTTTTGTCGAGCAGAATCGGGTCGAGCAGTCCAACATATACAAGTAGTTGCTCCATCAGCAGACTACGTAAAGGGTGAATACTTTATGGCATCGGTCCCCTTGTTCCTTTCTTTATATGTCTGTACTGTGTTCGTCCAAATACTCATTATGAATATTGAATTATGATTATATGAATATGTGTTTTTCATGTTGAAATGCTTTATATTTTTTTGGAAATAGTCACCAGCTTAACTATCATTATGACTGCATGTCTGCTGTAGTTTCTTTTAAACTAAATGAATGGTTATAGATAATTCCTAACCACGATCTAATCATAACCTGTTTAGTTTAACAAGCATTAATTTAGGACTTTCACGTCGAAAAGCATTAATGTCTGCCATATTAGATGAAATAACCTATAGATCACCTATAGGCTGAGTTTGTGTGTTTATGCCGGCGTTAGGGCGAGCGGCATGATCTCCTAAGTGACATAGGACTTTCATGGATGCCTTTAGCTCGAACCGTGAGTAGGGCCGTCATTAAGGTAGGGCGGTTTATCAGGTAACTCAAATGTGGTACACCTTTAGACTCAGTACATAATTGCAATCTAGATCAAGATATATCTAAAATACTCGAAGATAGGTCAATCAACATGTAGGAACAGTATAACATAAAATCAGAACATTATCTGTAAAACACTTTTTAGGCTTAAATAGACTTAAACCTAGTGGAGAATGAATCACCCTCTCATCAATGATTTTGATGAATGATTACATAACTGGATCATAAGATAAAAGTTAGGGTAAGAGGATAGTTACTAATAAGCCGTTACCACTTCCCTGGGAGTACGATAATTAATTTAATTAAAATCGTAGATACTTTCCAACAGACTAGCTACACGATAGGTACTCTGTCTTAGGTTCTGATTGATTAAGTGATAGCATAGAGACTAAATGTGACAATTATTCAGTCTAAGTCCTTAATTACTCATAATCAACATAGGGTAAAATAACACCTATTTTAGTATATCAATCGGAACGCATCAACACATCTACCAGAGATGGTCTGCCCCATCGAGGTATACATAGTGTTGAAATTTTTTATATCTGGGGTATTGATTTCATGGATCCTTTTCCTTCATCCTTTGGCAATAATTACATCATAGTAGCTATGGAATATTTTTCAAAATGGCCTGAAGCACACATTACCTAGTAATGATGCTAAAGTCATGTGCAGATTCCTTAAAAAAGCTGTTTTCTAGGTTTGGATGTCCCAAAGCACTGATCAGCGATAGAGGTACACACATCTACAACTCATAACTACAGAAAGTATTCAAGTAATATGGCGTTCATCATCGTTTTTCTATAGCCTATCACCTAAAAACCAGTGGGCATGTTGAGGTAATCAATAGAGGTATAAAGAAAATTCTTGAAATGACTATAGGAGTTAACTGTAAGGATTGAGCCATAAATTAGATGATATTTTATGGGCCTTTCATACGACATATAGAACTTCTACATGATTTTCACCTTATAGATTAGTTTACGGAAAAGCATACCATTTGCCTATTAAGCTAGAACATAAAGTGTATTGGGCATTGCAAAAATGCAATCTAGATAACAGTTTGTCTAAGGAACACAAGATTTTACAAATCAATGAATTGGATGAATGGAGGTTTAATGCATATGAGAATTCTCACCAATTTAAAGAGTACAATTCGACATGACAATAGACTGAGATCTTGGAAAAATTTCAAACCAAGAGATAAAGTTTTATTATACAATTTACGTTGGAAATTATTTTAAGGAAAGTTTAGAAGTTATTGCACTCCTTAAAAAAATAAAAAACAATTCACTTTTTCATATTCAAAAATCGTGTTAAAGGATCTATGTTGCTTTGTATGTGATATAACATTCAGTTGAGTGTCGTGACCAATAGGGATACATTTATCCTAGTCTACTAATTGAATTACTTAGACGTAGAAAAATTCTTGAAACATGAGCACATTAGTTCTGGTTAGAAATATTAACCAATTACCTTTTTGAGTTATAACTGAAAAATATGAGACCGTTAGAGTATACGATAGCGTCTATGAATAACTTGATAGAATTCTGAGTTATGATGCCACAATTTAATGTTACAAGGGTAGTTTGCGAGTATCCTTTGTTACTCGAGCACCTCTTTTGAAGGGAATTTAATTCTTAGTGCCCTAAGGTCGTGTAGATCTGGGAGTCATCGGAGTGGGGTTCGTTACTTGGGTAATTAAAGTTTATATGTGAAAGCAAACATAAAAATATCCAGAAATCAATTAAAGTTGATATGTGTATTTTTCTTTGAAATTTTTGAATAAAATTGTGGCACCAAAAACTCGAAATTTGGAAAAGTTGATAAATTTGACTATCATAATTCACTATGACTGGTCGAACTATTATTCTTTTATCTGCTTAGGAGTTAATTTCTTAGTTAATTATCTAACCAGGATTAATTCGCACACTACACATCATGAAAATTCTGTGACTAAGGAATAATTTGAACTCAGTAGATACGTTGAACTATTTTCCACTCTATACGGTCATGGCACCTTAAGAACTGATTTTTTGAGACCTTTACATAGCAGCTTAATTTATCTAACACGTGTTTTCTAAACTATCTGAGTAAGTGTTGAATTTTCTAAATACTTGTTGAAAAATATTTGTGATTGCACCTATGATTTAGCTTTATCAAAATCTCATCTAGTGATTTTCTTGTGGACAAGCAAAAAGCCAAGTGTGGGGTTATGTGATTTTGCTAAATTATATCACATTTTTAACACGTATTTAGTCATAAATTAGGCCAATTTGGAAAGTATTTGATCTTAATAGGATTGAATTAATATATAATTGTGTAATTTGTGATTTTGGAAGTTTCATGGATTAAATTGCATAAAACAGTAAATATTGGGGCAAAATTGTAATTTCTGGAGAGGTTGAACAACCAGAATGGCTGTCCCTAGCTGGGAACGCCCGTTCTACCTGGTCAAGGCCCAAGAATGACCGTTCCTAGCATAGGGGCGCCTGTTCTGGTGTCCCACATCGAAAATTAATGAGAAATTCACTCCAGAAAGCTACTTTAAATACCCCAAGCCTCCAACCTTTCAACATATCCCTCAGCATTCAACACAAATCATCTAGCAACTTTGAGTGTCTTGTTTTTTCTGTTCTATAAGTGTTTATCTTAGTTTCTGAAAATTAGATTAGATTAGGGTTCGTATTCGGTGCTCATAGAATACAGGATTTTGTTAGGAAATCCTAAGAGAGCATAAGGTTAGCGTAGTCTTAGTCAACATGGCATTACTTAAGCCCAAGACGTAAGGTAAAGCAATTGCTACTAGGCCAAAGAAGCATTCTTCGAAAGTTCTGAAGTCTAGAGTAGGATCAAGCTGCTAGAAGCATACATGATCGGTAACGCCTGCGGACCTTATAAAGTTGTGACTACCTTATGCTAATGGTTCCCTAGACTCTTTCTGTATTGCTTTTGAGTTGTGTCATCTAGATATCTATTTGAATGTTGAATTTATGATGTTATATTATACATGTTTTGCAAGTTGAGGTTATGCTCATTTTTCCGGGAAGATCATAGAACTAAACTATCATTATGTGCTGTTAATTTGTATGGGCTTTTAAATTAAACCTGAGGTTATAGACAATTCCTAACCACGGTCATACATAACTTGTTTAATTTAACAGTCTACCTTAAGCTCGGTTAATAAGTAAATTGTAGATACCTCCAGATTAGGAGGAATAATAATACAAATCACCATGTATGTTAAAGAACCCTAATAACGCTAGGTTTGCATGTTAGGCCAGTCCTAGAGTGAGATAGTAGCACGATTCTGAGAGTGACATAGGGTCTTGAATACTGCTAAGTACTCGAAAGATGAGTAGAGTTATCTTTGTTAACCAACACCAGGAATAACAGGGGTAAATACATTAGGTAACTCATATATGGTAACAAACAGATCCAGTTCATGATTGCATTAAGATCAAGATATATCTAAAATATTCGAAGATAGGTCAACCAAGTTGTATAAACTGAGTATACATCTAGATCTAAATGCATATCTATTGGACTACTCTTTGAATGCTTGATACTTGCAAGTATTGTTGTGATAAACCAACTCTCAAGATTTGAGATTCCCTTGATTAAATCTTGATAGAATAACTGTTAAGATTAAGTCATCATTACTACTAAACCGTTGCTAGTTCCTTGGGGATTACGATATTATAAATGCAAAATCGTAGATGCTACCAACAAACTAGCTACACGATAGATACTCTACCTTAAGTTCTATTTGATTAAGTGAGAACCATAAGTGCTTAATTACTCATAATTAACATAAGTAACAATCCCTATCCTTTAGCACTATAATACAAGCGGAACATGCATGAAGTGTCTTTACTACTACCTCTACACATACTTTCATACTTAATAAATCAAGAAACATAAAAAATTCTATGCCTCATTTGAATTTTGTGTGGCTTTGGAAGAAACTTTTGATTCCCCTAAATTTAAATTTTTTATGGGTTTCCTCCTACAATCGTTTTAATCATAATGATAATCTATGTATAAGAGCATTTTAAACTCTCCAAATTGCATACTGTCCTATTGCAGAACATGCTATGAATTTTCTTAGGGACTGTTTTAAAGCTCTCTATTTGGATAATATTTCCACATTCATCTCTGTTATATACCCTAAGTTCTTCTCTTAAAAAAATATAAATATATGGATTTCTACAAACTCCAAAATTAAGAAAATCATTACTTACTCTCTCCCTTGGAATACCTCTTTGCTTTTATATGTTGGCATCTTTGGCTCTCTAGGAACAACACTGTGTTTCCTCCCCAAGCCCCCACTTTAGATGTATTGGGAAGATCCTTAGCTCGTTCTGTGGAGTATATATGGTTGACCAATCCTTATCTCATCTCCTCTCCTGCTCCTCAAACATCATCTTCAAAAGCCGAAAACTGTCTCCTTCTCCTTTTCTTAAGTTGAACACATATGGATCAATCATTCCAAAACCAGGTAAAGGTAGCATTGGTGGTGTCTTTTGAACTGCATATGGATCATGGGAACTTGGCTAATCTCAATATTTATTGTGGACATCAAATTTGAAAGCATAAATTTTAACTATTAGAGAGTGGAGGATCTCTTGGCCTGTCAAGGAAAAATCTATTAATCAAGGGAGTTGCTTATTTTAGTTGAATCCACGGAAACCCTAAGATCATTAGTGGAAGAAGAATATAAACTCTACTTGCATTCCTTATTTTGTCTGTCAAGGTCTTGGCTAGTGGAAGGCTTAACCTTTCATTATGTTATTAAATTTCTTATTACTATGTTTTGTCTTTATGTTTTGGTTTTTGCTACTTTTTAGTGTATATGGAGACCTATTTTTTATAGTTTTGGTGATTGGTTCATTTATTTACTTTATGAACTCAACTTTAGTTCTTTAATATAATCATCTTATTTTATCAAAAAAAAAAAACATTTTGGTCGAAATAAAAGAGCTTAATTCCCATTTTAAAAAACACGTGTGTGAAAAGAGCTTTCTCCTAATACAGCTCGATTCCAAATTATATTAGATAATTCATTTATGTTATGAATCCCGAAGATTCATTAAATTAGTGGATGTCCATCATATAATCATTATTATCCTTTTATCCTGGGATAATTACGTACTTAATGAAAGGTGATAAGTGTCACCTAATGTCTATCTCTAAGGTGACACATATCACCTAATATTTATGATTTTGGTGACAAATGTCACCTAGCAATTAATACCGGGTGACAAGTGTCACCCTTTGTCCTTATCCTTATCCCCTATTCACCCCTATAAATAGAGGGTTTTATACCCTTTTGTAGATACAACCCACGATCAACAAGAAATCATATAATAATATTCTCTCTATTTTCTACCTCTCGTTTATTTTTCATCTCGTTTATTTTATAATTTCACAATATGTTATCAGCACGAGTCTCTACCACCGGGTAAATTATTTTTGAAGTTTATCAAACACGTACATTTTTTGTTATTATTATGGAAAATCTTACTAAACTCGAATTTGTGGCTCTTGATGTCACCGGAAAGAACTACTTGTCATGGACACTAGATGTCGAAATACATCTTCCTGCAATGGGTCTGGCCGACACCGTTGTGCAAAATAATGTGTCATCAACACAAGATCGTGCCAAAGCTATAATATTTCCCCGTCATCATCTTCATGGGGATTTAAAAAATGAATATCTTACCGTGAAAGATCTTCTTGTTTTGTGGGAAAATTTGAAAGAAAGATTCGACCACCAGAAAATGGTCGTTCTCCCAAAAGCACGTTATGACTGGTTGCACCTGAGGTTGCAAGATTTCAAATCTGTGAGTGAGTATAACTCCTCAATGTTTAAAATGGTTTCACAGCTATGTGGAGTTGATATAACGGATGATGATATGTTGGATAAAACATACTCCACTTTTCATGCCATGAATATTGTCCTACAACAACAATATCGTGAGAAAGGTTTTAAGAAATACTCTGAATTGATTTCTTGTCTTCTTATTGTGGAACAGAATAATGAACTACTAATGAAAAATCACGAGACTCGACCTACTGGTTCTACTCCATTCCCTGAAGTGAATGTTGTTAGAAATTATGATCCCAGAAGAGATTGTGGACATGGTCGTGGTCGTTATCGTGGTCATGGTTGAAAATATGATCATGGATGCCATGATAAGTTTGGCCCTTACAATCGTAATAATACTTTAGGTGCCAAAAATGTTAATGACCACCTAAAGTAGACAAAACATAATGACAAAGGAAATATTGTTCCGAAAAATTATGAAGACAAATGTTATCGTTGTGGCATGAAAGGTCACTGGTCTCGTGCCTGTAGCACGACAAATCATCATGAAAGGTCACTGGTCTCATGCTTGTAGCACGACAAAATATCTTGTTGATTTATATCAAGCATCTATTGAAAAGAAAGGTAAAGATGCTGAGGCAAATTTTACTTCTCAAAATTTGTCTCATGAAAGAAATGATGACGATCTTGAAAATGTTGATGTTGGTGTGGCTCACTTGGATGTTGCTGATTTTTTCGAACATCCAGAAGAAAGAATTGACCACTTAATTGGAGATGGAAGTGTCCAAAATAATTAGAATATTAATATGATATGTTATATGTTTATATTACTTTTTGTTGTGATATAATATGTTTAATTTTTATTTCTATAAATATTTTGTTAATAAAACAGATGGCTGTTGTTCAATTTTCTGGTATGAATAACGATATCGAAAGTGTCTATTTTATTGACAGTGGAACTACGCACACTATACTGAAATATGAGAAATATTTTTCTCATTTGAATGTGGGAGAAACAAGTGTTACCACAATAAATGGTAATGCAAAACATATTGAAGGCTCCGGAAGAGATAATATAATATTACCGGGAGGAACTATGATTGCTATTGATAAAGCATTATATTCCTCAAAGTCTCAAAGAAATTTATTGAGTTTTAAAGATATCCGACGTAATGGATGTCATGTTGAGACTATGGAGAATAATGGTCATGAATATTTGGGTATCACAAAAATAACCTCCGGTAATAAGTTTTAGTTGGAAAAACTACCATCTCTAATCCTCTGGCCTATATTATGCAAAAATAAATGCTATTGAGGCGCATCATTTAGTAAACCAGAAGTTTACTAATCCCATTACTTTTAAAGTTTGGCATGACCGTTTGGGTCATTTCGGATCAATTATGATGCAAAACATTATCGAGACAACGCACGATCATCCTTTGAAAAATCAAAGGATTTTGACTTCTGATAAACTTTCATGTGCTGCATGTTCCAAAGGGAAATTGATTATAAGACCAGCACCATTGAAAGTAGGAGCTGACCTACATTTCTAGAACGGATTCATGGAGATATATGTGAACCGATTAGTCCACCATGTGGGCAATTTCGATATTTCATGGTCTTGATTGATGTATCGACCCGATGGCCGCATGTTTGTTTATTATCAACTCACAACCTGGCGTTTACGAGATTACTTGCCCAAATAATTCGCTTAAGAGCACATTTTCCTGATTATCCTATTAAGCGAATCCGTCTAGACAATGCTGGTGAATTTTCTTCGCATGCATTTGATTCTTATTGCATGTCGATTGGAATAATTGTTGAACATCCTGTAGCTCATGTTCATACATAGAATGGTCTAGCTGAATCATTTATTAAAAGGCTTCAATTAATTACTAGACCATTATTGATGAAAACAAATCTCCCTAGAACAGCTTGGGGACATGCAATCTTGCATGCTGCAGCACTTGTGTGTTTAAGGCCATCGAGTTACTATAAATTTTCTCCCATACAGTTGGCTTTTGGTTCAGAGCCAAATATTTCTTATTTGAGAATTTTTGGGTGTGCTGTATATGTTCCAATTGAACCACCCCAATGGACAAAAATGGGTCTGCAAAGAAGATTGAGGATATATGTTGGGTATGGCTCCCCGTCTATAGGGTATCTTGAACCTTTGATAGGGGATGTGTTTACAGCAAGATTTGCTGATTGCCATTTTAATGAAAATTTGTTTCCCAAATTAGGGGGAGAGAATAAATGGCATAAGATTGAACTTGTGTGGAAAACATCTTTGAATCATTTAGATCCACGCACAAATATGAGTGAACTTGAAGTTCAAAAGATTATACATTTGCAACAAATTGCAAATTAACTGCCATATTATTTTGTTGACTCCAGCAGAGTCACTAAATCGCATATTCCAGCTATAGATGCTCCTATACGGATAGAAGTTCTTGAAGGACAGAAAGTTTATCCTATAGCTATTGAATCAAAAACACGCCAGAAGCATGGCCAACCCCTTGGTTCCAAAAATAAAAATCCTTGAAAGAAAAGATGATTAAATGATCTAGAAGATCTTATTGATGAAACAGAAAAAGAAAACCAATGGACAACTAATGAAAAGATTCCAACTACAAATGTTGAAGAGAATTCTGAAATCTCTATTAATTATACCAGTTCGAATCAAAGTTGGGATCAAAGAAACTTTGTTATTGATAATGCTTTTGCATACAACGTAGCCCTTGATATTTTCAAGGAAAATGAGGATTTAGATCCTTTATCAGTTGAAGAATTTCGGCATAGAATTGATTGGCCTCAATGGAAAGATGTGATTCAATCGGAGTTAAATTAGCTTGCAAAGCGAGAAGTTTTTGGACTTGTAGTCCAAATGCCAAAGGATGTAAAACCGGTTGGCTATAAATGGGTGTTTGTGAGAAAACAAAATGAGAATAATGAAGTCGTAAGATATAAAGCACGACTCGTCGCACAAGGCTTTTCGCAAAAGCCAGGAATTGATTATGATCAAACTTATTCACCCGTTATTATGCTATTACACTCCGATATCTTATAAGTTTGGTTGTTCATGAAAAGGTAGACATGCGTCTAATGGATGTTGTTACAGCTTATCTTTATGGAAGCCTTGAAAATGAGATTTATATGAAAATTCCTGAAGGATTCAAATTACCAAAGGCTTCTAAAGGTGCTCATGAAAATTATTCTATAAAATTACAGAAGTCATTATATGGGCTTAAACAGTCTGGACAAATGTGGTACAATCGCCTTAGTGAATTCTTATTGAATTCAGGATATGAGAATGATCAAATCTGTCCATGTGTTTTTATTAAGAAAACAGATTTTGGTTTTGTGATTCTTGCTATATATGTTGACGATATCAATCTCATCGGAACTCCAGAAGAGCTTCGAGAAGCTATAGATTGTTTGAAACGAGCATTTGAAGTTAAAGATTTTGGAAACACCAAGTTTTGTCTTGGGCTTCAAATTGAACATATGAAATATGGAATTTTTATTCATCAGTCAACATATACAGCTAAAGTGTTGAAACGATTTTTCATGGATAAAGCATATCCATTGAGTATTCCAATGGTCGTGAGGTTGCTAGATATAAATAAAGATATATTTAGACCTCAAGAAAATGATGAAGAACTACTTGGTCATGAAGTACCATATTTGAGTGCTATTGGTGCACTGATGTATCTTGAAAATAATACTCGACCTGATATAGCATTTGCTATAAATGTATTAGCAAGATTTAGTTCTTCACCAACACGACGACATTGGAATGGTGTTACACACGTCCTTAGATACCTCCAAGGGACAATTGACCTCGGCTTATTTTATTAAAATGTAAATGACCCAAAACTGATTGGGTATTGATAACTCTAAAATAATAGAGTTATTCACATATGTTTTGCCCTTAATCTGAACCCAATTTCATGACTTGTGCAAAGGTTTTTGAGTTAAAATGCACCAAATTGATTAATTCCTTTCTCTAATTCAATTTTACCAAAATAACCGATTTGATTTAAGAAATTTTAGATTCCATTGCAATTGTGTTCAGTTACTTTTACGTCTGAAATTTATGAGGATTATGACAATTTTTGATTAAAAATACCGAGGGCAGAAAAAGTATTTACTGCCTGAAAGTGGTGTGGCAAATGCGAAGACTTAAGTTGACCAATTGATGACATTGTTGGCTGGAATAAATTGAAATTATTTGACCATTTTTTATTAATTTCTGAATTTGTTTTAATTTCCAGCCGGTCATGATCAGAATGAATCCAGCGGAATACTCGTTGATTTCAGGGAAAAAGTTACAAAAACGGTAGAAGGGAGTACACATGCTGAAATCTTTGTTATATATATATATATATGTTTGTGAGTGTGCGGTGGACAAAAAGACAAAAGAAAGTGGGCAGAATGAATTCGTCCTTTCCAACTATATATATATATATATATATATATATATATATACTCTAAAAATCCAAATTAATTCCAGCTGGAGATAAAACAAAGAAATACATATTGTAGCTGAAATTTCGGTGGAGCCTTGCGACAATTTTTGGATTTTATTTCAGCTGGTACGATGACTCATCATGTTGAAGGACATTTGTGGATTAGAGGAAAATTCTGGAGAGAACAATTTTCTTTTACAAAGCAAGAGAAGTCGGCAGTAGAAAAAGAGGAGGAGATTGGTTTTATTCATTTTTAGAGGCATAGAAAGAGAGCAGCCGACAGTAGATAGGAGATAGTTTTTCTAACCCACTAACTGTAGACTAATTTAGATTAATTTAGTTAAATTTCCTCAATATGGTTTTAGAATGATTTTCTAAAATTTGATTATCCTAAGTGTCTTAATTTCAGATAATATCTAAAATCAATTAGTTATGATAACCCTATATTTCGGAAAGTGATTGTCTAACTAGCAGAAAATAAGTGTTAGGTCTAAGGTCTAGGTTACTACCGCTACCTATCATAAGTCTCTAGAATTGTGGCCTTTAATCCTAAATTCATTATGATATTTCCCCGGCAACGGCGCCAAAAATCTGACGGCTTCCCGACTGATATGCTAAATAGGTGTTATTTTATCCTATGTTTGATTATGATTAATTAAGGACTGTGATTGACTAATTGTCACATTTAGTCTCTATGGTGTCACTTAATCAGCCAGAACCTAAGGCAGAGTACCTATCATGTAGCTAGTCTGTTGGAAAGTATCTACGATTTTATTAAATAAATATCGTACTCCCAGGGAAGTGGTAACGGCTTAGTAGTAACTAACCTTTTTATACTAACTCTTATCTTATGATCCAGTTATGCAATCGTCATCAATAACTTTGATGAGAGGGTGATCCATTCTCCACTAGGTTTAAGTCTAATTAAGCCTAAAAGTATTTTATAGATAAGGTCCTGATTCTATGTTATACTGTTCCTACATGTTGATTGACCTATATTCGAGTGTTTTAGACATGTCTTGGCTTGGATTGCAACTATGTTCTGAGTCTAAAGGTGTACCACATCTGAGTCTCTATGCTACCGCCCTATCGTTAAGGTAAACAGCCCTACTCACGGTTCAAACAAAAGACAGCTATGAAAGCCCTATGTCACTTCGGGGATCACACCGCTGGCCATAACCGCCGGCATAACGCTCTACTCAGCCTACCTAGACTACTTTAACAAATAGGGTGTTTCGCAGGTTATTTTATCTAGTATGGCAGACACCAATACTAATTGATGCCTGTTAAACTAAACAGGTTATGAATAGACCGTGGTTAGGAATTATCTATAACCCTAATTTTAGTTTAAAAGAACCTACATTAGACATGCAGACATAATGAATATTAAGCAGGTGGCTATTTCTGGAAAAACATAACAACTTCAACATATATAACAAATATTCATAACAATCGTAATCCAGTATTCATAATTGATATTTGGACAAACACAATAACAACATATAAGAGAGGGACAGGGGGACCGATGCCATAAAGAAATCACCCTTTACGAAGTCTCGCCGATGGAGCGTACTACTGTATATGTCGTATTGCTTGACCCGACTCTACTCGACAGAACCTTCGGAGGACGCTTCCTCAGCCTAGTAGCTGGACTTTACCTTACATCCTGGGCTTAAGCACAGCCCTGTGGACTGACTCTTCGAACGCCTAGAGCCCTCTTAGGATCTCCTAACGAAATCCCGAGTATTCTATGAATACCAGAAACGAACCTATCTATCGAACCCTAAGATCTGAGACTATTTCTCAGAATCTAAGAAAAACGAAACACAAAAAGGAAAGAAAGAAAACTTATACTGAAATCTGAGTCTCTGAGTGAGTTGTGTACTCGAGAATTGTACACTGGAAACCACTGAATGACCCAGATCGAGTGGAGAGGGATGATTTCAACTCTTGGAGGCCTGGGGTAGTTATAGCAGCTTTCTGGAGTGAAAATCTCCAAAAAGTTCGATGTGGGACAACTTCTGGTGCTTTGGGACGCTCATCCTGGATTGGGACGGCCGTCCTGGTGCTTTGACTGCGTCAGGACGCCCGTCCTGACCCGTTGACCAGGTCAGCATTTCCAAAAATTGCATTTTTGCCCGAATATTTGTTGTTTTCGTCTACTTTTCACCTAACACTTCCAAAATCATAAACATTGTGAAATTGAGTAAATAACAATCAATTAAGACCGATTTCCTATCAATTTCACCCTAAATTATGCCTAAAAACATGCTAAAAAGTGATATGATTTATGCATATCAGATAACCCCACACTTAGCTCTTTGCTTGTCCTCAAGCAAAATCTACCTGAAGTTAGTGATTCTAAATCATATGTGCAGTCACTTAAATTCCTAGTCATGTTTTTATTCCAAAAATTATTCAGGCAATTCATAACACAGGTCTGACTGGTTAGACTGCTATAACAAGGTCTCAAATGTCTTTAGTAAATTGTTATGATAAAGCAGAAAACAGCTTAACAACTAGGTTGAACTCTTTTCTTAGTCATAAAGTTTTCCTGATGTGTAGTGTGTGTACTAGTCTAGACTAGATAGTCAACACAATAAACTCTCGTCTTGACTGTTACCTGATAAGCATAAATCATATCACATTTTTAACATGTTTTTAGGCATGATTTAGGGTGAAATTGAGGGTAAATTGGTCTTAATTGTTCAATATTAACTCAATATCACAGTTTTTATGATTTTGGAAGTGTCAGGTGAAAAGTGGAAGAAAATGGCAAATTTCTGGGCAAAAACACAATTTTTCAGAAATTCGAACTTCGGGGAGGGCGTCCCGGTTCAGGACGGGCGTCCTGACCTGGTCAACAGACCGGGACGGGCGTCCCGAACCAGAAATTCAAGTCCCACATCGAATGTTTGAGAGAAAATCACTCCAGAAAGCTGCTATAAATACCCCAGGCCTTCCTCAGTTGAATTCATCCCTCTCCACTCGATCTGAGTCATTCAGTGGTTTCCAGTGTACAATTCTCGAGTACACAACTCACTCGGAGACTCAGATTTCAGTATAAGTTTTCTTTCTTTCCTTTTTGTGTTTCGTTTTTCTTATTTTCTGAGAAATTGTCTCAGATCCTAGGGTGAGATAGATAGGTTTGTTTCTGGTATTCATAGAATACCCGGGATTTCATTAGGAGATCCTAAGAGGGCTCTAGGCGTTTGAAGAGTCAATCCACAGGGCTGGGCTTAAGCCCAGGACATAAGGTAAAGTCCAGCTACTAGGCTGAGGAAGCGTCCTCCGAAGGTTCTGGCGAGCAGAGTCGGGTCAAGCAATACGACATATACAGTATTACGCTCCAACGACACGACTACGTAAAGGGTGATTTCTTTATGGCATCAGTCCCCCCTGTCCCTCTCTTATATGTTGTTATTGTGTTGTCCAAATATCGATTATGAATACTAGATTACGATTGTTATGAATATTTGTTATATTTGTTGAAGTTGTTATGTTTTTCCGGAAATAGCCACCTGCTTAAATATTCATTATGTCTGCATGTCTAATGTAGTTTCTTTTAAACTAAAATTAGGGTTATAGACAATTCCTAACCACGGTCTATTCATAACCTGTTTAGTTTAACAGGCATCAATTAGTATTGGTGTCTGCCATACTAGATAAAATAACCTGCGGAACACCTTGTTTGTTAGAGTAGTCTAGGTAGGCTGAGTAGAGCGTTTATGCCTGCGGTTGGAAACCCATTTAGCATATCGGCTGGAAACCCATCATATTTTTGGTGCCGTTGTCGGGGAAATATCATAATGAATTTAGGATTATTGGCCACAATTCTAGAAACTTATGATAGGTAGCGGTAGTAACCTAGACTTTTGATTTACACTTATCTTATGCTAGTTAAACAATCACCTTCCGAAATATAGGATTATCATAACTAACTAATCTTAGATATTATCTGAAATTAAGACATTTAGGATAATCAAATTTTAGAAAATCATTCTAAAACCATATTGAGGAAATTTAACTGCTTTCGAAAAAAAAAAGGAAAAAAGTTTTTAAAATTCAAAACCCAAAAAAATTGTATTTTTCTTGTTCAAATGGTAAGTTGTTCTTTTCCCTATCTCTTGTTCTTTCTTAGTTGTTTTCTTAGTTGTACATTTTTTTTTGCTTTTTTTTTGGTTTTCTAGTTTTCGAAGAAATAAAAATGGAAATGAGGATAAAATATATTTTCTTCTGAGTTGTAAAATTTTGGCTTAGATTTTTATTGGGAAGAAACTCCATTTCTGAATTTTCTTAGAGTCATGCCGGCTTTATTAGGACGAGTTATGAAATAAAATTTCCTTAATAGCCAGATCTATGAATGTTCTATTGAAAAAAGGATGTTCCTTTTGTTTTGCTGATAATTGCATGAGATCTTTTAAACCAAAAGGAATTACTGCACCCATTATGGCATCACCTGATTGAAATCTACTTTTTGAATGAATATGTGATGTAATGATGTAGTAAGAATTGTTTTAGGACAGAAACATGATAAGAAAGTTCATGTATGATAAATCCTGATCTTATCTAATCTTGTCTAAAACAATAGGTTACACTAATCACTCTGAGATATCTGTGTTCAATAAAACTGATGTTGAACTGTAATTGATTAAGTTAGGTTTTATTATCACTTGAATTTGATATAGAATGAAGGGATAAGAAAAATGGGTAAGAATCTAGAAAGCAAACCTTTGGTCTAGATTAGGAAACCCTGAGTTAGAGGCTATTGACGAGACAGTAGTATCTGATAAATTTCTGAATGAGGATCTATTTTCATTGTTTGCTATGAGTAATGATTCTCCTCCGTGGTTTATTGATATTACTAATTATCTAGCTGGTAATTATTCCCAAGTGATATGACTTATCAGCAAAAGGAGAAATTCTTTGCTGATTAGAAATATTACTACTGGGCAGATTTCTCTTCTATTTCAAATTTTTTGCAGAGTAAAGTGATCAGAGGATGTATCTCGGAAAGCGAAGGCCACATGATTCTGAAGCACTGTAGGAATCTATGGGAGACCAATTAACTGCTATACACTGTCCGGAAAGTGTTGGAAGTAGAATTTTGTTGACCCCCCCATATTCAAGGATTTTGTATCTGATACAGTCTTGCGATGCTTGCCAAATAACAGGTAACACCTCTTCTAGAGATCGCCTACCCCAGCAAGGTATATAGAGTCTTAAAATCTTTAATATCTGGGGTATCGAATCCTTTTCTTTTTCTTCCTTTGAAAATAAGATCATAGTAGTCGTGGAACACTTTTCAAAATGGCCTGAAACAGGCATTACCTACTAATGATGTTAAAGTCATGTGCAGAGTCTATGAGAAGTTGTTTTCCAGATTCAGAATACCAGTGTCTTAGGAAGAAACGTTCAGTCTGTGTATCAAATCTGTGAAGTCTGCCAAGTACCACACTTTAGCAGGGATTGCTATGTGAATGGAATACTGACCATTCCAAAAAGAGGTAGGAGTAGGTTACTCCAGATGCTACTCCAATGGGAAATGCATACAATCCCACTAGAGGAATCATACGAGATTTAGCTGAGGAATAATTCCGAAGCTGGAAACTTTCAGAAGATACCACCACAGCAAAACCCCTACCCGCAGAATCAACAGATGAGATACTGGCAACAATTAAAGCAAGACAAGTGTAAGTAAGTGATCTACCAAGTGATATCGAACGGTCGAAGGATATAGAGGAATTTGGAATTGTATCAGGAGCATAGCAATGGAGGAGCTTGCATCCCCTGCATACAATCAGCTGTGAGAAACCTCCCCGAGGAAGTTTCAAATACTTGGGCCCAGATCTACACCGCTGGAGCCCCTACCACCACGGCTTAGCCAAAGCTTCAGGTATCTTTTCGACCATTCAGAACTTGCATGCAATACCTTCACTGACATTGGCAGGTAGGCACACCAATCCAAAGAAGTCTCATTCCTAGGCACGTTCCGTCTAGGTACGTTGCTACGATTACCATAAACTTTGCAAATGATTCGAGGAATCAGTCCTTGGGACTCGAGTCATTCATCAAATGGATAGGCCACTACCTGGAGCTCAACATTGAAGGATCGGAGCTGACGTCATCCGTTCCAATATCTAGAGCTTGTAGAGTCAAGAACATCTCAGTAATAGCACATGACTAAGGTGAAGAGCCAATTGACAAATCAGAGAAGACCCTTCTGCTCGCGACATGAAGGGAGTTTTTCGAATCCTCATATTCCTTTACTTTTATTTTCTTTGTTTTGGGTTCTATTTTGTTTATCCTTCTTGTTTTGTTGCGTTATTTTCTCTCTTACCCTTAGTCAAATAAGTGTGGGGTAAGAGTTCTTTGTTTTGTTTTCATTTCTTCTTGTTTTCAAATAAGTGTGGGTAGCTTAGAAATGCATGAACACTGAGGACAGTGTCAGACTAAGTTAGTGTGGGTAGCAGTGCACAGTGCACTGTAGTGAGAAAATGTTTTCATGATTTTGCTTGTTTTCCCCATATTTTCATATTTTCACACCCTTCCAAAAATAATTTCAAAATTCTCATTCTTTCAGACTTCTAAATACAGTATGATTGGTTACACATTGCTTATGTCTATGATATGTAGGTAGAATGTTATGGTTAGTAGGAGGCAATTTGATAGCTATCTTGAACTAATTGATTAGGAATATGGAATTCCTGATAACTGAGAACAACAAAGTCTGGATTAGAGACCTCAGCCAATTACCTTTTCAAGACTTAACTAGATAAAATTAGACCAGTTGTGGATGTTTTGACAATTAGAATGACTAGATGAGACTCTAAGCTAAAAGTGAAAAGAAATAAAATAAAGTTAATTAAATAAGGGTAGTTTGCCAGCGGCCTTCGCTACTCGAGCACCACTCCTTCGGGGAACTTAAAGCCTGATGCCCTAAGGTCGTGTAGATCTGGGAGTCATCGGAGTGGGACTCGCTACATGGGTAGTTGACGTTGACGTGTTCTAAGCAGACTCAAAATACCCTACATCTATAAAGAAAATCCATAAATGCTAAATCATTAAAAATCTGATCACCAAGGCTCAGAACTCAGAATGTTGTCTATTGTTATTATGTCTAGCAACAGGGTCGAAATATTATCTGGTAGTAGTTAAGACGAGAGTATATTATGTTGACTATCTGGTCTAGACTAGTACACACACTACACATAAGGAAGACCTTATGACTAAGAAAGGAGTTCAACCTAGTTGTTAAGTTGTTTTCTGCTTGACTATAACAATCTGCTAGAGACATTTGAGACCTTGTCATAGCAACCTGACCATTCAGACCTGTGTTAAGAATTGTCTGAATAAATTTTTGGAATAAAAACATGACTAGGAATTTAAGTGACTGCACTATGATTTAGAATCACTAACTTTGAGTAGACTTTGCTTGAGGACAAGCAAAAAGCTAAGTGTGGGGTTATATGATAAGCATAAATCATATCACATTTTTAGCATGTTTTAGGCATGATTTAGGGTGAAATTGAGGGTAAATTGGTCTTAATTGTTCATTATTAACTCAATTTCACAGTTTTTATGATTTTGGAAGTGTCGGGTGAAAAGTGGAAGAAAATGGCAAATTTCGGGGCAAAAATGTAATTTTTCAGTAGTTCGGACTTCGAGGAGGGTGTCTCGGTTCGGGACGTGCGTCCTGACTTGGTCAACAGGCCGGGACGGGCGTCCCAATCTGGGACGGGCGTCCCGAACCAGAAATTCAAGTCCCACATCGAAGTTTTGAGAGAAAATCACTCCAGAAAGCTGCAATAAATACCCCAGGCCTTCCTCAGTCGAATTCATCCCTCTCCACTCGATCTGAGTCATTCAGTGGTTTCCAATGTACAATTCTCGAGTACACAACTCACTCGGAGACTCAGATTTTAGTATAAGTTTTCTTTCTTTCCTTTTTGTGTTTCATTTTTCTTAGTTTCTGAGAAATAGTCTCAGATCCTAGGGTGAGATAGATAGGTTCGTTTCTGGTATTCATAGAATACCCGGGATTTCGTTAGGACATCCTAAGAGGGCTCTAGGCGTTCGAAGAGTTAGTCCACAGGGCTGGGCTTAAGCCCAGGACGTAAGGTAAAGTCCAGCTACTAGGCTGAGGAAGCGTCCTCCGAAGGTTCTAGCGAGCAGAGTCGGGTCAAGCAATACGACATATACAACAGTACACTCCAACGACGCGACTACGTAAAGGGTGATTTCCTTATGGCACCAGTCCCCCCTGTCCCTCTCTTATATATTGTTATTGTGTTGTCCAAATATCGATTATGAATACTAGATTACGATTGTTATGAATATTTGTTATATTTGTTGAAGTTGTTATGTTTTTCCGGAAATAGCCACCTGCTTAAATATTCATTATGTCTGCATGTCTAATGTAGTTTCTTTTAAACTAAAATTAGGGTTATAGACAATTCCTAACCACGGTCTATTCATAACCTGTTTAGTTTAATAGGCATCAATTAGTATTGGTGTCTGCCATACTAGATAAAATAACCTGCGGAACACATTGTTTGTTAGAGTAGTCTAGGTAGGCTGAGTAGAGCGTTTATGCCTGCGGTTATGGGCAAGCGGCATGATCCCCGAAGTGACATAGGCTTTCATAGTTGTCTTTAGTAGTAACCGTGAGTAGGGGCGGTATATCAGATTACTCAGATGTGGTACACCTTTGGACTCAAAATATAGTTGCAATCCAAGCTAAGATATATCTAAAATACTCGAAGATAGGTCAATCAACATATAGGAACAATATAACATAGAATCAGAACTTTGTCTATAAACACTTTTAGGCTTAATTAAACTTAAACCTAGTGGAGAATGGATCACCCTCTCATCAAAGTCATTGATGAAGATTGCATAACTGGATCATAAGATAGGAGTTAGGATAAAAGGCTAGTTACTACTAAGCCGTTACCACTTTCCTGGGAGTACGATAATTATTTAATAAAATCGTAGATACTTTCCAACAGACTAGCTACACGATAGGTACTCTGCCTTAGGTTCTGGCTGATTAAGTGACACCTTAGAGACTAAATGTGACAATTAGTCAATCACAGTCCTTAATTACTCATAATCAACATAGGGTAAAATAACACCTATTTAACATATCGGCTGGAAACCCATCATATTTTTGGTGCCGTTGTCGGGGAAATATCATAATGAATTTAGGATTATTGGCCACAATTCTAGAAACTTATGATAGGTAGCGGTAGTAACCTAGACTTTTGATTTACACTTATCTTATGCTAGTTAAACAATCACCTTCTGAAATATAGGATTATCATAACTAACTAATCTTAGATATTATCTGAAATTAAGACATTTAGGATAATCAAATTTTAGAAAATCATTCTAAAACCATATTGAGGAAATTTAACTGCTTTCGAAAAAAAAAAGGAAAAAAGTTTTTAAAATTCAAAACCCAAAAAAATTGTATTTTTCTTGTTCAAATGGTAAGTTGTTCTTTTCCCTATCTCTTGTTCTTTCTTAGTTGTTTTCTTAGTTGTACATTTTTTTTTGCTTTCTTTTTTGGTTTTCTAGTTTTCGAAGAAATAAAAATGGAAATGAGGATAAAATATATTTTCTTCTGAGTTGTAAAATTTTGGCTTAGATTTTTATTGGGAAGAAACTCCATTTCTGAATTTTCTTAGAGTCATGCCGGCTTTATTAGGACGAGTTATGAAATAAAATTTCCTTAATAGCCAGATCTATGAATGTTCTATTGAAAAAAGGATGTTCCTTTTGTTTTGCTGATAATTGCATGAGATCTTTTAAACCAAAAGGAATTACTGCACCCATTATGGCATCACCTGATTGAAATCTGCTTTTTGAATGAATATGTGATGTAATGATGTAGTAAGAATTGTTTTAGGACAGAAACATGATAAGAAAGTTCATGTATGATAAATCCTGATCTTATCTAATCTTGTCTAAAACAATAGGTTACACTAATCACTCTGAGATATCTGTGTTCAATAAAACTGATGTTGAACTGTAATTGATTAAGTTAGGTTTTATTGTCACTTGAATTTGATATAGAATGAAGGGATAAGAAAAATGGGTAAGAATCTAGAAAGCAAACCTTTGGTCTAGATTAGGAAACCCTGAGTTAGAGGCTATTGACGAGACAGTAGTATCTGATAAATTTCTGAATGAGGATCTATTTTCATTGTTTGCTATGAGTAATGATTCTCCTCCGTGGTTTATTGATATTACTAATTATCTAGCTAGTAATTATTCCCAAGTGATATGACTTATCAGCAAAAGGAGAAATTCTTTGCTGATTAGAAATATTACTACTGGGCAGATTTCTCTTCTATTTCAAATTTTTTGCAGAGTAAAGTGATCAGAGGATGTATCTCGGAAAGCGAAGGCCACATGATTCTGAAGCACTGTAGGAATCTATGGGAGACCAATTAACTGCTATCAACACTGTCCGGAAAGTGTTGGAAGTAGAATTTTGTTGACCCCCCATATTCAAGGATTTTGTATCTCTGATACAGTCTTGCGATGCTTGCCAAATAACAGGTAACACCTCTTCTAGAGATCGCCTACCCCAGCAAGGTATATAGAGTCTTAAAATCTTTAATATCTGGGGTATCGAATCCTTTTCTTTTTCTTCCTTTGAAAATAAGTACATCATAGTAGTCGTGGAACACTTTTCAAAATGGCCTGAACCACAGGCATTACCTACTAATGATGTTAAAGTCATGTGCAGAGTCTATGAGAAGTTGTTTTCCAGATTCAGAATACCAGTGTCTTAGGAAGAAACGTTCAGTCTGTGTATCAAATCTGTGAAGTCTGCCAAGTACCACACTTTAGCAGGGATTGCTATGTGAATGGAATACTGACCATTCCAAAAAGAGGTAGGAGTAGGTTACTCCAGAATGCTACTCCAATGGGAAATGCATACAATCCCAACTAGAGGAATCATACGAGATTTAGCTGAGGAATAATTCCGAAGCTGGAAACTTTCAGAAGATACCACCACAGCAAAACCCCTACCCGCAGAATCAACAGATGAGATACTGGCAACAATTAAAGCAAGACAAGTGTAAGTAAGTGATCTACCAAGTGATATCGAACGGTCGAAGGATATAGAGGAATTTGGAATTGTATCAGGAGCATAGCAATGGAGGAGCTTGCATCCCCTGCATACAATCAGCTGTGAGAAACCTCCCCGAGGAAGTTTCAAATACTTGGGCCCAGATCTACACCGCTGGAGCCCCTACCACCACGGCTTAGCCAAAGCTTCAGGTATCTTTTCGACCATTCAGAACTTGCATGCAATACCTTCACTGACATTGGCAGGTAGGCACACCAATCCAAAGAAGTCTCATTCCTAGGCACGTTCCGTCTAGGTACGTTGCTACGATTACCATAAACTTTGCAAATGATTCGAGGAATCAGTCCTTGGGACTCGAGTCATTCATCAAATGGATAGGCCACTACCTGGAGCTCGACATTGAAGGATCGGAGCTGACGTCATCCGTTCCAATATCTAGAGCTTGTAGAGTCAAGAACATCTCAGTAATAGCACATGACTAAGGTGAAGAGCCAATTGACAAATCAGAGAAGACCCTTCTGCTCGCGACATGAAGGGAGTTTTTCGAATCCTCATATTCCTTTACTTTTATTTTCTTTGTTTTGGGTTCTATTTTGTTTATCCTTCTTGTTTTGTTGCGTTATTTTCTCTCTTACCCTTAGTCAAATAAGTGTGGGGTAAGAGTTCTTTGTTTTGTTTTCATTTCTTCTTGTTTTCAAATAAGTGTGGGGTAGCTTAGAAATGCATGAACACTGAGGACAATGTCAGACTTAAGTGTGGGGTAGCAGTGCACAGTGCACTGTAGTGAGAAAATGTTTTCATGATTTTGCTTGTTTTCCCCATATTTTCATATTTTCACACCCTTCCAAAAATAATTTCAAAATTCTCATTCTTTCAGACTTCTAAATACAGTATGATTGGTTACACATTGCTTATGTCTATGATATGTAGGTAGAATGTTATGGTTAGTAGGAGGCAATTTGATAGCTATCTTGAACTAATTGATTAGGAATATGGAATTCCTGATAACTGAGAACAACAAAGTCTGGATTAGAGACCTCAGCCAATTACCTTTTCAAGACTTAACTAGATAAAATTAGACCAGTTGTGGATGTTTTGACAATTAGAATGACTAGATGAGACTCTAAGCTAAAAGTGAAAAGAAATAAAATAAAGTTAATTAAATAAGGGTAGTTTGCCAGCGGCCTTCGCTACTCGAGCACCACTCCTTCGGGGAACTTAAAGCCTGATGCCCTAAGGTCGTGTAGATCTGGGAGTCATCGGAGTGGGACTCGCTACATGGGTAGTTGACGTTGACGTGTTCTAAGCAGACTCAAAATACCCTACATCTATAAAGAAAATCCATAAATGCTAAATCATTAAAAATCTGATCACCAAGGCTCAGAACTCAGAATGTTGTCTATTGTTATTATGTCTAGCAACAGGGTCGAAATATTATCTGGTAGTAGTTAAGACGAGAGTATATTGTGTTGACTATCTGGTCTAGACTAGTACACACACTACACATAAGGAAGACCTTGTGACTAAGAAAGGAGTTCAACCTAGTTGTTAAGTTGTTTTCTGCTTGACTATAACAATCTGCTAGAGACATTTGAGACCTTGTCATAGCAACCTGACCATTCAGACCTGTGTTAAGAATTGTCTGAATAAATTTTTGGAATAAAAACATGACTAGGAATTTAAGTGACTGCACTATGATTTAGAATCACTAACTTTGAGTAGACTTTGCTTGAGGACAAGCAAAAAGCTAAGTGTGGGGTTATATGATAAGCATAAATCATATCACATTTTTAGCATGTTTTAGGCATGATTTAGGGTGAAATTGAGGGTAAATTGGTCTTAATTGTTCATTATTAACTCAATTTCACAGTTTTTATGATTTTGGAAGTGTCGGGTGAAAAGTGGAAGAAAATGGCAAATTTCGGGGCAAAAATGTAATTTTTCAGTAGTTCGGACTTCGAGGAGGGTGTCTCGGTTCGGGACGTGCGTCCTGACTTGGTCAACAGGCCGGGACGGGCGTCCCAATCTGGGACGGGCGTCCCGAACCAGAAATTCAAGTCCCACATCGAAGTTTTGAGAGAAAATCACTCCAGAAAGCTACAATAAATACCCCAGGCCTTCCTCAGTTGAATTCATCCCTCTCCACTCGATCTGAGTCATTCAGTGGTTTCCAATGTACAATTCTCGAGTACACAACTCACTCGGAGACTCAGATTTTAGTATAAGTTTTCTTTCTTTCCTTTTTGTGTTTCATTTTTCTTAGTTTCTGAGAAATAGTCTCAGATCCTAGGGTGAGATAGATAGGTTCGTTTCTGGTATTCATAGAATACCCGGGATTTCGTTAGGACATCCTAAGAGGGCTCTAGGCGTTCGAAGAGTTAGTCCACAGGGCTGGGCTTAAGCCCAGGACGTAAGGTAAAGTCCAGCTACTAGGCTGAGGAAGCGTCCTCCGAAGGTTCTAGCGAGCAGAGTCGGGTCAAGCAATACGACATATACAACAGTACACTCCAACGACGCGACTACGTAAAGGGTGATTTCCTTATGGCACCAGTCCCCCCTGTCCCTCTCTTATATATTGTTATTGTGTTGTCCAAATATCGATTATGAATACTAGATTACGATTGTTATGAATATTTGTTATATTTGTTGAAGTTGTTATGTTTTTCCGGAAATAGCCACCTGCTTAAATATTCATTATGTCTGCATGTCTAATGTAGTTTCTTTTAAACTAAAATTAGGGTTATAGACAATTCCTAACCACGGTCTATTCATAACCTGTTTAGTTTAATAGGCATCAATTAGTATTGGTGTCTGCCATACTAGATAAAATAACCTGCGGAACACATTGTTTGTTAGAGTAGTCTAGGTAGGCTGAGTAGAGCGTTTATGCCTGCGGTTATGGGCAAGCGGCATGATCCCCGAAGTGACATAGGCTTTCATAGTTGTCTTTAGTAGTAACCGTGAGTAGGGGCGGTATATCAGATTACTCAGATGTGGTACACCTTTGGACTCAAAATATAGTTGCAATCCAAGCTAAGATATATCTAAAATACTCGAAGATAGGTCAATCAACATATAGGAACAATATAACATAGAATCAGAACTTTGTCTATAAACACTTTTAGGCTTAATTAAACTTAAACCTAGTGGAGAATGGATCACCCTCTCATCAAAGTCATTGATGAAGATTGCATAACTGGATCATAAGATAGGAGTTAGGATAAAAGGCTAGTTACTACTAAGCCGTTACCACTTTCCTGGGAGTACGATAATTATTTAATAAAATCGTAGATACTTTCCAACAGACTAGCTACACGATAGGTACTCTGCCTTAGGTTCTGGCTGATTAAGTGACACCTTAGAGACTAAATGTGACAATTAGTCAATCACAGTCCTTAATTACTCATAATCAACATAGGGTAAAATAACACCTATTTAGCATATCGGTTGGAAACCCATCATTACCAGATAACACTTCGACCCGTCGCTAGACATACTGACAACAAACAACCTTCTGAGTTCTGAGCCTTGGTGATCAGATTTTTAATGATTTAGTATTTAGTGAGTTTTTTCTTTATAGATTCAGGGTATTTTGAGTATGCTTAGAACACGTCAACTTCAACTACCCATGTAGCGAGTCCCACTCCGATGACTCCCAGACCTACACGACCTTAGGGCATCAGACTTTAAATTCCCCGAAGGAGTGGTGCTCGAGTAGCGAAAGCCGCTGGCAAACTACCCTTATTTTAAAAAAAATTCTGTTTCTTTTCACTTTTAGCTCAGAGTCTCATCTAGTCATTCTAATTGCCAATATATCCATAACTGGTCTAATTTTATCTAGGTAAGTCTCGAAAAGGTAATTGGTTGAGGTCTCTAATCCAGACTAAGTTGTGCTCAGTTATCAGGAATTCCATATTCCTAATCAATAAGTTCAAAATAGTCATAAATCATCTCCTACTAATCATAACACTCTACCTACATATCATAGACATAAGTAATGTTTAACCAATCATACTGCATTTAGAAGTCTGAAAGAATGAAAAATTTTGAAAAACATTTTGGAAGGGTGTGAAATTACGGGGAAAACATGCAAAATCATGCAAATATTTTCTCAACTGCTACAATGCACCGTGCACTACTACCCCACACTTAAGTCTGACACTATCCTCAGTGTTCATGCATATCTAAGCTACCCCACATTTATTTGAAAACAAGAAGAAATGAAAACAAAACAAAGAACTCTTACCCCACACTTATTTGACTAACTAAGGGTAAGCAACAAAACAAGAAGGATAATGGAAATAACAAAACAGAACACAAAACAAAGAAAATAAAAGTAAAGGAATATGAAGATTAGAAAAACTCCCTTCATGTCGCGAGCAGAAGGGTCTTCTCTGATATGTCAATTGGCTTTTCACCTTAGCCATGTGCTATTGCTGAGGTGTTCTTGACTCTGCAAGATCTAGATATTGGAACGGATGATGTCAGCTCCAATCCTTCAATGTCGAGCTCCAGGTAGTGGCCTATCCATTTGATGAATGACTCGAGCCCCAAGGACTATTTCCTCGACTTATTTGCAAAGTTCCTCGTAATCGTAGCAACGTGTCTAGGAATGAGACTTCTTTGGATTGGTGTGCCTACCTGCCAATGTCACTGAAGGTATTGCATGCAATTTTCGAATGACAGAAAAGATACCTGAAGCTTTGGCCAAGCCGTAGTGGTAGGAGGCTCCAGTGGTGTAGATCTGGGCCCAAGTATTTGAGACTTCCTCGGGGGAAGTTTCTCACAGCTGATTGTATGCAGGGGATGCAAGCTCCTCCATTTCTATGCTCTTGATACAATGCCAAATTCCTCTATATCCTTCGACCCTTCGATATCAGTTGGTAGATCACTTGCTTGCACTGGTCTGGCTTTAATTGTTGCTAGTATCTCATCTGTTGATTCTGCGGGTAGGGATGGTGCTTGGCAGACTTCACAGATTAGATACATAGACTGAACGTTTCTTCCTAAGACAGTGGCACTCTGAATCTGGAAAACAACTTCTCATAGAATCTTGCTGGGGTAGGCGATCTCTGGAAGAGGTGTTGCCTGTTATTTGGCACGCATCGCAGGACTGTATCAAAGATACAAAATCCTTGAATATGGGGGGTCAACAAGATTCTACTTCCAACACTTTCCGGACAGTGTTGATAGCAGTTAATTGGTCTCCCATAGATTCCTGCAATACTTCAGAATCATGTGGCCTTCGCTTTCCGAGATACATCCTCTGATCACTTTACTCTACAAAAAATTTGAAATAGAAGAGAAATCTATCTAGTAGTAATATTTCAAATCAGCAAAGAATTTCTTCTTTTGCTGATAAGTCATATCACTTGGGAATAATTAGCAGCTAGATAATTAGTAATATCAGTAAACCACGGAGGAGAATCATTACTCATAGCAAACAATGAAGATAGATCCTCATTCAGAAATTTATCAGATACTACTATCTCGTCAATAGCCTCTAACTCAGGGTTTGCTAATCTAGACCAAAGGTTTGCTTTCTAGATTCTTAACCCTTTTTCTTACCCCTTCATTCTATATCAAACTCAAGTAACAATAAAACCTAACTTAATCAATTATGGTTCAGTACCAGTTTTATTGAACACAGATATCTCAGAGTGATCAGTGTAACCTATTGTTTTAGACAAGACTAGATAAGATCATGATTTATCATACATGAACTTTCTTATCATGTTTCTGTCCTAAAACAATTCTTACTACATCATTACATCACATATTCATTCAAAAAGCAGATTTCAATCAGGTGATGCCATAATGGGTGCATTAATTCCTTTTGGTTTAAAAGATCTCATGCAATTATCAGCAAAACAAGAGGAACAACTTTTTTTTCAATAGAACATTCAAAGGTCTAGCTATTAAGAAAAAAAAATTTATTTCATAATTCGTCCTAATAAGCCGGTATGACTCTAAGAAAATTCTAAAATGGAATTTCTTCCCAAAGAAAATCTAAGCCAAAATTTTACAACTCAGAAGAAAATATATTTTATCCTCATTTCCATTTTTATTACAAATTAAATAATAGAAGAAAAACACAAAAAAGAGCAACTAAGAAAACAACTAAGAAAGAACAAGAGATAGGGAAAAAAACAACTTACCATTGAGCAAGAAAAGTACAATTTTTTCGGATTTTAAATTTTTCAAAAAACATTTTTTCTTTTTTTTTTGGAAAGCAGTTAAATTTCCTCAATATGGTTTTAGAATGATTTTCTAAAATTTGATTATCCTAAGTGTCTTAATTTCAGATAATATCTAAAATCAATTAATTATGATAACCCTATATTTCGGAAAGTGATTGTCTAACTAGCAGAAAATAAGTGTTAGGTCTAAGGTCTAGGTTACTACCGCTACCTATCATAAGTCTCTAGAATTGTGGCCTTTAATCCTAAATTCATTATGATATTTCCCCGGCAACGGCGCCAAAAATCTGATGGCTTCCCGACTGATATGCTAAATAGGTGTTATTTTACCATATGTTTAATTATGATTAATTAAGGAATGTGATTGACTAATTGTCACATTTAGTCTCTATGGTGTCACTTAATCAGCCAGAACCTAAGGCAGAGTACCTATCGTGTAGCTAGTCTGTTGGAAAGTATCTACGATTTTATTAAATAAATATCGTACTCCCAGGGAAGTGGTAACGGCTTAGTAGTAACTAGCCTTTTTATGCTAACTCTTATCTTATGATCCAGTTATGCAATCGTCATCAATAACTTTGATGAGAGGGTGATCCATTCTCCACTAGGTTTAAGTCTAATTAAGCCTAAAAGTATTTTATAGATAAGGTCCTGATTCTATGTTATACTGTTCCTACATGTTGATTGACCTATATTCGAGTGTTTTAGACATGTCTTGGCCTGTATTGCAACTATGTTCTGAGTCTAAAGCTGTACCACATCTGAGTCTCTATGCTACCGCCCCATCGTTAAGGTAAACGACCCTACTCACGGTTCAAACAAAAGACAGCTATGAAAGCCCTATGTCACTTCGGGGATCACGCCGTTGGCCCATAACCGCCGGCATAACGCTCTACTCAGCCTACCTAGACTACTCTAACAAACAGGGTGTTCCGCAGGTTATTTTATCTAGTATGGCAGACACCAATACTAATTGATGCCTGTTAAACTAAACAGGTTATGAATAGACCGTGGTTAGGAATTGTCTATAACCTTAATTTTAGTTTAAAAGAACCTACATTAGACATGCAGACATAATGAATATTAAGCAGGTGGCTATTTCTGGAAAAACATAACAACTTCAACATATATAACAAATATTCATAACAATCGTAATCCAGTATTCATAATTGATATTTGGACAAACACAATAACAACATATAAGAGAGGGACAGGGGGACCGATGCCATAAAGAAATCACCCTTTACGAAGTCTCACCGATGGAGCGTACTGCTGTATATGTCGTATTGCTTGACAGGACTCTACTCGACAGAACCTTCGGAGGACGCTTCCTCAGGATCCTAGGCTTAAGCCCAGCCCTGTGGACTGACTCTTCGAACGCCTAGAGCCCTCTTAGGATCTCCTAACGAAATCCCGAGTATTCTATGAATACCAAAAACGAACCTATCTATCGAACCCTAAGATCTGAGACTAGTTCTCAAAATCTAAGAAAAATGAAACACAAAAAGGAAAGAAAGAAAACTTATACTGAAATCTGAGTCTCTAAGTGAGTTGTGTACTCAAGAATTGTACACTGGAAACCACTGAATGACTCAGATCGAGTGGAGAGGGATGATTTCAACTCTTGGAGGCTTGGGGTATTTATAGCAGCTTTCTGGAGTGAAAATCTCCAAAACTTTCGATGTGGGACAACTTCTGGTGCTTCGGGACGCCCGTCTTGGATTGGGACGGCCGTCCTGGTGCTTTGACTGGGTCAGGACGCCCGTCCTGATTCGGGACGCCCGTCCTGCCCCGTTGACCATGTCAGTATTTCCAAAAATTGTATTTTTGTCCCACAATTTGCTGTTTTCGTCTACTTTTCGCCTGACACTTCCAAAATCATAAAACTTGTGAAATTGAGTAAATAACAATCAATTAAGACCGATTTCCTATCAATTTCACCCTAAATTATGCCTAAAAACATGCTAAAAAAGTGATATGATTTATGCATATCACTTGTATAAAGTCTTACTTGAATTTCGGGTATGCGTTGGAGGCGAATTTAAGGATTAATTAAACTTGTTTTGTAATAGAATTACTCACTATGGCCATAGGAGCATTTTATTCCATTACTTTAATTCTTGGATTTTGTTATTCCCAGTATTGAATATGTATTTATAACCTGAAGTTGATGTGGCTTAGTTAAGTATGAACATGTTGATTACACTATTTTGAATACAATGATGAATATGTTGTAGCATTGTTCTCTGTTTTTATGATTAATGCTTGTATGGGGCATGCTTGGTTTATTCATGTAATTACTTAAATAGATTTAGCATAACTTGCGGTTACGATTGTCCAAGTTATGTATCGAACTAGTATCTGGCTTTCTAACTGGAAGGGAGCTAGTTGACAAGATAGTTATGTGGCACTAGATTGAGATGCATGACCGTGTGCTCAACATTGTAGGGGATATGACCAAATTCACTGACTAGTGTTGTTCTAGGTCAACGGTACTTCGTACTCCATGAGACGATGATATCGGAGATCTAGACTAGTAGGTCAAGTAATCTGGGTAGAACCAGATCGCTGTAGCATTAATCTGGAAACTAAAAGCATGTTCTGTATATTTAGATTCATCTCTGGTTTGTATTTACATTTTGGGCGTGAATGCTGCAGCATTGTATTACCTGCAGTACTCTTGTGGTTATTTCCAGTAGGCTGACCCTTAACTGTTAGTTTAGTTTTACTGTAGCATTAGCATTGTCGTAGCATTAGACCAATCTCTATTCTTCATTCATCATTCTTTATTCTTTTATTCTTTTAACCAATTGTACAATCATATTTGCATTTGTAACTGGCACACTTAGTCCCTGTGGGATCGATAATCTTGTACTTAGGTACATATATTACTTGTTGACCGGTGTATACTTGCACTTGATAAGATAGCGTTGATTTATTTCAGTTCCTTATCTTTACAAATTGTGACACACTCACACAACGCAACAAGTTTTTGGCGCCGTTGCTGGCGACTTCGTAGTCAATTGTTTGTAAATATTGATTGTTTGCATTTGGTTATTTTTATTTTTTAGTTTTTATACTCATACTTGTGCTTAATAGTCTATTGATTTAGTGTATGAGTGACGAATATCTGAACATAGGCTGAATTTTATTTGAACATTATTGATATTAACCATTTGTTAATTTTCAGCTTATGTATATCATATATTTCTTAATGTGTGCTGATTTTTGCATGAGTAAAATGCAAAAGGACTCTCAATCTACATTGCTGCCACTAGATCCAGAAATTGAGAAAACAACCAAAGCGTTAAGAAAGAAGAAGCAAACTACAGATAGGGCGGTAATGACAGAACAACAAATCATTCAAAATGAACCTGTCCACAATCCTGTAGTAATGGCAGATGATAGTGACCATGCTATCCGACAGTATGTTGTCCCAATGTTAAACGAGATTAACCCAAGCATTATGTGACCGGAGATTGCCGCAACACAGTTTGAGCTCAAATAGGTGATGTTTTAGATGCTACAGACAGCACAATGAGGAGGATGAGGAATACTCAGCTTGGCTAGAAGCAAACTCTCAAGGTTTCAAATTCAGAGCTCAATTTGAATCTTTGGACTTATCTTCTAGGGATTTTAAAGTGACAAAACCTTTTGTGGAAGAACCACCCAAGCTGGAATTAAAGTCATTGATGTTGCATCTGAAGTATGGATTTTTTGGGGCAGAATCTACACTGCCAGTGATTATTTCAGCACTGCTGAGTGCGGAGCAGGAGGAGAATTTCTTGGAGCTTTGCAACAGCATAAGAGAGCTATGTGCTGGACCATAGCTTACATCAAAGGTATATGACCAACCTTATGCATGCACAAGATAATTTTGGAAGACAATTCCAAAAATTTAATAGAGGGGCAAAAAAGATTAAATCGAATTACGAAGGAAGAGGTAAAGGAACAAATTATCAAGTGGCTAGATTTTGGCATTATTTATCCTATATCTGACAGTGCTGGCGATGGAGAATTTGCATGGATTACAAGAAGATAAAAAAAGCCACAAGAAACGACCGATTCCCACTGCCTCTCATTGATCAAATGTTGGATAGGTTGGCTGGACGGAATTGTTATTGCTTTCTGGATGGGTATTCTGGTTACAATCAGATTGCTGTAGCACCAGAGGACCAGAACAAAACGACCTTCACTTGTCCTTATGGTACTTTCGCATTCAGAAGAATGCCATTCAAACTGTGTAATGCTCCAGCAATATTCCAACGATATATGATGACCATTTTCACATATATGGTGGAGTAATATTTAGAGGTTTTCATGAATGACTTCTCCATATTTGGGGACTCTTTTGAAAAATGCTTAGAGAATTTGGCCAAGGTGCTTAAACGTTGTGAGGACACCAACCTAGTCCTCAATTGGAAGAAGTGTCACTTCATGGTTAAAGAAGACATTGTGCAAAACTCTTCACCTATAATACTTGTCGATGCTAAGTAGTCAATTGAGCACAATCTATAAGTGAACACTTTCATCTATTGTTTATTGCATTTCTTTTTATTTCGTTTTTCTTATTTCTTCTTGTTTGTTTTCATTTTTTTCCAGCATTCGATTTCTTTTCCTTGTTTTATTTTAATTGTTGTTCTTTTATTTTCATGTGCTTTAATTTGGGATTAATGGCTGTTTATTCCTAAGTTTCTTTCAGAATTTTCAGAATTGGTTTTGAGACTTCAATTTCATATTGCACTGTCATTCTCTTTCTCTCTTATCGGTACTCTTCTGCTTGTTAATACAGAAATTTTTGATGCAGCAGACTGCTGGACATCTTTAGTCCATTGTCAAGTTCAGTTGGTGGCGTAGGAGCTGTTAAAAGTCAACAATGGAGTTCTGAAGTGGTAGACCAAGGAGCTGCCATGAACTGACAATTCATGCAAGCAGCCTTATTCCATTAATTCCAGTCGGTGGCATGCAACTGGAGCTGCTGGGAGACAAAAAGGTTAGTGAATTTACTATTTTTGATAAGAGAAGTTTCGTGTGAATTGAAAAAAAAAAGAGAGAAGAGAAAAATATTTTGGAAGTTGTAACTCCCTATAACCTATTGAAAGGAGTTACATCTCTCCATCTCTTGTAACTGCCCGATATTACTTCTTTAAATATCTCCAAGGCACAACTCACTTCTTTCATCATATCTCAACTTCGCTACACACGATCTTTCCTTTCCTTCTCTTCAAGCTTTATTTTCAGCCTCATACAACTTCGAAGATTCAAGGTTAGTGCTCATCTTTCTACATTTTATTTTCGGTAATATGAATTTGTGTTCATTAGGATGTATGATACTTGCAAATTTTCTGGTTCATTTTTCTGAGCTTAATGAGAGTATGCATCCTTTAATAGCATTCATTAAGTGGAATATGTCAATATCGAAGGATAGTTACTTGTCTTGGTTGGATTTTGGGTTTATGTTGAAGCATTTGTTCCCTTGAGTTGCTTATCTTGGTTTATAGTTAGTAGCATATTTTTATAGCCATGGATGATCTACCATTTTGTGTCTTCTTTTGGGTTATTTTGTGATTGGTAGAAGGCATGTTTTGAGCTGAAATATAATACATGGTCTTCATGCTTTCATTTAGCAACAATGTTGCCTGAGTAGTAGTAGGTAATTGTTTTGTGCTTGATGATTCTCACCCGAGAATTGAGAGAAACTATTTGCTACTAATACAGTTGCTTTACATTTTCCCTACTGCCCATACGTTGCATTTATATATTTTATGACAATGTAAAGATGCCAAGAGTCAAACAGGTTGCACCCCTCTTCATACCACCAAGGTGCAACTTCCACAGCATCTGACACAGCAGCATCGATCCTCACCCAGATGCATGACCACCAGCAATAGTACTGACAATATGCTCGCGACAGAGATGTTGCATACTTTCACTCTCTTCCGCAGCAACGCCAACAGGCCGGGGCACCAAGGCCCTCTTTTCCCCTCCAGATTTTTCCAAACACTCCTCAGAACATGGAGGATGACGGCAACAACAAATGATGACACTCCTAGTCCTGTGGGAGTGGTTTCTATCTTACTTTTTCTTTGATTCCCGCTGAAATAATTTGTAATGTTATGTTTTTATCTCCGTTCATTTCTCGTGCTTCATGTTGAACTAGTTTTTCCCTTTTTATGATCAGTCCAATGGCATGTTTTCCCTCTGTTGCTACAGCAATGAGGACGCTGCTCCTCTTCAGTTTGGGGGAGGATGTCCTTTTGCCAGTTCAAGAGCATTTCTTGTTATTAAAGTGAATGAATATGTTAATTGCTGTGTTTTTTTTATGAATGAGTTGAATGAATGTGTTATTGCTCCTGCATTATCTATTGAATCTCTCTAGCATGATCATACTCTAGTGAATCATTTTAGCAGGATTGTGTAAATTTGGGAAGATTATTTATGATGATAAGTCATGTTGATATGATTTCATAACTCTTATATGGTAGTGAGCCTTTAGTACTTAGAATATGTTGATATTAACTAGATTTAAGTGAAAATGTTTGCTCCCACCAACATTTTTGCACATAGTCTTACTTGGAGATTTCATGTTTATAAAAAGAGATAGCTTTGGTATGAAGGTTCAAAATCTTTATATTCGTTTGTTCTATCCCTTGAGGCGAAATCCTAGTAGATTTGGTAATATAGAAATGATTAAGGCATATTCTTGAATCGTTTGAGCCTTTCTAGCTTACCCTAATGCACTTTATTTCCTTAGTTAAACCAAGTTGAGCTTAAGCCTAATTCCTTGACACCCTTATTAAATAGCCACTTATCTTAAATGTTTTGCATGTATCCATTCTTTGTTTTCCCTAAACTTTATCTTAGTCTGCTATGAACACTATTAAACATAAGTTTGGGGGTATGCTGAGAATGCTATGATGAGGAGCATAGAAATGTTGTAGCACAATGCTGCAGCAATATCATTTTTATTGGATCAATGGTAGTTAATGGAATTTTGAAATTATGTTATGAATGCTCTATGTATTGAGGGTATGTGTATTAAAAAAATGTGTGAAAAATGAAAGAACCCTATTTACACAAAAAAAAGAAAGAAAAAGAAGAACAAAAGAGCAAAAAGGAAATACATATTATGCTTCTTTGTGGTCAAATGCTATATACTGATTGTGGTTAAATGTTGCACTTATTACTGAAGTAGGGTGTAAATGTTTATGCTCCTTGAGTTGTGAAAAGAAAAAAATGAGAAAAGTGATAGCATTGGGTTGAAGTTATTGGCAGACTAGGACTAAGTTTTGAGCCTACTTTTTATCTATCTTTTTCCTACCTTAGCCTTAGCCTACATTACAACCAAATTAAGACCTCTTTGATCTTTATTGCTGAATTTGCTACATTAGTGGAGAGTGGTGTAATAGATTGAGTTTGAAGATGCAAAATAAATCTTAGGATTACCATATGTTGACTTATGAATGAGAGATTGAAAAGGAAAGACTATTCACACACACATGGGAGCAGATCTTTGAGCTTGATTCAGTTAATGTTCTGATATTTGAGGAACTTGGGTCATGAACATATTAGAGTTTTGTTTCACATCTTTGATCTGAAAATATGAACCCAAATTTGCCTATGATTGCTGGATGATTCTGGACATGAATTGTTGTACTGTTTAATTGAGTTTTATTGATCTATCTTATCTGCTGTAGCATTGCTCGGGACGAGCAATGAGCTAAGTTTGGGGGTGTGATAACTCTAAAATAATAGAGTTATTCACATATGTTTTGCCCTTAATTTGAACCCAATTTCATGACTTGTGCAAAGGTTTTTAAGTTAAAATGCACCAAATTGATTAATTCCTTCCTCTAACTCAATTTTACCAAAAGAACCGATTTGATTTAAGAAATTTCAGATTTCATTGCAATTGTGTTCAGTTACTTTTACGTTTGAAATTTATGAGGATTATGACAATTTTTGATTAAAAATACCGAGGGCGGAAAAAGTATTTACTAGCTGAAAGTGGTGTGGCAAATGCAAAGACTTAAGTTGACCAATTGATGACATTGTTGGCTGGAATAAATTGAAATTATTTGACCATTTTTTATTAATTTATGAATTTGTTTTAATTTTCCAGCCGGTCCTGATCAAAATGAATCCAACGGAATACTCGCTGATTTCAGGGAAGAAAGTGTCAAAAACGGCAGAAGGGAGTACACATGCTGAAATCTTTGTTATATATATGTTTGTGAGTGTGCGGTGGACAAAAGACAAAAGAAAGTGGGCAGAATGAATTCGACCTTTCCAACTATATATATATATATATATATATATATATATATATACTCTAAAATCCAAATTAATTCCAGCTGGAGATAAAACAAAGAAATACATATTGTAGCTGAAATTTCGGTGGAGCCTTGCAACAATTTTTGGATTTTATTTCAGCTGGTACGATGACTCATCATGTTGAAGGACAACTGTGGGTTAGAGGAAAATTCTGGAGAGAACAATTTTCTTTTACAAAGCAAGAGAAGTCGGCAGTGGAAAAAGAGGAGGAGATTAGTTTTATTCATTTTTAGAGGCATAGAAAGAGAGCAGTCGGCAGTAGATAGGAGATAATTTTTCTAACCCACTAACTGTAGACTAATTTAGATTAACTTGTTTTAGGGAGAGAAACCCGAGAGGAAGAAGGGTGACTTGCTAAGGATTCATCAGCTGAGCAGAGGAGAAGCTGCAGCACCATTCAGAGGAGGAATAACAATGGGCAATCTTGATTAAACCGATCTGGGCAGTAGGGCGATCTCAGACCCGAGTAATTCTCTACCAATTTCCTTATTTTGTTCATTGTCTTGTATAAACTCTTACTTGAATTTCGGGTATGAGTTGGAGGCGAATTTAAGGATTAATTAAACTTGTTTTGTAATAGAATTACTCACTATGGCCATAGGAGCATTTTATTCCATTACTTTAATTCTTGGATTTCGTTATTCCCAGTACTGAATATGTATTTATAACTTGAAGTTGTTGTGGCTTAGTTAAGTATGAACATGTTAATTACACTGTTTTGAATATGATGATGAATATGATATAGCATTGTTCTCTATTTTTATGATTAATGCTTGTATGGGGCTTGCTTGGTTTATTCATGTAATTACTTAAATAGATTTAGCATAACTTGCGGTTACGACTGTCCAAGTTATGTATCAAACTAGTATCTGGCTTTCTAACTTGAAGGGAGCTAGTTGACAAGATAGTTACGTGGCACTAGATTGAGACGCATGATCGTGCACTCAACATTGCAGGGGACATGACCAAATTCACTGACTAGTGTTATTCTAGGTCAATGGTACTTCGTACTCCATGAGACGATGATATCGGGGATCTAGACTAGTAGGTCAAGTAATCTGGGTAGAACCAGATCGCTGTAGCATTAATCTGGAAACTGAAAGCATGTTCTGTATATTTAGATTAATCTCTGGTTTGTATTTACATTTTGGGCGTGAATGTCGTAGCATTGTGTTACCTGCAGTACTCTTGTGGTTATTTCCAGTAGGCTGACCCTTAACTGTTAGTTTAGTTTTGTTGTAGCATTAGCATTGCCGTAGCATTAGACCAATCTCTATTCTTCATTCATCATTCTTTATTCTTTTATTCTTTTAACCAACTGTACAATCGTATTTGCATTTGTAATTGGCACACTTAGTCCCTGTGGGATCGATAATCTTGTACTTAGGTACATATATTACTTGTTGACCGGTGTATACTTGCATTTGTTAAGATTGCGTTGATTTATTTCATTTCCTTATCTTTACAAATTGTGACACACGCACACAACGCAACATGTATGCAAATGCTGGTTATCTTTCTAATCCGCATAAGGCACGTTCTCAAAATGGCTCTTTATTTACATATGGTAATACTATTATATCATGGTGCTCTACGAAACAAACAATAGCAGCAACTCCTTCTAATCATGCCTAGATAATAGTCATTCATGATGCAAGTCGAGAATGTGTATGGTTGAGGTCAATAATACACTATATTAGAGAGATATGTGGTTTATCCTCCGGAAGAGAGATTCCAACTCCTCTATATGAAGATAATGCAGCTTGTATAGCTCAATTAAAAGGAGGGTATATCAAGGGAGATAGGACAAAACACATTTCACCTAAATTCTTCTTTACTTATGAACTTCAAAAGAATGGTGAATTTGATGTGGTCCAAATTCGATCATGTGATAATCTTGCAGATATATTCACTAAAGCTTTTTCGACTGCAACCTTTGAGAAATTGAGATATAAAATTGGTTTGCGTCAATTTAAATATTTCGAGAGATCATATCATCAGGGGGAGAAATCTACACATAAAGAATAATGTACTCTTTTTCCTTCACTAGAGTTTTTTTTCTCAATGAGTTTTTATCTAGTAAGGTTTTAACGAGGTATATTCTTTATGTAATGGACATCTAAGGGGGAGTGTTATGAATTCCGAAGATTCATTAAATTAGTGGATGTCCATCGTATAATCGTTATTATCCTTTTATCCTGGGATAATTACATACTTAATGATAGGTGATAAGTGTTACCTAATGTCTATCTCTAAGGTGACACATATCACCTAATATTTATGATTTTGGTGATAAATGTCACCTAGAAATTAATACTGGGTGACAAGTATCACCCTTTATCCTTATCTTTATCCCTTATTCACTCCTATAAATAGAGGGTTTTATACCCTTTTGTAGATACAACCCACGATCAACAAGAAATTATATAATAATATTCTCTTTATTTTCTACCTCTCTCGTTTATTTTTTATCTGGTTTATTTAATAACTTCACAATAATTTATGATTATTTTTATTAATATATTTTTATCTTTTTGATATTATATTTATCTTTTTATGATTTATTTATATTTTACACTGCTCATCATATTTTTTTAAATTAATTGAGCCAAAAGTGATTACTGTAAAATAGATAATATATGTGATACCGGTAATCAAATTAACAAGCTTTACAAAATATTTATTAATTTTTTTAAAAAAATAATAATAATAACCTTTGTTATTTATTAATCTACGTATATAAATATAATTGAGATTGATTGGGCAGTTGCATAAAAGACGGGTGTATAACTGTATAATATTTCCGTTAATTTTCTTGAATTGTTTTTGTACCAAGAAATTAATATAAAAAATTAATATCTCTCGATATTTATTAGAGATAGTTGTTAATCATCATTCCTATTTAAAACCCTTATTCTTATCGTCATTCTAAAACTTCTTCCCTCGCACAAGAATTACCGCTAAGTAGAAAATTTTAACAATGGTCAACAAGTGGAAGTATTATACGAGGAAATAATTGGAGGAAAATTCACCCTCAAGAAGGGACGGTATAAGTTTAAAGGAAGAGAATGAATTAAGCAAGAAATGCATTGATTTCATGGTCGAAAACAGCAAAAAGTTTGGATCTCATTTCATAGTCGCGAAGGCAAATGTATATTACCACCGTTTCTTTTTGCTGCGATCACACGCGAAGCACCAATGGTATAGAATAGCAATCGCCTGTATGTTTCTTGCATCAAAAGTTGAGAAGCGTCAGTTTTCGTTAGACGATTTCGGACAAGAAAGTTGGAGAAAAATTTTAAAGGAAGTTTTTAAAAAAGAGATACCACTTAAAGAACTCAAAAAGATGATTCTAGATAAGGAGTTGGAGATTCTTAGGACTATTAATTTTGAAGTTTATGTGGATCCTCCGTACTTTTATCTTGATAAGTTTGCTAGTGAATTCAAAGACGTACCAACGAAAATAAAACAGACTGTGGTGAAATTTATATCCAGAACCTACTTTTCTTCTCTGTGTTTGCAATTCGAACCCCAGAAAATTGCTGGTGCTGCATTTTATCTTGCTTATAAATTCTTGAATTTGAAATTACCTGAAGAAGAAGAAGGGTACCGTGTGTTTTTTCAAATGACTCTTAAGGAATTGGAAGATATTTCAATTCAAATGATGGATTTGTCATCGTTTTCGGGTTCTCTACCTATTGACCAAAGTCTTTCAGCGTGTATATATACATACATGAGGGGTTTGAGGACTAACTCAAACGATGTTGTTTGTCCTAAGCCAAGAAGAATGTTCTACGAATTTAGTGAGTCAAAGGCCGGAAAAGAGCTTCTTGATACCAGTCTCACAAAGGTAGAATCTTTTTCCTCTTCTCTTTTGTGGGATTTTCTTTAAATTTCTTGTTTTGGGTTTTTCTAAAGCTTTTTCCTTCTTTTTTAATCTTTTTCCTCTTCACTTTTGTGGGTTTTCTTTAAATTTCTTGTTTTGGGTTTTTTCAAAAGCTTTTTTCTTTTTTTGGATCTTTGTTTCTTTTGCTTCTTGAGCCACGCTCTCTGAACACTATTTTGATTTTCTTGAAATCTGAAAAAACAGGGAGAATATGGAGTTGATGTTGTGGTCCAGCCCATGTGGGCACTAAAAAAAAAAATATATTTTTTGGGGTTCTCTATTATTGACCAGAAGACCAAAAAGGAAGGAGAGTGGGTGAGAGAGTGAAGAGAATTCTCGAAAGTAAAAAGAGAAGAATAGAAAGGGAGAGTTTTTGAGCTTCTTCATGACACTCTCCGGAATTCTGATAATCGCCGGAGATCCGACCGTTGGATTAAGCTGAAACTTTCAGAGATTGTTCCCAACACACAGGGCTTCAATCTGTACAATTTTGGTGTCAATCGGAGCTGGGAATCTACTGTTATCGCAGCTGGTATACTTGTTGTTTTACCCTCAACTTTCATAATAAGAGAAGAAGAGGTTGGACTCCTATAAGTCCCATGGTTTTTATCCTTCACATCGAAGGGGTTTTTCACGTATAAATTGTGTATTGTTTGCATTGTTGTTTTGGTTTTTGGTTGTGGTATATTGATTGGTGTATTACTGCTATTTTATTGGTGATTATATTGGCATATTGATTTGGTGGTAAATTGGGTGAAGTGTGGTTGGTTGGTTGTTTTTGGAGTTGATCCTTGTAGGTGTTGTATCCTACTTGTTGTTTCACCCCCTCTCAATTGGTATCAGAGCATTGGTTTTGGTTTAAATCATAGATATGGAGTCTAGAAGTAATTCTATGGTTAAATTAACATCAACCAATTACTTTATTTGGCGTCCTATGATGGAAGATTTGTTATATTGTAAAGATTTGTTTGACCCAATTGATGTTGATAAAACCAAGAAGGATGATATGTCTATTAAACCTGAGAAAATAAATGATAGAGAATGGGAAAGGTTGAAGAGAAAGACTTTGGGAACTATCAGACAGTGGATTGATATTAGCATATTCAATCATTATCCCAAGAGATTGAGCCACTTGAGTTGTGGAGAAAATTGGAGGGTCTTTATGAGAGAAAGACCGCTCATAACAAGGCCTCGTTGATTAAGAGGCTTGTTAGTCTCAAGTTGAAGCCAGGGAAGTCTGTTTCTGAACATCTTAGTGACTTTCAAGATATCATTAACAAGTTAATTGTGATGAAAATTGTTTTTGATGATGAGTTGCATGCTTTATTTCTATTGAGTTCTTTACCATATAGTTGGGAAACGTTGGTTGTGTCTATCAGCAACTCAGCTCCAGATGGTGTGCTTTCATTGGATGTCATTAAAGAGAGCATGTTCAATGAAGAGCTTAGAAGAAAGGAGATGGGTGTTGATGTTTCACAGGCACTTGTGGTAGAGAATAGAGGAAGAAGCAAAAGTAGAGGTCCCAAGGGGCGTGGCAAATCAAAGTACATGCCCAAGTCCAAAGATGGGAGAGAGCTCACGATATGTCACTATTGTAGCAAACCTGGCCATATTCAAAATTTTTGTTATAAGATGAAAAGAGACCAGCAAAAGAAGAAAAATGATCATCCCAAAGAGGGTGATGACAAGAATACAGCAACGACAGCTTCCACTTCAGATGACAGTATTACTTTGGTTTGTACTACAGGTGATTGTTGTCATGTTGATAATTCTGATGCTGAATGGCTTGTTGATACAGGGGCTTCTTATCATTGTGTTCCTTATAAGGAATAGTTTACTAACTACCGAGCTAGAGATTTTGGTAGTGTGAAGATGGGAAACCAGAGTTCAGCAAGTATTGTTGGAAATGGAGATATTCGAGTTCAAACCAATGTTGGGTGCTATATGACTTTGAGAGATGTTCGCCACATTCCAGATTTACGCCTCAATTTATTGTCTGCTAATGTACTTGATCAAGAAGGGTACATGCATACTTTTGGTGAGGGTAAATTGAAATTGTTTAAGGGTTCTTTGATTGTTGCTCGTGGCAAGCTTTGTTGCACCTTATATAAGACACACTTGAAAGTGTGTACTAATGAGTTGAATGCTGTTGAGGAGAAAACATCTCCTAACTTATGGCATCGAAGATTGGGCCATGTTAGTGAGAAGGGTATAAAATTGTTGGCTGGTAAGTCTCTTATTCCTGCTGATGTTACTATTACTCTTGACCCATGTGATCATTGTTTAGCAGGAAAGCAGCATAGAGTTTCTTTTTTGAAGAGATCCAGGAGAAAGAAATTGAAGCTAGAGTTGGTTTATTCTGATGTGTGTGGTCCTATGGAGGTGGAATCACTTGGTGGTAACAAATACTTTGTTACCTTTATTGACGATGCTACTCAGAGAACTTGGGTTTATATGTTGAAGTACAAAAGCGATGTGTTTGGTGTCTTTCAGAAATTTCATGCCATGGTGGAAAGGGAGACAGATTGCAAATTAAAGTGTCTCCGAACTGATAATGGAGGTGAATACACTTCAAATGAGTTTAAAGCATATTGTTCAAAATATGGAATTCGGCATGAAAGAACAGAACCTGGTACCCCACATCACAATGGTGTTGCCGAGAGGATGAACAGAACTATTGTTGAGAAAGTGAGATGCATACTTAGGATGTCCAATCTTCCTAAGTCATTTTGGGGTGAAGCAGTTGGAACAGCTGTGTACTTGATAAATAGAGCACCATCAGTTCCTTTGGAGTTTGATCTTCCTGATAGAGTCTGGTTTGGGTGAGATCCTTCTTATTCCCATTTGAAGGTGTTTGGATGCAAGGCCTTCATGCATGTACCGAAGGAACAGAGATTGAAGTTTGATTTCAAGACTTCTCCTTGTGTATTTGTTGGATATGGTGATGAAGAGTTTGGTTACAGGCTTTATGATCCAACAAAGAAAAGAGTTGTGAGAAGTAGAGATGTTGTATTCTACGAGCACGAGATGGGTTTTCATCTCTTAGGTGCTGGTAATACATATTATACTGATTTATCTCACGGTGCTACTGATATGTCTCATGTTTCTGTTCCAGATGTCCAACAAATAGGTGATGCTCCCGATGATGGTCATGAATCTACTCATGAACATGATCATATTGAAGAGGTACAATCAGAGATTGTGTCACAACCTGATGATGAAGCTATTGAAAGTGAAAGTGGAGAGTTTTCTAATCAGGGGGAGCAAAACAGCCCACATGTGGAAGAGCCAACATTGAGAAGGTCAACCCGAGTTCGAGAACATTCAAGACTTTATCCAAGTTCAGATTATATCCTAATCACTGATGAGGGGGAGCCTGAAAGCCTTAAAGAAGTCTTGTCACATCCAGACAAAGACCATTGGTTGAAGGCTATGCAAGAGGAGATGGATTCTTTGAAGAAGAATGAAACCTATAACTTGGTGAAGCGTCCAAAAGAGAAGAAAGTCTTGAAGAGCAGGTGGTTGTTCAAGAACAAGAAAGATGGCCAGAAGCTAGTGAGACGGAAGGCAAGACTGGTGGTGAAGGGATGCCATCAGAAGAAAGGCATCGACTACGATGAAATTTTTGCACCAGTGGTGAAGATGACTTCCATTCGCATGATTTTGGGACTAACGAGTTGTTTGGATCTTGAGCTTGAACAACTGGATGTAAAAACTGCATTTTTACATGGTGATTTGGATGATGAGATTTATATGGAGCAGCCGGAAGGATTTGAAGTCAAAGGAAAAGAGAATTTTGTTTGCAAGTTGAAAAAGAGTCTTTATGGGCTCAAGCAAGCACCAAGGCAATGGTACCGTAAGTTTGATTCCTTCATGAGTGGTAATGGGTACATGCATACTACTGCAGATCCTTGTGTGTATTTTAGAAAGTTCTCTGATGATAACTTCATTATTCTTTGTTTGTATGTTGATGATATGTTGATAGTGGGACAAGATGTTGAGATGATTCGCAGGTTGAAAGTGGATATGTCAAAGTCCTTTGAAATGAAAGATTTGGGTCCTGCGAAGCAAATTCTTGGCATGGAAATTATTCGTGATAGAAAAGCTGGTAAGCTATCACAAGAGAAGTATATTGAACGAGTGCTTGAAAGGTTCAATATGAAGAATGCCAAGACAGTCAATACACAACTTGCCAGTCATTTCAAATTGAGCAAGCGTTGTTGTCCTACTTCTGAGAGAGAGAAGGAAAGCATGTCTCATATTCCTTACTCTTCTGTTGTTGGTTCGTTGATGTACGCTATGGTGTGTACAAGGCCGGATATAGCACATGCTGTTGGATTGGTTAGCAGATTCTTGGCTAATCCAGGCAAGGTTCACTGGGAAGCTGTAAAGTGGATCTTGAGATTTTTGCGGGGCACCTCAAAGCTGAGTTTATGTTTTGGAGGCAGTGAGCCTATTCTTGAGGGATTTACAGATGCTGACATGGCTGGAGATCTTGATAACAGAAAGTCTACCTCAGGTTACTTGTTTACATTTACAGGGGAGCCATTTCATGGCAATCCAAGCTACAAAAGTGTGTAGCTTTGTCAACAACTGAGGCAGAGTATATAGCAGCAGTGGAAGCATGCAAAGAGATGATTTGGTTGAAGCGTTTTCTTCAAGAGTTGGGTTTGAAGCAAAATGAGTATGTTGTGTTTTGCGATAGTCAAAGTGCTATAGACTTGAGCAAAAACACCATGTACCATGCTCGCACAAAGCATATTGATGTGAGGTATCATTGGTTGCGTGATATCATTGAAAAGCAACTAATGAAGTTGAAGAAGGTTCACACAAACAGGAATGGTGCTGATATGCTGACAAAGGTGGTTTCCGGAGGCAAGCTTGAGTTTTGTTCCAAGCTTGCAGGTATGTCTGCTTGACGTGGTTGGCGTATGATCTTCTCCGAATTAGGCTGGAGGGGGAGATTGTTGTGGGTCCAGCCCATGTGGGCACTAAAAAAACAATTTTGTTTGGGGTTCTCTATTATTGACCAAAAGACCAAAAAGGAAGGAGAGTGGGTGAGAGAGTGAAGAGAATTCCCGAGAGCAAAAAGAGAAGAATAGAGAGGGAGAGTTTTTGAGCTTCTTCAGGACACTCGCCGGAATTCTGATCATCGTCGGAGATCCGACCGTTGGATTGAGCTGAAACTTTCCGAGATTGTTCCCAACACATAGGGATTCAATCTGTACAATTTTAGTATCAATCAGATCTGGGGATCTACTGTTATCGCAGCTGGTATAGCTTGCGTTTTTTGTGGTGATATCTTCTACTCTTCCTTCTCTATTGTTGTTGGATCTTATGTATGTTATTGTTGGTGGGCTATAACATCTTTGTAAACTTGTTTGGGTTTTTTTACCCTCAACTTTCATAATAAGAGAAGAAGAGGTTGGACTCCTATAAGTCCCATGGTTTTTATCCTTCACATCAAATGGGTTTTCCACGTATAAATTGTGTGTTGTTTACATTGTTGTTTTGGTTTTTGGTTGTGGTATATTGATTGGTGTATGACTGCTATTTTATTGGTAATTGCTCATTCATGAATCAGCAATTGATAATCCTAAGATTCATTTTGTATTATCATAATTCAATCTATCGTACCACTCTCTACTAATGTAGCAAACTCAATAACAAAGATCAAAGATGTCTTACTTTGGTTGTAATGTTGGCTGGGGCTAAGGTATGATAAATATAGGTAAGCAGTAAGCTTGAACTCGGTCACAATCTGCCTTGAACACACTCAATGCAAGTAGTTTTCACATTTTCTCCTTTTGCTGATCTACCACAATATTCATCTTTGCTCCAACAAAGAGTTCAGTATTTAGTCAAATTTTTTCAAATGATAGGTATCCTCAATAATGAGCTTTGCTCTTTTTCTTTGGGGTACATAGAGTTTTATTTTCTTGTTCGTACATATTACTCAGAGCATTCATAATTTCAGAACTTTAATTAACTACCACAGATCCAGAATGCTGCAACATTGTGCCACAGTATTTCTATGTGGTGGGATTCCGGTTGACGTGCTAAATAGGTGTTATTTTACCCTATGTCGATTATGAGTAATTAAGGACTGTGATTGACTAATTGTCACATTTAGTCTCTATGGTGTCACTTAATCAGCTAGAACCTAAGGCAGAGTACCTATAGTGTAGCTAGTCTGTTGGAAAGTATCTACGATTTTATTACATAATTATCGTACTCCTAGGGAAGTGGTAACGGCTTAGTAGTAACTAGCCTTTATTCCTACTCTTATCTTATAATCCAGTTATGCAATCTTCATCAATAATTTTGATGAGAAGGTGATTCATTCTCCACTAGGTTTAAGTCTAACTAAACCTGAAAATATTTTATAGACGAGATCCTGATTTTATGTTATACTGTTACTATACGTTGATTGACCTATATTCGAGTATTTTAGACATGTTTTGGCCTGGATTGCAACTATGTTCTGTGTCTAAAGGTTACCACATCTGAGTTTCTACGCTACCGCCCCATGTCACTTTGGGGATCATACCGCTCGTCTCATAACCGCCGACATAAAACTCTACTCAGCCTACCTAGACTACTTTCAACCAACAGGGTATTCCGCAGATTATTTTATCTAGTATGGCAGACACCAATACTAATTGATGTCTGTTAAACTAAACAGGTTATGAATAGACCGTGGTTAGGAATTGTCTATAACCTTAATTTCAGTTTAAAAGAACGGCAATAGACATGCAGACATAATGGATATTTAAGCAGGTGGCCATTTCTAGAAAAACATAATAACTTCAACATATATCACAAATATTCATAAAAACATAATATGGTATTCAAATTAGTATTTGGACAAACACAGTAACAACATATAAAGAGAGGGACAGGGGGGACTGATGCCATAAAGAAATCACCCTTTACGTAGTCACGCCGTTGGAGCGTACTGCTATATATGCCGTACTGCTTGACCCGACTCTGCTCGTCAGAACCTTCGGAGGACGCTTCCTCAGCCTAGTAGCTGGGCTTTACTTAACAACCCGGCTTAAGCCCAGCCCTGTGGACTGACTCTTCGAACGCCTCGAGCCCTCTTAGGATCTCCTAACGAAATCCCGGGTATTCTATGAATACCAGAAACGAACCTATCTATGTAAGCCTAAGATCTGAGACTATTTCTCAGAAACTAAAACAAAACACTAACAAGAACTGAGATCCGAGTCTCTGAGTGAGTTGTGTACTAGAGAAGTGTACACTGGATACCACTTAATGACTCAGATCGAGTGGAGAGGAATGATTTCAACTGCTGGAGGCCTGGGGTATTTATAGCAGCTTCCCGGGGTGATTTTTCATCAAACTTTCGATATGGGACTGGATCTGGGGGTTCGGGACGCCCGTCCCGGATTAGGACGCCCGTCCTGATCTGTTGACCAGGTCGGGACACCCGTCCCGAGTCCTGGACACCCGTCCCGAGTCCTGGACGCCCGTCCCGGTGCTTTGACTGGGTCGGGATGCCTGTCCCGGGTTCGAGACGCCCGTCCTGACCCTTTGACCGAGTCAACATTTCCAAAAATTGCATTTTTGCCCTAAAATTTGTTGTTTTCGTCTACTTTTCACCTGACACTTCCAAAATAATAAACACTGTGAAATTGAGTAAATAACAAACAATTAAGATCAATTTTCCCTCAATTTCACCCCAAATCATACATAAAAACATGCTAAAAAGTGATACAATTTTCGCGTATCATATAACCCCACACTTAGCTTTTTGCTTGTCCTCAAGCAAAGTCTACTTGAAGTTAGTGATTTTAAATCATAGTGCAGTCACTTAAATTCCTAGTCATGTTTTTATTCCAAAATTTCTTCAGACAGTTCTTAACACAGGTCTGACTGGTTAGGTTGCTATGATAAGGTCTCAAATGTCTCTAATAGTTTGTTAGGGTCAAGCATAAAACAAATCAACAACTAGGTTGAACTTTTTCTTAGTCACAGGGTCTTCCTGATGTGTAGTGTGTGTACTAGTCTAGACCAGATAGTCAACACAGCGTACTCTTGTCTTAACTACTACCAGATAACACTTCGACCCATCGCTAGACATACTAACAACAGACAACTTTTTGAGTTCTGAGCTTCGGTGATCAGATTTTTAATGTTTTAGTATTTAGTTATTTTCTTTATAGATTCAGGGTATTTTGAATCTGCTTAGAACACGTCAACTTCAACTACCCATGTAGCGAGTCCCACTCCGATGACTCCCAGATCTACACGACCTTAGGGCATCAGGCTTTAAGTTCCCCGAAGGAGTAGTGCTCGAGTAGCGAAGGCCGCTGGCAAACTACCCTCATTTGATTAACTTTCTTTTGTTTCTTTTCACTTTTAGCTCAGAGTCTCATCTAGTCATTCTAACTGCCAATATATCCACAACTGGTCTAATTTTATCTAGTTAAGTCTCGAACAGGCAATTGGCTGAGGTCTCTAATCCAGACAAAGTTGTGCTCAGTTATCAGGAATTCCCTATTCCTAATCAATTAGTTCAGCAGTAGTAATCAATTATCTCCTACTAACCATAACATACTACCTACATATCATAGACATAAGCAATTGTTTAACCAAGCATACTCCATTTAGAAGTCTGAAAGACGGAAACATTTTGGAAAAATTTTGGAAGGGTGTGAAAATACGGTGAAAACAAGCAAAAGCATGCAAAAATTTTGTTTAAATTACTACAGTGCACCGTGCACTGCTACCCCACACTTAAGTCTGACACTGTCCTCAGTGTTCATGCATATCTAAACTACCCCACACTTATTTGAAGACAAGAAGAAATGAAAACAAAATAGAAAACTTTTACCCCACACTTATTTGACTAACTAAGGGTAAGAGAGAAAATAAAACAACCAATAAAACAAGACACAAAAATGAAGAAAATAAAAGTAAAGGAACATGAGATTAGAAAAACTCCCTTCTTGCCTCGAGCAGAAGGGTTTTCTCTGATCTGTCAATTGGCTTTTCACCTTAGCCATGTGCTATTGCTGAGGCATTCTTGACTCTGTAAGCTCTAGATACTAGAACGGATGACGTCAGCTTCGGTCCTTCATCGTCGAGCTCTAGGTAGTGGCCTATTCATTTGATGAATGACTCGAGCCCCATGGACTGCTTCCTCGGATCATTTGTAAGATTTCTCACAATCACAGCAACGTGTCCAGGAGGAACGTGTCTAGGAATGAGATTTCTTGGGATTTTTGTGCTTTCCTGCTAATGTTAGTAAAGGTATTGCATGCAAGTCTCGAATGGAAGAAAAGATACCTGAAGCTTTGGCCAAGCCGTGGTGGTAGGAGGCTCCAGTGGTGTAGATCTGGGCCCAAGTATTTGAAACTTCCTCGGGGAAGTTTCTCACAGCTGATTGTATGCAGGGGATGCAAGCTCCTCCATTGCTATGCTCCCGACACAATGCCAAATTCCTCTATATCTGTCGACCGTTTGTTACCTCTTGGTAGATCACTTGCTTGCACTGGTCTGGCTTTAATTATTGCCAGTATCTCATCTATTGATTCTGCGAGTGTGGGTTTTGCTGTGGTGGTGTCTTCTGAAAGTTTCCAGCTTCCAAATTACTCCTCAGCTAAATCCCGTATGATTCCTCTAGTTGGGATTGTATGCATTTCCTGTTGGAGTAGCATTCTGCAGTAACCTACTCCTACCTCTTTTTGGAGTGGTCAGTCATTCCCTTAGCAATCCCTGCTAAAGTGTGGTACTTAGCAGACTTCACAGATTTGATACACAGGCTGAACATTTCTTCCTAAAACATTGGCACTCTAAATCTGGAAAACAACTAGAATCTACACATGACTTTAACATCATTAGTAGGTAATGCCTGTGGTTCAGGCTATTTTCGAAAAGTGTTCCACGACTACTATGATGTAATTATTTTCAAAGGAAAGGAAAAAGAAAGGATTTAATGAATACCCCCAGATATCAAAAAGATTGTAAAACTTTGTGTACCTTGTTGGGGTAGATGATCTCTGAAGGATGTGTTGCCTGTTATTTGGCAAGCATCGCAAGATTGTATCAGAGATACAAAATCCTTGAATATAGTGGGTCAACAAGATCCTGCTTTCAACATTTTCCGGATAGTGTTGATAGCCATCAATTGGTCTCCCGTAGATTCTTTAGGGCAATGCTCCAAAATCTTGTGTCCTTCATCTTCTGAGACACATCTTCTGATCAACTGATCTGCAAAAATTTGAAATAGAAGAGAAACTGCCCAGTAGTAATATTTCAAATCAGCAAAGAATTTCTTCTTTTGCTAATAAGTCATATCACTTGGAACTTATTCAGTGACTAGATAATTTGCAATAAACCACAGATGAGAATTATTATACATAGCAAACAATGCAAATAAGTTTTCATCCAAAAATTTATCAGTATTACACTAGCCTCTAACTCGGGGTTTTCTAATCTAGACTAATGGTTTGCTTTCTAGATTTTCAACCCTTTTTCTTATCCCTTTATTCTATATCAAGTTCAAGTAACAATAAAGCTTAACTTAATCAAGTATGGCTTAGTATCAGTTTTATTGAACACAGATATCTCAGAGTGATCAGTGTAACCTATTGTTTTTAGACAAGACTAGATAATATTAGGATTTATCATACATGAACTTCCTTATCATGTTTCTGTCTAAAACAATTCTTACTACATCACATATTCATTCAAAAAGCAGATTTCAATAAGGTGATGTCATAATGGGTGCAATAATTCCTTTTGGTTTTAAAAATTCTCATGCAATTATCAGCAAAACAAAAGGAACATCCTTTTTTCAATAGAACATTCAAAGGTCTGGCTATTAAGAAAAAAAATTATTTCATAACTCGTCCTAATAAAGCTGGTATGACTCTAAGAAAATTCTAAAATGGAGTTTCTTTCCGATAAAAATCTAAGGCAAAATTTTACAACTCAGAAGAAAACATATTTTATCCTCATTTCCATTTTTATTTTTTTCTTCGAAATTAAGTAATAGGAAAAAAAACGAAAAAGAGAAACAAATGTACGAAAAAACAACAACTAAGAAATAACAAGAGATAGGGAAGAAGAACAACTTACCGTTGAGCAAGAAAAATACATTTTTTTTTATTTTAAATTTTTAACATTTTTTTTCTTTTTATGTTTAATTTCGAAAGCCATTAAATTCCCTCAATATGGTTTTAGAATAATTTTCTAAAATTGGGTTATCCTAAGTGTCTTAATTCCAGATAATATCTAAAATCAATTAGTTATGATAACCCTATATTTCGGAAATTGATTGTCTAACTAGTATAAGATAAGTGTAGGTCTAAGGTCTAGGTTACTACCGTTACCTATCATAAGTCTCTAGAATTGTGGCCTTTAATCCTAAATTCATTATGATATTTCCCCGACAACGGCGCCAAAAATCTGGTGGGATTCCTGTTGACGTGCTAAATAGGTGTTATTTTACCCTATGTCGATTATGAGTAATTAAGGAATGTGATTGACTAATTGTCACATTTAGTCTCTATGGTGTCACTTAATCAGCCAGAACCTAAGGCAGAGTACCTATCGTGTAGCTAGTCTGTTGGAAAGTATCTACAATTTTATTACATAATTATCGTACTCCCAGGGAAGTGGTAACGGCTTAGTAGTAACTAGCATTTATTCCTACTCTTATCTTATAATCCAGTTGTGCAATCTTCATCAATAATTTTGATGAGAAGGTGATTCATTCTCCACTAGATTTAAGTCTAACTAAACCTGAAAATGTTTTATAGACGAGATCCTGATTTTATGTTATACTGTTACTATACGTTGATTGACCTATATTCGAGTATTTTAGACATGTCTTGGCTTGGATTGCAACTATGTTCTGTGTCTAAAGGTTACCACATCTGAGTTTCTATGCTACCGCCTCATCGCCAAGGTAAACGGCCCTACTCACGGCTCGGACTAAAGTCAGCAATGAACGCCCTATGTTACTTTGGGGATCATACCGCTCGTCTCATAACCGCCGGCATAAAACTCTACTCAGCCTACCTAGACTACTTTCAACCAACAGGGTGTTCCGCAGATTATTTTATCTAGTATGGCAGACACCAATACTAATTGATGTCTATTAAAATAAACAGGTTATGAATAGACCATGGTTAGGAATTGTCTATAACCTTAATTTTAGTTTAAAAGAACGGCAATAGATATGCAGACATAATGGATATTTAAGTAGGTGGCCATTTCTAGAAAAATATAATAACTTCAACATATATCACAAATATTCATAAAAACATAATCTGGTATTCAAATCAGTATTTGGACAAACACAGTAACAACATATAAAGAGAGGGACAGGGGGGGGGGGGACTGATGCCATAAAGAAATCACCCTTTACGTAGTCACGCCGTTGGAGCGTACTACTATATATGTCGTACTGCTTGACCCGACTCTGCTCGTCAGAACCTTCGGAGGACGCTTCCTCAGCCTAGTAGCTGGGCTTTACTTAACAACCCGGCATAAGCCCAGCCCTGTGGACTGACTCTTCAAACGCCTCGAGCCCTCTTAGGATCTCCTAACGAAATCCCGGGTATTCTATGAATACCAAAAACGAACCTATCTATGTAAGCCTAAGATCTGAGACTATTTCTCAAAACTAAAACAAAACACTAACAAGAAAGAAAACTGAGATCCGAGTCTGTGAGTGAGTTGTGTACTAGAGAAGTGTACACTAGAAACCACTTAATGACTCAGATCGAGTGGAGAGGAATGATTTCAACTACTAGAGGCCTGGGGTATTTATAGCAGCTTCCCGGGGTGATTTTTCATCAAAACTTAGATGTGGGACTGGATCTGGGGGTTCGGGACGCCCGTCCTGATCTGTTGACCAGGTCGGGACGCCCGTCCCGAGTCTTGGACGCCCGTCCCTGTGCTTTGACTGGGTCAGGATGCATTTCCCGGGTTCGGGACGCCCGTCCTGACCCTTTGACCGAGTCAACATTTCCAAAAATTGCATTTTTACCCCAAAATTTGCTGTTTTCGTCTACTTTTCACCTAACACTTCCAAAATCATAAAAACTGTGAAATTGAGTAAATAACAAACAATTAAGATCAATTTACCCTCAATTTCACCCGAAATCATACATAAAAACATGCTAAAAAAGTGATACAATTTTCGCGTATCATATAACCCCACACTTAGCTTTTTGCTTGTCCTCAAGCGAAGTCTACTTGAAGTTAGTGATTTTAAATCATAGTGCAGTCACCTAAATTCCTAGTCATGTTTTTATTCCAAAAATTCTTCAGACAGTTCTTAATACAGGTCTGACTGGTTAGGTTGCTATGACAAGGTCTCAAATGTCTCTAGTAGTTTGTTAGGGTCAGGCATAAAACAAATCAACAACTAGGTTGAACGTTTTCTTAGTCACAGGGTCTTCCTGATGTGTAGTGTGTGTACTAGTCTACACCAGATAGTCAACACAACGTACTCTGGTCTTAACTACTACCAGATAACACTTCGACCCATCGCTAGACATACTAACAACAGACAACTTTTTGAGTTCTGAGCTTCGGTGATCAGATTTTTAATGTTTTAGTATTTAGTTATTTTCTTTATAGATTCCGGGTATTTTGAGTCTGCTTAGAACACGTCAACTTCAACTACCCATGTAGCGAGTCCCACTCTGATGACTCCCAGATCTACACGACCTTAGGGCATCAAGCTTTAAGTTCCCCGAAGGAGTGGTGCTCGAGTAGCGAAGGCCGCTGGCAAACTACCCTCATTTGATTAACTTTCTTTTGTTTCTTTTCACTTTTAGCTCAGAGTCTCATCTAGTCATTCTAACTGCCAATATATCCACAACTGGTCTAATTTTATCTAGTTAAGTCTCGAACAGGCAATTGGCTGAGGTCTCTAATCCAGACAAAGTTGTGCTCAGTTATCAGGAATTCCCTATTCCTAATCAATTAGTTCAGCAGTAGTCATCAATTATCTCCTACTAACCATAACATACTACCTACATATCATAGACATAAGCAATTGTTTAACCAAGCATACTGCATTTAGAAGTCTGAAAGACGGAAACATTTTGAAAAAATTTTGGAAGGGTGTGAAAATACAGTGAAAACAAGCAAAAGCATGCAAAATTTTTGTTTAAATTACTACAGTGCACCGTGCACTGCTACCCCACACTTAAGTCTGACACTGTCCTCAGTGTTCATGCATATCTAAACTACCCCACACTTATTTGAAGACAAGAAGAAATGAAAACAAAATAGAAAACTTCTACCCCAGACTTATTTGACTAAGGGTAAGAGAGAAAATAAAACAACCAATAAAACAAGACACAAAAATGAAGAAAATAAAAGTAAAGGAAGATGAGATTAGAAAAACTCCCTTCTTGCCTCGAGCAGAAGGGTTTTCTCTGATCTGTTAGTTGGCTTTTCACCTTAGCCATGTGCTATTGCTGAGGCATTCTTGACTCTATAAGCTCTAGATACTGGAACGGATGACGTCAGCTTCGGTCCTTCATCGTCGAGCTCTAGGTAGTGGCCTATTCATTTGATGAATGGCTCGAGCCCCATGGACTGCTTCCTCGGATCATTTGTAAGATTTCTCACAATCACAGCAACGTGTCCAGGAGGAACGTATCTAGGAATGAGATTTCTTGGGATTTGTGTGCTTTCCTGCCAATGTTAGTAAACGTATTGCATGCAAGTCTCGAATGGAAGAAAAGATACCTGAAGCTTTGGCCAAGCCGTGGTGGTAGGAGGCTCCAGTGGTGTAGATCTGGGCCCAAGTATTTGAAACTTCCTCGGCGAAGTTTCTCACAGCTGATTATATGCAGGGGATGCAAGCTCCTCCATTGCTATGCTCCCGACACAAAGCCAAATTCCTCTATATTTGTCGACCGTTTGTTACCTCTTGGTAGATCACTTGCTTGCACTGGTCTGGCTTTAATTGTTGCCAGTATCTCATCTATTGATTCTGTGAGTGTGGGTTTTGCTGTGGTGGTGTCTTCTGAAAGTTTCCATCTTCCAAATTACTCCTCAGCTAAATCCCGTATGATTCCTCTAGTTGGGATTGTATGCATTTCCTGTTGGAGTAGCATTCTGCAGTAAGCTACTCCTACCACTTTGTGGAGTGGTTAGTCATTCCCATAGCAATCCCTGCTAAAGTGTTGTACTTAGCAGACTTCACAGATTTGATACACATGTTGAACATTTCTTCCTAAAACATTGGCACTCTGAATCTGGAAAACAACTAGAATCTGCACATGACTTTAACATCATTAGTAGGTAATGCATGTGGTTCAGGCTATTTTCGAAAAGTGTTCCACGACTACTATGATGTAATTATTTTCAAAGGAAAGGAAAAAGAAAGGATTTAATGAATACCCCCAGATATCAAAAAGATTGTAAAACTTTGTGTACCTTGTTGGGGTAGATGATCTCTGAAGGATGTGTTGCCTGTTATTTGGCAAGCATCGCAAGATTGTATCAGAGATACAAAATCCTTGAATATAGTGGGTCAACAAGATCCTGCTTTCAACATTTTCCGGATGGTGTTGATAGCCATCAATTGGTCTCCCGTAGATTCTTTAGGGAAATGCTCCAAAATCTTGTGTCCTTCATCTTCTGAGACACATCTTCTGATCAACTGATCTGCAAAAATTTGAAATAGAAGAGAAACTGCCCAGTAGTAATATTTCAAATTAGCAAAGAATTTCTTCTTTTGCTGATAAGTCATATCACTTGGAACTTATTCAGTGACTAGATAATTTGCAATAAACCACAGATGAGAATTATTATACATAGCAAACAATGCAAATAAGTTTTCATCCAAAAATTTATCAGTATTACACTAGCCTCTAACTCGGGGTTTTCTAATCTAGACCAATTGTTTGCTTTCTAGATTTTCAACCCTTTTTCTTATCCCTTTATTCTATATCAAGTTCAAGTAACAATAAAGTTTAACTTAATCAAGTATGGCTTAGTATCAGTTTTATTGAACACAGATATCTCATAGTGATCAGTGTAACCTATTGTTTTTAGACAAGACTAGATAATATTAGGATTTATCATACATGAACTTCCTTATCATGTTTCTGTCTAAAACAATTCTTACTACATCACATATTCATTCAAAAAGCAGATTTCAATCAGGTGATGTCATAATGGGTGCAATAATTCCTTTTGGTTTTAAAAATTCTCATGCAATTATCAGCAAAACAAAAGGAACATCCTTTTTTCAATAGAACATTCAAAGGTCTGGCTATTAAGAAAAAAAATTATTTCATAACTCGTCCTAATAAAGCTGGTATGACTCTAAGAAAATTCTAAAATGGAGTTTCTTTCCGATAAAAATCTAAGCCAAAATTTTACAACTCAGAAGAAAATATATTTTATCCTCATTTCCATTTTTATTTTTTTCTTCGAAATTAAGTAATAGGGAAAAAAACGAAAAAGAGAAACAAATGTATGAAAAAAAAAAACAACTAAGAAATAACAAGAGATAGGGAAGAAGAACAACTTACCGTTGAGGAAGAAAAATACATTTTTTTTTTGGATTTTAAATTTTTAACATTTTTTTTTCTTTTTATGTTTAATTTCGAAAGCCATTAAATTCCCTCAATATGGTTTTAGAATAATTTTCTAAAATTGGGTTATCTTAAGTGTCTTAATTCCAGATAATATCTAAAATCAATTAGTTATGATTACCTTATATTTCAGAAATTGATTGTCTAACTAGTATAAGATAAGTGTAGGTCTAAGGTCTAGGTTACTACCGTTACCTATCATAAGTCTCTAGAATTGTGGCCTTTAATCCTAAATTCATTATGATATTTCCCCGGCAACGGCGCCAAAAATCTGGTGGGATTCCGGTTGACGTGCTAAATATGTGTTATTTTACCCTATGTCGATTATGAGTAATTAAGGACTGTGATTGACTAATTGTCACATTTAGTCTCTATGGTGTCACTTAATCAGCCAGAACCTAAGGCAGAGTACCTATAGTGTAGCTAGTCTGTTGGAAAGTATCTACGATTTTATTACATAATTATCGTACTCCCAGGGAAGTGGTAACGGCTTAGTAGTAACTAGCCTTTATTCCTACTCTTATCTTATAATCCAGTTATGCAATCTTCATCAATAATTTTGATGAGAAGGTGATTCATTCTCCACTAGGTTTAAGTCTAACTAAACCTGAAAATGTTTTATAGACGAGATCCTGATTTTATGTTATACTGTTATTATACGTTGATTGACCTATATTCGAGTATTTTAGACATGTCTTGGCCTGGATTGCAACTATGTTCTGTGTCTAAAGGTTACCACATCTGAGTTTCTACGCTACCGCCCCATCGCCAAGGTAAATGGCCCTACTAACGGCTCGGACTAAAGTCAGCAATGAACGCCCTATGTCACTTTGGGGGTCATACCGCTCGTCTCATAACCGTCGGTATAAAACTCTACTCAGCCTACCTAGACTACTTTCAACCAACAGGGTGTTCCGCAGATTATTTTATCTAGTATGGCAGACACCAATACTAATTGATGTCTGTTAAACTAAACAGGTTATGAATAGACCGTGGTTAGGAATTGTCTATAACCTTAATTTCAGTTTAAAAGAACGGCAATAGACATGCAGACATAATGGATATTTAAGCAGGTGGCCATTTCTAGAAAAACATAATAACTTCAACATATATCACAAATATTCATAAAAACATAATCTGGTATTCAAATCAGTATTTGGACAAACACAGTAACAACATATAAAGAGAGGGACAGGGGGGACTGATGCCATAAAGAAATCACCCTTTACGTAGTCATGCCGTTGGAGCGTACTGCTATATATGCCGTACTGCTTGACCCGACTCTGCTCGTCAGAACCTTCGGAGGACGCTTCCTCAACCTAGTAGCTGGGCTTTACTTAACAACCCGGCTTAAGCCCAGCCCTGTGGACTGACTCTTCGAACACCTCGAGCCCTCTTAGGATCTCCTAACGAAATCCCGGGTATTCTATGAATACCAGAAACGAACCTATCTATGTAAGCCTAAGATCTGAGACTATTTCTCAGAAACTAAAACAAAACACTAACAAGAAAGAAAACTGAGATCCGAGTCTCTGAGTGAGTTGTGTACTAGAGAAGTGTACACTGGAAACCACTTAATGACTCAGATCGAGTGGAGAGGAATGATTTCAACTGTTGGAGGCCTGGGGTATTTATAGCAGCTTCCCGGGGTGATTTTTCATCAAAAATTCGATGTGGGACTGGATCTGGGGGTTCGGGACGCCCGTCCCGGATTGGGACGCCCGTCCTGATCTGTTGACCAGGTCGGGATGCCCGTCCCGAGTCCTGGACGCCCGTCCCGGTGCTTTGACTAGGTCGTGACGCCCGTCCTGACCCTTTAACCGAGTCAACATTTCCAAAAATTGCGTTTTTGCCCCAAAATTTGCTATTTTCGTCTACTTTTCACCTGACACTTCCAAAATCATAAAAACTGTGAAATTTAGTAAATAACAAACAATTAAGATCAATTTACCCTCAATTTCACCTGAAATCATACATAAAAACATGCTAAAAAAGTGATACGATTTTCGCGTATCATATAACCCCACACTTAGCTTTTTCCTTGTGCTCAAGCAAAATCTACTTGAAGTTAGTGATTTTAAATCATAGTGCAGTCACTTAAATTCCTAGTCATGTTTTTATTCCAAAAATTCTTCAGACAGTTCTTAACACAGGTCTTACTGGTTAGGTTGCTATGACAAGGTCTCAAATGTCTCTTGTAGTTTGTTATGGTCAGGCATAAAACAAATCAACAACTAGGTTGAACTTTTTCTTAGTCACAGGGTCTTCCTGATGTGTAGTGTGTGTACTAGTCTACACCAGATAGTCAACACAACGTACTCTGGTCTTAACTACTACCAGATAACACTTCGACCCATCGCTAGACATACTAACAACAGACAACTTTTTGAGTTCTGAGCTTCGGTGATCAGATTTTTAATGTTTTAGTATTTAGTTATTTTATTTATAGATTCAGGGTATTTTGAGTCTGCTTAGAACAGGTCAACTTCAACTACCCATGTAGCGAGTCACACTCCGATGACTCCCAGATCTACATGACCTTAGGGCATCAGGCTTTAAGTTCCCCGAAGGAGTAGTGCTCGAGTAGCGAAGGCCGTTGGCAAACTACCCTCATTTGATTAACTTTCTTTTGTTTCTTTTCACTTTTAGCTCAGAGTCTCATCTAGTCATTCTAACTGCCAATATATCCACAACTGGTCTAATTTTATCTAGTTAAGTCTCGAACATGTAATTGGCTGAGGTCTCTAATCCAGACAAAGTTGTGCTCAGTTATCAGGAATTCCATATTCCTAATCAATTAGTTCAGCAGTAGTCATCAATTATCTCCTACTAACCATAACATACTAGCTACATATCATAGACATAAGCAATTGTTTAACCAAGCATACTGCATTTAGAAGTCTGAAAGACGGAAAAATTTTGAAAACATTTTGGAATGGTGTGAAAATACGGTGAAAACAAGCAAAAGCATGCAAAAATTTTGTTTAAATTACTACAGTGCACCGTGCACTGCTACCCCACACTTAAGTCTGACACTGTCCTCAGTGTTCATGCATATCTAAATTA